>CM045900.1:22140632-22740632 GCA_025169545.1 Anguilla japonica | reverse complement strand
GCAAAATGAATACAGTCCATGCATAGTGGGAGGCAGAAAAAAGTAACTGGGTGTGATTAGTCGGTAGCAGGGTGTGATTAGTGGGTGAGGGGTTGCTTGGTGTGATTTGTGGCTGAGGGGTAACTGGGTGTGATTAGTTGGTAGCAGGGTGTGATTAGTGGGTGAGGAGTAGCTGGGTGTAATTAGTTGGTAGCTGGGTGTGATTTGTGGGTGAGGGGTTGCTTGGTGTGATTAGTGGGTATGGGGTAGCTGGGTGTGATTAGCAGGTAAGGGGTAGCTGGGTGTGATTAGTAGGTATGGGTTAGCTGGGTGTGATTAGTGGGTATGTGGTAGCTGGGTGTGATTAGTAGGTGTGGGGTAGCTGGGTGTGATTAGTAGGTGTGGGGTAGCTGGGTGTGATTAGTGGGTATGGGGTAGCTGGGTGTGATTAGTGGGTATGGGGTATCTGGGTGTGATTAGCATGTGTGGGGTAGCTGGGTGTGATTAGTAGGTATGGGGTATCTGGGTGTGATTAGTGGGTATGGGGTAGCTGGGTGTGATTAGTGGGTATGGGGTATCTGGGTGTGATTAGCAGGTAGCTGGGTGTGATTAGTGGGTATGGGGTAGCTGGGTGTGATTAGTGGGTATGGGTTAGCTGGGTGTTATTAGTGGGTATGTGGTAGCTGGGTGTGATTAGCAGTTAGCTGGGTGTGATTAGTAGATAGCTGGGTATGATTAGTGGGTATGGGTTAGCTGGTTGTGATTAGTGGGTATGTGGTAGTTGGGTGTGATTAGCAGTTAGCTGTGTGTGATTAGAAAGTAGCTTGGTGTGATTAGTGGGTATGGGTTAGCTGTTTGTGATTAGTGGGTATGGGTTAGCTGTTTGTGATTAGTGGGTATGGGGTAGCTGGGTGAGATTAGTGGGTATGGGGTAGCTGGGTGTGATTAGTCGTTATGGGTTAGCTGGTTGTGATTAGTGGTTATGGGTTAGCTGTTTGTGATTAGTAGGTATGGGGTAGCTGGGTGAGATTAGTGGGTATGGGGTAGCTGGGTGTGATTAGTGGGTATGGGTTAGCTGGGTGTGATTAGTGGGTATGTGGTAGCTGGATGCGATTAGCAGTTAGCTGGGTGTGATTAATGGGTATAAGTTAGCTGTTTGTGATTAGTGGGTATGGGTTAGCTGGTTGTGATTAGTGGGTATGGGGTAGCTGGGTGTGGTTAGTGGTTATGGGTTAGCTGGTTGTGATTAGTGGTTATGGGTTAGCTGGGTGTGGTTAGCAGGTAGCAGCAAGGGTACTTTGGGAGAAGAAGGGTGAGGGAGTGCTGAACTGTCTTTCTTGCAGGGATGACAGCAGTCAGGAGGGGGAAGGGGAGGAGTTTGAGAGTTACCCCGCGGGGATGAAGGTGCAGGTGAGGTATGGGCGAGGCCGCAATCAGAAGACGTACGAAGCCACTGTGAAAGAGTCTGACCTGGAGGGGGGAGAGGTGCTGTACCTGGTGCACTACTGTGGCTGGAACGTCAGGTAAGGCGGGAGTCTGGCACCTCCCCTTTCATTACCGTCCAATGGCGGGCAGCCTTTAGATGGACACGCCCCCGTTCGCTACCAAACTGCTGTTTCTGTCACGAGCCTCCCTCGGTTTGCCTGTGGGGAAAGTCCCAGTCCTAGTCCCGCACTGAGGTTGGATCACGCTGATGCTGTCGCCATCTAGTGGCAGAGAAAGGCAGTGGAACTGAGAGATTAAAAATTAGTGTGGATGGCTTGACGTCCTGTACGTGTATCCTTTCGGGGAAAGAAAAAAACGGCTTCAGTTCCTGGGCGCCCCATCTGTCTCCCACATGTTTCCCATTGTAGTTAAGACGGGACTGTGCTCTCCCCGATCGAGTTCCGACGCTGACAGATGGACCGGGTTTTTTCACTGTGACATAGAACACACACGCTGTTGCTTGTGCTATAATCGGTACTGACAGACCGTTAAAAATGCCCTGTTGCGAACCCGTTACATTACATCAGGCAAAATTAACCTTAAAGCTCTCCAGCTTAGTAGATTAGTTCTGCTGTTCACGGTTACTAGACGTGCTGAACAATGGTGATCTTGTCAGCTAGTCAGGGTTGTAGTTTTTGGTGCCTTGTGGCGCTCTCCGGAAGGATCTTGGTGAATTTTTTAGATTTTTTGGCACTACCTTTTTTGGCTATTGTTTGTTTTTTTGTGATTGTATACCCTGTCTTGTCTCTGATGATTTTGGGAACCTCTACACGTGGGAAGGACTAGGCACTTGACGCACCCCATGTTCATTTATTCATTTTGTTTGTTCATTTTCTGTCCTCAGTTTGCCATTCATTTCATGCTACACAGGTTGTTTGAGGGCTCATAGACGAGTCTTTTCAGGCGGTTCTTCTCCCTGCGTTCGTGTCCTGAGCGATTGTGCACAGCATCCGTGCTGGTTTTTATCCGTGCTGTTTTGTTTCCTGTTTTGGTCATGAGCAGAATGCAGAATTTTGTGTTTGTGCCTGCGTGTTGTGTGTCTGTGTGCGCATGCGTGTGTGCGTGCGTATGTGTTTCTGTGTGCCCATGCGTTTGTGTGTGCATATGTGTGTGTGTGGGTGTGTGTACATGCATGTTTCTGTGTGTTTGTGTACGCGTGTATGTTCTGTATGTTTGTGTGTGCATGCATGTGTGTGCACATGCATGTTTGTGCACGTGTGTGCGTGTGTGTGTACATACGTACATGCGTGTGCACATGTGTACATGTGTGTGTGCGTGTGTACGTACATATGTGCGTGTTTGTGCACATGTGTGTACGTACGCATGTGTGTGTGTGTGTGTACGTGCATATGTGCGTGTTTGTACGTGTGTGTGTGTGTGTTTGTGTTGTGTGTCTGCCCTCCTTTCCTGCTCTTAGATGATTAATCTCAGCCTGTCTTGCTCCCCCCAGGTATGACGAGTGGATTAAAGCGGATAAGATCGTGCGGCCGGCGAATAAGAACGTCCCCAAAGTGAAGCATCGTAAGAAAATAAAGGTGAGCGTGTCCTGGCCCTGGACTCTGTGTTAATCCCTCGAATGCGCGTCTGTTTGAAGGAGAGGAGGATGCATGTGAACAGAAGATGTGGCTTTAACACGACTGTATCCTGTCGAGTTTATTACACCCGTTTGGTCAGCACCATGATTATTTATTTATTTATTTGTTTATGTTCCATTCGGCAGAATAAAATGGAAAGAGAGAAGGACAGGCTGGAGAGGCTGACGGACAGGGAGGACCTCCCCCCTTCCAAAAACCACCGAGTCCACCGCTCCGCCAAGTCCGGCCCGCCCCACGACGGCTTCTCCCTGCTGGACGAGCACAACGACAAAGGGCCCAAACACCCGGCCGCCAAGGCCATCGAGATCACGTCCATTCTGAACGGCTTGCAAGGTAACCGCTGCGATCTGACCGCTGCCTCCTCCTCCTCCTCCTCCTCCTCCCCTTCCTCCTCCTCCGTGAGGCTGATCTTGCTCTGGTTTCCAAAGCGCCTTCTGGTCCTCCTGGTGCGTAGCGTGCGACGGCCGGTTTCCCTCCGTCGATGTGCCGAGCGACCGTCCTTTCTCCAGGACGCCGTCCCGCGAGGCACCCTTTTGGTTTTTTTTGGACCAGGTGCCCCGCCCACCGCTGCTGGAGCCATTAGGGGAACAGCTCTGTAAGACCTCTGCTGTGGTTCATGCAGTCCCTCCCTCCACCAGAGTCCTCCCGCCTGATTGCATTCTGGGGGTTATTTTGTCCGGTCAGTAATGGAGGCCCGCAGGCTGGCCGGCAGGTGGAACGGTCTCCATTTCCCTCATGCTGATTTCGAGACCCGGACGTTCGCGGCGTCAGCAAAGCCCAGCCGGCGGTCGCCGCGGGAACGCCCCGGCGATCGGGAACCGCCGTCGCCCGCCAACGGAAGCTCCCCGAAAAAGAGCCGGCGCGTTGGCGGGCGCGTCTCCGGCGGGCCGTGGGAGGCGGAGGTGCTCTCCATCTGTCCCGGAACAGATGCGGACTCCCCAAATCCCCCCGCCCCCCCCCCGTCCCGTCGGGCGCTCGTCCCGCAAACCGGCGCTGCAGAAAACGGCGAGGTGGCCGGCTCTGGACTTTTCATAGACGTGCGTTATTTCACACCCTCTGTCTGCTCTGAGAAGGAAAAAAAGCTGCTTCACATTCAAACTTAAAGTGAACAGAATAAACGTGATGTTTAGGACCCGGTGTGGCAAGGGAAAATTGAGATTTGGTTGTTGTGAAATTTAAGACGTCGCCTCTCAATAAAAACCTTCTGATCGTTCTCGTTTTGGGTTTAGAGTCCACATGGTTGCAGTTAAAATAATGGGTTTAAGGGGTTCAGGCACCATTAACTGTTACAATGTTCAAGTGACTGCAACCACTGAAACTTTCCTTTAATGTTTGGAGCAGTTTGTGGAAACCCTGGCTGTTGTAGTGTAATGCAGTCTTGTGAAGAAGTATTTGCCCTCTTCCTGATTTTCTCTATTATCTATATTTGTCACACTGAGTGGTTCACATCGTTTGACAAAATGTACCCTGGCTGTTGCAGTTTTATGCTGGGCTGACAGTAAATGTACCGTGAACCCTGGCTGTTGTCATGTTGGGTTGGATGGAAGCATATGTAAGCCCTGTTGTGTTACGGTTGAACCCCAACACATTTCTGTTTTCCAGCCTCAGAGAGCTCAACTGATGAGAGCGAACATGAGGAGGAGGATGACTGTGAAGGTGACCAGGAGGAAGATGAGCAGCTGGGTTCCCATGGTGACCGCAGAAGGGCGGGTCTGCCGGAGGGGCCCCGTGTTCCGGAGCACTGGGAGGGCAGCAGGGGCCTGCCGGGGGGGTGCAGGGGGGGACCTGGGGGGCCCAGAGGCGAGCGGGTCCTGGGGCCCGACGGCCAGGAGGGCACGGAGCCCGGGAAGCGCAGGGGCCCCCCGGAGCCCCAGGGGGAGGGGGCCAGCAGAAAGCGCAAAGCGGAGGCCCCCGGGCAGCGCCCTCCGAAGGGAGCGTCCCGGAGTAGGCCCAGGAGCGGCAGGACCGCCGACTGGCTGCCCCACGGCTCCCCCCAGAGGCCGGAGGAGAGAAGCGCAGGGCCGCGGGGGGAGACGAGCGGCAGCAGCAGCTCGGAGGATGAGGGGGAGGGGCCCGCGGAGCCCGGCCCCGAGGCGGGAGGGCGGCGCGGCAAAGCCAAGGGCACCCCCTCCAAGAAGTACAATGGGCTGAAGGAGAAGACGAAGGGGGGGCGGTCCTCGGCTTTCTGGGAGGTCCCCGAAAAGCGGCCCAAGCTGGCGCTGGGCGGGGACGAGAGGTCGGCCGGCGGCCGGGGGAAGGGCCAGAAGGACGTGTGGTCCAGCATCCAGGCCCAGTGGCCCAAAAAGACGCTCAAGGAGCTCTTCTCCGACTCCGACACGGAGGCGGCCAACTCCCCCCCGCCCGCCGTGTCTCCGGCCGAGGACCCGCGGGCGGGCGACCCGGCGCGGGACGGCGAGGCGGGCCGGGGGACCCCGGAGCCCCACAAAACCCGGGGGTCCCCCAGCAGCGGCAGCAACTCGGTCCTCAACACGCCCCCCACCACCCCCGAGTCCCCGGCCGCCCAGGCCGGCAGCCCCCGTCGGACTCTGAGCCCCGCCCCGCCCCCGGCCCCTCCCCCGCCCTCGCTGGACCCCGCCCCCGAGGCCTCCCCCCGCGTCCCGGGCCCCCCGCTGGACGAGAGCATGGGGGGGCGCAGCGAGACGGACAGCAGCACGGTGGAGGTGGAGAGCCTGGGGGGAGAGCTCCCCCAGGAGGACAGGCCCGGGTCCCCCTCCATGGCCTTCGACGGCAGCCTCTCCTGCAACAGCAGCTGCAGCAGCCAGCACGACGGCCAGCAGAGGGCCCGAGCCGCAGGTGGGTGTGGCTCAGAGTCCCGGGGAGGGCGGAGCTGGGGGGGTGACGGCCACAGGTTCCGCTAAACTGTGTTACTATTTAACGCTGTGTACTCAGCTGCCTTGATTAATCATTCAGCTCGCTTCGTCTGGTTTTCTGGGACTCAATTGGTTGCTCTTAAAGTGAAAATAAAAACCAGCAGACCCTGTGTCTGGGACCCCTTGTATAAAGAAAACAGATTGTTCAGGGATATCCACTTTCAAGGGGAGGCCTAAATGAAGGGATGTTGTTGGAGAGTTTTTGTGTTGTTACATATGGAGAGTTTTTTGTATTGATACATATGGATAGTTTTTGTATTATTATGTATGGAGAGTTTTTGTATTGTAACGTATAGAGACTTTTTGTATTGTAACACATAGGGAGTTTTTGTATTGTTACGTATGGATAGTTCATTGCAGAAAGGAAGCTGAAGGTTAAGAGCTGAATCCCACACTGCAGCAGCTCTGTGTGAGTTCTCACAGCTGAGACGGGGTGTGTTTGTGCTGACCTGTGTTTCGCTCGCCTCTCACGCAGCGCTGGCCAATCAGAAGCAGCAGAAGGACTCCCAGGGGGGCGGAGCGTCAAAGAAACACAAACGGAGCCACAAGAACTCAGGCACTCCCCCCAAAAAGAGCCGGAAAATGGGTACGCGAGGCCGTCCAACTCCCTCCCCGGTCCCCAGCAGGGTTTCCGCTAATTCATATTCCACCGCGCAAAGCTTCCTGCAGTCGCAATTATAATCAGCTCCCCTCTTTATGAGGTTTGATTTGAAACGGTCCCACGAATTTCGGTTTAAACTGGTTCTCTTTCAGAACCAACGGGATTTATCGTGAGCACATAGAATCCAGCGCTTGTTCTTCTTCGTCTGGTACGTGGCAGGAGATTACCAGGCATCGGTTAGAAAGAGCTGCGTAATCGTGCGGAATGTTTTACAACCACCTTATTACTGTTCAGCCCAGGCATCTTTCCAAGACACATTCCTCTTCGCCGTACACTAAGTGTGTTGAGAGCACTCTTAGACCGAGCTCTAAATCACACGTTTGGCTTGGCCGCATGTCCGAGTTTCGGATGTAATCTAGGGTCAGGGAGAGATGCGGTCTGGGACGCGTTAGGGTGGGGATTGGCAGGGGCAGGGGGGGCTGTTGAGATGAGCATGCTGAAATGTGGTTTCTGGTTCTGGTTCCTGGTTCTGGTTCTGGTTCTGGTTCTGGTTCTGGCCCGCCCGTGTGACTCTGCGCTTGCTCCCTTTCCCGTAGCCCACAGCAGCGACAGCGAGGACCACTCCACCAGCGAGAACACTGCCAAATCCCCCGCCCCCAAGACCGCCGCCGCCGCCGCCGCCGCGCCCAAGTGCCCCGGCAGGACGCCCCCTGCTGGTCACCGGTACCACAAGCACGGGGACGCGGAGCACCAGGGCCGCACGCCGCGCGTCTACAAGTGGAGCTTTCAGATGTGTGAGTGTCCCGTTCAGGCCCTCCGCACCCTCTCTCCTCACGTCTCACCCCACCAATCAAAAACCTTTACACCGTACGCTAAACGTGAGGTCCAGAGCCCAGTGCCAAAACCCGGCTACAGGTCTGCAAGGTGCTCTGAGTGGAAGGAGATCGTTTAAATTTGGCTCGCTTACGCCGCCGGGGTTGGAGGGAGAACTTGGCAAATTTTGCCTGATGTTCGGAAAGCAGAGCCACCCGCCCGCACAGCTGCGTTTAGCCCGCGCTCTGAACAGCTGTGCTATAGCGTGGAGCAGCAGTGTGGTATTATGGGTAAGCAGCTGGTCTTGTAACCTAAAGGTCACCGGATCGATTCCCGAACAGAACACTGCCGTTGTACCTTTGAGAAAGGCACTCAGCCTGCACTGCTTCAGTATATATCCAGCTGTATAAATGGATGCAAACGTTGCGTAAGTCGCTCTGGATAAGAGCGTCTGCTAAAGGCCTGTAGCGTAATGTCTCTGACAATGTCTCGTGCCCCGCAGCCGACCTGGAGAAGATGACCAGCTTGGAGCGGATCTCCTTCCTGCAGGAGAAGCTCCAGGACATTCGCAACCACTACCTCTCGCTCAAGTCGGAGGTGGCCTCCATAGACCGCAGGCGGAAGCGCATGAAGAAAAAAGAGCGGGAAAGTGAGTCTCCCGTCCGCCGTTCCTCTTACCGCCATTTTAATTACTGCATTTCGTACTCGTATCGACCCACAATTCACTGTGTATCCAGGGTTACGTAGAGCGCAATAGGCGTGACTGGGTTTCCACTGTCCTTGAAAACCCTCGAAAATGTATTAATCCTATAAAGTCATAAAGAGTGATCAGCTATTACGTTGTCCTTGAAAAGTCAGCCAAATTTTAAAGGCCTTTAAAGTTTTTAAAGGCCAACATCTTTCTCACCGGATCAATGTCAGTCACTATCACGGCTAGCAATAACAGTAATGGTCATGTTAACTAATTGGATTGGGTCACTGGTGTGTACATTATTTCTACAACCGAATGGCATTGGTAAATATAAAGTAAGGTGTGTATTTATCTTTAATAATGCTGCTTCAAATTATGTTTACCTTGCCAAAGTGTCCCTATAGCTCAAAGGAGCACTCACTATTTCACCAAAAATAAAATGGTGAAATAGTCAGTGCCAAAATTAATAAATCTGTTTTTAGAGTGATATTGAAATATAATGGAAAATCTGCTTCTGATTTGAGGAGAAACCGTGTGAATAGTGACGACAACGGTTCACGCGGTGATGTAACTGTTTCCCCTCTCACAGGTACGGTCGCAGCCTCCTCTTCCTCCTCCTCCTCCTCCTCCTCCTCCTCCCCGTCCTCCAGCTCTCTCACAGCGGCGGTCATGCTGACCCTGGCGGAGCCCACCGTCTCGGGGTCCTCTCAGAACTCTGGGGTGTCTGTGGAGTGCAGGTGACAGGACGCCCAGCGGCCCGAAGCACTCTGCACTTAGCCAGCGTCCGCGCAACCCCGCCCCCTGGCCCCTGGCTCCGCCCCCACCCTTTGCACCCCTGCTCCTTTTAAAGTCCAAGTCTCACCAAATATTCCTTTGAGCTGAACGCTCTGTTGACATGGTAACATAACCAAGCGGCGGGGGGAGGGGTTGAAAATGAAGTGTAGCCTGTAAACCATTTTAAAAATGGGTGATATCCACCCACAGTCAGACATGCACACATACTGTAGCTGAATTCCCTGTTTGTGTGACATCTCCTTGGTAAGATATCCAGCTGTGTGAAATAGCTGAAAAGACAGTTTTATGTACCTAATATTTATTCAAATTCAGGAAACATTACAAATGTTGCTTATGTATTTTTAACCAGCGTTGTGACTCAGTACAGTACTTGGCTAGCGTATCTCGTCTCTGTATTTCCCTAAGTCGTCGTGCCCTCAGTCATCAGACACCACCTGCGTTTACTTGTTTGCTGCACCAGCTAGCTAGTTAGCAGTATTACAGTAGGCTAGCCACATCCTGCTCCAGAGCAGGGTTTGCTCACTGTGTGTGACAGATAATCAGATAAGGCTACCCTTTGTTCATTAATGTTTTTTTTTTCCTTTTCCCCAAAAGGAGTTATGAAATTTTACCACTTGCTAGTATTCCAATTGAAGTTACAGCAAAATTAGATTTGTTCTTGGTCACTTAAAAATCTTCTTTTCCAAGGCAATATTTGGACGTACCCTGCTTTTGAGACTTGGACTTTAAAACACAAAATGTCTACTCTACATACTAGAGGCACAAACAAACCTGTAAGAAAAACTGAATTAAGCACTATTTTCTAATGACAACTGTTTTCTCGGCAAGCTAACTGCACTTAAGTGCACTTTTTTAAATGGGGGTGTATAAAAAAAAGTACAATGAACCTTGTTATGTTGATGTTTAACGGATTTTTGAAGTTGTTTTCTTCAAGCAATAATTATTTCCAATTTGATTGTGTTAGTTTTGGGATTCAGACGGGATTGAATTCGAGTTGCCTTCAGCTATACGGTGGGCACTTTTCTACTCACTGAAAGTACACCCCAAACGTGCATCATGAGGGAACAGAAAATCAAATGCAACATCGCTTCAGAAAGCAGCGTTAATGGTGACGATTCCACCCCCCGGTCTCTGCGCTTTCCCCGAGCCCCTCCCCTGTTGAACGGTGGTCCCTGCACACTGTGGTCGGGCCCTGTGTTTTTCTTAGACCCACAGAAACCTTGCAGCAGCAACATTAGCGCCATTCTCTTCCTGCTCGTAGGGGCCGGTGTACCGAGAAGCCTGTTCCTCAGAAAAAGTTTACTGACAAAAAACATTATTAAGTCGAAAGTCGAAAGCGATTCTGCAGTGCCTTGTAATTTCTCTTCGGGCACTCTTAAATACCCATAATGCAGTGCAAGCATTTGGCCACATCTGAGCGCGTGCGGCCTAGCCCTGCCAGTCCTGCAGTTACAGAGGTTCTCTTCACTTCTTGTTTACAAAAACGCTGAACACCAGTGTGTGAAGACTGCAGAAGTGTAAAGGGCTGTTCAAATGTATTACAAAAACAGATGCTGATTTGTATTTAAACAAGTTTGAAATATTCATGCATTTATGATGAAATTGACCCTTAAAAGGGCGATTGTACAACGTAATGAGGAGAGACATGCACTTGACAATATAAAAAATTTTTTTTTTTTTTTTTTTTTTTTTTGTTGGTGGCCATGATCAAACGTATTTTATGAATATACCAAGAGAATCATTTTTAAATAATGAGGCAGGAGAATGTTAAAAGAGCGTTGATTAAATGTTCTGTTAGACGGCCAGTTATTTCTTCACGTCTTCTCGATGTTACAGGGTTTTTTTTAGGTGAAATTTCATGAATTCCCTTGTTCAAGGTTACAATTGGACCTGCTGTTTTATCCGTTTTTACAGCCATAACCGTCCTTCCGGAGGTCTCTGCAAAACCCTCACGACGGGGTGGGGTGTGCTTTTAACATCATGAAAAGGGCGTGTCTTTAAAAAAAAAAAAAATAGCCAGCGTGTATGTGTGGCCCCCCCCCCCCCCCCCACATTTATCTCCTCCAAATTCTACTGTACCCAAATGTGGCTGCAGATTTCTGTGTAACCATTCACTCGATCACAAGAAAAGCCTGTCTGTCTGTCTGTCTGTCTCCTGTAAGGGCGACACCAACCAGCACTTCCAACAAGTCCTACTGCAGAGAAACGGCACGGTTAAGAAGTTTACATCGGTCCTTTGTGCGTGCGTGCGTGCGTGCGTGCGTGTTTGAGTGCGCGCGCGTCAGCCCTAGTTCAGTAAACAACGGTGTTATTTTAAAGACGGCCCACAGTTCTCACAAAACACCATCTTGACTCTTGACCTCCCAGGCACCTCCTTCCCACCCCTCCTCCTGTTTCTTTTGTTCCTGTACAAAATAAAGGGTCATAATGTTGCGAATCTGCATTTATTAGAGCACAGACGAGAAATCTCTGTGTGCTATTCTGAATGGAGCGACAGGCTCTTCTGTCTTTGTATAAACAGTTGTAAGATAAACCTGTTCTGAAGCCCTGTTCTCTTCAGCACTTGTATGTAATTGTATGCCTTTGTAATACATTTGTATATTGAGAAGTGTGTTTGGGGTAAAGCTATTTAATATCTTGCACTGTTAATTCTGTACATACCGTTTTACCATTTTATCTGTAGCTTCTGTGCACATCTTCAGAAGAGCAAGTGCATGTCTTTTTTTTTCTTTCTTTTTTTTCTCCCTGGTTTTGCTGTTCTCATGTGGGACGGTTTTAATTTTCCCCCTTTTTCGTACTTTTTCTAGCAAAATCAGCTTCGGTTTTTGTTTGTGCTGCTTGTATGAGCAGATTTCTTTTTTTGTGTTAAACCGTTGGGTTAAAAAGTATTTACACACTTGTACATTGGGCTGTAAAGTTTTATGACTCTTTACAAAAATGTTCAGAGAGAGGGGATGGGGGGGGACAAAGCTTATTAAGAAAGCTCTAAAAGTATTTATTAGATTCTTCAGAGGATGGACATTGTGTAATTTATTGTACAAATGTAAGCAAAAAGAAGCCTGTTTGAAATAAATACCATAGTTTGTGAAAATTTTTTTGTCATCTTTTGATGTTCAGAAATGTGGTGTAGAATACTTGATTGTGCACTAAGTGTTAAGACCAGGGTTTAAATCATGGACTGGGGCATCACCAACAGCATCCAACATACTTGTATTCAATGTGTTTAATTAACACTCTAGGAAAACAAGATATACCATAACATCATTTTTTGCAGTTACGCCTATTGGATTATTACTCAAATATGCCGGCTATAAGAAGCAAACTCCTATCATTTGAACATAGTGTAGTTTGGTAGTTTGCAGCATTGAAAGTTTCCCTAGCATCCATGCAATGTAGCTTGCTGAGTGTTCTGTTTGAAGCTGTGCGACAGGAACTTCTGGAGCAGGTCCTCTGCTGGACAGGAATTTGGCCCTGCAAACGGATCAATACCAGCACAGCCAGCTTGAGCTTTTTCTGCCAGTTCACTGAATAGTTAGTCCTCCTGATTTCACATGGTTTATGTGTGAATAAAGCTGACTACCAGGTTACCTTGTTTTGGTCATTATCCAAAAGTTTTTTTTTTTTTTTTCAGCTTTACATTACATTCATTCAGCAAATGCCCTTCTCTTACAAGTGTAACTTGCAAAAGTGTGAGGAACAGACAGATGGGGCATAAACTAAATGGGGGACTAAATAATCTAAACTAGATGGGGACTAAATAACTTGTTCAAGTTGATTCTACTAACCAAGAATCACAACACAAACACTCACTTGTGTTGAAATAGATGGAATACTTTCTGATCGGAAACATCCAAATTTATATTTCATTTCTTTTTCAAGGCTTTATAAGAGGCCAGTAGTTTTATAGTTTTCTTGAATAAACTGTTGGGGACACAAGTTGCTGATTTCCTTTATGCCACAGTACATCATAGGTTTTGGCTCACATTAGTTTGGCTTGTGATCAGCCTGGTAGCCCTGATCCATATATGAGACATTCCAGCAAGTGAGACGATCCTCAAATCTCGCTGCGAAACATATTCACACGAGAGGACCAAATCTATGAAATACATGCCATATGATCTATACTAAGTTCAAATGTGTATTGTATTTTTTAATATTGCTGTTCAGAAATGTAGTCTAATCCTAATGCGTTAGCATTTCACGACTTGCAGTAGGAACAGGAAGAAAAAAAAGACCCCTCCACTTTTTCCACATTTTACGTTACAGCCTTATTCTAAAATTGATTAAATTCGTTTTTTATTCTCAGCAATCTACACACAACACCTCATAATGACAAAGCGAAAACGGGTCTTCAAAATTTTTTGCTAATTTATTAAAGATAAAAAACTGAAAGCCTAAATTTATTATATTGCTGAAGGAAATTGAATTTTACACAGTTAAAATGTCTCCATCTTTAAACAAAAAGCAAGCAAGGTAAGTTTGCTCAGCATATAAACTTCACTCAGACTAATGTATAGACCTGCCCTCTGGTGGCCCTTGTTGAAAAGTTGTGTGGTGGACTGTACACATAACCAACAACCCTGATTTTAAGTTTTGTCACCGGTAAGTAGGCTACTTGTAACTTTAATTAGCTGAAAGAGGCTGAGTCAGAAACGGTGATTAATTTCACGGAAGATGATATACCTTTCTACAAATGGTGCAGATATGCCTTGATTCAGGATCCCACATATTTTCCTCCTTTCCCCTCACGTCTAATGCTCTGAATGCACTTTCTTCTCATTGGCTCGTTCTTTTTGCACGGGAGCACATAGAACTTCAGATCTGAGTTCTTGGCCTTGTCATTTCTATAGCCTACCACGCAACAACTTTTCGGCATTTTCACAATACTGTAAATTAACCCACTGCTAACAATAACTCTACGGAGAGAAGATGAGAAGGACTCGCATGCTGCAGATGGGCACTAGTAAAAGATTGTTTTCCAAAATCGTAGGCGTGGCCTTCATTATGTGACGCTGTCTCTATAACGATTGCGCGTTAACGTCTATTCTATTGCGTGCTTTCAGCTACCTGAAACACGCCTCTCAAATGTTTGAAGAAAATGATGAATTGTAATTTATTCGCGTTTATTATTAGTACATTTTAAGGACATATTAAGATACGATGGCATAGTTTTAGGCAAGTACTATAAAATGTATTCTAGCCACCGTGTTTACCAAGTATTATTAATCAGGCGACCTGTCGGGGCAGCACAATCGGTACAAGAAGAACGGGTCCTTATTGCCAACGGAAAGGGATGTGACCACCAGGTTGGGTATTCGGACTGGCCAGGTTACGGTAATGGAATCTCGGTTTTTTATAATTTAATGCTGTGCATTTGTTCTGATTTTTCGTAACTAGCATTCTATTTTAGGGCCACAGAAAGGCAACTTGACGCTCCCTGGATATAATGGGCGGTAAAACGAGCGCGATTGCTGCCGGGGTCTGCGGGGCTCTGTTCATCGGCTACTGCATTTACTTCGACAGGAAACGGAGGAGTGACCCAAACTTCAAAAAAAGGCTCCGGGAACGTAAGTGTTGCTGGCTTATTCTGGTGGCCGTTGAAACTAAAAAGAGGACCTTGAACTTAACTTCCTACAAGGCCGTTGTGTCTTTACCGATTACGCATGCCCCGATGCTTTCTGGACAGGGAGTCGTCTGATGTATCTCGGTAATGTTAGCTACGAACTAGATTCGGAGAAGGAAAACTAAGTAACGATACGTTAGTATTCTAGCCATTTTATCAGGGTCCCGTCAATTCAGTTTAAATCCGAAAGGGCTGTTCTTTCATGTAAAAAAAAAATATATACTAGACTATGTGAAAGAAGTGACTCGATAGCGCTCGATGCAAATTTAAAGAACAAGTTAAGTTGGCAGCTAGATATCCACAATATTTCTATCACATGGCTATCTTCTAGCTAGATAGTATGCATTTTATGTAAGTTCATTACTACAGGTGTCTCTGCAAAGATTTCTTTGATTCTCGTCGACTGCTTACCTTCAGGCAAATCTGCACCTCCCACATCACTGAGCTCGTCAGGTAGATTAATGTCGCTCCTCTTAACCTAGAAGCAGTTCCACTTCGAAATTAACTTAAATTTGAATAACACATCAGGCAACTTGTCTGAAAAGAAATATCTGTGCAGATGCGATACTGTTCCAGTCAATGGAAGAAGTTGTACACTTTCACAAATGTTCATTTATTGCTCACCAGGGAGAAGGAAGCAGAGGGCAACCAAGGAGAAATCTGGACTGGCCAAGGTAGGAAAGATTTGATGCATTCTCTTTAAAAACAAGGGCAGAATTTACAACTTAAGAATTCTCTTCACAGCGTAAGCAGTCTCTACACGTCTTAAATTTGAGATCTTAGTTCTTTTTGTAACTTATTTCATTACTGCCTTCATGTTAGGTTATCAGATGTTTCTTTATTTACTAAGATGGCATACATGTTTTCTACTTTTTTCGAAGGTAAAGTATTTACAATTTCTAGTCCTGACTTTGATAGGTAAGGGGCTTTTACTCTTAACCCAAAACTGGTTTAGCACAGACTGGAACAGTATAGCATATTGGTGCCAGACAGAAAGTTTACCAGCCATTAAAATTAATATAGCACCTTAATGTTTGATCTCGCTGTGTATGTGGCTGTGGTCTCCAGTTCATGGTTAGCATGCGCTAACACGGTTATATGAAGCACGGTCAAAAACCCACTTGGAAAATGTACTTTGGCTGCTGGATGATATTGGACCACCAGCTCTGATTATGTTCATGTTTCAAACAGTGTGGTTTCAAAAGACCAAAGTGCAAAAACACATACCTCCTTAAGGCAAACCACCTTCTGTCAGAATCACCACAGAGGCCTTGTGTTGCTGGCGGAAGGGGCGGGGCAAGTCAAATGGGCGTGGCACGTCTCGGCCCATGCAGAGTTTGTGGTTTGTTGGGTTCCAGCTGCCGGACTTGAAGGACGCTGAGGCCGTGCAGAAGTTCTTCCTGGAGGAGATCCAGCTGGGCGAGGAGCTGCTGGCACAAGGTGAGTTGCAGTCCATGTTGGCGGAGTCTTTCACCATGAGCCGTGTAGGTGCACCAGGATGGTATTGGGTCATGTCCCTTTGCCCTACAGTGGGACCTTTGACAAATCCGAGTTTGATTATGTGACTTGGAAAACAGTCTTGATTGTGCATTCTTATAAACCCCCCAGTTGCTGATTGTAGCTTCTGGGACAAGGAAGGATGCAATAACAAACCTTGAAATATCCAAAATGAAGGGTCTTGTTCAAGTGGCTCTTTGCCAATTTGTTTCTTGGACAATCGTGTTTTTCTTTATGGGGCTTGTGTGTTTCTGTGTTTTATTTCACATCAAGGTTTTCTCCCTCCATAACTCTGTTTCTGCGTGCAGACATCATACACGTTGCTTAATTATATTTTCATACTCTGATGCATTTTGTGAAGGAGAATTTTGTTTTCAGATAATTCACTCTCATTCAGTCGTAGTTCTCAATGGCAAATGGTCTGAACCTCAGAAGAGATCGAGTTCTTTTGTTGGCCGCAGGACTGAATCCGCCTCCTTTGTCCCCCCCTCCTCAGGCGACTTTGCGAAGGGAGTGGATCACCTGACCAACGCCATCGCGGTGTGTGGCCAGCCGCAGCAGCTGCTGCAGGTGCTGCAGCAGACCCTCCCCGCGCCCGTGTTCCAGATGCTTCTAACCAAGCTCCCCACCATCAGCCAGGTGAGCCAGAGCCCAAGGGGGGCATGTGCAAGCAGTGCTAGCCGGAGCTAGCCACTGGTATCGCCAAGGCATAACTGTTCAAGCCGTTCCAGGTCTTTCCGTTAGCACGTTAGCATGCTACCAACAGGTAGCGGTCACTCGGTGAATGAGTGATACTTATTTTATCGGTACTTCTTGGCTGCAGTTCCTGCTAGTATACACCATTTCTCCCTTCAAATTCAGTGAGTCTAAAATTCAAAATTGTACTGAGGGGAATGGATAATCCCTGGAGGACTCCAGAGAGTACCGGTCCGCTCAAAGGAGACTGGAGCACTTTAGAGGATTAAAGAGCCTGCTTTGACCATGTACCAGTGAAGCGGAGGCCTTAAGCTGCACAGAAAGGTAGAACTGCTGGCTTCACGTCTCCTGACCTCTTTCTTCAGAGGTACACCATTATTCAGTCATTTTGTACTTTGGAAAATTGCTAGATGGATTTTTTTCCAATCAAGTCTGGTGACTTGCATTTAATGACCTTGGAGCCCTGTCTGCACAATGGTAATAGAGTGGATTTTCCTGGCTGCCCTGACGTGGCAGTCTAATAATCCCATCGCCATGGAGATTAATGCCAGGTTTTTTTATGATGTCAAGTTAATATCGGTACAGCGTGTCCTTTACGAGCTTCTCAACTTCCAGCCTCCTGCAGTTTATGAACTAGAGATCTATTATAATAGGATAGAGAAAGTCATTCTTGGCTTCTTTTCCTAATACCATTGGAATCAGTCTACCGATCACAGGCAGTACCCGTTATGTGGCCTCTGTCGTTTGATGTTTTAGTTTTTAATTTGTTAGTTTACTAGAGGCACCCACCTCTGCGATTCTGTGGAGGGGAAGTGTGAGATTTGATGTGGCAGTGCAGTGTGTACGCATTAAAATGTTTACATTCCCTTCAAAATAATACATAATGTTTAATAATGTATTCTTGTAAATTCCCTTTGTTTGCTGACCTTAGCATCTGGGACAGGGAGTGCTATAGAAACAAACCTAGGGTTATAAAAGTTATACAAACACGCACGCACACACACGCGCACACAGATACACATAAGAGTAACAAGACCCGAAATTATATAAGTTGAGGGTCTTATTACAGTGGCTCTTGGAGACCCTACCTCTTGGACATTAATTGAGATTTTTTGAAAGGGTCAGTGTTGGCGGTAGTTGGCTGCTCTTCCTTCATGTCTAAGGTCTTAGTTCTTGGTATGTATAATACATGGATGAAGTTTGTGCACATCACGCATGTTGTGAATATATTGTGATGTCACACACCCGTCTCTGGTTTTGCAGCGGATCGTCACTGCGCAGAGCTTGGCTGAAGACGACATCGAGTGAGAGGGCGGAGCCGGCCACCGGCTCCCAACCTTCACCGTCCACCGACTCCGCCCCTCTCCAAAGCCCCGCCCCCCCCCCCCCATGGACTCCAGGCGTCAAAAGCCGAAAGAGAGTTTCTGAACTGTACTTCCACACCCCCGTTTTCTATCCCCTCATCCAACTGTTTTAGTCCGTCTTTTTTTTTTTTATTTTGACACCACCCCCCTTCCGCTTCGTCCGAGGTTATGTCAACGATGCTGCGTCCGTGAGTCCTTGATGTTCATGTCCTGGAAGGGAAGGGTGTGTAATGGGCGCGTCAAATGTGAAACCCTACTCGCAGATAAGCTGGAAAAAACCGCAAACTCGTGCGCCTGTCCAAATGAGTTTCTAACCTGTCCCATATTTGGACAGAACTCCCAATTGAAGTTAAAATAAAAACATTTAAAAATTGCATTTATTTCTCTATAATTTTGTGAAATGCAAACCAAATGTAGTCTGCTGAGCCATATCGCTGTGGGTGTTCTGCTGTAAGGAGAGGTTTACACGCGCTCTGCTTCCAAGGGAAAACGTGATGTCGCTGTCGACGCCCCTGGTGACGGGTGTGATGCGTGGGGGGGGGGGGTTTCCACTGTGAACACGGAGCTTGCACCCGAATCGGAAGAGCATTTTGCTGAGATATTTTTATGCATTTAAAACCATACTTTTTTTTTCTTAATTCTGACATTGAAAGTCTTTGATCTGTGCCATTACAATAATATGTGTATGAAACTTGTGAAGTAGGATGCAAGCCTGTTTGTGGCTTTTTGCTTTATCGTGAGATCGTAAGGGGTCAGCACTTAGTACCTAGTGTTATATGCAGTGCTGTGGAATAGTATTGGCATGGATGATGCATTTTTTCATTAAATTCAAATAATTTTAAAAACGTGTTTTGTGTTTACTCGGGTTCCCGTTGCCTAAAATTAATTTTTTCCTAAAGCCCTGAGACCATTCAGTGTGACAAATGTGCAGTAATAGAGGAAATCAGGAAGGGGGCAAATACTTTTTCACGGCACTGTAGGCTTGTTCTGAACGGCTACCTGTTATGGAGTCTTAGGGAGGCCTCGTTGGCCGTAGACCACAGCCTTTTACTGCGTGTTTCTGCGTGAAGGGGGAGAGGGAGCTGGAGGTGAGTCACCTCTTTTTCATTTTAAAGCGCTTTGGAGACCCGCGCCTGGCTCTGCGAAGGCATTCCAGTGGCATGCAGCGTGAGCTGATATTCCTCTGCTTTTTGGACTGGACCTCGAGCCGTCGCTGTGTTGACCCTGCTGCTGACTCGTGAGTCTGGAGCGAAGGCGGTCTCATTCCTCACAGAGTTTCGCCGGGTTCTTAGGCGTGCAGCCAGGGTCTTACCTCCTGCCCGGGTGTGGATTTTGGCGTGCGTGCACGCGTGTGAGTGTGAGGCTGAGATTCCTGCAAGCTCGTTGGGCCTCACTCACAAAGCTTTTCTTAAATTACTCTTACTTTCGTTCTTAAAAATCGTCCTTGGAAAAACCGAAATGGTGTTCATGACACGTGCAGACCTTTGTGCACGTTTTTGCGCACGATTGCTGACTGGATTTTATACGCAATCCTGTTCTTGTGATTGGAAAAGAGCGAATACAAATAAGAAAAAAAAAAAGATGAATGCTGAAACGTTCCTTGAAACGCTCTTAAACGCATTTTATGATCAAATGTGATCTTACCCATTTTGTGAATGAGATTCATTGATCTCTGACATCAACCCATTGCTGGGTTTGCACACCATATCACACACTCCTTTTCTGAGCTTTTTTTGTGGTGTGGGCTGAAATATGTGGTACTATGCAAGACTCTGTACCTGACTTTTATCACAGCAGGGCATGATGCTAAAAAGTTTGTTTTCTGTACTGTTCAGTGTGTGCCTTAAAGCCCAACACGTGACTTTCAGTAGCGCTGATGGGAATTGAGGCACTAAAACACGCAGAGCACATGACATGACCGTTTTATTGATATTGACCTAAAAAGTACCTTTTATGTAACGTGAGTGTAGTATTTGCATTCATAAAATGAAAGTTTAAAAAAAAAAATCAATCCAATTCTGCACATGTGGAGTAGGGTGTTAAATATCACAATAGCACGTAATAGAGACTATGAACGACATTTGAATGCAGTCTTCTGGATAATAGTCCTTAACTTGATTTGTCATTTTCCCAATTAGCTGTTTATATGCTGTATGAAACTGAGAGGCAGCTGATATTCCTGCATATACAGTAATCACAGAATCATAATGAAGCCCTTCAGGACGTGCAAGGACTTTCCGACTCATTAAATTATAATTAGGAACAGCAGTTCATCTACAACTAGGGCATATGACCCACAATCACCGTGCAGTACCATCTGAATCCTCTCGGGGTCACTGTAGGCATTAGACTGTGGCGATCACCTGACTAAACTGATCCCTCGTGAAAGCGATTGGCTGCTGTAATGGCCTAGGCTGGACGAGAGAAGGAATCTGCAGCATGTGACAGTGCTGGAATATTACTGTCGGTCATTATCTGCCAGACAGTGCAAACGCTACACAGAAAGGCCCTCGGTCAGGACTCCAAATCGGTGCCTTCTTGCTGTGAGGCGACAGTGCTATTCGCTGCAGCACCTGTCGCACTTGGTTTTGAGCGTTAGATTTTTATTTTATTTTTTTGTACTAATCTGATTAGACTTTATCATCCATTTTTTTGTAAATTTGTCTTCTGGTGAGGACATACATTCTAGACATAAATAACATCCGAGACGTAATACATAATTCAGGACATCTGTAAAATACTTTGCAACACTGGAGCAATCCTTCATTGGGAATAATCTGCATGTGTGCCACATCACCACCAGATGGCAGTAGAGATATATGGAAAATGTTTTAGAACTTAGAGGATACCAGATTATTGGAAGTGAACAAAAAATTGAAACCAATACACAGTCAGTAGACCAGAGTATTAGGCCACCACACGTGGCCAGTACTGCCTGTATGGTTCAGGACGTAGGGGCAACCAGCATGTGGAACTCTTCTGGTGCTGACCCCACTCTTCCAGGCTCAAGTCACTCAACTCCTGCTACTGGAAATCATATGCTCAGCCAGCTTTAGGTTTCATATCTACGTATGTATGTCAGCCTCCTCACCCCATTGAGCAACTCATGCTCTGTGGATGGGGGTACTGTTGCCTTGGATGATCATTTTGCAGGAAATAAATACTTAACATTGGGTGAAGATGAAGAACTACTAACGCTGCGTTCACACGGATCACGGTAGATGGCAAGCCGTAGTGGGCAAGTATAACGGTGAGGGGCATGATTAGGGGCAAGGAATGCCGTCCATGGCAGCGGCAGACGGTACTTGTCGTTGAAGTTAATTTCTCGTTTTCCATGTGTTGTGTCATATCCGGCTTGGAATTCCATTGAATATCGTGGTAAAAAGTTAAATAATTTTTCACTTCAACGGCAAATGCCCTAGCTGCCGTCGGCAACATGCTTTGTTGTCCTGATCAGATTTTACTCTGTGCTCCCGTCTGTCCCCAAGGCCACACCTGGTAGAATCTGCAGTTTTGAGCTCAGGTGACGCATTATGTTCGAAATCAGGGCACGAAACGTCTGGAAGCGCTTCCTCCGGCCGGTGCCTCACTGTATTGTAAACTTTAGACAGGTTCCATGGACTTTTTTTGGCAGGCGGGGCCAGCCCCACATGTGTTAGCAATCAGGCGAAGCGGGAGCCGCTCGTCCGCCTCGCTCTCCTCCGGCCGAAGCGCGCGGGAGCGGCGGACGGCCGCGCGCCAGAGCGTGCTCCAGGAGCCCGCGCGGGGCCCTCCCTGGGTTCTCCGCCGTTGCTGCTAGCCGGGGTTTCTGGCCAGAGCAGCGCGCCTCGGAGGCAGGCTCGGCGTAGCCGCGTAGCCGTTCCACTGGAAATAAATAAAAAGCGGACTCCGGGCCCGCCCACGGCTCTCGGCTCAGTTTCTTCGTGGAACGGGACCGTCGGCAGCCCCGCGCCTGGGAGCCAGCGCTGCTTGGTCTGGCGCGGAAACGTGCCGTGTGGCAGTTTCGTCTGCGCCCTCATTTTTCCAGGCCTTTCGGTTCAAGTGCGAGTTCAACAAGCCCTGGAACTTACGAATCATCGCTAACCGCCACAGAATGAGGATTGTTCTCATTTTTGAACGTTTCACGCAGCGGTTGTAAAACAACTGTTGTGTGCTGAAATGGGTATCTAAAGGATTATTTGTGTTTACGTCTGCTACATTCTTTTATTTTTTTTTTTTTTTTTGCATTTGGCCTGGAGAGGAACAGCTTGAATGTACAATGTTTACCACAGGCAGGGCTGTGCCAGGTTTATACACTTTAGTTATCTTGGAGGCTGGGGACAAGCCTGCAGTGGTTACCTGCCTTTAATTAGCCTTTATTTAGCACCCAGGTGAAGGCTCTGTCTCAAGCTCCTCCCACCACAGCACCCAGGTGAAGGCTCTGTCTCAAGCTCCTCCCACCTCGGCCCCCAGGTGAAGGCTCTGTCTCAAGCTCCTCCCACCTCGGCCGCTCTTCTCAAAGCCTTGGGCAGCTGTGTGGATAGAGGATCGGGTTCTGAGCAGAGAGAATCAGTGAGCCTTAGTGGCAAGTCAGAAATCCTGCATTAACTTAGCCGCAACTGGGACACAGATGCAGAGATAAAGCTGCTAGCTAAAGATAAAGAGTTAGCTGGGCAATGGCACCAAGTAAAACCCGGAACCTTCCCAAATCTGGAACATGGACCGAAGTTTTAAGAGCTGTTCCAGGTTTTTCTCAGCGCAGTTATCCAGCTAACTCAGTGATACTGCTTCGTGAAATACTACCCTGTTCTGCTATGGGAAGATCTGACCTGGCGTTTAAAAAGAATCAGCTGTGACAGCTGACTGTGGGCTACACGCACTGCATGGTGGAACGGCCCCACTGTGTCCTCCTTCCCCAAACTTTGGAGTCACTTCAAAATACAGAGAAGAAAATCCTGTCCCCACATTCCTGACTACAGTTCAACAAGGGTCTCTGGTTTTCAGTGCTGACTGGACAAAAGATTTAAAAATATATATATTCTCTGGCATATCTTTGGAATGCATCAGTGTATATGCATTAAAATGGCCTTATTATTATTGCTGTTGTAAAAATTTGCCAGTTGTTCAAAATAATATTCCATATGCTACAGTATTTACAAATAATTGGAGTAAGAAATACTTCTAACAATAAACCTGTCAGAAAAATGTTTTTTTCTTCTTAGGTCATAAAATAAGAAAAATTGTTATTGATATTGCCAATTGTGTTTTGATATTTTCAGAAGTATTTTTCCAAGTGAGTACAAGAGGTTTAGCTAAACTGTGTTTGAGCCTCGGAGATACTTGTGAAGTACTTGCAAAAGCATGAACTTGAACTGCAGTCTGAGTGCGATTCATAATATGCTCACAGTTTTGGCAAAATATTTGAGTCGTTTAACACATGAGCTTCAGCTTTTAATCGTTATGTCTAGAGGACCTGTTCCTGTGTATAAACAGTTGAGGAAAACCATGAAGGCCTCCAGAATTAGATCTCTGTATGTGGTCTGTGGTTTGCAATGTGGCAGCTGCGTTTTGTTCTTACAGCCGAGCCGAGTGGAATGGGAGTCTTTCCCCGGTGGAGGAACAGACAATCAGTATTAAGAGACAGGACTGGGAAATTCAGTTATTAGTCACAAACGCTCTTAAATTGCCAGCACCTTAGTCTGGCATACTCATGTTTCACGGAAAACCAACCTGTGTCTGTTTAAAGATAGCACACCTAGCATATCGTGGCCTATATATTGGATCTTTAGTGTGCAACCTCCCCAGATTACAACACTGCATTCACGGCTCGCAGGATATGATTTCCTGCATTGTCTGCTGACTGTGCATCGTTTCCGCAAACCAGCATGGTGACGTGCTGTCTGCCCCCCCCCCGCAGTCGCTGCGGCTCACTCCTAGCTTCCCCCTAGGATTCCGCAGGCACGGTTGCCATGGTTCGAGCCAATGAAGGACACCATGGCAACGTCCCTGGCATCCACCCCTGGAGTGAGACTGGCGCATGCGGAGTGCACTGTCGAGCGTGCCCTGGCTTTGGAGCAGATCAGCCATGTGACAGAGTCTCCGCAGCGTAAGCGACTCCTCGTACCGGTGAGGAGTATAAGCTGTGTGACATGGAAGTAAACAAGAGCAGGAGGGTACACTGAAGAAGTCATGTGCTGCAAAACAGCCCTGCACTGGGTAGGACTGCAGGCTTCCTACTGGAAAACAGATGAGGGTTGGGTCATTTGTATCCCTGCATGCAGCCTTTTTTTTGGCGGGGAGGGGGTGTGGTGGGAGATGTCTGGGGGGCAGTGTTTGGGTCTGACACTGGGGCTGCCAGGACAGGAACTGGAAAGTATTTTCTGCAACAGGAATAAACCATAAAGATGAAGTGAACTGGGGCCCAGAAGAGTGTCGAATGGAAGCAAAACAGCAGACGGTATTTTCCATGAACTCACGCGCTCCTTCCACTGCTCCTTAGTCAGTACTGCTCTGTTTTTTCTGTCTTTCTTTTCTTTTTTCCCCGGAGAAACACGTTGTGGAGGCCGCTGTGGTTCACAGGGATTGGGATCCACAGGGTGCTGCATGAAAGGGGGCATGAAAAGGGGGGGGGCTGAATTAGGGTCAGGCAGAGGCCTCTGCTCGCTGCTCGGAGCTGTCCCTTCGCCAGGACCCAAACTGCACGCCTCTGGTGAATAATGCCCCCTTGTTCAGGTCGCTCACCCCCACACCCCCACCCCTTCTGCAGCTGCACACACTCAAAAACACACTTATGACTTTGGGGTCACTGTAGGCCACTGACTGAGACTGACCATGCAGCAATCAATCAAAAGTCCTCACAGTGCTACAGCAATGGAATCTCACAACCGTCAGCCACATAACATCTCTACCTACAGCTACATAACTCCACAGCCAATGCAATCCCTCTACCTTCAGCCACGTAACTCCACAGCCAATGAAATCTCTCTACGTACAGCTACGTAACTCCACAGAACACAGCCAATGAAATATCTCTACCTTCAGCCACATAACTCCACAGCCAATGCAATCCCTCTACCTTCAGCCACGTAACTCCACAGCCAATGAAATCTCTCTACGTACAGCTACGTAACTCCACAAAACACAGCCAATGAAATATCTCTACCTTCAGCCACGTAACTCTACAGCCAATGAAATCTCTCCACTTTTAGCCACAACTCCACAACCAATGAAATCTCACTGCTGCCAGCTTATTGGTTGCCTCTCAGAACTAATGCAACAACTAGCCAGGAAATAAGCCTTGGTAGCATGGCATCAATGAGGGAAATGAGAGATAAGACAATGAATGCATTCATGAGGAATGATGAAATGACTGAGTGAGTCATAGCCACCTGATGTAGTTGTTATGTGTGCTATGTTTACCAGCCCATATACCTGTCTGAACAATAGAATGAAACCAAGACTGCTTTGATATCAGAATTGAGTTTGAGCCAGTTTACAGCATGACAGCAAGACAGGTTATATATATATATATATATATATATATATATATATATATATATATATATATATATATATATGATATATATTTATTTTATTACAAGCGGAACAGCACATTAAGAGGCTGTTCCCTGAGGCAGCAGAGATGATTGAAACATTAGTAGAAGGGAAATAATCGATGTTTCTGTAGTAGAAAAACTGAGTTCAAGGTAACATGCTACCTGTTGCCAAGGAAACCAAGCGTCTGGAGCCCCCACTGAATCACTGAAATCTCAGATATTTTGGAAAGTGCTTCAACCGTACCGTACACGATGCACCTCGCAAGACTGGAAAAGGGCCCCAGCTGTGGTCGGGAGGTACGGATTAAGCCTCAGGGTTCCAGCCAAATTCCCTCCATCCACTGATGACTGGAGGAGAGTGAGGACGTTGGCCGGGCCAGCCTGCAATCTCGCTGTTTTCCATTTGGGGGAGCTCTGGTGCCATTATGCGGTACAGAGCGCAGGAGTCCGCTCTTTCTCAAGACACACTGTTGTGAACCTAACAGTGTAGAGTCACCGGGAACAAGGACAACATTTCACAAAAGAGCGATCAGAACACCACAGGAGGTTTTGCATTCCGTTTGAACCCGAAACGGACTCTCCCGGACGTGGTCTGTGGTAAATAGGTTTTCTCTTTTAGTTGCACCTGCCAATTTCAGTTTGTTGTTTGTTGTGTAACCAGGTGAAATATCTAACACAGGGATTTGATTCCAAGGTTACATCAGTGTACAACAGTACCGCGAGTCATACGTGCAAAGGGCCAATCTCTTTGTGAAAGCTGAAATTATGCTGCTGTATATTTAGCTGTTGGGTACAATGTTATTCATGACAGATGACTCATGCGGTTCGTCTACCGTTGGAAAGAAAAAAAGTCAAACCAGCAATGGTATGTCGCTGCTGCCTTGCGTGGCTCAAACTCATGCTCTGCACTGTAGTCCACCGTAGGGCTTTTAAACACTAGCTCTGGTGCATATAATGGTCATTAAATCCACGCTGTTAGCAATTAGCCTGTGCAGCTGGTATTGGTTTAGCAGTGCTCGGCAGAGGTCAGAGCTACTTTGAGAAAATGGAATTAAAAAAGACTCCCAGCGCCCACCAACACCAGCTACAATATTTACAAGTCGAGTAAATAAAGGGTTAACATGCTTTTATCTATATCAAGGTTGCATTTTACCGGTTATATAAAATGGTGCGTTCTGTCCTATTCGACACTGCATGTTATTTCCTTGCCGATAAAGGGCTGGTTTAGTAACCGTGTGAGTCAGGCATCAGTACACTACACTAAAATCAAAAAAGGAGGACGCCGCTGGACAGTGGGAAAATGAGTTTAACTTTTTGTCCGAATGACGCACAAACATGGTTGCATAGTTCCTCTGGGAGGGGATTAAGGATTGCCGTGAATATAATGCTTTATTAGTACGGTGTTGACTTTGTCAGCAGGTGTACTTTCTCTGCCAAAATAAAGACTCTAGTTGGATCTAGCCTGAAGTGTTTTCTTGACTGGATTCACTGTTGATTACAAGACAGTGGTGAATTTTTCCTTCTCAACCCAACACAGGTGTGTAGGCCATGGTGCTTTCCTGTCTTGGAGTGTTCAGTGGGGAACTCAGTGTGGTTTGTCTTTATGAAATGCAGAGTCTCTTTATGGCCTTCAGATTTGATAAGCGAACAAAAATACTGAAGTGATAAGTCTGGAAAGTCTGCTGCTCAGTGGTAAGTTCTGTACCAACACTGGGAGAAGAAGAGGCCATCATGTATGCTGATGCCAGGGTTATATACTGATGCCAGGGTTGTATGGTCATGCCACGGTTGTATGGTCATGCCAGGGTTATATGCTGATGCCAGGGTTGTAGTCAAGATATTTAATTTCTTACACAATCTGAGACACCATTGCATGAGTTGCAAAAAAAAATGAAAGTCAGAGGCACAGCCTAAAAATAAAGTTGTCTGAGCGCACCCAGCTTAACAAACTTTGTGCAGATGACCCATTTAACTTTTTCAAAAGAATCTGAGCAATGGAGGGGGGGGGGCAAGTTCCCCCCAACCCCAAAGCCATCACGTACAGGTCCAGCAAGAGTCTGCTGTACTTGTGATGTGCTGTAACTCAGAAACATCCATTTACCGTTTACCATTCACCGTTTAGCATTTACCATTCTCTGCTGTGACTCGGCCTGCTGTATCATCTGCTTCCCCTGTAACCCCCCGCACCATAAAGTGCTCACTCCCAGCCCCGCCCCCTTTGCCCATCTCCCACAGTGACGCCGCCATTCCAGAAGGCCGGCCCACCTCTTCTCCCCAGGGCCACCCCCCCCCCCCCCCCCCCCCACACACACACAACCCCCCGCAGACTCGCGTGACGGAAAGAGGCCAGCCCTCGGCTTGCTCCTGCAAAACAACCACACGCCGTTAACCCCTTCCCACAGACAGACCCCCCGTGGGACTTGCATAACCGAAAAAACATTTAGTGTTGCGAGTAGCCCCCTCCATTCGCTGTTGTTTTTCTTCTTTTTCCGTATCAGATTGATAACTGCGCCCTGTCAGGTTGCCACGTCGCCATGGTTTCCGAGTCGGCGCTGCCCGGAGAGGGGGAAAGAGGACGAGGCACGCCTCGGCCTTTTTCCTCCCGCTGGAACAATGATGAAACCGAAGTCAGCTGCTGTGGTGTTTTGCCAAGTCATCAGTACAGCATGTGCTTTATCGGGGACGGAAAAACACGGCCATGCTGGGCTTTAAAAACAAAACAGTCAAAAATACAGGACTGGGGGGGGCGTGTCGTCCTGGGACGCTGGGAGCAGAGGATGGACGTGAATAAAGGAGAGATCTGCTGCTCTGAGCAGCTGCCTGCCTGCTTTACAGGCTCTCTGAGCAGCGGCCTGCCTGCTTTACAGACTCTCTGAGCAGCGGCCTGCCTGCACTGAGCGGGCGTGGCCCGCAGGGCCGTGCTGCTCGCTGCACCTCTGCTGTAGCAGTCAGCCAGGCCTCCAGGGGCTTCACTCAGCCAAGACCCAGACATATTTTTTTAAAGCTATTTTTAAAAAGCTATTTTTCCTGGGTCGTTATTTCCCCTCGGTCTGATTCTCAGAGAGAGGGAATAAATATGGAGTCAGTAATGGGTAAGCAGCAGACCGGAGAGTCAGGGCTGGCCAGGTGCGGAGGGTGTGGAGTGGAGGAGATTCTTACACTGTGGGGAGAGAGGAGCAAACATAGGGGCTCAGCTCCTGCACCAAGGTAAGGGCTAATATCCTGTTTAAGACCCTCCCACCCACCGCATATTCCACTGAAACTCCTCTCTTGTTAATCCCTGAGTAAGACCTGGCGGGGAGGCAGCCACGCCCAACCCGTCACGTGTCAGGAACCTAAACCTGCCTGACGGAGGTGACTGGACCAGACCGGCAGGAGGGGGCGGTGACCCCAAGCACATGTGACGACAGACAGGCGACCATGGCCTTCGGGCCCCGCTCTGCCCGTGAGCAGCAAAGCATCGTGGGAAAAGGATTGGCGCTTCTGCGTCGCTGCTCGTCACGGCGGAAATACCAGACGGGCTCATCCCCTGCGTGTGACCGCTCGCAGGCGTCGTGTGTGCCAGTTCACACATTTTAAAGATGCTTTGCATTGCTGGCGTGAAAGAGGCGGCGTGTGGAACATGTGAAGCGCTGAGCGTAAACAGTTTTTTCAAAGGAACTTTCACCCAGCATGCAGCGGTCCATGAATATCTCCAAATCAGGGCAAAGTCCTGCAGGGGGAAATGGAAGGAACATATTTCCTGTGGATAATTAGACTCTGGAATGCTAAATGAAAGACGCGCCCCCCCCCCCCACCTCCCACCCCCCCCCCCCCCCCCTTTTAACGTGCACTCGTTTTTTTTCTCGTTTCCTGTTTTGCAATGTGGCCAGAAGCAGGGGTAGCCCTCAGATGATGCAATCCCTCCTCGGCCCCTCCCCCCCCACCCCCCACAACCTCACACCACCCCCCCCACACACACACACACACACACACACATCCAGGCTCCATGCAGCACAGAGAAACATGTACCCAGGAGCTCATGCCCACATTTAATTTCTCTCTCCCCCCCCCCCCCCCCCCCCCCCTATTTATTTTGAGTGACGCAGTGAGGCAGGGTCCTGGCCTTCGGAGGGCCGAGAGAACCGCCCGCGTGATCGCAGGAACGAAAACATCTGCCGCGAACGCCCTCGCTCCCCTCTCCTTCTCCCCGCCCCCGCCCCGCCGTCCCCCCCCCCCCCCCCCCCCCCGCCACCGGCCCGCCACAGGCCAGCTGGGTCCCCGCTCTCCCCCCCGCCTTCCTGCGCCCTTACGCAGGCTTTAAAAAGAACAAGGGAGGGGAAAAAAGGAGAAGGCAAAAAAGCCTCCCTTCATATCTATTTTTAAAGCCCTTGATCACAGGATCAAACCCCGCTGGTAAAATGTCATCTTTTATAGTGCAGCCCACTCATGCTCAGTAGCTCAGCTGCAACAGGAAACACAGGGGTTTTACTCCCCCAGCTCCCTGCGTGACTTTACCCCCCCACGGGCAGCGCTAAACGGGGGTGCAGTCACCTGAGGGCATGGATTATTAAGGGGGGGGGGGGGGTGTGTGCACATAAATCAGTGTTTATGCAGAAGGTAAATCAGTTGTGGCTCTTAGGAGTGGTCTGCTGTGTTGTACGTATAGATAACTCTTTGGCTGCGGCCAGCTTGGGTGTAGCTGTGTTAAAGTCGACGGGTTTTAACCAAAAAAGGAACTGGGACCGTCACACCTTACGGTCAGCCTTGCAGTTGCTGTGTGTTTCCATTTGAAGACCGACGCGAGTTGACCTCTGATTGCTAAACACAGCCGTGTCTAGTTGTGTACACGAACACACGCCTCCGATGTATTGTTGAATCCGTTTGTACAGTCAATCGCACAACAGCTCTTTCCCATTTGAGATGTTTTTTGTGTTTTCGCGGCATTCAAGCTGAACGCTAACGCTATCACTCAGTCGTCTTTCTGCCACTCAGTGGGCGTAACCACAGCAAGCAGAAGTCACTGTGATGTCATGTGCACTCCCTCTATTCTGACCTGCTTTGCTAAGGTCAAGGCTCGATCGCACGATTCGACTGGTCTGTGCACCTAGGGACTCAAATGACCTGGAATTAATGGAATTTATTTTTGCTTTTTAATTCCCAGGCGAGCTTATGATTTTCCTGAAACTAAGCTCTCTTTATCCTCTCCGGCCTCCTCTCTCTCCTCCCTCCCTCCCTCCCTCCATTTTGTCATCCCCCGAAATGAAAATCAATCCACCGCTAAAAATGGCTTTTCGTGGATTTTGGCGTATCCCAGAGCGGCCTGCGTCACGTCTACCCCTCCCAACAGCGCTGCTGGGCCCTGGCGTCCCAACATGGTGTCCAGGGCTATCACCATGGTGTCTCCATGGCACCGGCATCCGTGACCCAACTGCCCTGAACTCTACATGATAGTTCATCTCCTAGCAATGAGAACACAACAAACAGCGCTTGCTATTTGGGGTTTCTGGCCTTTTAGCTCCATTTCTTGCCCTTGTTCTGCTTTCTTTGTGACAGTTTTCTGTAAAAAAAAAAATACCCTACACAAATAAAACTGATTTGATTTGATTTGTTTGGATTGCAGAATTCCTCAGTTACTGGAAATGTTTTTTTTTTTCTTGGACTCCTTGTGGTGCAGTGACTGAGTGACTCCTTGATTACAGATAGAGGGAATTACCCAAACGGGCTCAGATAGCTCAAGTGGTTATCATCTGGGGCTCGCGCATCAGTTCACGTGAGGTAAAGACTTTGTGGAAAGATTGTGGGTGTACTGCGCATTAGATCAGCTCAGCAACCCCCCCCACCCCACCCCCTCACCCAGGCCCCCAGCCCCTCGATGATGCAACAAGCCTCTTATAGCTTTAAAGCAAAAGCATGAGAGAGATTTGAGTTAATCCGCCGGTGAAAAACATCCCGGGCGGCGCCCTGCTCTTTCTCCAGGCGCCTGCGGCTGAAAGCCTGTGCGCTTGCAGGGGGAGGACAGCCTGGACAGGGCCTGGAGACGGGCTGACCCACTTACACACACACGCTTACACACACACACACACACACACACACAGGCTCCCCGAGGTTCCCAGGACACGGGGGGGAGGGGCTGACACCGTTCCCCGAGGAGACGGCGCGCACGTGGTCCCGGGTGACAGCGAGCTTAACACCGATGTGGTCTCCATAGCGACCCCACACACCCACACCCCCTCCCCATCTCTTGTTTCCGTGCTTCCAGGCAGCCTCGTGATGAGATGATGTTCTGAGTTTAAACCCCGGGGCATGGGATGGGGGGGGTGGGTGAGGGGGGGCACTGACGTACAGCTGGAAGGGGGGGTGAGGGAGGCACTGAGGAGGGGTGCAGTCCGGGGGTGGGGGGGGGGGGGGGGGGGGGGTTGGGAGCACTGAACTGGATTAGGTGATCTCCATGCAGCTCTGTCCTGCACTCTTGCACTCTTGTTTCCATGCACTCGTTCTCCTACAGGCCCTCAGAACTGCGGAGTGTAGCACGGTGGGTAAGGAACTGGGCTTGTAACCAAAAGGTTGCAGGTTCGATTCCCGGGTAGGACACTGCCGTTGTACCCTTGAGCAAGGTACTTAACCGAAATTGCTTCAGTATATATCCAGCTGTATAAATGGATACAATGTAAAAAAAAATGCTATATAAAAGTTGTGTAAGTCGCTCTGGATGAGAGCGTCTGCTAAATGCCTGTAATGTAATGTAATGCCTTATCTTCTCCGGTCCCCACTAATAGAAACTTTTCCAAGATTCCACAAATTCTGTCAAAATCACAACATCATCTTTCGCAGAATGTTCTCACTCAATATAATAATAACAATGATAATAACAACAACAATAATATTAATGATAATAATAATGAAATTGTGCATATTAGAACTAAAGAAATGACTTTTCTTTGAAGTTATGGGATATAGCCAGGGACTGTGCTCTAATGTGATGCTAAATAATGTTTTTAGTTTAAGATTATTAAAGGGAGGAATTTTCCATGTAAGATTATTTTTCTCTCGAGTACAGGGGGCTAGACCTTCCAATAGCTTCAAGGTCTGCCCTGCACATGGTTTCCATCTTTGTCGCCAAGGTCAACAAATCTGTGAAGGCGAAATTTCTAACTAATAATAAAAAGAAGGAGTGAATGTGTTCCTTGGGAGAGGCCTTGTGTTTGTGTGTGTGGGGGGGGGGGGGGGGCTCCTGTTTCCAGTGCTTCTAAAGGTGTAAACTTTCAGCGACTGATTTTTTTTTTTTTTTTTTTGCAGCGGCTGATCAGACGTGAGCCGTTTCCGTGCCGTCGTTCCGTGTTTGTTCTGGGGTAAATAACGGCTGGAGATGGGGAGCCGGGGCTCCTGGACCTGCGCGGTGTGCCCCCCCCCCCCCCGGCCCCCCTCGGACCCCCCCGCTCCACCGGTCTGCGGGAGAGACACAGGCCCCGCTGTCAGCAGGGCGGCTCGAGAGGCTGAATAATTCATGGCAGGAAGGAGAGCCGAAGACGTGGACTGGAAGCAGAGCGAGGGAGAGAGGGAGAGAAGAGAGAGAGAGACAGAGAGTGAGAGACAGAGAGAGGCAGAGAGAGAGAGACAGAGAGCGCTCTTAATTTGATACGAGACTCAATCGATCCCTCAGAGAAAGTAATTCGGGTCGCCTTGGCAACGTAACGCAAATGCCAAGCTTTTTGTGGAGGTGAAGAGAGGGAGAGGCAGGGCCTGTGACAGGTCCCCCGTGCGTCCCGAGCGAGCGCAGGTGAATAAGAGCTCTGTGGAACTGACGGATGAACACGGAGGGAGGCCAGGGAGAGGGGAAACTGGAGCAAAGCGTTTAACTGCGGAGTCCCCAGAATCACCACCATTAGCCCCCCGTGTGTCTCCTCTCATTTCCATAGAAAACCCTGCATGTTCCAGTGTGAGTGCATACGTATGAACATAAGATAAATGGCTGTGCGTCCTATAATATACTCAATGTGTTACTTTCAGGACTGTTCAGAGGATCCTGTTTAATTGCGCACTTATGAAAGAGCAGACTTAAATCATTCATCTCTTGCTCTGTTCTGGATATAGTTTAATGAAAGCTGTGTTTCTCGTGAACCAGTTCCTTGTTGCGGTAGCTGAATATTCATTCACCAGAACTGGGCACATTACTCAGACTATAGAGTGTTATCCCTAAGCTAGCTGTGCCTCTACCACTGATATTGAGTCATAAGTATGTAATAGACCCTGCATATGCACTTTTGTTATCAATCTTAGGTCTGATCCCCATTCCACAGTGCTCTGAGTGCAACTGGTCAGGCGTGGGGTCAGGTCTATTTCTCGTTTGTGTTAAATGATCATGCTTCAGCTTCAGGAAGTGCGGAGGTCAAAGGTTGAGCTGGAACTCATCCATACCCTGTGACACTCACAGGCATCATAAGAGCAACCCCACATGTGTGCATTCTTTTGCCATGGTAACGTGTTACAGACTGGGGCCAGGTTGCCAAGCAACAGCGTGGTTATATGCAGGGGTGAATGAAGGTTGGGCAGGAGGTGCAGTGGTGTGTGTGTGCGCGCATGTGTGATGTGTGTGTGTGGGTATGTGGCTGTATGTGTCCATGTATATGCGTGTGTCTGTGTGTGTGCGTGCATATGTGTGTGTATGGTGTGTGTGTATGTGGTGTGTGTGTGTGCGTACGTGTGTGTGTGTGTATATGTGGTGTGTGTGTACGTGTGCATGTCTGTGGTGTGTGTGTGTATGTGGTGTGTGTGCATGTCTGTGGTGTGTGTGTTTATGTGGTGTGTGTGTGCGTGCATACATGTGTGTGTATATGGTGTGTGTGTATGTCTGTTTGTACTCGTCCCTGAATAAGGGGGTTTATATGAGGACAGAGGTGCACTGTGGGAAGAGGGAAGAAGCAAAGCCCTGTGGGCCTCGCTGCGTTTACTCTAGAGCAGCATGGAATGTGAAAGGGTGCTGGGCTTTGATTATTGGCTCCCGCAGTGCATTGGCAATATGAATAATTCATGCACATGCAGCTGAGTTGAAATGGCCTCATTCAGGAATACTAGACACCTTCAAAAACAAGCATGCGGCACCAACACTAGCACTAGCAGTTCCATGCAAAGCAGTGCAGGCCGTTTCACACCTAGTTGCTTGACACTGACATGCAGATAATTTCTTAGAAGGCAAAGGTTGCAGTAAGGAGCACAGATCTGTATACATTGCTGTGAATACTCCCAGATTTGACATTATTGGAAATAGATGTAAAAGGTTGTGAAGAGCCAGAACCACTTCACTATCTACAGTCTACTTTAAAATATCCTGAAATGGCCTCTGATGTTAAGGTTTTTTCGTAAAAACTTTTTTTTTAGCAAGAAATCACGTCTGCGTCAGAACATGCTCCCTCTGCCAGGTCAGGAAGTCATTAAGTTTTAACCGTTGCCATATTCAGCGAAGAAGCGAAGTGACACGACTTTGTTCTGCAAACTGTTTTGAGAAACACCTTGATGTTGCAAGGTGAGCAGAGCTGGGGTGATGTCACAGTTGACACGTTACCATGTGCTGTAACCAAGCGACACGCGGCTCTGAGCAAAGAGCGTGCTGCGTGCTGCGTGCCAGCTGATCTCTGGAGGAAATGAGCCGTCTGTGGGACCCAGAAGATCACTAGCAGGTCCTTGACCAAGAGTATCAGGACAGGGCAGACCTCTTCAGCATGTAGTGTCTGTGTGTGTGTCTGTCGTGTGTGTCTGTGTGTGTGTGTGTGTGTGTGTGTGTGTGCACGCGTGGGCAGAACTCTTCGGCATCGCTATCGAACTCAGGTCCTGACTGGAGCTGAGTATTGCCTGGCTTTGGTCCAATTTCAGTCTTTACTTAATTAACCCAATCATTTCACACAGTCGGCATTTTTACAAAGTTGTACAAATAACAATAAATCACGCCTGCATGCATCCCGTATTCTCAAGGAGTGTTTGTCCCTTGTCTCTTTTTGGAAAGACATTGTGTAAATGTTTGTAGTGCTAAATTGGCCTTCTGACCAATTAACCTAAGCAAAAATGATTTGAATGAAGCTCTGAATTTGACACCCATAATTTAGAGGATTATATAACATGCCATCGCCGAAGCATGTAAGTACTACAGCTATTCGTAACTGGTTTTATGAAAAGGCAAGATAGCAACAGCACTGGCGACAACAAAACATCCTTCCCCAAAAGAACACTTTTGTTCGTCCTGCTGAAGGTACACCTGGGCCAATACTGTCGTTTTCTTCCTGTTCCTGAGTGACTCAGGCGCTCATAAAGGGTAAACCGCGTTCGCGCTGAGGCTAGCAGAGATGTGTCACCGGTTGGGCGGCGACGGCTTCTCCGCGCGCGTGGCGGCTGCGAAAGAGTCATCAGAAAAAGAAACATCACGGTCTGATGTCACAACCCAAGAATTCCCCACCTGCTACCTCGGGGCTTGAGGTAAGCCGCCAATGCGTGCTCTGACAGAAAAGAGTGATCTCGCCCCGCAGACAGAGAGCAGATTCAGCACCTCAATCCAATGCTCCATTCACAGCGTTTAACCTGTCACCGGTGACAGATTAATAATGCGTTGAGAATAAGCAGAAATAATAATAAAACGCACCCCCCGGGTAAATGGTGAAGCGCATTATTTTTGGAGCTGTCCATCGCTGATCTTTCTGGCTTTCGTTCCTCGTGGTTCAGGATAACACCGAGGGTGCTAACATTACTTCATGTGCCAGCAGGGACTTGTGTTAATGGTGACCTAATTCCCCTAAAGTGGAGTAATGTGGAATATATTTATAGCTTGCCCAGACGGTCAGATCCAGTTTTCATTATTTTGTCCCTTCCAGGAGTTTCTGCTTCGTCCAAACATCCATTACAACTGGCCAGTGATGGATGGGCCCTTCAGTAGTGAATCAGAACCAGGTCAGTGATGGACAGGCCCTTCAGTAGTGAATCAGAACCAGGCCAGTGATGGACGGGCCCTTCAGTACTGAATCAGAACCAGGCCAGTGATGGACGGGCCCTTCAGTAGTGAATCAGAACCAGGCCAGTGATGGACGGGCCCTTCAGTAGTGAATCAGAACCAGGCCAGTGATGGACGGGCCCTTCAGTACTGAATCAGAACCAGGTCAGTGATGGACGGGCCCTTCAGTACTGAATCAGAACCAGGTCAGTGATGGACATGCCCTTCAGTACTGAATCAGAACCAGGCCAGTGATGGACAGGTCCTTCAGCACTGAACCAGGCCAGTGATGGACAGGTCCTTCAGTACTGAACCAGGCCAGAATCAGAAGCAGGCCAGTGATGGACAGGCCCTTCAGTACTGAATCAGAACCAGGCCAGTGATGGACAGGCCCTTCAGTACTGAATCAGAACCAGGCCAGTGATGGACAGGTCCTTCAGTACTGAACCAGGCCAGTGATGGACAGGCCCTTCAGTACTGAATCAGAACCAGGCCAGTGATGGACAGGCCCTTCAGTACTGAACCAGGCCAGAATGAGAAGCAGGCCAATGCTGACGGTGGCCAGGGGCTGGGGAGTTCCACTTGGCCAGGATGACATCAGCTCGTGGTGCATCAGTGATCCCTGCTGATTGGTTGGATGCCAACAAGCTCCTGTTGAACCGCCTTCCTCTGACTAGTGTCTGTGTGAGCCTGACTGTGAACTACAGTGTGATAAGAAACCAAGATTGTCACTGCATGCTTCAGAGGAGCACCAGCTGAATATCTGTGGTGAAAAGCAGTACATAATGCCTAAATGAAAGGGATTGACAATATTCAAGATTTGTTTAAATGCAGCTGGCTAACTACATTATTTAGTTCATGAACTAGTCTGACATTGACATGCATAAGGCAAGTTATATAGCTATGCTATCTAAGCAGGGTAAGTTAGTCTAGCTATTGTAGCTACGTAGGTTAAGTTAGTCTTATGATAGAGTGACCTGTCAAATACTTGAAAATAAACAATTTCACATACAATTTTCAGTATTCCAAAAAAGTGAATAATTATTTAATATGACTAATTATTTAATGTGAATTAAAAAAATGTTTTGGCTCTTTACCACATATCAGCTGGTAGCTGTGTGAAATGTTTGACGGTTTAATTTTCTGAACAATTGCACCATTGCGTAGGCAGCCACAACTTGGCATCATTTGAACTCTTTCTAAATGGTTTCCTGGGTAACAAGCGTTGCCTTGTCTGTTTGTGTGTCTGCCACCACATAATGCTCTGCACCCGCATGGACGGTCTGACTACTCCATAGCAACCCAGAGGACAGAGGGGAGGGGATATTGTGTATTTACCAGTCATCAGCATATGTGCTTCTATAGTAACCAGGTTTGACCTTGGCTGCATTTTAAAAAAGAATTCCAGGAAGGATGACATCATAAGTCTTGTTAATTACAGCAGTGCCCACCTACAGCTCGTGTTTGCAGCCTGGCTCTAGTTCTATGTCCATTTCCCGTAGTTCCAAAGGCTTAGAAATGGTTCATGTGCAATTGCTATTACAGTGAAAGTGGTTTTAGCGTAGTGGGTCCAGGTAGGCACTCTGACCGTCCTCTAATCAGCTGACTAGTGCAGAGGAAGCGTGCAGAAGTCCCAGTGCCAGTGACGAGGTGTCACTTTGGGGCCCAGCACCCCAGAAATCCTATGTTTTAATATTTTTGAGGCCCCCTGTCTGTCGGGGCCCTTCAAATTGCCCTAACTCCCCCCCCCCCACCCCCCCACCCCCCATGGCAACCGTGAATATAAGTGAGGAAGCCCAACAGTATCAACATATCCAAGTCCACACAGACCAGATCCCCATTTTGTTTTGATAAAACTCCTTAACCACGGAGGTCGTTCCATTGCTGAAAAAGTAAACAGGTGGAAATTTCAATGATCAACAGAAATGAAACTGCAAACAGTGGATATAAACACAAACACAAACAATGCTTTAAAATGGTTAATGAATGTAATGCATTTATAGCTTTGAGAGGGAGAAAGGGGGCAACAGACAAAAAAAACAGCAACAATGAAAGTGCTGTCGTGTTGCCAGGCTTTATATAACTCGGTTGCCAGGGGCGACTGTGCAGCGCGACGCTGTCGTCTGGGCACGAGCAGATTAAACCGAGCCCGCGAGCGAGCGGGGGGGGGGCGGGGCATCCGGCCGGGACCCCGCGTAGCGGTAACTGGCAGCCACCCCGCTTTCATAAATCAGGGGGGGGGGGGGGGGGGGCAAAGAGGGCTAAAACTGACGCTCGCCCCCCCCCCACCCCGGCCAACATCAGCTGACTGCCCTGGCCTGGAATGAGCTCTGCTCAGCACGTCTGATTCATTGGCTTGAACTGTGACCTTTCCATTTCTGCGGGAACGCAGAGACCCTGCCCCCCCCCCCCCAATCCGGCCCCCTCCCCCCTCCCCCTTCCCTGCTGCTCTCCTGTCCTCGATGACAGACCCAGGCCCCGCGACCTTTGAACGATAGCAGTCAGCAGTTTCTCCTCTGTTTATTTTCCTCTTTTTCCCCTCCCTCCCTCCCTCCCTCCCTCCCTATCTCTCTCTTTCTTATCTCACTGTGGCTGCGGCCCCAATTTTGTGTGGCTGGAAAACTCAAATATTGATTCTGCAGACTCGTTTTTTGGTAATCCTCTGCATTTTAACAAACAGGCTTGGGGAAGTCGGGTGAGGGAGGGAGGGAGGGGGCGGGGTGCAGGGTTGCTTTTTTGATTAACTTCAAGTTGAATGCCTCAGGGTCAGACCAAAAGAAACTTGTCACTGGAGGGGATAAGATTAATGGAAAACTGTTTTATCATGCTTGGCACGATCTGAGTTCAGCCCAAATACAAGCAATTTAAAAAATAAAATGCCGTACCAAGGTCTGTGACCATGCCTCTATCTAGGGGATTTCTGTGTATCTGTGATACGTGTCGCTTCGAAGAGGTTGTCACTCGGTGTGTAGCTCCGCCCCTTGGTTTGTAGCTTTCTGTGCTGGTGCTCCTGAAGGACCCACAGAGAAGCTTCCATTTCCCACAATTTTTGCTAATTCAGAGTTTTCAGGCACATTCAGTTAATAGCTTTTTTGTATGTGTGAGTATGCAAGCTCCTGTGTGTGCATGCCTCTATATAAATCTCTGTGTGTTTGTGTGTGTGTGTGTGTGTGTGTGTTTGTGCGTGTGTGTGAGGGGTTTAGGATTACAGTGTAGTATAGTGGCTTGAGAACAGCATAAAGGAAGCATAAAATGAGCCATAAAATTAAATTATTTTTCCTTTCTCCCTTTTTTCTCTCAGTTTATCAAGATTAGATGTTTTCTCACTGTATGCTGTGTGCTGAATCACACAGTTATGGACCCCTCCAAGAAGGAGTACTCCCTAAGTGTAGCGTATCGATTAGGGAACTGGGCTTTCAATTCCGTGGTTGCAGGTTTGATTCCCAGGAGGGGCACTGCCTTTGTGTTCTTGAACAAGATACTTAACCTGAGTAGTATTTCAGTAAATATCCAGCTGTGTAAATGGGTTGTATGTGCATGAATGTAAGCTGTGTGAGCTCTGGATAAGGGCTTCAGTTCCATGTAAATGTAAAATACTTCCTGCCCTTTCTGACCCCTTGGGATTCGCATGGCCCCGCTGCACTCCCTGTGACCCCGCCCACCCATGTGGTGTGGAGACTGCTCATTGGTCAGGGGTCGTGGGACCCACGGAAGCATCTCGTGGGTGACATCACTGGTGACGAGGGCGTGTGGGGTTGCAGCTTGCCTGTGAACTGTCTGCCCAGCACAACCAGCCCCGAAGCCCCTCCTTCCCCCCAAGGCCCCGCTTTCCCACAACCCCACCAAAGTGCGTGCTTACAGTACAGGGCATCATGTTCTGATCTGGAGATATCACCTGGTACTTATCTGTGGTGCTGGGAAAGCTGTTTCTGTCTCTCTCTCTCTCTCTCTCTCTCTCTCTCTCTCTCTTTTCATTCATCACTACTCTTTATTCTCTATTTTGTTTTTTTTTTTTGCCCCGGCCTTGACACTCAAAGCCATATTTTGTCGAATACTGAGCGGTATCGTGTTTTAGTTCACTGTGTTTAGTAAATTGGAAATTCATTCCCATCAGGCTCACAGTAATTTACTTGCAGTCATAGTTGGGTATCCATTCCATTCCGTGTGGATGTGACTGTGCCACACAGTCATAGCACTGCATATCGGGTCACATGACCAGGTAGAGCCCATCTCTGTGTGTACGCTTAGGAAGTGTCTCTCCATGCTTCTCTGCTCGGCCATAACAGTAGGTGCTGGGTTTGTTTCTATGAAGGAGAGCCAGGAAACAGAATTCCGCCTTTATCTGTGCTGCTTTTTCCCAGGAAATTTTCTGAAGCTTGGCAGCAGCAGTTCCCTCAGGAAAAATACAGAAAAAACAATGGCCTTTCAACTACTAATATAGGCCATAAATTCCACTTAACTCATTCATAAACATGACATAACATCTGTCATGACAGCATATTTCAACTTATAAAAACTGCTGTAACACTGTCAATGTATGCAAGCGATGGTTTGAAAAACCTGTTGAGTAAAGTTTGTAATATACTTTATTTGCTATACTAATAATATGTAAACTGTGATGTTCTGTCATGGCTGTTGATGTTCTGTTATGACAGGTGCAATGACATCATTAGTTAGGGTTTATGATGTATAATTTGAGTAAAGTGAGATAAAAATTTTAAAAAAGTGATGATCCATGAATGTGCCTGACCTTGAATGTCAGCTGGAGTTTACACAATCAAACCCCGATGCTGCGAGGAGACAGCTCTGGGAACAGCTGCTCACACGCACAGAGTGGGTGGGGTGTGTTCCTGGGGGCATCAGTGATATTACAGAGCCACAGGGGCCTTTCTGGGGGGGGGGGTTAGTGATATTACACAGCCATGGGGGCCTTTCTGGGGTGGGGGGGTTAGTGATATTACACAGCCACGGGGGCCATTTTTGGGGGGGGGGGGGGGGGGGGGAGTCAGTGATATTACAGAGCCAAGGGGGCCTCATCTGCCTGACCTTCTGTAGGCGGGGACTAGCGTTCCTCTGAGATTATGGTCACTCCCATCCACAATGGGGGAGGGGGGTGGGGTAAACCTGTCATCATGCCTCCCTCCGGCTTGTAAAGTGGTTTAGCCATGTTTTTCATTAAAACGTCGATGGTACATCCCATTCACAGCTTCTGAAATAGATATTTCAATTTTCCTATGGATTTCCGTTTCTGACAAACTCCAGATGAGAAATCTAAAGGGAATACGGATGATAAACGGGTTAGGATCCATATCAATGTATTTTAATGTATTACTGAGAAACGCAACATAAAATTAAGCCGTTTCAAATTATAATGAAACTGCCCGGTACATTTATTGTCCTGAGCAATATAAAACGCCATCTTTATTTTTTTACTTTATTCAACGACTCGCTTATTTCATGCTCTGCTGATATATGTAGGCTTTTTTTCCTCAATAAACGGTGTAATCTTTGCTATCAGCTTTGCAAAACGCTTTTGGCCGCGGCTCAGAGGCATAAAAGCTTCTTCGGAAAGCCGCGGTCGGGCACATCGCTAGAAAACGGCCGCGCTTGACGATTCAGAAACTGCAGAGTCATACTGGAAGCCGTGACCGGCGCGGACGCGGCGCAGTCGGGGGGTCTCCCGCGCCGCGTGACGGATCCTCTCCTCTGCGCTGAGGAGCGGGAGAGAGCTGAGCGTAACCGCGCCGCTCGCCGTGGTGCGACCCGGTCTGCGAGTACACGTAACGCAAAAAAAAACCCACAACAAAACACGGCTGCGTTGCGTACGTGTAGCTTCCTCTCAGGAATCTCAGATGTGCTCTAAAGCGAGCGGCGGGGGTGGCATTGGTCCTGTGCGGGTGGTGCGCGGCAGCCATTTTGTTCGGCGTACATCAGCTGGAGGCGGAACGATGGCAATTGTCCATTACAGTGAAAGAATGAGAACCTGATTTTTACCTGTACGTTTAGGAGCGCTGCCTTACCTCTCTCACCCGCGTATGCCAAATCACACACCAGTTCGGCGGGAATTTTGGGCGGGGTTGTTTGGGGAATGTTCAGCGGTGCGGGGACATCCTGTCTCAACCGGGCGCACAGAACAGAACAGGCGGTGCCCACAAGCGACCCAGCCGCCATGCAATCTCTTCACTTAGATCTTAGATGTGCACGTACAAGTGTCACTCAAGCAGAGCGATATGCTGAGTATTTTACTCGTGGATGAGCGGTATGCATCTTGTTAACCTGTATTGCTTTGGATACATCATTCTTCAGATTGTGTGCAATGTAAATAAAATGCCAGACGTACAGCCAGCTGATTTATGTTGCGTAACTTAAATGACAAGGGCGGGCATATTTCCATATTAAGTGGCACAGGTGTTATTTAGCAAATGATATGAGTAATAAAAAAAGTTGGATGCACCAGTAATTCATTAAGCTCTCCAATGATTCAGACGTAAACAATGTTCCAGTTATTGCTGTAACTACAGATCAGTATGAAGGTGGTATTTGAAGGGTGATTTCAGTAGTGACTGTTAAACGGAGCAGTGGCATTGCAGCGAGTGAGCAGCGGCTCGTGGACGATGACGGCGCAGACGCACCACAGAGAAACGAAAAGGCAGAAGAGAAAACCAGACGGCAGGCCTGGGGCCTGTTCCGGTCTGTTCCGCGTCTCTGCTGTGGTCTGATTGGCTGACGGGGCCGGACCGGATTGGCACTGGGTTTTCGTTTCAGGGCGTCAGGTTTATAGTGTGGCCGGGCGGGCGCCTCCCAGATACCCGGCCAGCGTGTGGGGAGGAGGAACAGAAAGTGAAAGAAAGTGCGCGGGATGATTTACAAAAATAAAGCCTCTGCGCCGGTCCCAGCATGCACCAGTGCAGTAAATGCAGGCCATGGTCTGAGCTCAGAACGCTCGCTGCTGGCTTCTCCATTAGCCTGCTCTGACGGTGCAGTCTGTGTGTGTGCGTGTGAGTGTGTGAGTGTGCACGTGTGCATGTGTGTGTGTGTCTGTGCGTGTGTGCATGTGCGTGCATGTGTGTGTGTGTGTGTGTGTGTGTGTGTGTGTGGGGTGTTAACCCATCTGCCTGTGCACCAGACTGAATGGAAAAGAGCCACAGGGCTTCAGCAGATGGGGGCGTCGGCCATGCTGCCATCACACAGCATTCCATCCCACAGAGCATGCTCAGAGAGCAGTCTCCCCCCCGTTCCCCCGCCAGGCTGTCTACTCACCATCTGACCTTCAACAGGGGCCGTGAGGCCTGGGTGGGGGAAGGCGGGGGGAGCGGTTAGTTCAAGGGGGTCATATGGAGGCGTGTGGTCCAAACGTCACCTTTTGTTATCACTCAGCTAATTCACTTCTCCTGAGGCAGTAAACATCCAATAGTAACACTGGTCTCTCACAGACATCCCTCACAGTCTCTCACAGTTATCTAAAGCCACTGCAGTTTAAGAGTAACACTGGTCTCTCACTCACACGCACGCACGCACACACACTGATACACAGACGCATGCACACACGCATATACGCTCACACACATGCGCATGCACGCGCGCACACACATACTCACACATACTCACTCATACACACACAGTGACACACACACACTCAAGCACTCACACACACATACACACACACACACACACACACACACACACTCACACACACGTACACACACACACAGAGTTAGGGAGGGGATTTCCCTGCTGGGAGGATGAAGGAAGTTGGGCAGTTGGAGGTGGGCGGAGTATTCCTTTCATAGTAAAAAACAATTTGCATTGACATTTGCATCGCATTAGCAGTGACATTTCTTTGGATGTGGACGCAAGCAGACAAACTGCAGCACCAGCTGTACAGCACTGTATTTGTGCTTTCCAAATAAAACAGAGCAGACAGATCACTTGGAGTAGGTTTCCTCACAGCTTGGCTCCAGACAGAAGTCACTGGAGATCAGGGCAAAGGGGCTGGAGGGGAAAGCGATGTGCACTGACAGCTTGGCCTGACTCAGCCCTGCACGTGGTCTTCCCCTGGGTTACCCAAGCTGGAGCCAGTCAGCGTCTCAGCTACAGTCTGGAGTGCGTTTGTGAGGACAGTCAGTGAAGTTTGGAGTGTGTTTCCCAAGCGAAGTTCAGAGTGGGTTTTTGAGGGCAGTCAGTGAAGTCTGGAGTGTGTTTTCCAGCGCGGTCAGCGTAGTTTGGAGTGTGTCTCTCACACAGGCAGTGAAGTGGATGAACTGCTGCACCTGGCTGGTTGAGCCCTCTCTGTCACACAGGAGTGACTCTTCACCTTCCAGCCTTCTGACGCTGACACATTTCCCTGTTTCTCCTCATTAGACACGGAACTGAAAAATATCCCAGACTCAGCTGGGAGTGAGGCAGCAGAAATTGTAAACCTAGGGTGCCTGTGAAAGTTTCATATTTTTAAAAAATTGCCAAAATTTGACAAATAAATTGAAGTACAAAACAGTAAAAAAATATCGAAAAACAATTGCTTTGGAATGGCTCTTAAAAAGTAAAACTTGCTTTGCTTAAAATGGGAATAGACAAAATATTTTTTTTCTTTCTTTGGAATCAATGAAAAAAAAATTCCAGAAGGTAAAATGCTCTATATGTAGTCAATAATAACTGTCCTGCAGTCTGGGATGAGTAAGAGCAACCACATCAAAACACAGCAGAAATCCCAATGACTGATAAGAGAGTACAGTACGTAATATCATGCCTAGCTCAGGGTGTTTAACTGATGGTGTTAGATTTCTCTAGAGCTCAGTGAAAATGCCTGCACGCCAGAGAGATTCATATCTTATGTATTTAATCTCCTACTACCTCACTTTGAGGTTTGAACTTTCCAGGTTTGCTGCCTGTTCTGTGCTGAGAGAAAGAGTGAAGGGCAGCATGGTAGAATTTCCTCTACCTGTCTGGTAGCCAGGTTAAATAGGACACAACTGTAATCACATCCTCATATCGTTCCACTTAACTCATTTTTCACAAGCTGATGCAGTTATAATTTAAAATGGCTGACCCTCACAGGTAAGGCACTTGGCTATAATGGAAGGAGCGCCGCTGCTAGCAGAGTTGGGGGTGCGGAGCCTGACAGTAAAGCTTGTTCATTTATAGTTCCTGGTTGCCATGACAGCCACCTTTGGCTTCAAATTTCTGAAGGGGTCAATCACATCAATGCCTACATGCGGGAAACTTGATTGACAGGCAATTTGTCAGAACAAATTAGCATTGTGGTGTGATTTGGGACGTGCGTATCGCGTTGGTCGAGGCAGTTTCAGCCGTTTCTCCTGCTCGGTCTGTCTGAGAACAATAAGTCCATGTCTGGAACAGCGGGGTCATTTTGAAAGTAGTTCACAGTTACTTCCTTTCATTTTGAATAGTCGGACAAAGAGCAATATACTGTTACCAGTTCCGAGACTTAAATCTCAATCTGGCGTTCAGTTTTATTATTTGTACTGAAATTCTATCAGCTTATCTATAGGCTTTCCCTGAGTCCTCTGGGTCCTTCCCTTTCTCATGCTTAATGGTGAAATACTTCTGTGGGTTCTGTGGCTCTGTAGCTCTGTTGGGGGACTGGCAGGCAGCACATGCTTTGTTTTCTGAATGGGGCTGACGATGTTGCAGCCAAGCTGCTTGAGGATAGGAAGACTAGCATTTAAATTCAAAATGTCATTAGTTAAGGAGCAAAATTGTTTATCTATAATTATTATTATTATTAGTGGTAGCAGAAGTAGTAGTAGTTGCAGCAGCAGCAGCAGCAGTAGTAGTAGTAGTAGTAGCAGCAGCAGCAGCAGCAGCAGCAGTAGTAGTAGTAGTTGTAGTAGCAGCAGCAGCAGCAGTAGTAGCAGTAGTAGTTATAGTAGCAGCAGCAGCAGCAGTAGTAGTAGTAGCTGCAGCAGCAGCAGCAGTAGTAGCAGTAGTAGTAGCAGCTGCAGCAGCAGTAGCAGTAGTAGTAGTAGTAGTAGTAGTAGTTGTAGTACCACCAGCAGCAGCAGTAGTAGTAGTAATTGCAGCAGCAGCAGTAGTAGCAGTAGTAGTAGCAGCAGCAGTAGCAGCAGCAGTAGTAGTAGTTGTAGTAGCAGCAGTAGTAGTAGCAGCTGCAGCAGCAGCAGCAGTAGTAGTAGTAGTTGCAGCAGCAGCAGCAGTAGTAGCAGTAGTAGTAGCAGCAGCAGCAGCAGCAGCAGCAGCAGTAGTACTAGTTGTAGTACTTGTTGAAGGGTACTAGTCAGTGCCCCACCAGTAAATTGCATCTACACCCCCGGAGTTATAAGGCCAGACTTATAAGCCTAGAGTTATAAGGCCAGAGTTATAAGCCTAGAGTTATAAGGCCAGAGTTATAAGCCTAGAGTTATAAGTCCAGAGTTATAAGGGCAGAGTTATAAGTCCAGAGTTATAAGGGCAGAGTTATAAGTCCAGAGTTATAAGGCCAGAGTTATAAGTCCAGAGTTATAAGGCCAGAGTTATAAGCCTAGAGTTATAAGGCCAGAGTTATAAGTCCAGAGTTATAAGGCCAGAGTTATAAGTCCAGAGTTATAAGGCCAGAGTTATAAGGCCAGAGTTATAAGCTGCCCGCTGTGTGAGGTGGACACAGGCTTCTCCTCAGATTGCAGTGCTCTGCGTGAGCCTGCACACATAGAGGAGGGGCTCCAACAGGAACTCCATTTTGCTCCGAGTACCCTCTCTCTCTCACACTGCGTGCCAGCAGGGGCCCCTGGCATCTCTAAATCAGGGGGCCCCCCCTTGTCTCTCAAAGGCTGCTTGCCTTCTCCTTCTTTTTTTTTTTTGCTTTTGCTGCAGTCTTTGTATCAGGTTGTCTGTAAAGTAAAACCCCACCTCTCCCCCTCCAGGATCACTCGGACTGCATTCGCCGGTCATTCAATCCACTGTGAAGCTGCCCGTCCGCTTCTCTCACCAGATTCGGTTGCCTGGACACAGAGGGGGGGGGGGGGGGTAGGGGGGGGGGGGTTCCGGGGTGGACGGGGTGGTTTGAAACAGGAATCTATATTGTTGTACACGAGCATCCGGGAAGGGAGGGGAGGACTCTGTGCAAAGGGTTTCAGTTCAGACATCAGCACTAGTGGGGGTGGAGGGGGGGGGAAGTGATCACAGAGGGAGAGGAACGGCTGTTCCGGGTCCAGACTTCATCCTGTACGTGACATCACACAAAGTACAGAGTGAGAACATCCTGTTTTATCATGTGATGCCTTTATTTGTTTATTCCCTTATTGACTTGTCAGCTTTGCACAATGATGTCACGGCAGGATTCATCCATCCAGTCCCATGGAAAACAATGCAAATATCCCAGACAGGACTGTTTCTCTTCTGTTCCCCTTTAATCCCCCCCCCCCCCCACCACCACCACCACAGACTGAGCAGAGAGATGATGATGAAACAGCAGAGATATGGGTCAGCCATGTTTGTGATCTGTCTTTGCTACTGGGGACAGTCAGAGCGATGAACCGGGACGCCGGGGCGACAATAAAGAATAAAAAAAAGAAACCAAACGACTGCAATAAAAAGAAAGACTGCAGAGCAAGGCTAATTCCAGCCTTAGTTTCCAGTCACATCAACACTTTAACCATCACAAAGAGAATTGATTTCTCCTCTGTATGTACTCTCCTTTCTCTCCTGCTCTACCCCCAGGCTCTCCCCGTCTATCGCTCCCTCCCTCCCTCTTGCTCTCTCCGTCTGTCTCACTCTATCTCTCTCTCTTCCTCTCTCTCTCTCTCTCTCTCTCACTCTCTCATTCAGGTCACACACTAAGCTTCCTGTTTTGGTGTGGTATCAGGCCAGTCAGCTGTGAAGGCTCTGGTGCGGGGAGGCTGTATTTTAAAGATGACTGAACCCAGCCAGCCAGAACAGCTGAGTAAGCCCAAAACACTGGGCCCCAAACAAAGACGGGCCCGACCCACAGTTCAGCCTCGCCTGTCCTCTGCTCTCCCCTCCTCCTCCCTCCCTCCCTCCTTCCCTCTCTCTCTCTCTCTCTCTGAACCATGTTGTTGTGCTCTCTCTTTTTTCTCCCCCGTCCGCCATTCAAAGCTCGATCAGAGCTCTTTCCGAGGGGGCGGTGCGCTGGCTTTGGAAAGATCGCGGGGGCCCAGCAGAGACGTTTGCATGAGGTCACCGGTCTGTGACACCGCACCGCTCTGTCCGCACGTGAGCAGGGAACGTGTGCCCAGTGCTGGGTCTGTGCCTCAGCTCGTGACATGTCTTTTTTTTTACAGTGGGGTGACATGGAAGAGAGCGTTACCTGCAGCCGCTGACCTTCACCGTTGGCTGGAATGACCTGCAGTCACAATGCACCCCTTTACCTTTAGGCTTATCCAGAGCGACTCACGTGGATTACAGTTTTTACATGCAGCCTATTTATACAGCTGGCTATTTTACTGAAGGAATTCAGGTTAACTGCCTTGCTGAAGGGTATATTGGCAACGCCCAAGCTGGGAATCTAACCTACAACCTTTGAGTTACAAACCTAGCTGTATCTAAGATATATTATAGTTTTTTCATGGTTACACTGGACAATAAAGAACCCATTGATAAGGCAGCTGAAAGGGAGAGATAATAAGAGAGAGAGAGCGAGAGAGAGCGAGAGAGAGTGTTTTGCATGGAGAATCTCCATTCAAACTTGAATTTAGTATTTGACTTGGCTTATTGTGTGTCTGTGAAACTGGCCCATAGTGTAGGAAACTAAGCTCAGCTAAAATGCATTGGCACTAGCCCTTAAAAAAAGCACCCCTGCCTCGGGTGGTACCATCATTGTTGGGGAAGGGATGTCCGTGTCTGTGAGTTTATGGAAGGTTACGTCCTCTTTTACAAACACTCTCTCTGTTCACAGAGCGATTCAGATCATCGCATACGCCCTCCTTATAGACGGATCAGATCTCTGTGTACGTTTCGAACGGCGTCCACTTATGGGGCGAGAGGCACCCTGCTGAGTCTGAGCACAGGACGTTAGGTTCCCATCGGTGGTGTTTACAGGGAGGTAATGGAACACTGAAGGTTCACCAGGCTCAGCGGCGTCTCAGCCTGGCTGCAATGACCACAAAGCAACGTTAGCCTTGGACAAAATGGCCGACACCGAGCGTATATTTATTTGGCTAGCGTTTCTTTTTACGTAACCGCAGTACAATAGGCGGCGCTGACGGCAGCACGGGCCAGAGGCAGCGTGGGAAGTCGTGGGACGTCCAGGTGGACGGGACAGGCCTCCCCCGGCGGGGCTCCTTCCTGGTATTGTCAGGCGGAGCCGGAGTGTTTGCGCAGAGCGCGAGCCGTGCGAGAAAGCCGCGCTCCTTCCTGCAGCGCGGTTTCCCCTCGAAGCATGCAGGGGAGCCAGGCCTCCATTAGGGCTCCACTCTCACAGAAACTCCAGCCACTGTCACGCAAGTTTTCTGACAAAAGATTCTCCGTGCTGACCTTGAGAGGACAGCCTCAAAAAGGAAAATGCATATATGTCTCACTGCCCAAAGGAGTCATGACTAATTTAATCAAGGTATTGAATGATTATGAAACTAACTAGAGCGTATATGGTGCATATATCAGCCAAAGAAGCCGATAAGCGTTCCACTGTGCGGGGTGTGGGGAGGTCATATGAATAATATATGCAGGCCTCCGCTGGTAAAACTGAGCCAGCCGGTGAAGGTGAAGCCGACCTCCGCCACGCTCTACCCCGGGGCATTTACATCTCCAGGGGCGTCGGCCTCCCCCCGCGTGACTCACCTCAGCGAAAGTATTCAAACGAGCCTTTGTTTGACTACGCGTCCCTCGTCAGACAGGGGGGAGAGGGAGGCGGACCGCGCGCGCGTTCCGACAGGTTAAGCAAACGTGCCGGTGGGAGTGGAGGCTGGAGACGAACACCGAGGTATCCGGAAGTTTCCTCCACCCCCCCCAACCCGGAGGCCGGGCCGGGCCTTAATGCCAGACTCCATTAAGAGCCCATGGGGGGGGGGGGGGGGCTTCCCGGTAGAGGGTGGGTCCTTTAACGCTCGGGGCGCGCGTCGAGGCGCCGGGCTCTCAGACGCAGGCCGGCCCGGGAGCGCCGGTCGTAATGCAGCGTAATTTAAAGTGCAGCGGCGAATGGAGCCGGGCTGAAGAGCCTCGCCTTCGTCTCGGGCCTCTCAGCCCCCAGCGAGACCGAATCGATGAGCCGGCCGAGCACTTAGCGGCCAGGAAATTCATCCCTCCCCGAAAGGGGTCGAGCCTGCCCGCGCGTGTAATGACTCCACCACAAAGTCTTCATGCCATTCATACTTTAACCCATATCCATTATTTATCTCCGCGCGCTTGCGCCATTAGTTTTTTTCCCCCCTCTTTCCAGAAACGGGACCTCGTTTCGAGCGTCATGATTACTATTGATATGTCTGAAGTTCCCGTGCTACCGCGCCACCTTCAGAACCGCCTGGTCCAGGGGACCGTACGGCCTTGTGGTTTGGGTATCGAACGACCTTGTGGTCTGTGTACCGTACGACCTTGTGGTCTCGGTACCGTATAGCCTTGTGGTCTGTGTACCGTACGGCCTTGTGGTCTGTGTACCGTACGGCCTTGTGGTTTGAGTACCGTACGGCCTTGTGGTCTGTGTACCGTACGGCCTTGTGGTCTGTGTACCGTACGGCCTTGTGGTCTGTGTACCGTACGGCCTTGTGGTTTGGGTACCGTACGGCCTTGTGGTTTGGGTACCGAACGGCCTTGTGGTCTGTGTACCGTATGGCCTTCTGGTCTGGGTACCGTACGGCCTTGTGGTCTGTGTACCGTACGGCCTTGTGGTCTGTGTACCGTACAGCCTTGTGGTTTGGGTACCGTACGGCCTTGTGGTCTGTGTACCGTACGGCCTTGTGGTCTCGTGTACCATATGGCCTTGTGGTCTGTGTACCGTACGGCCTTGTGGTCTGTGTACCGTACGGCCTTGTGGTCTCGGTACCATATGGCCTTGTGGTCTGTGTACCGTACGGCCTTGTGGTCTCGGTACCATATGGCCTTGTGGTCTGTGTACTGTATGGCCTTGTGGTCTGGATACCATGTGGCCTTGTGGTCCGGGTATCGTACGGCCTTGTGGTCCGGGTACCGTATGGCCTTGTGGTCCGGGTACCGTATGGCCTTGTGGTCCGGATACCACATGGCCTTGTGGTCCGTGCCAGGAGCAGAACTCAGTTTGGCACAGTGCGTTTGAGTTCAGGCAAAATGAGTTCATTCTGTAAAGAAGCAACTTTCCCCAAAATGATATGCACTAAATACCATGCCTGAAAATAAGGAGACAGTCAGGACACATGAGGCAAGTAAGGAAACTGATATGCACGAAGCAGCTAGTACATTCAGGGCTGTGTGACACAGCATATCTCCAGCACTATCACAGCCCAGGCTAAGCATCCATTCATTGGGGTCAGGGTGCAGTCAGCTTGAAAAAGGAAAGGAAAAAGAGGAAAAGAAAGGTTCCTCTTTAAAGATGTCTGGCTTAACGCTGCCATTGTTCAGCAGGGTGATTTTTTTGGACTGTCATTGTTCAGACGAATGAGTCAGAGATTTGCATAGAGGGAGGTCAGGTTTCTCATTTGTCTGGTTGTCAGGTGGTGGAAATCCCTGACGGGGTTGGGGGGTGGCGGCGGCGAGGGGGGGGGGGGCGGGGTGCAGTTTCCCCCTATGACTGTACTCTGCTCTGAAACACACCTCCCTCCCGCATGCAGTTTCTCGTCCAGGCGAGAGCACCGGATTCAGCTGCTGCCGGTCTAGCAAAAAGCGTGTCTGAGCCTCGTGCCATTTTCAAAAGGGGTTTCTCAGAAGCAGCAACACATCTGAGCTGGAATAAACCAAGCGGCAGTTGTGAAAAAAAGGTACATTTAGACAGGTTTCGCATACGTAATCGGTTCTATGTGTCTGTGCGTGTACACGCACGCGTGTGTTTTAACAACGTCAGTTAAGGGTTTTTGTTACCTTTAGAGCGCCCGCGTGGGAACACCTGCGCCCCGGGAGCTCGAAGCTCAAGGTTGGACGCTTGGCTTAATCTGCCCTCCGCGCAGACTGACAGATACAAACGCTTTCACACCACGCGAGACGCATGCGGCTCCCGCGGTGATCGCGCTGGAGAGTGGCAGATTGCGCAACGTCTGACATGTAATCACATCGCCCTCCCTTATACCCCCCCCCCCCCCCCTTATCCCCCTCGGGGCATGCTACACGGCCCATGCCCCAGCATGCACTGCTCCCCTCTCTCACCCAGGGAGACGAGGCCCTCGTGGGCTGGGCTGAGGGAGCAGAACAGCACTTAGTCTTCATTATCCTCCCTGGCCTCGTCGCTCCTGATCCTGAGGGAGACTCTTTCAGCGCCAGCCTCCACTGTGACCATGAGCAGCTGTAACATATGGAGAAAGCCTCCCATGGATTTGTACACTATATTACAACATTAGCATTTATTTTCCATGCTGAAGTCTGCATAAAACAATAATAATAATAGTTATTATTATTATTATTATTATTATTATTATTATTATTATTATTATTATTATTATTATTATTATTATTATTATTATTATATTTGTGAAATCTAAATGAAAAGCTTGGAACTGAGCACTGACCCATGGGAGTGTTTGGCTACAGTAATCCCACATACAAATTTTCTGCTCTAACTCTACTTCTCCCTTTTCCTGAGTCTGTCATCCTCTTTTTCTTATGCACTGAGAAACTGTACATGGTGTGGCATTCTCTCAAACCGGTCACACAAGCCAACTGGAAGAAAAAATAAACAAGAGCGACATGTAAGGACTCTCTGGAGGAAAGGCTTTTTTTCATGTCTGAAACATTCCAATAAGACCTAAGAGAAAATCATGGTAGCTACTGAAGAATGTGAGTGCATGATTGTATATGGATTTATGAACAACATTACTGCTTGTTTGGGGGGGAAAATATATATATATTTATTCTCATCATAGAAAAGCATTTAAAATGATGGTGGCAGACATGCAGGGGCCCCCCTTTTCTGTTGTTATCTCAGAATGGCCTCTCTCGTGGATGCGGCCGCGACATCTTGGGACAGTACATTACGGTTCCCATCGATAAGAAGCTCTGCGTCAGCCCCACGACCAGCAGTGTCCGTTAGGAGGACAGCGCCATGTTACAGCACCCATTCCAGCGCACTCGCACTCCCACAAGCCCACATAATCCATCTCATTCACCCCGGGGAGATTAGAGTCTCCAGGCTCTTCCAATCAATTTAATACCATCTATCTTTAGCGTTAGCCTTGCTCAGCACCGCGGCGCCATAATCAGTGCTATTACTGGGGCTGCGTGTGGATGGGTTCATGGGGGTGTGGGGGGGGGGGGGGGGGGCGGAGCGGAGGGGGGGGGGGAGCACGGGGGGGGGGAGAGTACGCCTGACCTGGAACTCTCACGGAACATCACTGGAATAGCTGCGTGCCGTGCCCAGTTTGATTACTCCTGTCTGCTCTGAACAGATATTATATCGATTAATTTAAGGTTTCTCAGGAGAAAATACGTGTGCAAAAGGCATGAGGAGGGACTGTAGGAGAGAGCAGTGTATGGGACTACAGAGTTTAGCCCAGTCGGCACAAAACACTCAGGTTGTGGCAGCAAGACCAGTTGACGCCGCTTCACACACTTAGTGAGAATGCAGCATTTCCACAACCTGTAAATATCATTTAGCTATCTGGAAAGATATAGGGCACAAGGCATTGTGTATTGATTGCAGTCAGGCCATTTGATTTAACGGGTATGAAGTTAAAATCCGGGCAGGAACTGGGCCCTACGGCAGGGTTATTTGTTCCAGTCACTCCAGTGCATCCATAATAAATTAATTAGTCAATTAATTAAAAATTAGGCCAAGAGCCTGAGATTCAGTTGTGCTACATGTCCCATACTGAGTGTCTGGAACATTTGCAAGATTTTGAGATCACACTAGATCCTCTGCTAAGCAAGAAAATAAACAGAAATAAAACAACAAACAAGGAATTTGAATATCTGGGACCCGAGAAGGGCCTGAACCGAGGAGAGGAGAAAAACACCCAGCGCTCGCTCTGCAACGCTGACGCGGAGCTTCAGAGAACCAGCAGACCAACCCCGCGACCTCAGAAGAGGTTTTGCCTTTTCACCGACGGAGTTCAGCCCAGGATGGCCCGGGTGTCTGGGGGGGGCGCGCTCCGCTGAAGAGGAGTGATGAAACGAAACGCCCACGCCGCGGCCGCTCGCCGCCGTCAGCGCCCCGTCCCCGCCCGCCCGCGCGCTGAGCGGAGGCCCTGAGCGCTGCTCCAGCGCGTGGGCTGCTCCTGACCAGCGCTCAGCCGCAGCCGGGTCGTCGGGCGCTCAGCAGCAGCAGCACACTCTGCTCTCTTATCTCAGCGTCTGCTGCAGAAAGGTTTGCACGCCGCGCGTGTCTTCCCGAGGCCCAGCTGCTCGTTTCTGTCCCCTGTAGGGGACGTGACTCTGTGGTCTTAGTCTCAAGAACGACATGCCGTATTCTACCGTCCTGAAACCTAGCACGGCGAGGGACATTCGATAAAAAATAAAACAAATTATACTTCTGAAAATAATTTCACTGGAATAAGTTTTGCCACCCAGGACAAAAAATTTTTTTTATAAATAAATAAATAAAAGTTTAAAAAAAAAAATTCAGCCAGGTCTCAGGGCGACATACAGGGTTTATTATTATATTGCGATTTCTGTGGTTTAGGGGTGAGCTCAAAACAACATAGTTGTTTCCTGAATTGCACTTGTACACACCTTGTACTTTATGCTGAGGGGGGTTGAGAATCTGGACCTTATATGTCCTGCAGGGAGATAATTTCAAGATGGACAACACAAAGCCATGAGAGACCACAGTGACCTCGCATTGGTATAATGATACGACATGAGATGAAAGGGCCGTATGTGATTGTGTGCTTATAGTACAGTCCTGTGCATGGACAAACCCTTATTAGTGTCACAGGCACTGCATTACTTATCATTATTTTCTAATGTTCCAAAAGGAATGTTCCTCGCTGGCTTCCTCTAATGACAAGCAGGCTTCACACGGTACAGTGTGACTGTTGGATGACTCAGATCGTTACAAGTTCAGAAACCATGGAAAAAAAGAAAAACACACTGCTGTGGTGTGACTGCGCCAACACAAACACGTGAACATAATGGATGGACAAAGGCCTCAGAACAGTGAGTGGGCAGGCTGATATGACAATGGTTATTTTAGATTACCTACCATATATCTACAAGAAGAAACATAAAACCAACAGGCAAGAACAGGTCTCAGGACCACCATTTTTTTGTCAATGTTCAAAGTTGATTGCTTTCTGGCCATCAGAACTGATTCATAAAGTTATTCACACGTTTCATGAGATCGTTGGCCCACATCTGTTTCCAGCGATAGTTCACACATGACACGATCGTATGACGATAGTCTTATTATGTTTCCCTGTGGTTTCATGTGGAGTCTTGCAGGGACACGGAACAGCGGATGCTTTGATAAAGAATGACCAGTGTCGCCGCTCACGCATATTCAGATTGACGTGCTGGATGCTGTGCAGCTATATATGACATACTTCCTGGTCTCTGAGCGAGATCACTTCCTCTTTCGATCCCTTTTTTGATCTTGTTGCAAAATGCTTCACCCATGATGTTTCATCATAAAAACCAGAACCACATTTAAGGGGTTGCTGAAAACTGCAGACATTCCCACAGTGTTCCCTCCAGCCTTGCAGAAACGCAGGAAGTAGAAACACAGGAAGCATAAATACAAGAATTAGAAACACAGGGAGTAGAAATGCAGGAAATACAAACGCAGGAAGCACAAACACAAGAATTAGAAAGGCAGGGAGCAGAAATGCAGGAAGTACAAACACAGGAAGCATAAACACAAGAATTAGAAACACATGAAGCATAAACACAAGAATTAGAAACACATGAAGCATAAACACAAGAATTAGAAACAGGGAGTAGAAATGCAGGAAGTAGAAATGAATAAAGTATTATTTTTCATTAGCCTCACATGTCCTCATCACCATCACTCAGCACCTGAGGATCCGGGCACAGACTTCCTGTTCCCTGTGTCGGGGTGTGTGCTATGTGAGGAATTTGTGACTGAGGCAGACTAGGTGACATCCGGAGTGTGGTTTGGCTCAGTTTCTAAAACCACCCCCTACACACACACAGGCACACACACACACACCTTTCACCAATCTACGTTTGCCTTCTTTTGTTTGCCTGTTTAAGTTTCACTTCAGGGGGTGGGGCCAGGTGAGTAAAGCAACGCGCAAACACAGCCGCCCACAAAAAATACAGACAGCCCGACAGACAGAACAGACAGCCCAGATCATGCCACGGGGGCTGGCCTGTGGGGGGGCTGGGCTGTGGGGGGAGGTACGCGTCGTAACATGTTGTTTCTGTCACTGCTTAACATGAAGGTGCCTCACCTCTGAATGGACAGCATTCATTGCATGAGGAGCTACTGTTTGCGCTTAGAACCTATGCCCAAAAACCGTGTGAATTTGTCAGGTGTGAACGGTTGCATCACAGAAAGTCTTATGTTGCTCAGGCAGTGTGATTCCACTGTATGAGGAGGAGGAGGACTGAGTAAACGCGATGAGTAATGTTCACCCCCACGGCTAAAGGTTCAGGAGGAAGTCGGTTATAGATTTCTGTAAAAGCTAAATTACTTTTTGGTGCTGCTATAATCTGTACTTAAAACTGATAAGGAAATAAACTTTTTTGTCAGATAAAGACATGAGTGTGTGAGAGATGTCTGACATTTCCTAACGCTCAATATCTCAGATGTCATCAAATGCTGAGAAAATGCGACAAAGCGAGAGATTTATTGAACGGACCCTGTCTAGCAGTACCTCCGACATGTGACTCCCATAGCTGTGAGACTGAGAGGATACAAAACACACCGGCTCTGGGGACATGAAATTAAATTCCGATATAATTAGAAAGAATTACACCCTCAGGGCCGTTATTATTTCATAAGATTAAAATGTTAGAAAAATCCATCTTTCTGTCAATTTATGCAAGGGGTTGAGAGGATGGATCTTTCAGTAATTTTTACAGCTATCAGCAGGACACCACCTGACTGTGACCATGACTTCTCACTATCAGTGTTTTCACCTTTAATCTACAGAGAGCTCTGATTGGACATTGCGACATATTACATTGCATGCAGCCCTTTAAGCAAACAGTGGCCCATATCATCAGGAACTGAGCTAAATATTCAAGGGTTTGGAATATTTAACAGTCACATATGACTGTTCTCCCTCTGTTTATGGAAATGAATTGGTTGTCCAAGGAAAACTGCAAGGGGTGACATAAAGAACGGTTTTGAGTTCTATCTCTATGCCCGCTCCCTCTTATTCGAGGCATAACCGTTTCAGGCTTCGAAATGTGACTGTACTGTCACCCATATAAATATAGCGCTCTATGGTCTGTCATTGCTGTTCAGCAGACATCACCATCCATTTCATTTAAACTGGCCCACATAATTATCAGCCTGGGGAAGGCTTCATCCAACTGTCATCTGATAAGAATGTGGAAGACAAAAATAGAAAAATACACAACTCTCAATGAACAAACATGGTTTTTTTAAATGCTGCATTTTTATTACTTCATGTGAAAACCCACATTAAGGAAGCAACATGCAAAGAATGTGAGAAGAAGACTGTCTCTAGAGGGGTGGTGATTCATGGAGTGTGTTATATTCAGGTCTCTCTCGAAGAAGGTTGAGTTGGCTGAAACATCGCTGATTTTGTGAATTAAAATATTTGCAGAGAAGTCGTGTCGATACGGTACGTTGATGCTGTAGTCATTTGTACATTTATCTTCAGGGATTGTTCCTCCAAACTCAACATTTCATGTGAATTGCTTCATCTACTTCTTGGCATTCGTTGTGTAAGAAACTATAAGAAAGATTTTCGAGAGGTTGCAACACAGTGGTGTCATATACTGAAAAATGTGCATTACAACACAAATGACCAGATGAGAAAGAGTCAAAGGTGACAGGATGTGCAGTGTGTGGTGTGCTGTATCCTATAAAACTATTTTTCCCGGTTCTGTTTGATGGCAGGACAAAGACTTGGACCTCCTTGACTGTTCCATAAACACAGGCTGGGGACGTGTGTCCTTCCAAGGCATGTGATTCACCTCCTTGTTCCGAGGTGAACTTTGGAAAGATGTCACAGTTCCAGCTGTGGTTCCAACGCCGCCGGCAGCACCCATTGAACTTCAGAAAGGCAAACAGTGAGCAGCTGCATTGTGAAACGTTAACCGTGCGCTCGCCCGTGATCCTCTCCAACAAGGGGCCTGGGAAAAGCACAGCTTCATGAGTTCAGATCTATGCCTTTCAAGGCATTAGAGGCTGAATGTGAACGTTTAAACTTTACAGCAAGTTACGTGTTCAGTTCTGCTACTGCCTGTCAACATGCTTCTCATCTCATCACAGTCTGTTTCTTTTTTTATGTTAAGGAGTTAAGTTCTTTTTTTTAAAATTTTTTTACTTTATTATTACATTTCCCCCCCGCCTGCAATAAAGCAATTTCGACTGAGGGGGTCAGCCAGCTTCTTTTTACGACTACACGTGTAGCACATCTGGATGTAGAGGTGACTCATTCCTCACTTTTTAAGTGTTCCACTTTCCGCTGCCATGGCAACTACTGCATGTTTGGCAGAAAAAAACCTTTGAAGGCAGGAGGGCTGAAAAAAAAAAAGACGGGAGCTCGGGGAGAGCAGGAATGAGGGAGGGAGGGAGGGAGGGAGGGTTGCTCTCTGGAGTTTGGCCTGCGTCCAGCGTAACCGTACTGCAGAGCTGACATGAGGTCCTTGGCAGCCCACCAGGTTCCAGAGAACAAAGATGTGCGCTTCTAATGCTGGCGGCGGGGCTCGCTTGGCAACCCTCGCAGTTTCCCAGCAACCCTTGCCTTGGCCGCCAGCCACTCCCCCGCCCTGCGCTCGCAGAGCGGGCTGGAATAGAGAGAGCCGCTTGTTTTTCTCTCGTCTCCCCGAGCTGCCTCAATGACATCACCCCCCCCCCCCCCCCCCGGCTCCACATGCTTAGCCGTCCAACGGCGGCTTCTCTCTCCGTCTCTCTCTCCGCTTTATTCGGATCCTCCTTCCATTTTGTAATATCTGTCAGGGGCATTTCACCCCAAGACGGCGCCTGACGTGCCTTCAGCTGCACCGTCGGCCATTTTGCACATTCTTGGTACTGGAACTGGTAATCGGTGCCAGTTTTTCGGTCATGCAGTTTTTTCCCTCGGCTGTTTTATGCCTGTGGTTAACTCGACCTAAGCCACAGAGCAATCTGCACTGTAAAAGTTATTCAGGGTAGCTGATTTTTTTTTTTTTCCCCGAACGCAACTGAAAGGTTTCAAGGAAATACAATCTCTTCATTGTTTCATGTGAATGTGCAATCAGCCATGCCTGCATTTAATGATTTATATGTCATTTTGAACCCCACCGATGCATGCAAAATATAATGTTTGCTGGGTTCTGCCAGAAAAGATGCAGTATACAGCACTGGCGTACAACAGCAGTTGGGCATCTTTATATTTGCCTTGCTTCTTCTCTCTGATTCATTGATCTTGGAGTATGTCCATATTTTATCTCTCATTTTGGCATTACCTTAGACATTTGGCTGTGACAAGGGTCAGCAAATAAGATTTCCGAGGAACAGGAAATTATTAAACAACTCACAGTGAAAGGCTGCATAGTCAGCTGTTTTTAAAAGAATGGCCCTGCAGTGCATAACCTCGGTGAGTAAAGTCCACGTAAACATCATCTCCCGATGAGGCAACTGGAACTGCAGACGCCGACAAGGTCAGTGAGAAAGACCTGACACAATGAGGCGGAGTCACTCGGATGAGGAAGCAGGTTTATTTTTCTATGGAAGCAAGCTGTGAAATACAGCTTTCCGCCATTTTTTGCTTGCTGAGCGCTAAGACTAAGCGATGCAGAACAGTAACACTGTAAACAGGATGTGGCTTCCACACTTGGGGCATCCTGACATGCATTAAGTCTCCATGGTTACTCTTTCCTGTGTGAAAAACGCAACCATTTTTCAAAAGGCAATATCACGATCCCGAGCACCAATGATAGTAAAGAGAAGAGGCATATGTCGTCCTGCACTTTGCAAGCCACAGCAGGGGAGAAACTGCCATTTTGAAATGGCTTACTCTTTCTGCTGGCCTGTCACTCTCCATAGACAATATAACATGCTCCATCTCTCTCAGACTAAGAAAGTTTCATTTCCTGCTGTGCTTCCCACCGAAGGGCCCACATACAGACCCCCAACGTATGATTAACCTGGGTGTGGACGCAGAGCCGGGAATGAAACTTCAGTAAATACAGACCCCGTCAGAGTGTGTAAACAGTAATGACGTAGCGAAGATGCGTCTAAGATTAGTATCTTAGTAAACCTACCCTACCGACCAGCGAAAATCCTCCAGATCCCTGAGGTATAACCGACTAGGGTGTTGCCACATCACGTTTACTGGGACACAACGAGTACCGATGTGCCTCGATGAGATCATAGCTACCTCCTGGGCAGTCGTAAAATTTTATAAATATGGCACATACATACACAAAACTGGTTAGCAAGTTCAGGGTTGATGTAACTAAGATATTCGATGCAAAACAAGTGTACTTTATCATACATTTCAGCTTCTGCAATGAAAAGTTTAAATTAATTTTGTAAGGTAGCTGCTGCATGACTGGTATCAATGCTAGGCAACGTTGCCAGATGGAAAGTACAGCAATATAGTATTGAGGCTTTATAATGATCAGATTTTACCACAAACTATCGTACACGCAGAAACAACCAGGAAACAGGCAAAGTTTGTGATCGCAGTCTGTGGATCTGGGCAGAGCGACAGAAGGCTTTAATTACAAAAATGCCTCTGAATGAGGATATCATTTACGACTTATTTTCAAATATTTCGAAAGAAAAACATTTTCAAAGTACAGAGGATAGCAGCAAAGGCTTCAAATGATTCACCTACAGTTAATCATCACATTCACATTAGCCACCAAGGCCTTGCATGGCCTTGTGGACAAAAAAGACTGTCTGGGACAATTTTAAATAGAAATGGATCATACTTTTATTTCAAAGAGGGTTAAGTGAGAAGAATTTGGTAGGTGCTTCCATAAAAGATCTATTCAGTTAAAAGTAAAGTCAAAGGTTCAATAGTTTCACCATACATCTTTCATCAATGAAATGGTGTTATATGACGATGACTGCCGTTTTATACCATAACATTTTACAGAGGTGATTATAATTAGAGAGTCTCTGATTTTCAGTTACTCTCTAATGCTACACAGATTTGGCCACGCCGCCTACTTCCTGATGATTATCGACAAGGAGAGTCCTTGGGTTCATGTGGCGCAATGTAACACAGTGTACTCCAGGACAAGTTGGCTCAGACATGAATCAAATACGACAACTGTGCAAGCTCAGGGAACGCAAAGCCACGTCGATGTCCTTCTAATTCCAGGGTACTGGCTGCTTCGCCCTGGCCACGTCCTAAAATCCCACAAGTGAGTATCTCTGCAATTCACCCAGCGCAGTTCCAGGAAACTTTATGAATTAAGTCCCAAGTACTTAGTGTAAAGTTTAGCCTTCCGTTTCAGATAGGCACACACTACAGCGCCCTTCACAGGCAGGAATGAGTCATTAGGTATCTATGGGATTTTATTTCCCCATTGATTATAATGCAGCTTTCACAATTTTACTTGGTCATACATGCTATCATTTCTCTGTGCCCTTTTACCCAACAGAATAGGACAAAAAACTCCTATGGGGGATGTTTTTAAGACTTTTAATAAATGGGTGTTTTTGTTTGCATTATAACTGCAGAATGGATTTGTCTGACTCTGCTTTTACCACAGTTTTCCCCTTTTAGCTTAACCGTTCTGAAGCCTCGAACGGTGAAATAAACAGAGCTGAATAAAGTCCTGGAATCGACTGAGACAGAGACATGGAAATGTAATTATATACAAATGTTATGACAGGCCAGCTTACTGTATAAACCATTTCAGCTTGGGGGCTGGCACAGAGAAACAGGAGCGCCATGGGCTGCTGTCAAAAAGCTTCCCGGTTCACGAAAGCGAAATGGAAAACATTTATTCTTTTTTTATTTTTTGCTGTTGTATTTATACACTTTTTAAGGCCTTCAGATAAAATAAACCTATTGGGCATAATAGTTTGTTTTGCACGTATTTGGCAATACTATGCTCACTGTAAGTTATTATTATTCATATTATACAAAGCACATGACTAATATAGGTCCATAAATATTTAACATACTCTTTAGGATCCACATACTCTCCGTGGGTGTGTGTGTATGACAAATCCGCCGCATTGCAAACTTTAAGCCTTGTCAGGGCAAACTATTTTACTGAGAAAGGGGGTAATCATTCAGAGAGGGCGGCCATTTTATGGCTCTTGAGATTAAAACGTTTGGCAACCCTTATCTCCGTCCAGGAAGCGCGTTGCGCAACTCCATCTGGGTAATCCACAGGCCGCCGGCCGCCAGAAATAGGCCGCGACGCGGGAGCCAGAAGGGGATGCCGTGCGAGAGGGATGTTCTGTCCCACCTAAGAGCCTTATATGAGCAGCGGCGGAGCCCGTTAGACGCCGCCGCTCGGGCAGCGTCCCAGCATGCCGAGACCACGCCCGCCCCGCCGCTGCCCTGGTTACCCGCCCTGGTTACCCGCCCCACAGAGTGCGATCACGTTGCGCGGGCGTGCTAATGCGCTCCCCGGGGTCCGATCACGTTGCGCGGGCGTGCTAATGCGCTCCCGCTGACCCGTGCGCCCTTTGCGTTAATGTTTTCTGGAACTGCAGAAGGAGGCCGGGGTAGCCGAAGATAAAAATAGGCGTGTCTTGTGAGCGCTGCGTCATTCCGAGCCGTTTCGTTTTGCAGGAGAAAAGCGAAATGAAGTCTCTCGCTGCAGAAGGATTCTGGGTATTTGGCAGCACCGTCCCTGTGAAGTTTAGTGCTGTATTAAGGTCACGTATGAATGAGCACAGCATCACTGTTTTTTTTTTTTTTTTTTTTGCCCTGAAATGGCCTTTCGATAAAGTGCTGGACTTAGGAAATGGGAAAATCGCCTTAGCAACCCGTAAATCCTGCAGACCGTCTGGCTGTGGAGCACTGAGGAGCCTGCACCCTTTAGCAATCCCATCCGCATGACCGACCGTTTTACTGCGCATCTCCACAGCACTGTTTTCCCTTTCCCCAGCATGTCATAAGACAGTCACATATCTTAGAATTAAAGTCTGGGATCATCACAAAGAATTGTGGGATTGTAGTTTTAAAAAGCCAGTCTTGTTCCTGTGTGTAGTTATAGCACAGGCTAAACGCAGATGTCCTTACAAGGAAGGCAGTTAACTGGGGGAAGGGAAGGCCGGACCATGTGGCGTGGAATGACACAGCCCAGTAAGCTGAAGATGAGGCCCGAGGCCTGTGATTACGCATCGAGCCTGTCAAAACAAAGGCTGGGTGACCTGGCTCAGTGCAGTTAAGTACTGATCCTGGCCGTGGATGTAGTCAGGTCAGTACGAGCACACAGCAACGAGGGCCCTGCATTTCTGCAAAATGGCAGCCCCGTGCACTTATTTCAGAGGTGGAACTTTTGCACGACTGGAACCTTTTCTTTTTTTTTTTGCTCCCGTTTAGAATCTGGTTCCTGGCACAAAGCAGTTTTATAACAAGCTCTCTCCGAGGTCTCACGTGTCTGGAAAATCTGGGACAGCGGACAACCTCTGCCCCCGTCGGAGAACACGCCCAGGCTGGCTGGGGCTTCGACGGCAGCCCCAGACCTGCCCCATCCTGCAGCTGCCAGCCCTCACAAAGCAAACACGGCCTCCTGGCCCTCCCTCTCACCGCTCGGCGTGCTCAGACTGTACAGTCCGCTGTGGAGTCATACTGACCTGCTTTCTGCATGCATGGAGCCCTGAGCGTAGAGCATAGACCTATTACAGAGTCAGTGCTTCCTTATTCTTTGAATGCCTCTATTTACACCAGTGCTTGTAATTTAATGCAGAACTTATTACAACACATTTGACCTATTCATAAATGGACTATATAAATAAATTAATTAAAAAAACAGAAAAATGAGAAGAATGTTCAATGTTGAACTCAGAGGTGTCGCAGTAGTAAATTAAATCAGACTGATTCTATTGTCTATCACCAATTGTCACTTTTTCTAAGCAAGTCACTCAATTCCTGAAGACAAACCCTAACTAAAGGCAGAATAGGAACATTTATTCGGTCACTTGAATTAAGGCACCCTTGGAGCTTGTGTCAGGGAATTTTAGCACAAGCACAACTTTATACCAGTGCAACTGCGGTCTTTGAAAAGCTGTTTGAATCCAGCTCTGCATTTCAGTATTTTGGCCAGCCTGAAAACGATTACAACAGCACCGAAAAGAATGTGGTACTGCAAGATTTATTGCCTGTTCTCCATAACTGGTTTAACTGCCATTTTGTTAAGTGTAAAAAAGTGAAACATTTCTTCACATTTTTATTGTTAAAATAACAACAGGTAAAGTAAGCTTAAGTGTTAACATTTCTGCTAAGCTTAAGTTCAATTTAAAGTAGGTCTACATTTGCTTGATCTGGGTGTTAGTGGGTGTTAGAGAACGTATCTAACACGTGCGGTTCCATTACTCACTACGTTATTGCATACTGAATTCATTAACACACGGATATGCGTGCAATGTGCGAAAGTCTGACGAGCACGCTCTGAGCATGGGGAGTCATAGGTTAAGCTTTCAGCTCTATATTCTTCGCAAGACGCGCAGCAGCAACTGATTCAAATGCGCATGTCCGTGTTCCTTGGCCGCGAGCCAAAAGCTTTTAGCTGTTTGTTGTTCTGGGCTGGGGATGGGCGAGGTGAACTGCGGCTACGTGACTAAACATCTTACTTCCTCTTTCAAACGTCGTCACAGGCAAAAACAAATCCTGCTTTGTGTCTGCACATTTTAGACGCATTGCCTCACCAGAATAGCCCCAGCTAAATTGTAGCCTACACGATTGAGAAAACAGGCTACGGTTAAAGAAAGGGAAGAAATTTTTATTTTCCCTAAACCTAAGTAAGGTAAACGCAAAACTACACAACTATATAAAATAAGATAAAATTGTCTGCGAAATAACAGGAAATAGAGTGCACAGGGTATTTACACAAGCCGTAAAATTCCAAGGACCCTACTAACGTTTGGATTATTTTAACAGTTGTTTGCATCAATTCTAATTAAAACACATTAAATATATGTTACGTGTGTCACAGTTCAGCCATTTTCCCTCCCCCATACCCGATCATTTCGCACCGCCGCGACACTTCAAACGCGAAACACGGAAACAGTTTGTTTACACGTTCTTATGCGCTGTTCGCGGTTTTTTTTTTCGGTGAAGTTATGAGCTCGATACTCTAATTCGTTTCTGGAAGAGTTGTTTTTATTTTCTGTTTTTGACTGAGTGGCCGTAAGGAAGTTGTCTTTTTCAAACACCACCCAAGTGCGGGTTACGTTTCAATGCATCCTTAAACTACAGTTTAAGGAAGAATGCACTTAAAACAACCGATAGCTATCATCTAGAGTCTGTTCTTTTGCTAATTCAAACTTGTCTTCAAAAACCTGATGCAGAATTAACGTCTGCACTCAGCAGTGATGAGGGCGGTTTGAGAGTCATGTTACTATGCCTGGTCTGGAAATCCCCGAGCCATGCGTGTATTATTTATCTGTATTTCCTGTTGTGCCACTTTCCAATGTAATTAGCTAAGCATTTTCAAGTGATTGACGACGAATGCTTTGCGCGGCATTAGTAAATCACAATCTAGGCTACATACAAATTATCGATTGCACGATGGCTCTTTTTAAAAATAGACTATCCGTAAAATGCAAATTCGTGTTACGATAACTACTGTTTTACTCAGATTTTACTATCTACTGCACAATTCTGTTAGGGTAGGCTGCTCAAAGAATGTGAATGTTCAAGTTGACAGGCATGTTTAAACGTACGCGGCATTGCACGGCCAAAGAAAACCGTTGTTTGTGTGAATAACAAAGCTGACGTGTCTACGCATACAAAAACTCCAAATCTCGTGAGGATTAAGAAATAATACTCAAATCTTCCCATATCTGTATTAACCAGAGACTGTAAAAAAAAATATTAACAAGGGATGTTTATGTATGGTTGACTACAGGCAGTGTAATACGTGACGCTACGCTGGCATTCTGACTGGAATGCGGGATTGCTAAATGGGGCTCGAATTTACAGTCACGTATTAAGTGAGCATGCGTGGAGTAGACTGGAAAAGGAGAATGTTTGTGACGCCACCGACAGGCAGTGTCTGGTTGCTCAAAGTACATTAACACTTTGTTGTCGGGAGTCCACCGTTCGACGATTTACAACGACGTATTTCCCAACATTGCCAATATGTCCATGCCCACAACACATTTTGGGATTTTCTTGTGGTCGCCACTATCCATAATATCCATCGAAGCACAAACGCAAAATAAATAAATGGTAAATAAATTTTTACAAAAAAATCTTTGTGCATGAATATTATTTGTTAAATAAAGTTCACGTTTTAAGTCCTCCATTATTACCATTCTCAAACCGTACACTAAACAGTCGTTAGAAATGTATCAGAAAGAATAATAACCGTGGAAATATACGTAGGCTACAGCTTCTTGTATAACTTGTATTCCTGGCACAAGTTCAATAAGATTTATGAAAAGGGGCAGAGACTGTGAAAGAGCATGCGCTAGAGGGGGGCTGTCTAAGAATGAAGAAAATAGAACCACAAGTTTAGTGTTCGCTGGTGACGTCACTGATCCACATTGAGCTAGCAGAGTAGTAGTGAGTGAGTGAGGGAGATAGATAGAGGCGCGCGGTTGTAAAGTACACACTGCCATGAAGTTCTGTTGGTAACTTAATTGTTGTTGCTACATTCAGGAGGGGAAATCTAAATAGCTATTATTACAGTGTCTTTTTTTAAAAAAAAGAATAACGATACATAAACTCTCCGGAGAAGATATTTGTACACTTTTGGCGAGAGCGATGTCGTCCGCAGCAGTTGCTGCTTCGAGAAGGCAGTCTTGTTATTTATGTGACTTGCCCCGCATGCCATGGGCTATGATCTGGGATTTTACCGAGCCCGTCTGCAGAGGATGTGTTAACTACGAAGGAGCCGACCGTATTGAGTTTGTGATTGAGACCGCTCGGCAGCTAAAGCGTGCTCATGGCTTCCAGGAGGGGAGATCTCCGGGGCCAGGAAAAGCTCAGCTCTCCGGGAAAGAGATTCAGTCCATCAACCACGCGGCTGGGGATCCCGGATCGCGGCCACCGCAGCCCCTGGATCGCTATCCACTCACCTCTGATCGGCCACCGAGACTGGGTCCAGAATTTCAGTCCGGACGCCAGGCTAACGGCATTCCTGTCCCAAATGGATTCCCTAAACCAGACGATCCCCCAGAGTTGAACCGGCAGAGCCCCAACCCTCGAAGGACTAGCACGGTCCCTCCAAATTTAGTGCCTTTGGTTAACGGGAACATTCCCTCCGTGCACGCGGTCAACGGCAGACCTGGACAAATGGTACTCCCGTCGGGTCTAACGGCGCCGAACCAGAGCGAGCTCAGTGGAAAGCGACCAGCCTCTGTCTCCAGCACGGAGCACGAGAGGGACGTAAAGGAGAAACACAGACCGGACAGTTTGACGCCGGAGATCAGCGAGGGCCACAAGAACAGGGCAGACGAGTGGATGAACAAGGGCAAAACAGTCAGGGATTTAATGGCTCTTCACACTTTCGACAGCAGGTTCAAGAAGGACCATGCAGCAATGCAGCAGAGAGTAATGGTATATGAACCGAACGCCACACCTTCAAAACAAGGTAAATACCAAAGCGAAGGGGTCATTTCGTCTAAAAGTGTCACCCACCCTGTTGCCCAAGTCTTTTTGAACATAACGAAATATTTCTGAATGAGAGCATGCATCAAAGTGCATGGGCGAGTTGCAATTCAACCAGCTATAGTCTGCGTAAACATTACGCGGCCATATACACTTCTGACTGCTGTACATGCTTTCTCCGTGAATTCCACATTGGTTTTAACTAGCCACCAATGTTTTTTTTCCACAGAGGAAAGATGAAACGTGCTTTACATGTCAAAAGCACATACGTGTTATGTTTCCGTTTTAACCCAGTCCTCACGTGTTGTTTAACTTCCCTTTTTTGTCCCCAGACCGAGGAAAGCACCCCCGGAACATGAAGAGAAAAGCTTCGCCAGAGCCTGAAGGAGAGGGTGCCCCTGTGAAGCTCAACGGAGAGGTTCAGCAGTGGCTGCCTCCTCCCCCGGAGGTCCTGAAGATGTCAGGCGCGCAGCCCCCAAACTTTTCCTCTTCGCCTTCCACGATATCCCCTCATCCCCGCACCACCCCTCCAGAGGCTGCGCAGAACGGCCAGTCTCCCATGGCGGCGCTCATTTTGGCGGCGGATAACGCTGGGGGAAACAGCTCACCCAAGGATGCCAACCAGGTGCACTCCACCACCCGCAGGAACAGCAGCAGCCCTCTCTCGCCATCCTCCATGAACCAAAGGAGGCTGACTCAGAGGGACGCCGCCGGCGCAGGGACGCCACACGTGCCGGGCATGGATCAAGTGCATGCGCAAAGCATTCCAGACTCCTCTGTGCCCAGCAGCATACCGCTGTGCTGCACCCTGTGTCACGAGCGTTTAGAGGACACGCATTTCGTCCAGTGTCCATCGGTTCCGTCGCACAAGTTCTGTTTCCCTTGCTCCAGGGAAAGCATAAAGCAGCAAGGGGCCACCGGCGAGGTGTATTGTCCGAGTGGAGAGAAATGCCCCTTGGTGGGCTCAAACGTTCCTTGGGCTTTCATGCAAGGTGAGATAGCCACCATACTTGCGGGAGACGTGAAAGTAAAAAAGGAGAGGGACCCCTGATTTTATGAATTTTTGAATAAACAAACAAAAATATATAAATAAATATAAATCACATGCATACCATCCAAACAAAACTAACGGACTTGTATATATTGGACACAAGGGAAGTGTATACTTTGTAAACATGGCTGTATAATTTTTTGATTTTTGAATACATTGTGTTTCTATATTTTTGAAGATAAAGGTATGTACTCATTATAATGGGCTACTTTTCCTCCTTTTTGTTGATGTTAAAACGATTTCTTGATGTATTTTAGGTCTGGTGACCGTTCCCGTTAAACGTAGAATGTGACTAATGCTACTCTATGAGCACTTAGCAAAACTGAAATGCTTCTAGCTGTACTTGTATGCACTTGTTTAAAAATGCCAAATACAATTTCTGACCTTGTAATAATAACTATTGTCTATGCTTGCTTATTTTGCATTCATTACAAACTGGGGCTTTATTGTTTGTGGAATACCGGCATGTGACGCAATCGCAATTCATACCACTGGGACAAAAACGATCGCACAAACACAGCCAGGAGAAGTGGCGTTGGGGATTTAAAACACTGTTGCATTGCACAGCACAGTTCAGGAAGTGCTTATGATATTGTACGCAGTTGCTTATGAGTTGTAAAAAAAAATGCCATGTGCAATTTTGGTGCAACTGAACGTGCTTACCGGCCTCTCTGTAGCCGTCTCAGTGGAGCGTGGACCTGTATTGTTTTCAGAGGGTTTTCTGAAATCAGAACAAGCCACTGCATAAATATATAGGTATACCGACAACTCGTCTTTTGAATGGCAGGCATTCGAGCTATCCCACTGAGGGTACTGGTGGATAACACCATTGTTTCTTTACGACGATGAATCACCTGATGAGTGTTTGCATAATCGGCTTGTTGACACACCCATATGTTACTGTGTCAGGTACAGCATGGTACAGTGAAGTGTCATCCCACTCTTGCATTGCTATGCTGATCTCCGGGTAAAAGTACCGAGTCAGCAACGGGGGGAGTCGTTTGAATTTAACTCAGACCACAGTCAGTTTCAAACAATCTGCGTGACAATTGCGAAACACTTCACTATGTTACTTTCATGCGTCAGAATATGCCAGCAACATGAACTAATGTATAACACTTAATTGTTTTGTATTTGTTAGACGTGCCACGTTGCATTCATTGACGTTTTGCATATTGGAAGCGTACATCACAATGTAGGCGCTTTTCCTCAGAATGTTATCTGTGTATAAACAAATGTGACGTATACCCATATCTCAGTATGTTCCTGTAAAACCACGTGCTTCTCCACATATATAATTACGCCAGAAGACGTGATTCAGCATTTTGTCGCTTGTCTAAGTATAGGCTTGCTTTAAAAAAAGTGTGCAAGCGAGCATATGTGTCTGAAATGTAGACCTATTTACGACGTATACTGACAATTTTCATTTTCGCAGGACAGCAACAAAACATTTTACATCAATTGGCCTACTCAGCTAAAACCTCTCAGACAACAAGAACACCTCACCCTCGCAAAAAAAAATCTCTTGTTACTTTGAACATGGTTTACCTCGTTACAAGTAACAATTCCCATGGCTATGTGTGGAACACTGGATCACTGAGAAATGAAATAACGAAATCACGTGCACGACGATGGAATTCCTGAGTCATGGACCCCCGTGCCCTTGTTCTTGAATAGTGGAAGCACACGCCTTCTACTGTTCAAGATTTATCAGTGCATGGAATTGTATGGCGGTAATATGCACACCATTTTAATATGTATTAACTTAATTTCTTTGACAGTGTGAGCTCCAAGTTAACTCCCTTCGAAATGACCGTCATATTGTTGCTAAATATGAATGCAGTACAAGGGAAATGCATTTAATACGTTTCCAAACAAATAGCCTGGCGTTTTTAGTCTGCACATTTTTCGACCACTCAAAGCTTCCAGAATTGATCATGTTAATAATATGACGCGTTTAAGAATATTTTACAAATATGATCGTACATTTTATCATTCATTCATTTTCTATATTTGGTGAGAACCTTTATCCTATCATTCATTTATTGAGAGATTTGCAACAACAGTAAACCGCGTAGGTTATTTATTAAAAAAATAAGCACCACTTCTATAAAAAATAAAACATATACATTAAAAATAAATAAAAAAAAAAAAAAAAATCGGCACCCGGTCTTATGAGATGACTTCTGTGTGCAAATATTTATTTGGATCACAGAGGATCCGTTCCATGCCCGAGCCCGACTCATCCGCAGCTGCGGCTTTATATTCCAGCCGAGAAAGCTCTTTTCTGTCACGGAAACTCAGCACCTCCGGTAGAAAAAAAATTCAGCCGTCAGAGATTAATGGGTCAGCACACATTACGTGGCAGAGTCAAAAAGGATCACGAGCCTGCCTTCTTGCTTCACGTCTTTCCTATTTCCTAAAAGGTTTTCAGATTATGTTGTGCTAAATCACAGAGATACGGCCGAGGAAAAAAGTCCAGTTCTAACACTATTGCGGTCAGGTTTCCACTTGTTCCACGACACACAGTATATATGCACAGTATATATTATTGATTGTGTAGCCTTGTAAGCATGAACAAGTCGACCAAATTAAACCATTCGATAAATAAGTCACTTATCCAGAGCATTCAAGTACAGGCACGTTGCGCCTACGCTCAGGACTGCAAGCAGTGTCATGACAAGAATGCAGATCACCATGTGCATTTAGCATCATGCCGCCATGTGCAACCTCTGAGAGCATTTTGTAAACAGATAGTGGTCACGCTGTGTTAACTCTTTCAGTGCAGGGGCAGTGCATTAAGTCTTGGTGACGTTTGGCGGGTGCGTTCACGTTTCATTCAGCAGTGGAATGTTCTAGTTCCTCCTCACCTAGATACACACCCATTCCATTTAACTACATTTAGGTGATTGAAGAAAACAGGTCTGGATCGGTAAATGTCTTCACGTAGCTCCTGATTTATATCTCCCGTGTTGACTTAAGCTATGCTTTCCCTAATGCCTCTGCCACGCGGGGAACTGGAAGAACACAGTCCTCTGCCGGCTCACGTCCCACCTGGCCTACTCACATGCTTGCACAATGTTGTGCTTCATGTACTTTGCACAGCACCTCTTGGACTGCCAGAAATGTGGGCTTTTTCATGCTCTTGCTTTCCAAATCACCTGAGAGTCTTGCGTAACTGTCGCCCACGCACAGGCTGTTAATGGAGTTACTGTATGAAGACTCATCGCTCCTTTCAGTGGCGGTTTGTAGTACAGCTGCAAATTTAGCTGAAATTTGAAGCTCAAAAATGTGTTTACAGCATGCATGCAAAAATCTCTTCTTTTTTTGCAAGGATTATAGTTATTGGTTTTTCAAGAAATGTATTTTTAATGTGGCAGTTGCTCTCATGGAGATATATATTTTTTAAATGAAGGTAAAGATATTGGCTCATATGAAGTCCTTTCCTTTCACTTTCAAAGATTCAGCTGAGATAATGCAACTTCTCGCGCTCGATGAGACAGGCGTTCGACCGGATGGAACGAGCGCGGCGGCTCATGTGCTCACGGCGGCTTGCCACGTCAGCAGATTTCAACAATTTCGCCTGCGGGGCTCCCGTTCTCGTTTGCGTCTTTGTGTGCCTAGCTGGCCCGGGAACAGGAGAACACCGCCCCTTTCCACATTCCAGAGCTAAGCGGCCCCAGTCAAAGGAAAACACCAAAAAAAGCAGTGAAGACAGAGGAGAGGGAGGCCTTCGCCTGCCTGCCGTACTCTCACTATAATTAGACAGAGAACAGGCGAGTCGCAGCTGCCATTCATCATCAGGGCAGCCGGCTCCAAGAAAGGAATTTGTGTTCTGTTGATTCAAAGCCTTTATCTGGGAAGAGGTTGTGTTGAACCAAATATAGTGACCGTAGATCTTGGGATATGTCATAACAGGCCTCGGTTGCCTGGTTACCTTTTAGGACTGGAAGCAGAGGGTATCTGGATATGGCAAATCAGTCTAAAAATAGAGGGCATCAATCATCACAAACTGGAACGTGTTCATTGGCTTTTATTCCATGGCTACTGAAGGGTGATTACAGAGCAGGAAACAGCACTGTGAGGCAGGAGGGCAGCAAAAGGACTGACAAATACATGTAGCTTACGAGCTGAAGCAATATGTCGTGCGGTACAGTACATGGCTTTCCGTGCTGTAACAAATCTTTGCTTACTCCTCTATGCCGCATAATACATCATTTTTGAAAACCATTTGGAATTATTAATAAATATTCAGTCCATGTGCTGCAATTTATGTTCACTCATTCAGACATTCTGGCATGCCACGGAATGGTATATTTGTGGTAATTATTTTGCTGTGATGTCTGCAGCATTTGAAGCTGGACAGGCGCCAGAAAATTACCATATGCAGTTATTTGCTTAACATGTGGTCGTGTAAACAGTGACAACGTAATAAAGTTAATGAGTGGTTCTTTTAAACTGAAACAGGGACACATTAAAAGGATACAAAAACATTGGTGTCAGTCCCGTCATCCCCAGGAATGACCAATAGCATTAGAGCTAGAAAGAGATGGGTCTTAGCCACCTTTCTTTCAGTGAATGGTTATGGTGATGCCCAGTACACATGTTCCTATGCTTCTACCCTGCAGGCTGTTGGCCTTACATTTCATTACTAATGCCAAGTCTCTCAGTCACCAGCGCCTTTGGAATGAAAGGGCAGGTCCACCATCTTTAAATTACCGTAGATGGTTTCACTGGGAAACTTTCATTTACAAAGCCATTGCAGGGGAACTCCCAAGCTATTTTTAGCCTTTTTAACTGGAACATAAGTTCTCACAGCGTGTGTACACAAACCCTGTCTCTTTTTAAACTGTACCTCGATCTTGCATAGAATTCAGGACAATGGATTTTAGTTATTATATCTCGTGGTCCTGGAACCAGTTCCAGTAGGATATGAAGCTGGACTACCTCATCCCTCTGGATGATTTTCAGAGGACATCGGAGACCTTAAAAACTGACTTTGTAATTGTTTTCCATAAAAATGTATGGTATATTATTTATGGTTTTATTGATGTCGCTTCATGTATGTCAGTATGTATGTGTGCATTTGTGTGTTATGTTGTGAACTGACTGCTTGTTGCTTCTCTTGGCTATGGCTCCCTTAAAAAAGAGATGGATAACTCAGTGGGTCTCAACGAGTGAAATAAAGGAGAAATAAAATAAATAAATAAAAATATTTCAGTAGTGAACTACTGTGTGACATCTCTAGGATTTATTGAGGGAACTTGGGAACCAATTACAAATGTTTGTGGAGACCCATACAGAGCATTCATAACAGAAGGATATTAATTGCTATTTAAGGAACCTTAAAGACACTGCAGTCATTTCTTTGGTCCATACCATTTAAAGCACTTCTTGTATTTAAGTGTGCTCTTTGAATCTGTTTGCATTTTCCTGTACGTCTTAGGAAAACACTCTTTAATTAAAGTCCATCCACGAGATCACAGTTACCTTTTTTGTTCCGCGGCGGTGGGATGTCGTATGAAGCCAGGATTAACTTTCAAAGGTTTGTTTTTTCTCAGTTTCGCAACTTTGAAACTGGAATCCTCACTCAGGAAGGCAGATATCAGGCTCCGGCTTTCAAGCAGATCCTTCCTGTCTGCGAGTTTGCTGCAACAGAAGTGCACTAACCACTCAGCACTTTTTCACTGAGCTTGCGGAATTTGGTTTGTCCTGTGAGTTTGTGCTATTTCCTCGCGATCGATAAATGCCGAGTTTGTAATTAATGAAATGGTACGGCCCGCAGCGTTAAGAAATTACAGCTCCATCGACTTCATTTGTTATTGTGTACCGACCCTCTGTTCGGCTGGTAAATGTTTGATTTGTGTCACATGGCTCTTTCTGCTGTGAACTGATGAAGGCCTTTTGAGCCCTGGTCACCTTTTTCTTTGGCTTTATCGAAGATTGCAGTTGACATTCTGACCTTTAACTAAGGGATCGAACATTCCTTGGTTGTAGTGTGCCTGAATTTCACACTCTGACACAAGAATGATCATAAAAATGAAAGAAATATCCAAATGGAATAACTTTGAGGGAGCTTTGCCTGAAAGCTTGTCCACATGTGACATTTAAATATAGAGATGTATTTATATATTTACGAGCCTATTCTCAGTGTTCAAGTCCAGGCTTTAGGCAGTACTGGATGCTGTCTGGTTTGGGCTGAATAGTCTGTTTTCATCATGACGTTTTCTTATATTAGCTTGGGTTTTACATTCAACCCATTCTGATACAGGGCTATCTCAGCCAAATGTGTTCTGTGGGCCACTGTTGTAGTTGACAGAAATAGTCCCAGTTAACCATCCATCCATTCATGAAGCTGGACTCATGCATTCTCTTACTGTCTTAAGTGAAATATTCAAGAACAGTGGGTCACATGACTTGTCACATGCAATTAATTTTACACATGCCCACAGTGAGTTTTCAAATAATTAATGGCAAGTTGTAGAGAAAACATGAAAAGAATTTGATTACTGTTATGGCACAAATAATAATGACACAGCATAGTAGGTATGGTTTACAGAAGGAAGGGATTATGGGATTTATTTGTTGGGATATGTAAGTTATTTTGTGATTAGAGACCAAGGTAATTATAAGGCGTGTGTGGCTAAATTTTCCTCTTTGACAACTGGTAGTATTTTTATGATGTTTACACTTCATTTTGTAATGTTTGTCTCGTGATGTAAGAAAATTGAGATTCACCACAGCAAGGCTTTTTGTTTAAAGTAATCAGAATTCAAGTTAATCCATTAAAATGAAAATCTTATTTTGTCGTCAACACATTTTAACAATCATCTAGTTCTTAGGTCTAGTTCCTTTTCCATGAACCTTTAGCATAAGCTCTCGATTTCATTTATTTTATTTTTACTTTAACAATTTATTGGAATGTTTTCCTTTTATTTTTTTTCCAAGGAATGGGTCCACTGAGCCGCAAGAAATTATGTATGCGTGAAGGCTCATACAGTACCTCTGCACCAGGGACCAGGACTCACATGGACTCACCTGCCACTGCAGGGCCACAGACGTGGGGAAGCACGGGGCCATTTACCTGAGCTGGACTCTTTGGTTGGAAGGTTAACCGGGCGAGGGTCTGCTCTGTCCTTTAATCCTCTCACACGAATATCTTGAGCCATCTGACCATGCATTGCACACAGCGTTCTCTTTCTGCCTGAGGGAATAGACGCCCTAGTGAGTTCCTCACATACGTACTTGGCCTGTTGAGGTGCAGTAGCTCTCTGGAACACAAGTGATTTCGTACTGTTTGCAGGTGTTTTGCTCAGATCTGTAATTTTTCGCACTGGGAAACGCTTTAAGCCTTTTTTGGCAGCCACAGCTTTGGCGATAACTGGAATCCTCCTTTAAATTGCATAACTGGGGTAATAGCATCATTAGGACACTGAATATTCATCCGGTGGGCGGCCCACCGTCTGGGATGGGGAAGCAGAATGAATTAGTTCTCGGTTGTCATCTCTTAATGTCATTTTTCTGTGGGCGATCGGCGCTTTTAACAGTTACCTCACTACAACACGACTGCATTGCATTGGCAATTCAGAGAGGATATGATGGTGCCATGGGACCCATCCCAGCCTCAGTACATTTCACTGAAACCCTAGAGGGGGGAGGGGGGGAAGGTCCAATACCAGGTTACTTTTGCCAGGTTGATTTCAGGGTCTATATGAATAACTGTGTGTTTGCATTGACTGAGTAAATAATCTATTCACTCCATTCAAGCCAGATGGAAACTCTCACTCCAGTGGTTGACAGACACTTGTTCCTTGGAATATTCTGCTCTCTTGGCTGAGTGTGTTTTAGTAGACGCAGTGCCATTGTCAATGATTTCACTGGGACAGCGTCAAGCCTGTTTTTAATATTCCTGTAGAGAAAGATTTACACAGAAGAAAATTTCTTAAATTAATCTAGAAAATGGGGGAGACATTTTCTACTGTGTAAGTAACTGCTTTAACCCCATTCAAGAGTGACAGATCACACACTTACGAAATGAGCTAGATAATCACTCAGGCTGTTTAAAAAGGAATAATAAACTGTGCTGTCTCATATGTGCAAGCAATTATTGCTATTATGGTCAGCATGTCAATTTCATAAACATCTTATGTCAGAGTACTCAAAGCTTAATGAATCAGGGAAATGATGCTAAAAACCTCTTCTGCTGTGACCTATTATGTCTATCACCAGTATATAGACAAATGTCTGTGTATACGTGTCCATTGCCATACGTTTTAGATTTCCAGTGAAAACTATTTTTACTTTTGGGAATTTATACAACAGCTACCAAAATAGGTGGATACCTAACTCACTATCAGCAAAGAAACCTGCAATTGCGTTTCTTGGTTTCTGAGAAGTCTTTCCACCCTATTAGTTTAACCCGCTGTCCTCTCTTGGGTCAGAAGCGGGAACAGGGCCCAGCGGCCCAAGGCCTAAAGCCCACACATAGCTCATTTGTATCCCCATTAATCCCTGAAAGAGATCAGTAGAAGGGCAAGCAGACAATTAGTCGTACTTTCTCCAAGATTGACAGCATGGGCTAAACTGACCATTATGTGGTTCAGGGAGGCCTTATTGCCTCGCTGCTTAATTGCTGTCCACAGAACCTTCTGTGGATTTCGGAAGCTTACATCCTGACAGGGTAAAAGGTATTATCGCATTATTAAAAACACTGGAAGACAGTGCTTCAAGACTCAATACATCAAGATTATTGTCTTTTGAAGAAGAATGTATGCCTCAACAGCTCAGTATAAACAGTGAAGAAATGCAAATTGAATCATAGCACTGAGATGGAGTTTAGGGGGATGCGCTGAAAAGAAGCCAGAGTTATGAAGTTTGCTGGAATGCATAGGGCGCCAGTCCTTCAGCTGGGTGATAAATTAAAGAGTCATGAAGCTTCTGAAAGCCATGAGAAGGGACAAATAAATAGTGATACCTGCAAAATTCCAGGTATCATTCGCACAAAAACTACATTAATGAAAAAACACATTTGATTTTATCTTCCATAAAAAATTTGGTGCTCAACATGGGGTTGAGATTGTCCAAGTCCCACCCTAATTTGGAATGTCTATTTGACCATTTGTAGCCACGTTCAAGCACGGTTCCTCACTGCCGATTCAGAAGAATGAAGACATCCGTGGATCCCCTCTGAAACACGTGGTGTCACCAGCCTGCTTGTTTTCACACCGCAGCCAATAGCTGAGCTTGCACACAGTTCATTTGGAGGAAGACGTGCCATAGGTGGCTTTTGCATGCGGTCCAAGGGCACCCAATTGACCAGCAGGGGTCGATACAGAGCGATGAAATGTGGACCCCTAACTGTTTTACCCTGGGTGATGCAATCACCAGTTATGTGTCAGTGCTGACTACTGGCCACAGTCAGCACTGGCACAGTCTGGATTCAATATGACACTGTGGGGTTCCTCAGTGCATCACAGCGTGGCAAATTAATGAATGAGCAACCCAGACATCAGCATGAATTACGCTTCTGGGAGTAACTGAAGAGACCCAAACAACTGGTTCTAGATAGTATGACCCATTAGAGTTAATTTGATAAAAGTATTAGGGTAACAAGGAGCATCAAACAGCATTATTGATAGGCCAAAAACTGGACATATTTCTCCCCAAGAACCAGAGCACCCCCCCCCCCCCCTTCTGTGAAAAGTGGTGGTGAGGGTGTTATGGTTTAGGCATGTATGGTTGCCACAGGTACTGCCTCACTTGTCTTTATTGATGATATAACTGCTGACAGCAACAGCAGAATGAATTCTCAGCTCAAGTTCAAGCAAATGCCACCAAACCCATTGAACGCTGCTTCATTCTACAGCAAAGCAATGAGCATAAAAAGTTCTGTAATTTCTACATGGTGAAACTGAAGTGTATAAAAATGCTCTTAAATAAAAGCTGAGCATGTGCACTTTGACCACATGTGATGAACTGTTTGATTACAAGTTTAAAATTATGGAGTACAGAGCCAAATCAAGAAATAATATCTTTGTGCCAGACGTTAAGTGTTTCCTCTTTTATTAGCAACTGGTACACATAATCATTGTTATTATCCATGTGTTTCATTTCCATTTGAGCATGTCAGATGCTGAATTACTGGTGCCCCTGGAGGAAACAGAAGCAGGTCAGAGCTCTGAATCTTCCTGATGCGTCTATGTTTGGATCGCCCCTGCCTGGATGCCTTTCGCCAGCTATAAATGGCAGACGCAGCGAACGCAGGGACCCTCTCTGTTTCAGGCAGCCGAAAGGAGAACTGGACCTGCGCTCCTCTGAGCCCAAACGGCTCGTATGCAATTTAATTTTAGACGCACGGGGAGGTGGGGGGGCGGCGAGTGTGCTGGATGGTGGGGGCGACAAGGTCATGGCACTTCAGAATCAACACAACGAAACATGTTTTAAAATTTTTTATTTTTTATTTTATTTTGAAAAGGCATTGCACTAGACGGTTTATATGTTATGTCATGGGTATGCAGGTCAGCGAGGCTGTTGCCTCCCACACTTGGTGTAATGATAGCTTTCCTTTTGTTATGTCCAGGACTGAGCAGTACCGCGGCCACATACAGAACGTATTAGCTAAACAGAGCAGGACTCAGATTAGGACTGTGTGAATTTTTCCCTGCAGTTGTTGAGTGTCTAATGGAAGTTTAGCGCCTCCAGCTCCTCTCATCATCATGCACTGTTAAGTGTAGAAGAGTTATTCCATGAAAAAAAAACACAGGAGAGCACTGCAAAAACCAAAAAGTAAGTAGATTTTAGCAAGCATTTGAGCCTTATATTTATATTTAAGTTCTGTAACTTTTTTTGCTAAATAAGACCAAAAGATTGCCAGTGAGCCAAGACAGTTTGACTCATTTCAAGATTTGCCAACGGGGTTGACGATTTCACTCGTCAGGCAAAAAGTAACTTAAAACAAGTTAATATTTTCTACTTGAGGGAAAGAAATAAGCTTACAAGTGTCATTACAAGACTAAAAAACTTGTTAAAACAGCCTTTTTTTGCAGAGAGAGCCATGTTTATCCCATAGTTTTACTGTGCAGTGAGTGGGAATGCCTTACCCATATGTGGGCCAGTAGGACCGTTTCCATGCTTGGGGTGCTGACCTTCTCCCCTTTCATACAATGCCATACTAGATGCCCCGTCCCAGGAATCAGACCCTCTGTCCTTTTAGCCCAGAGGTCAGCCAGCCCCAGCACTGCACCACCCAAACAACATCAGCACCTGTTTTGTGAGCCATTCTGCACAGCTTTCCCAGTTTTGGACTACTTCCCGTTTCCTGCTGACTGAAAGACACAGTGTCCACTTTCTAGGGAGCCACTGAGCGTGTGTGTGCATGTGTGTGTGTGTGTGCATGTGTGTGTGCGTGTGTGTGTGCATGTGTGTGTGTGTGTGTGTGCGTGTGTGTGTGTGTGCGTGTGTGTGCATGTGTGTGTGTTTGTGTGTGTGTGTATGCATCTATGGTACCTGCATATTCCTAAACGACCTGATCTTATTTGTGTTGTAAATCGGTGAAAACATAAAAATATTTGAAAACAATAAAAAAAACTATTTCTGCACTGCGCCTCTCCCTGAGTTGACGAAGTACTAAATGCTGAGATGTAAATGAGGGAAAAAAGCAAACGACATGTTTTTTTTTAATCCAAACGCGTGATTAATACTTCGCCGGCGTCTATATTTAGAGAGCCATATCAGAAGGGGCCTTGATCCACGTGGAGAGGGAGCGAGTTCAGCGATCACATGATGGATGACATCACTGCAATCTACCCGGGGCAGCTGTTTAGCTAAGCCAAAAAAAAGAAGGGAAAAGGCACCATAATAGGAAAACAAATGAGATGTTATTACTCCTTCATCTCTCTCTCTCCCTCTATTTTCATCTGCTTATGCAAGTTGCACCTATCTCCTTTCCCCACCCTCTCTCTCTCTTTCTCTCTCCCTCTCTCCCCCGCTTTCCCCGGTACTGCTGTGAATCGAGCCTGTGAAATGGAAATGAGTTCTAGTTTTTTAAGGCATGAAAACGAGGCTGTCTGCAGGCCCAGAATGTTTTTCTTTCAGATCTTGGAGTGCTGCCAAAACTGCGAAAACTGGAGCAAGTGAAGAAAGAGAGGGGGGAGTAGAGAGGAAAAGCAGGTTTTTTCCCTCTGAAAAAAGACGTGTAGTGATAAAAATAAATAAGTACATAAAAGCTTCAGTATTTCCATACTCAAATGCAAAATCTGATGGCAGGGAAAATGTCTGGGCATAACAGGAAATTCAGGAGAAGCTCTGGCACATGCAGCAGCCCGTATATAATTACAGTTACAGTTCAGTCTAAACCAGGACACTCGCTCTGTAAAAATACCTTCCCATTATTTTTGATACGGGGGTGTTCTTGTTTCATATGCACTCTACACACCTGACCTTTTGGTTACACGTGCTTGTCCTTTAAGGCTAAAGTACAGTCTTCCTAATAAAGGATATTTTTACTGGCAGTGTAGAAATTGCCAAAATGGCACCACTGAGATCAGAGCAAACTGATCGCACTGGACAGAGTGTTGTGTTTTTTTTTTTTCAAGGTAATTGGATACAACTGATGAGTACCCTTGACATTTCACCTTTCAATTAATTCAAATTATTTCTGCTGTACTAAAAAAATGCAATAAGCCACATAGTTTTAATTATTTTCAATTAGATCAGGGGTGGTGAACCTCCGACCCACGGGCCGTATACCTCAATATCACACGGAATCGCTGGATGTTTCATAGATTTGATATAGCCATTATATTTTTTGAAAAAAAAAAAAAAAAAAAAGTAGGTTATAACATAACAGTAAATTGCAAAACAAAATGCAACTTGGCCTTCGAAGATTAAGAAATAAGAAAGACAGAACAAAGGCAGTTTCTTCATCCAATTAAAATCTAGCAACGTCACTCGTGCGAGCCATCATCAAATATCTCAGGTGCACGGATTAATTGGGAAAATGACTAAGCGAAGAAAAATTGATGCTGAAGGTCGCGCTTTTAAAGAGAAATTGGACGGAGGATTACCTTTTTGTGCAAGTGAAAGGCAAGCCCGTTTGCTTAATTTATGGAGCAATCTTGAGAGACATTAGGCTGCACTTGCAGACATGCAAGTTATGCTAATCTTGAAGGAACTGGACTCTTTGAGAAAATCAAGGTGTTGAGGAATAATCTCGCTGCACAACAAGCGTCTTTCCTGCGTCTTAAAAAGGAGCTGGGCCGTGTCACAGATGCAAGTTACGTGGTGAGTAAACTGATCGCTAAAGACCGAGACCGTATTCGGAAGGCGAATTTGTAAAGGTGTGCATGGTTGCTACTGCGCAAATTCTTGCTCCAGAAAAACTGAAATTGTTTCAGAACTTTAGCTTGTCTCGCCTGGCTGTGTCTGATCCGATCGTATCAGTGACGTGGCACGAGATTCTGAGATGTCTGTGCAAGATTCTGCCACCAGTTTCGCGTTTTATTCAGTTTCTATGAATGAGACAGCAGAGACAACGTACACTAGCCAGCTAGCCGTTTTTCTGCGTGGGATTACAACGGATTTTGATTTACTTTCATTGTTGGCTATGCACGACACTACCAGAGGTCAGGACATTTTTCAGAAACTGATAACGGTAATGCAGTCTTATGGTTTACCAACGGCAAAACTGAGTGGTGTGACAACTGACGGTGCACCAGCCATGGTGGGGTTTCACAAGGGTCTAGTGACACTCGACAGTTGTGAAAAAAAGCGATGGCACGTCTTGGTCTGGATCTAAGTGATGTAGTCACATGCCATTGCATTATTCTACTAAGGAAATCTGTGCTCACAGTCACTATGTCTGAACAGTGCGACGACAAGGGTTGTTTCCTGCGTTAAATTCATTAAAAGCAGAGGGCTGAATAACCGCCAGTTAAGGGAATTATGGAAAGGCCTTGAAACTGAGTATGGAGATCTGGTTTACTACTGTGAGGTGTGATGGCTAAGCTGGGCAGCCATGCCGAGATAGGTGTGGAGGAACTCAGTGATAGCAGGTGGCTCTGTGAGCTTGCCTACATGGTGGCCATTACAAGCCATCTATCAGAGCTCAATGTTAAACTGCAAGGGCCAAACCAGCTTCTGGTCTCACTGCTTTCCCATGTGAAGTCATTTGAAGCTAAACTAAAGCTGTGGCAGGTGCGACCTGAAGGGGGAGCGTGAAAGGACACTGGAATATGCGAGGGAATGTGCTCATTTGTTAGAGAAGGTTAGTGAAAGATTTAAAGATGCACAATAACTGGATCTCAACATCTTTGCCTGTCCATTTAATGTCAGTGCTACTGATGTACATGCAGCTAGAGATCATTGAACTGCAGAACAACTGTCAGAATTTAAATTAAGGTCTTCTGTTTCAGATCAAGTTTACATATGACAATTCAGGCATCATAGCATGCATAAAATGTGTCTGTAATTAACAGGAGAGTTCATGGCAGTCTATGGCCCACTGTCGTATACGCCAAGATTAATCTGGCCCCAGACAGGAAAAAGGTTCCCCACCCCTCTAGATCATGTCTATTAACCAAGACTTTGCACCATAGAACTTTTTTTTTCTTTCAAAAATAAGTGAAGACTCTATGGTTTCTAGGCTAATTATTCAGCATATAGTCTCTGTACCGTAAGGCATCTGAGGAGAAAATGTCAGCTTGGATGTTTCACGTGTTGGTCGTATATGAACCTTGTATTTCAGACTAACCAGACTTGTTTCCAGAAGGTGTGCATTTTCTCTGTTAATTCCCCCAGAAACCATGAATTTATCTCCACATGACTCCATTTGGGTTTAAATAAAAACACTGTGAGGTACATAACTGCCTCTGGCTCATGTTCCTCTCTGGAAAGACAGGTGTGTCTAGAGACACAGGGTTTGAAGTCAGCAGCCTGGAGACTGGTTGTGGCGCGCTCCTAGACCTCAGCAAACAGGGAAACTCACAGCGATTGCTCGCCTTCATTTACCTTTCAGAAGCCGTGGCTTCCTTCTCACCCTTGGACTCAGATGTGTCGTCTGCCAGGAGCCACCGGACCGGAACAGAGATGCGCGCACCGCGGACCACAGGTAAGACAGACCACACTGCTGCCCATCTACGTCCCTCTGATCCCATTACGCACGCGCTGACCGAAGGGTAGAGACAGATGCATCATGGGAGGGCTGACCATGGTTCCATTTATTTTATTACCAACCGTCACACCAGTGCTAGCCATGGTAACGGAGCATAATCACTATTGGGTTCACTGCGGGGAAATCCCTGCTGTGATGCATGATCATATCTCCCCATAACCATTAATCATGCGCGCATAAGCATGGGAGATGCTTTGCTGACTGCAGCTAAGGTCTCCTCTCTTGTCCATCCAGGGGATATTTCCATTTGCTTTTATGTCATTCTTTTCTTGGCCGGGCACTGTAACCATCCATATCCCACAGAACAGTCACAGACACTGCAATTTAACAGTGATGTCACTGACACACAAAGCCATTGTGGGAGTGCTCCTGGCATTTACATGTAGGTGTATAGCAGATGCTCTTATCCAGAGAATGCATGAATGCCTGTGCTGGTTTGTCTTTTGGCCGTCAAACAAAACAAAAAAAAAAAAAAAAAAAAAGGAATGAAAAAAATGCAGCGAGTGGAGAAGATGTGTTGAATAGTGTTGACTCGGAACAGAGCCAGTCAGAATACCTGTCTGTGCACAAAGCTAACCTTGGACTCCCCACATTAGAAAAGTCTGTGAAATAACAATGCTTCGGATGCATGCTAATTTCACCCGTGACAGATTTATGGCTGCTGCAGGTCGCTGGTAATGATGGATCATTTTGTTGTTGTTCTCTCTCCTCCCCCAGATCTCTCTCTCTCTCTCTCTCTCTATGTGCGTAGTGTGATGATTGGTTTATGTAATTGTCTGGCAGGCTGGCCTTGTGTGGTCTTATTTGTTCAGGGGCCCTAAAGGCAGTAATTTATCAACTGTTTATTTGGATTAAAAAAGAGAACCCCATCCCCCTCCCACCTCCCACCGGAGCAAATCCGTAAATGAATCTGGTTGGGCAGGGTGCTGAGGCCCGGAGCGTGGGCGGGTGGAGTGAAAGGACGTTGGCGATGTTGACTGCTGTTCTTCACTCGGTCTGTCCCTGAGTGTCTGCGCTAAGTCACGTGACGCTGGGGAGAAATGTGGAGGTCATTCCTCTCAGTTAACGAGAGCTGTACATTTTTAAAAGCGCCCGCTAAAAAGGGAACACCCTCGTGATGTGAACGGGCCATTGTTGAAAGAAGTGGGTTAGTGGAAAAACCTGTGAGTGCACTCGGCTGCCCTTGGGCTGTTGTACTGTACTGCAAAGGGCTGGGCGAGACATTCATCAAACTGTCTGACATCCACGCTGTTCCCACTGAGCAGGGATCAGTGATATGTGCACGTTTGTGTGTGTTTTGCAAGACACTACAGGCACTCACACACACACACACCCACACACACATGCAGACAGGGTTACGGTGTGTGTCTATGTGTGTATGCATATGTGCATGTGTACATAGGTGTGTGTTGGGGGGGGGGGCGTGTGGTAGGTGAATAAACTACCCAGGTTCTCTGCTCGTCTCAAATCTTCAAGCAACTAGTGCTAATAATAGTCTGTACTTGACTTTCACTTTTGATACCAAGGTTAAAAGTAGCTAGAGAGACAGAGGATGTGCAGGAAAGAACTCATTCAGCAGTGCGGAAACTGGTATGTGAGTAGGATATGCTCGGATAGGGGATATAACTGGGCGGGTGCGTGTTTTTGGGGTGGGGTGGGGGGCAGACAGACGGTATTTTCGCTGCACCAGCACACCGCTGCTTATGGAAAGTTCTGGATATCTGGCCTGGAGGACCAGCAGGCGCGGCACAGACGGGTGGAGTCGCGGAGGTGTCTAACCGAGCCGGTTCTCCGACACGTAGCCCAACCGATCTGGCACAGACGCCCTGGCTCTGCCAACCCCAAAACAAAACTAAAACCCCACACACCATGATTCTGATGCCATCTTGAGGCCCTGTTTAACCAAGCCTTGATTAAGTTGTGCTTTCTTTTTTTGTGTGGCGTTGGCGCTTTCTGTTTTTCATTGCGCTTGCGTGTGTTTTCGTCGACTGTATTCAACGGGTACGAACATCTCACCTCTCATGCCTTTTAACAACAGCTGTGTTGTCCTTGAAAAAAGAGAAAGTGAGAGTTCTGTGTAACGTACCTGGTTATAAATAGCACTTTATTTTATTGCCAAACAATAATCCGGTCCAATGGCACAACTTGGCGTAGGCAATACAACGAGCAAACACGATCTCCGTTTGTGTCAAAACATGAAATCAGGCAAGTTTCTGCAATCGGTGGAAAGATTGCACCACTTTGGACAAAGCCTGGTCAGCAGTGTAACCAATGCACTTTCTCAGAAAGAGAAAACATTATGGATGGAAAAAAGAAAAAGATGAACAGTGATCTGACTGCAGTGCCTTGGAGCGAGTGTTTGGGCCGGTGGATGCTAGCCGTACTGTAATGGGGCCCAGACAGCCACACGCAGACAGACAGCGGCAGAGAACCTGCCAGTCCTCTTTTTTTAGGCATTGCGTAATCATTTCCAAACCATAAGACCAGCTTTCAGCAGTGATTATTGACATTTTCATTCAGTCACCACTCCCTTCTGAGTGGGCGAGAGAGAGAGAGCAGAGAGGGAGAGAGAGAGAGAGAGAGGAATGATGGGTCTCTATTGTGATTTGCATAGAGATCACACCAAACAGAGAACATTGTGTGGATGCTTAGAGTCACACACAAACTGCAGGGAAAACAGGACTGGGTGAGTGGCATGTGGGCGGCGGGGTCTGATTGATTGGCAGGCCATTGAACAGGCAGGCATGTAGGCGGGAGCAGCAGTCAGACTGGAACGGGGATGATAAAATGGCAGCAAAGTGATAGACATGAATAATCAGCCGTCACCAAAATAAAAAATGAACAAACGAAAAAACTTCTGACACGAAGAAACATAAAGTTTCTGGAAAGAAATGGCACCACTTTTCTTTTAATGTAAAATGTGGGTGTAGGCTGACCTGAAGTATGATGTCATAAAGTGGCTCCAGGCCACCGGTAACTATAGCAACGGTAATGGCCTGCGGTCGGATTGGCTGCTTACTGTCAACTCTATGCCTGGAAGTAGATGGCGCGCGTGTCAGCCCAGCTCACCTTGACGCGAAATTAAACCTTTGGTTTCCTTTTATCTAGACGTGCAGAGAAAGCCGTGACAAATATATTCAGCAGATGTGTCAGTGTGTACAAAGAGCACTGGAAAAGTGTGGTCCTACCTTCGAGCCTTCATTCACCTGAAAGATTAAGAAAAAATAACTATTTGTCTTCGAATGATTCAATGCTGTCACATACACATGCACACGCACACACACACACACACCCACACACACACTTAGTTTCCCTTCAGGCCTTATGCGTCACGAAATACCAGGGAACCTTAAAAAAACTATAAATAGGCGCACTCCTCTCCTGTGACCTCTGACACTCTGAGGTGCCAGATCATTTGACGTAGAGGGTTAATCTTTTTTTAGTGTCTATGTGACTGTTAAACCGGACTCACACGCTTATACCTGCCCCCACCCCCAATGGCCTCTCTCTCTCTGTAATACAACCCCTGATTGGTAAATTGTGTTTGTTGTCTTCGTGGTTGCTACCTAACCCAGGCAGCACTTCATCAAATCCAGCTGGGGGGGGGGGGGGTTGGTTGTCTCGATGTGACTCACTCCCTGTGGGTGTCTGCTTATGAAGCATCGACATGGCAGGAGGATAAAATGAAGGTTTGGGAAGAACACAATAGCACTGGGAGAAGCAATGTGAGTTCTTTATTTTAACCAATGATCGCAAGCATGTTTTCTTTACAAAGAAAAAATTATTTTGTTGACCATCAAACTGACCAGACAGAGTTCATGAAAATTGTATTGTATGTTTTGTCGGTTAATTAAAATATAAATATTTTATTAGCAATAAAATACAAGCTGGCTTATGGAGAGGGTGGTTAACACTGTGCCTGTCCAGACAGAGACTGAGGAAAGAGTAGCGAGGAAGTCTTTTACCACCCATCCATTGTCCACCCTGCTTATTCCTGCCCAGGGTTACGGGCGCTGTAGCCTCTCCCAGCATGCTTTGGGCAAGAGGCAGGAATACACAATGGACAGGCTGCCAGTGCAATGCAGGGCACGTGCAAAATTCACTCACACACTCATACCTGCGGACGATTAAGAGCCTCCACTGAGCCTACCTGCATCTCTTTGGACTGTGGGAGCCAACCCACACGGGCACGGGGAGAACATAGAAACTCCACACCGAAGGCCCTGGCCAAGATTCGAACCTTGGACCTTTTTGCTGTGAGGCAGTGCTAGTCATTTTCAGTACACATAAAAAGTTACTCCAAAAAGCTATGTGTTACCTTCAACCGATCACTCTTCTTAGTAGTCTATTATACTCCCCAAAGGGCAAACTTAAAACTCGCCTCCTTGAATAAACTTGTGTATGTAAAAAAAATCTTTGAGAACAAAAGCCCTTTTCTTCGACAATTTTTTTTTTTCTTTTTCACAGAATAAATTGAATTTCCTCGATGTGTGGGCCGCAGTGGCGTGCTGTACGCAGAAACAGCCTGATTGGTTTCACCTCGCGGTGCGCGGTGTTTCCTGCTGACAGCGTGCTCTGCGCTGAGCGCAGGGGTAAAGTCCAGAGCAGAAGCAGCTGTCCCTGACATCGTCTGCAGCCGCTACCTGTCACAGACCATTTCCCACATCGCCGGAGTGTGTCAGCTACCCTGTTTTTCATTTCAGAGCATTTCATGCTGTGCTCGTGCCACATCCTGAGCTCACAACTACTGGCTTCTCTGAGGAAGACAGTATTGTTTCAGGCGTTGGGAATGACCAGACGTATCATATGAGAGCATCATTTTGTATCACTCCTGCGTAAAGTATGACGTTCAGAACATCCTGGCTTTGTTTTATAGAGCAACTTTATTAGAAACTCAGCTCTTTATTATATCTCACCTGTTGTCTCAACGAGTTAAAAAAAAAGTTTGCTATGAGTCATTTATTTAATTTCATTTATTATCGAAAGCACTTGAGGAAGACATACTATCTATATACAGCACACACATGCATGCATGCATGCAAACACGCATACACACACACACACACGCTCACATCCATGCATGCACACACACACACATTGTGTGTGTATATATATATATATATAAAAAAAATACCCTCCGCTTATCAGTTCAAACTTGTCTCACATACACTTCACTGTCTTAATTATACAGTTCAGGGGGGAAAGTAACTTGTCGGCTGATTCCTAAAATAAAGCGTTCCTATCTACATTCTCACATGCGGCTCCCAGGAGAGGTGTCAGCATCACTTGGAAATTCTTCAGATGATTGCAGATTTGTCCTCGGAGAGGTTCAGCAGAGATGGATATCACGCCTTTTCTCCGGGCTCTTGATGAGGGCCGTGTCAGTCTTGGTGTCACCTGACTGTAGAGCGGCGAGCGATCGAGCATCGCGGAGACATCTCCCTGCTTGATCCCTGATAATGCGTGTCAATCCCAGAATGCATTTCTCCCGCTCCAGCTCGGAGACCTATTATCATTCCAGTCGCGCTTCTGTAACAAGGCCAAGGTGATCTCTCTTTCTTCTCTGCTCCCTCTCTCTCTCTCTTATCACATCTTTTCTCTTTTTTTTCCTGTTGGCAATGGCGACAGGACTGCCCTGTCGGTCTTTAATCACTGTGAGTGTTTGCTGCCTGTCCTTTGGATTACGGAGGAAGTCAAAGTGGCTCCAGCATATTACCAAAGTTTGTGTTTACCCCGTCTAGACGTAGCGTGGGATGTGTGTGCCTGCGCCACTGCGACCTCAATCATGTCTTTTTTAGACGCTCTGCGTTTCGCGCGCTCAAAGTAGAGTATGCGGGCGCCTCAGAGTGAGAAGGGACCGAGTTTGAGTTCCGACTGAGGGCCTTTCTGTACGAGTTTGTGTCTTCTCCACGTGGGTTTCAGTCCGGTACTCTGGTTCACTCTCACAGTCCAAAGGCATTTAGGTTACGCTATCTGGAGACTCTGGATTGCCCAGGTATGAGCATGTGTGTGAATGGTGTGTGGGCCCTGCGATGGATTGGTGACCTGTCCAGGGTGCATTCCTGCCTCTCACCCACTGCATGCTGGGATTGGCTCCAGCCCCTCCTGTGACCTGGCCTGGAATAAGTAGCTTAGAAAATGGATAGATGGGTAGATGGATTGATGGGTGGATGGATGGATGGATGGATGAATGATGGATGGATGGATGATGATGGGTGGATGAATGGATGGAAAATATGAATGGAATTTTCACCTGTAGGTTTTCTGTGCTTTAGAAAGTTTAAATAAAACACAAAGCATGGTACGGTTGGAGATGTCTACTCTGGCAGTACAGAGTAAAGCACCCGCATACATCCAAAAAGAGTCCTCTGTGGCATGATGGCAAATTTGTGGCTTTATTTAAAGTGAGCAAAATTCCCAAAAGAGAAGATTTGAATGGAATATTCATCACCCCCGCACAAAAAAATCCTTCTTTTTTTTCACGTGGAATTTTAAGTGACAGCAAACTTGCCAGCTCTTGGGTGGCCAAAGAAGACAATGTTTGAAGTTTTGGCGAACCGTCTGTCTCGGTCCTGCCGGAGTGTCGAAAGTAATAAAAAGTACACAATGAAGAAAACGCCTTTTGAAACCGACACCGGTTCTTTGGCCGGCAGCGATTGGCTGCCGTCGGTTGCTAAAACAAGCGGGTCCTTTGTCCTGCCGAAGGAGGAACGCGCCAGTGAAGACCCGGCTCTTGAAAAGGAGGACGCGCAGGAATGCGAGCAGCCGTGCGCGAGCCGGCCCAGAATTCCCTGCCGGCGGCCTGTGTGATGTCACTCACTGGGAGAGACAGGGAGGCTTCATACTTTCCAGGGACGCGTTTCTGACCCCCCCCCCCGCCCCCCCCGGGCCGCCGCAGGAGCAGCTGCCAAGTCTAAACTCGCTCTGAGGACACGGACAAGGGCGTCGATGTGCCCCGTTATTTTAGGGTCTGTTGTGGTTGGGGAGGGATGGTGGGAGGGGGTGGGTCTTACGTCTGTGCGCCCCCCCCCCCGCTGGGTCTTGGCTGAAAATTACAAAAAGGCCCTCTGAGATACCTGAGCCCCCAGCACTGGACATGCGGGTCAAACATGGCACACACGTGGGGTCAGAACACACACTGGCACAACGTGTCAGATTGCTGGCAATATTTACGACTCTCTCTTCTTTGGACTAAACTTAGCCTTCGGCTTCAAGTGACACGGAACCTCTTTAAAGATACAGCGCCGTGAAAACGTGTTTGCCCCCTGCCTGATTTCCTCCATTATTGCATATTTGTTACACTGAATGGTTTCAGATCTTGTTTCAGACAAAATGTCATATTAGATAAAGGGAAACTGAGTAAAGGCAAAACACTGATGCTGTGGCAGGACGTGAAACGAGCAGTTCGTACTCAAAAAACCTACCAATTTGTCTGAATTAAAGCAGTTCTGCAATGAAGAGTAGGGTAAGAGTCGTAACAATTTATAAGAAGTTAAATAGTTGTAGTTGTCGCTGCTAAAGGAGGTGCAACCAGGTAAGTTCAAGGGGGCAATTACTTTTTCTCATAGGTGATATGGGTGTTTGGTATCTTTTTTTCATAAAATTAATGAAATCATAATTTAAAAAAAAAATGTGTTTTGTGCGTTCTCAGTTTCCCTTTGTCTAACATTTTGTCTAAAGATCTGGAAACCATCCAGTATGACAAATTTGCAGTAAAATGTCCAGTGTTAATTTGACTCTAACGGTGTTAATTCAATGCTATCAGGTAACATTTGGTCCCAGTGGGGACCTATGTAAACAGATAGTGTCAAATTAACACTGGACATTTTACTGTGTATGCTATAATAAAGGAAATCAGGAAGGCTGTAATGTATTGATTTCCCACCCAATAATTTCATTTAGAGGGGTGGGAATTGTGTGTATTCTGTGATTGTGGTAGGAAATATAGATAATGGCAAAAACCAGGTTATAACTTAGGAGTGTGCTTATTGAAGTGTTTGTGTTGAACAGGGAGCCTTTGAAAGGCTTTGTTGGCCACTTGAAGCTTTGCTGAGAAAAACAAACCTTTACCTGTTATTTCTTTCACTCGCGGTCGATAAACGCACTGCCACATCCGTAAGCTGCCCCTCCATTTCACCCTCCGCGGGCTGTGAGATTATCGAGCGCTTTTTTCTGTTCGTGCTGGGTCCTCCTGTTAAGCTTCCCTTCCCTCCCATCTCTCTCTTACCTCCTGTATATGTCAAGGACGGAGAGACTCGAAGGCACCCTACGGAGATTATTTAAAGACCTGGCCGAATGGCTATCAAGGTTCCCGTAAAGACCCTGCCCATGGGCCCATCCGAGAACGTGCTGCCCGACTATATGCCTGAGTCTGCCTCCGACGATTTGACGCTGCATGAATTTAAAGACGCGGGAGGATCGTCGCCATTAATCATCTCTGTTTAAGTTCACGCCTGGCGCACCATCCTAATTCTCATCTTGTTTCCCTGCAATGTAGTAATAGCCTATTACAAAGCAAAACCAGACCAGGCTGAACACAGATTTGCTCCTATATTTTATCCCTGAAGCCTGACAATAACCTTTTAAAGGTACAACAAAAAGTTCTACAAGATAGCAATTTATCAGCTTTATTAATTAGTCAGGTTTATCTGGAGATTGCATGTGTAGGAAAGCCTGGCAAGCCAAAATGCTCAGTAGTGATCTCATTACACATACAATCTTTTTTAGGGGATTATAAACATCCGGTATGTTTTTTTTCTTACTGCTGCCACAGCAAGTAATATAGCGTACATGAACCGTTTAGATCTTTACCCCTCAAACTCAAGACACAGAGAAGCAAAGCAGACCACATTCCCTGGGAGGTATTTTCAGGAGTATTCCTCAATTGCCCATGAAATGGTTAAATTATTGTCCAGTTTCCCCATCTTGTGTTTTTAGGTTAGTTCTTTATTCCCTCTGTAAAGTGTTGTGTGACAGTGAGCATTAAAGATGGAGTAATTGGTTGACTGATTGAGTTCCCGTTTCAGAAATTCATAAAAAATAACAAATAGTTTTTGAATGGTCCACTGCTGTCGCACTCGCATGCACACGCACACACGCGCACACACATGCACACACACACACACAATGTTAATGGACTGCCACTTTTCAGCTCCCACCCCCTGCACTGTTTTGTCAGATGACTCTGATGGCGGTTGGGGGGGGGGGGGGTGGGAGGAAGGGTCCGCACTAAGGAGGAGGAGCCTGACTACCATGAAACCGAGGAGGGGGGGAAGGGGGTGGATGTGGGGACGCATGCCACAAAAACGCAACACGTGCCGGCCATTCCACAACACCCGAGGTGACCCCCCCCCCCCCCCCCTCCAGGTCACGCAGCCCCCGCAGCCCCCGCTGGCATTCCGGACTTTTCCGCCTGACTTGCGCGACCAATTATTTTTACACCGAGGTTAGAGCAAAACAAAAACAAAAAAAACGGAGCAGCGGAGCTTCCATCTCGCCGTACGGATGAGGGGTACGGACTGGCGCGTTTAGGAAAAGGACATTTATGTGAGGGGCCACGGGAAGGCCACGGGAGGAGGAGGCGTGCGGAAGGCGAGCGGGCAACGCCGCTTTCTTCTGCGAAGTAAACGCAGGAGCGAGCTTCCGGCCTCAACGTGAACAAGGAGACTGCTGGAGAGAGCTTCAGCGGCGAATCGAGATCTCGCTCCTGCACGGGACCATGATGTGATTAAAAAAAAAAGTATTTCAAAATGCTTTGGGAAATCTGTTGCTCTATACAAATACGCATGTAGATATACTATATATCTATAAATTGTAACAAATTCAGTATGAACCATCCAACCATCCTTCTAGAGAGCAGCTATTAGTCGCAGTAGTTTTGGAGAGCCAAATGATTTTGGTGAACGGTGCTGCTTGTGAACTGGTCCGGTTTGGAACACATGAAGCATAAATGCTTTACTGCTGAGCATGACTACATGCTACCTAGCCAGAGCGAAGAGAAGGAAAAAACAGGATTAGACGAATGTATTTTACACCGGTAAACATGCATATGTCTATCTATTTTAACCTATCTTGGGCTTACAGCAAACGTGCATGGGGGGTGGAGGGGGGGGGGGCATCATGCAAAGTATTTACACGGTATGTAGTAGTGCATGGGTAGCCTTGGTCAGCTTGCCTTCGAAAACAGTCCCCAGATTGCCTGAGGTACAGTTGTTCAGCAGCTGCAGTATGATTAGTGGGAATATGACTGAATTGCAGTGTGTGTGAGGGGAGAGAGGGCAGATTGCAGTGTGTGTGTGTGTGTGTGTGTGTGTGAGCTGGGCTGATTGCAGTGTGTGTGTGTGTGTGTGAGAACTGGGCTGATTTCAGTGTGTGTGTGTGTGTGTGTGTGTCTGGGGGGGGGGGGGGGGGGGATATGGCTGATTGCAGTGTGTGTGTGAGGGGAGATCAGGTGAGAGGGGGCTTGAGGGTGTTTCTTCCTGCATATTAGCTGATACAGCTCTACCCTGGAGGGAGAAAGCTAACTCTGGTCATCTCTGAAGGAAACCATGTAAAGAACGAGATTAGGTGTCACCGTGCAGGACAGAGTTACGAAAGCGGTCAAGTCATGGTCCCTTGGTCCCTGATTTTTGTAGGTGGTGACCTAAAACATGAGCAGCAGAGGTACAGTAAAGGTCATCTCTGCTCGGGACAGGAGCCAGCCTGTTGACTGGGCAGAGAGGCAGAGAAGTTAGGCCTCATATTTCACACCAAACTTAGCTGTTGCTGCCATACACACACAAACATGCACGCACACATTCGTAAGCGCGCACACAGACACACACGCATGCACACACAGACACACAGACACAGACACACACACACTCGCACACACACACACGCGCACACGCACACATGTAAGCATGCACACGCACACATGCCCACACACACACACACTCACACAAACACATACACACACACATACACACAAACATACATGCATACACACACACAGACACACACACGCATGCAAGTGTGCAGATATACTCACGCGCACACACACACACACACACACACACACACCGGTTGATGTGGGTTTGTAGGATGATACTTCATGTCTCCCTCCCTGCATTTCTCTGTTCCCTGTGCTCTTGTCTCATAGACTCTAAAGCCACACCTTTATCCTTTTTAGGCTTTCAATCAATTTCTGTTAGAGGAAATAACATTAGCGTTGCCTGGCCATTCTGATGTCATCCAAATAAGACAGCCAAGCTCTAAATACCTCTTTCATATTTCTCTTCAATTACTTTAATTAAAAATCTGAAAAAAGAAATAAGCCTGTCTATCACTGTATGAGGAAAAAGGACAGCTATAAAAAGCAAAAAAAAATCCCGGAGGAAATGAAATGGTTGTCTGTCCTCTGGTGTCTAAGCCTCCTGTTTTCCCCTGCAGATTAAGCACTAGGACCTCCAGCCCTGCATCAGGCCCTGTCTGAAACACCAAAGGGGTCTCTGCTTCTGCCATTAGTCCTGATGAGCTATTTCATGGAAAAAAAACTTTCCATGTGAAATAAAACCCTCTGGTATCAGTGTGAATCTTAGCCACCACACCTGCTGACAGAACTCAACAGGAACAACTCTGAAGTGTTCTGAACCCTCCTTCAAGGTGAAGACATCAAAATGAGGAAGGTCCCTTTAAAAAGAACTGGGAACTGTCCAAATACTTTCTTGGTTATGTGGCAAAATATGACCGTATCACCAGATATAAAGGGCACGAGATGACAAGTGATACAAATGGTGCTTCCCCAAAAATTCACTGAAGTATCAGCAGACCCCTCCATGGGTGGTGGTCCTCTGAAATGAATGTTTTCTTGACATCAGGCTTCTGACGTTCATGCCTTTCCTCGCTTGTCTTGTTCAGCCAATCAAACGTTTGGCTCCGCAGTCAGTGGACTGAGGGAAAAAAAAAAACAGACTGGGGTTCTGTAACCAGGGGATCAGAGGGGGAGGAGCCAGAATTCCAGAGTGGCATCTGGGGTCATGTGACCAGCGGAAAGGTGCAGAGGTCAAGGCCGGGTGCTTTTTCTGGCCGCGGAGCTCCGACGCCGGCTCCCCGGATCGCCAGCTGATACCCGCCCCGGAGGCCGACGGAAAAACAAACGGGCGGAGCAGCCTCGTTCCCCAAATAGTCTCGGGCGCTCCTCCCCGGGGCGAGGGGGGGGGGAGGGGCGCGGTCGCTATGGCAACCCGGGCCTGTTTACGCTCAAACATCTCCCCCGGTGGACGGGCGCCCGGCGGCGTTTCTCTTCCCCGCCTGACGACGGCACGGAAACGGTTGCCAACGCGACGTCACGCGGCAGCGCCCCAGAGCGTCTCTGCGTTTAGCGCTCTGCTGATCAGCTTCTTCGTCTAAAAAAAAAGGGCTCGCAGAAATGACCCCTGGGCCTCAGGGCTGCTGGGCCGATGCTCTCTGTGGGTCTGAAAACAGCCGAAACGTGTGGTAACGAAGGCCCCGTTCGCCCCGTTCATCGGACCGTTCACCCGCTGTCCTCACTTTGAGAATTTTAGCTTTATTAGAGTCTTATTTTCCGTGCTCCTCATTTAGGTTCAACAGGTTTCAGGTTCAAAGACATTTCCCTGCTTTTCCAGCCACGCATCTAGAACACAATCCATGAAGATTCAGGAAGCGCTCATTATCGCTAACGCTGTGACTCGCAATGAAGATATTTATTCCCCTTTTATTGTAACTCGTGCTGCTCATAGTCATGAACAATTAAGAAATGCATCGGGGCTAACGTACATGACATTAGGATGGCTACAGCACAAGAACTTTGGGCCGTCTCTGCATAGTGCTGGCATCCTCTGAGTTTCAGTGTTCTGGGGGGGGGGGGGGGGGGGTCTGTCATTGGCTCCTCAAAGCTTCCTTTCTTCCAAGTGACTGGAGTCTGCTCCATCATTAACGTTTAATTTGAATAATTTCTTATTCCCTGGGAGCCAGGGAGCCAGTACATCAAAGCAGCCGTTGATGGTAATGAGGTTAGCTTCAGCAGCGACGCAGCCTCAGGTGCTGCACGAGTCCTGCTTCTCTCGCCTCTCCTGCTCACTCTCTCTCTCTCTGTCTGTCTGTCTCTCTTCCTCTCTCTCTCTCTTCCTGATGTGGGTCAAGTTCTCCCCGCCTCCCTTTCCCGTACTTTTTGGGAAAAAGTTTTCTCCTTCTTTTGTCCCTTTTTGCCCTTGTCCTCTGGCCTTGCTTGGTTTCCCGGCAGGGAGTGAAATAAGCCTTATTTAATCAAGGCCACATCTCAATCTGGAAATCTGGACATCTTCTGGGATTTGACCTGGAGTTACATCGGATACTAAACACTAAAAAAAAAACACCAGAAAAACATTTCAGTTGCTAGCCATTACAAGGCAGAGGCATCGCTACACTACACACACCGAACCTGCGCTGTGTTCTTGCAGTGAGAATAGAGTCCTCAGTTTTCCCCGGCTGTCACAGGCAACAACAGCGAAACTAACCGTACCCCCCCCCCCCCCCCCCCCCCCCCACTTCTCACTGCCGGAATTAATGGAAGGCGGACTGTGGTCCGTTGCACACGGCCTCGTAAACAACAAGTCCCCGCCCGCACGCTTCACCGCCTCCGCGTACGCTTTCCTCTCAGTGAGCAATCTATCCAAAAAAAACAGCATCGAGCGTAACGGAGACGGATCTGAAAGCTGTGCTTTCCATTTTTCCGGCGCGCCGTCACCTGGGCCCGTTGGTTTAAGTCCCGTTTTCACATCAGAGGCAGGCCGCTGAACCCGCTTTCGCCCCCCGAGGCCGTCGGCTGCTGTGAATTCGTCTGCGTGTTTGCTGGTGGCGCATTCCTCGTCCGCAGACAACAAAACAAACGAGTGACGAAACGGAATGTTAACGTGCATTTGAAAGAAACAACAGCCGTAAAAACAACCCTGAGCAGATTTGGAAGTAATCACCTCTGCTGTAGAAATGCACGACACAAACGTTTTGCCGTGGTGCTGCTCTTTGAAAACACGACTATTGTGAAATCATGACCATCTTAAAATGGCTGACCGATCTGAATCTTGAAATTGCTTTGAAGTAAAACCGAATAATGGTGACTTAGCATGGCTGAATTATAAACTCTTGGCACATCCAACCAGTAACTTTCCCTGGATTTTTGAAAGTTTTGTTTCCCAGCAGCAGGGCTCCAGTGACAGCACCAGCCCCTGCTGCACTCTGGGAAATGTGGACATGGTGGGGGTGACAGACAGTCTTGTATTTCTCCAGGGTCTCACTGTTTGTTTACTCCTCTTAAAGCAATCTCCAGGATGATTGGATTGGCCACATCGCCGGTGGTAATCAGTGGGAATCACTGATTGTGCTCCGTTTGGCCTCTGGGGCCTGCATCCTCTGCGGTGATTCTTCTGAGTCTCTGACATTTGGGTTCTATAGTCCCCCCCCCCCTCCACAATCACTCGACCACCCCCACCCCCCATCAAGACCATTAAACCCTGCCTTCCTGCTGGAACAGATAAGAGATCTGTGCTCAGCAAAGCTAGCAGAGAATGAAGCAAACCCCGCTGTTTGTTTTTTTTTCTTTTTGCAAATAATAGTATAGCCTGCTCCCCCAAATTAACATTCTATCCATTTCTCTCTCTCTGTCTCTCTCTCTCTCTCTCTCTTTCTCTGTCTCTCTCTCTCTTTACTCCTTATCTCTTCGATGGAAAATGCGAATCACCATTTACCAGCCAAGAATTCTTCATTCCGTTCCAACTCTTTCGGTTTAATAAATCCATTCCACCCAAGGGTGCAGAAATGGTGATGAAAAGCGTGTCAGATCAGTGTTTTTTAGTTATAGTCTCCGCTGCTGCTGTAGCCTGGCCTACAAAAGCAAAAAGAAGTTTGTGTCGGAAGTAGGACTGAAGTCGGACGATCCAGCGGGGAGCGCGTGGCGCCCGCGCCTCTGACGGAAGACGGGCTTCAGGGATGCCTCGCTCTGATTCCGCGGGTGCTCAGATCTGGAGCCGCGCTCCACTTTCCACGCTCCTCAAAAAAAAAAAAAAAAAAAAGAAATACGTTTTTTTTTTCAAAATTAAAAAAAGAGAGAGAGCAACGGATGTGAGAGTTAGCAGTGTGATCACTCGAGGAGAGAGACAGAGAGAAAGAGAGGGATGGAGAGAGAGAGAGGGAAGAGGAGAGACTGAGATAACTAGGCCAAAGAGCTCAAAAGAAGACAGCCTGATGGCAGAACGTGTTGTGACCCACTGTGCGATTAGCAGGGGACAAGCTCTCAAAGTGCAAAAGAAACAAAGTACATACATGAGCGTGGCCTTCAAAATATATATACTGGAGTGAGGGGGGGCCACTGTGCTCTCATTTAAATTTCACCCCAAGCTCGTTACACGTTCCCCAGCCCAGTTCTTCCCAGCTCTCCTTCTCATGCTTCTGTCCCACCATGCAGTTGGTCGCTCAGCCATTTTTGATCGTTCTCACACGCAACCTAATAAATTTAAAACCCCTTTAAAGCCCACCATTTCAGAAGTGTGGGATGATCACGGAGGAGTACAGAAGGATTTCGGATGGCACCCCGCTCTACCCCTTCCCCAGGGCTGGCCCTCTAGCTTCTCGCTCTGAGTGCGGATGTCGCGGCCCAGCTTCACGGGATTGTCGGTAACAAACACATGCGCCCCCGCCGGATTCCCACCATTCGGCCGAACCCACCACAGCCGTGGGTCGCCGAGGGGAGGAAGACAGAGCCGCGGCGACCGCCACTCCTCTGTACCACTCAGCCCGACAGAAACCGCAGAATAAAGTGGGGCTAATTTTAACTTGTGAAACCGAGAATGAAAAAGATGTCAAAAGAAAAAAAAAAACTCCCAGCCGAAACCGAACGCAGGGAAACGGTTATGGAAATATCGCCAGATAAAACTGAATGCTCCGCCAGCTCACTCTGCGTCTCCAGACCTTCTGCAAACAAACGGTACTCTACTCGAGGTGTGCTTCCCCTCACTGAAACAATCGCTGATGTCGTAGATGAACTTGGTCACTTTTCAAAATACTACCCTCAATTATTGGTCCATTTTTCAAGAGATGTACCAATAATACTGAGAAACTGGTGCAACAATTAAATATGGTGAAACAAGAAAAATGTGGTCATAGGTTCTGCCACAGCACACAGCTAAATTATTATTCCGCGGAGTCTTGGAAGTATGAATTCCGGCAGGCTATTTCTCTCACTCTCGCCGTTTCATTCAAAATGCAGCCAGAGTGGATATGTTTATTTATTTAGTTGTTTATTTTTTTTAGCACTAAAAAAATGTTTGAATCATCTGGCAGTTTGAAACCAATCAAGTAAAACACAACTCAGTTCAAAAATTGCAGGCCTGCTTGGAGCCAAGTCATGCAGCATGGATGTGTGGGGCAATGCTCAACTCAAAATGGAGAGTGTGCTTCCGGCCTATGGGCACTGAATGGGGTCTGTCTGCTGGTGCTACTCTGCTGGCTCTGAACGCTCAAAACCAGCTGCCCCCCTCCCCCCGGGCTGACAGCACAAAACCAAACAACGGGCTTCTTTGTTGTCATGATGTCACATGAGACCCAGAGCATAGCACCACATTACCCAACTTTCACCCTGTGAAGGGACTCAAGTCTTTAAAAGGGGGAAAAAAAAAAAACCTTGTTTGAATTGCTCTGCAGAAGGTCAAAGTTCACTTCCTTTGCCACCCAGGAACTGAGGGTTGGGGAGAAGAGTCCACTGTGACCTTTAGTCAGGAGAGGTACTCCCTTTGGCTCTGTCCTGACCTGCCACAGATAGGCCAGTGGGGGAAGCTGTCTGGTTTCATTATCCATGTTTTGATGTCTCTTCCCGTCTTCGTGCGCCAAAACATTCTGGCAGCCGAGAGCACCCTGCTACCGGTCACCTGTCCTGGCAGACTGTTCTGCCCCCTCTGGGAAGAAATGGGTTGGAGGAGGGGGGATTTGGGGGTGAGGAGCACTGAGGAGGAGTACAGCAGTCTGAACCTGTCTGCTGTTTGTCCCCAGTGCTTGTGATGGGTACATGACATGCAGCTAGTCCTCCAGCTTCTCCAGGCAGTCTCCATGGATCCGTATGCGTGTGTGTGTGTGTGCATGTGTGTGTGTGTGTGTGTGCAATTATGTACTATTTAAGGGAACAAAGACTTGAACTTAACAATTGCCCTACTATTTGTATAAAACAATATAATTGTTTTATGATTATTTCAGTACAATTGTTTTTATACTTAATGACTATATAAGGGAAATTAGGGATTTGTGACTTGACTTGACCACAGCACTGGGACCTGAGACTTGCTTGTTTTTATTTTGACTTTACTTGGACTTGAGACTTGAGACATAACTTTCTTGTGGCAGGCATAACTGTCACTTGGTCACATGTCTGGGGTGTATGCACATGATGCAGAGCTTAGTAGAGTGCATTCCCAGCAGCCTTTGCGGCCCAGATTTTTATATATTTTTTTATTCTTCCTCAACTTTCGTCCTTACTTTTATATATAATTCATGCCCCTCGTCATGATGAGTGACACTAACTGAGTGTTTAACCGGTGGTATAACTCATTAGATATGCTGATGTCACTGACTCGCTGCGTAATGAAATCACATCCATTTATGTCCCGTCTCAGACATTGGCGGATACGAACGAGGGAGCACAGGGGCCGCGGAGTTTCGCGACGCCCCTGCTCGCGCGTTTATCTCGGGTTCTTAGCGCGGGCGTGTCTTAACGATAGGGGGCCGGGGGTTTATCGTCGACCCCCTAGCGTGCCGAAAAGCTCCCCCCCCCCCCCCCCCCCCCCTTCCGTGTGCACCTGGCTTTATCACTGGGACAGAACAACGGCGATACCACAGCACGTCTTTCTCTCCTTCGGCCTCCAGCTTTGCACGGCTAAGAGGGGGAAGCCAGAGGTGGGGCGGAGGGGGCAGAGAGTTTGTTTCCTGATTATAAATGATTATAAAGACAGAAAGATGGGAGCCTGTACTCAAAACAAATAAGAATTTTATGTATTTTGTATCTAGGCAAGCTTAATTCCTTTTCAGCCTGATATTTTGGACATTAACGACACGTGTTTTGGCCTCAGCCATCCTCAGTGTCTCAATGTTCTCTGGAAAGCAGCTCCGGTTTGGTTAATTTGAGACTCTAAATTTCCCCTGTGTGCGAGTGTGTGAGTGAATTGTGTGTGCCCTGCGATGAACTGGCAATCTGTCCAGGGTGTATTCCTGCCTCTCGCCCACTGCATGCTGGGATAAGCTCCAGCAGCCCACGTGACCCTGACCTGGATGGATGGATGGATAGATGGATGCTGTCAGTGTTGTGGTCCACTTTGTATCCCCCTTCTCTCTGCCTTCGCTATCAGTTTGGCTTTGGTTTCTGTGTCATCATTGGGCCAGTCCTGGCCTTCTAGTGTCAAGATCTCCCAGGCAGGACTGACATCACAGAGACCTCAAACCCACAGACCTGACTCATCTTCGCTTGAACTATGAAATTGTCACACAGGATTTTTAACACCTGAAATGAAGGCTCTTATTAATTTAATTCTGTATATATTTTTTTTAATTAAGAAGAAAAAAACAGGAAGTGGGAAAGTACTGAGACTGATGTGGTCATGTAGGTGTAGGTGGCAGGATTGAGTTGACAGGGTGTTTTATCATGTGATCACTGACTGGCAGGGCTGCAGCATCACACACTGGTGAAGGTGACGGGGTGGGGTGAAGCTGCATGGAAATACATCACTGAAGGGAAATGTCCACTGTGGGCAGGTCAAAAAATTATATATAGTGCCCTCTGTAAAGATACGCTAAAAAGACCTATGAAACTGAATGGTTGATTGTTGTTTATCAGCTAGATGTTAGACTGAGGATACCAGAGAAAAATAACCTTCAATTGGAATAAGACTCATGGGGAGGGTCAGAGAACGCACAAATGAAATGATGCAAACGTTTTTTGACCTTCATAAGTCAGACAATAGCTATAAAAAAAGCTCAATGCCTGAAAATAGCCACCTCTGCTATCGGAGCAATAATCTTATAATTATGAAGTTTAGCATGATTTGAGCTGTGATGAACCTGTCTGGAAGTGGACGCGGGTATATTTTTTATATTTTGTCCTCACACGCAGCGAGGATGATCGGTCAAGAGCTCATAAATTCTCCAGGGATCCCAGTTACAGAAGCACAGAAGTCCGTGAGTTCCTGTTGTTCGTATTAGTTGAGAGTACCAATAATTCTCCAGGCCACTGTATATATGGACATCATAAATATTTTACATTAGTAGTAACAATTATACTTAACCTATTATTGACCAGGCAAGAATGGCCTTGCCTTTCTACCTCAATATGAGTGAATTACACAGTACTGGAGTGAGCTTCAAGTAATCCATTGGTGTACTGCTTTCAAACCCCGGTACAGTGTCATGGAAATATATTAAATATGTTCCATATTTGCCAGTGAATTTTACTGCTTACGTTGATCACACCAATTCTTAACAATTTCCTTTAAATGTATGGTGTACTTATTCAGTGAGCCTCCTTTTTTTCTTGTTTTCTTTTTCTCTTTTTCGTAATGGAAACTTCATCTGAAAACTTCTTACATAAGCCCAGCGTTCGCTGGAATTATACATGCAAATTTCGATCTGAGATCTGAGATTTATGCAGAGAGCCCTCTGATGCTGCCTCTGATGATTTCCTCTGGCGAGCCACACCGAGAATCATCAGAAGAAATCTTACCCGCACCTGTGCGCTGCTGATGACAGCTCACCTGAGACAATTACAAGGGGCCAGTGGCGCTGAACACTTCGCCAGGCAGCTGCAGAGGTCCCATCGTGATCATGAGGGCAGTGCGCCAACGTCGAAATCAGAGAGTAATCACTATTTAGAAAGTCAAATTACTGCGCTATTTAAAAAAAACTTCAGAAGTTGCTAGCTGTCCAAATAATGGAGAGACCAACAGCATGCCCCTAGGCAAAGAATAAAAAATTGGGCCTGGTTCCCATGCAAATACTATCAGGGCCTGCACCACCCTGCCCTGAACACTTTCAATATTAAACTTTATTTAGACGAGGAGGTCAGCTAAGAACTCTTCTCATTTTCGTGACAACCTGACAGATGAGGAGGCAGGCAGAGCCCGTAGGGAAGTGGGAACCAACCCTGTTCCTGGAAATCTACCTTCTCGTGGGTTTGCACTCAAACCCTAACAACACATTCGACAGCTAGCGATCGATCTTGATCTGATAATTAGCAGGATTATATGTGCCCAATTTGGATCGAAATGACACGCGAAAAGGACGGTAAGTCTCCAGTCGGTTACCGCTGCTGTTAGGGCCTTCGTTAGCAGTCGGCTGAAGGCGGGGTTATTACCGTGAGTGACTGACGGCCGAGAGTCCGGGAATCTGACCAGCGCACCGGGACTAACGCTCGAACTCTTTCGAAAAGTTCCGTGGGATTTTTCCAAGGTGGGTCAGAACCTCGGTCTTAATACTAAAATTTCACAAAATGTAACTAAATTCAACAAAGAGTTCTGCTCGAGCCTGTCATAATCCCTACCAAGAATGACATGCCATTTGCCTTTCCCAGGAGGCATCCCATCCAAGTGCGAACCAAACCCATCCTGCTCACTGTCAGCAGCCAACCAGAAGAAGGGTGTAAAGCCTGCTGTAGCACCTGCCTCCTGGATACCTGTGTGTACCTGTGAACCTGGCACACGTTTCTCCTCATTTGCATACTACCCTATGCATTGCAAAATATTTCGTGTCACTGTGACGCAAAACAACTTTGTCCCCTCCTTTACCCCCAACGCTGGCATTTTAAAATCCCATGGGGCGGGGCATTTGGGGATTTAATGGCACTTCTGTTTGTGGGTCTGCTGTGTCCGCCAAGCACGTGAAGGTGTTTCTAGGCATCACCGCCACACGCCTGCTTCGGCCTCTGCTTTACAGCAGACTCTGTCTTTTGGCTCGTCGTGGACGGTTACAACACGTCACTGTTTGCACTCCTGGCACGGGGTTCGTCTTAACTAAACCACCCCGCAGGGAAACGGCAAAGCAACTCAGTCACTGCCCATCTAGACGTGGATAAACTTGTGTTTTATTTGTTCTTGAAGGGATTTATGGTGGAAACGCCCAGCTCCAGTCCTGGGACTTCTTCTCTCTCTGGAGAAGAAGCGGCGCCATGGCAACGGAAAGATCTGAGCGAAGCCCAAACAGCCCTGGAGCAAACATTACCGGCGATGAAACAGAGAGAATTACATGTCACATCCAAAATCCAGCCAATGAATCATAACCCAAGCAATGTTTTTTTTTTTTTTTTTTTTTGGAACTGGGAATGAAAAGTTTGTGTGAACACTAAGAGGTTGCCCTTGAAGCTGAAATCCCCCCTCGGGTGGATTTGGGGCGGGTGAATGAAACGGGTTAGTCCACGCCCCTCCGTGCGCGTTCGTGCCAGCGAGCGCACCTCGGTCGAGCCTCCGGGGGCTCTCTGGAGGTGCCTGCCGGCGACGCGTCTCCGCGTTCGTCTCGCCGTGGCGGTTTGAGGCCTGCCTGAGAAACGCGGTGCCTCCGTGTTGGGTAACGGCAGCAGAGTCCCTGTGAAAGAATGGCGGTGACCTGAATTTCGTCAGTCTGCGAAGGTACACGCAACCGATCAGGAGACCTTGATTTTACCCCTCAGTGGTGTCTTAAAACCGCTCAGACATGATTTCCCTCTGTTTGAATGTATAAACCATTGAACCTTGCCTCACTTGAATCAATAAAAAAAAAACATTTGCCTATCAAAATAAAGAGGATTGATGCTTTAAAATACTGGATCAAACAACCTGATTTTCCTTTGAACAGCTGATAAGGGGTAAGCTAGGGATCTTTTTTTATGCCTGTTTTTTTATTGGGTGTCAAAACAATGCGATAGGTCATGGGTTTCACAACCTAGTGATTGCGTGAAAAGAGAGATTAAGCAAAAGGGACTTCCTGGTTCACACGAGGAGCTGAAAACTCCAACATTGGGGGGGCAGAAGGTCACTGAAAAAACTTTAGTGTGACAGGTACGCAGCTAAGCGTTGTGAACGCAGAAAAGGTCAGGAATGTTGACTTAAGCTCCGTCACTGTCACTTGTCACTTGTCACTTTTCAAAACTGTCCTTAACTTGCAGGCATAGTGACTGAATATCTATGGACTTTAAAATGGCGATTAATTGCATTACGATGTCATATAAAAGCAACTCATTGTAAAGTTTGAAATAGGGCTTTGCGGGGCACCCTTGAGTGCTTTGCCCCCCCTGCCTGGAACCTGTATCTCTGCCCTTGCTCTTGCCACATCAGTGTGGGGACTAGGGGAATTTGAGAACTGTTGGATGGGGGTGGGGTAGGTTTGTCACTTGTCCTCTGTCCCACCCACAAGGGTGGACATTGTCATATGGCATTCTTCAGCCAAAATTTCACCTCTGTGATGATCTGTTTTGGGCTGTACGGCCCTCTGTGGTGAAATGGCTTTTCTGCCTGCAACACGTCCGGTCAGTTTGCCCTTGATGTTTCATTGATAACTGGTTGTAATATTGATCCGGCAAATATCCTTTACCCTTCTCAACACAACAGTGAAGGAATTACTGGGTTATTTGCCTTAGCAGTTAAATGACACTTCGTAAACGAGAAATAAACTCACAACTGCATTTTCAAAATGATAATTTAAGATATCTATAAATGTATTCCGACTAGTGAGAGTGATAATTGAAGATATCTCCAAAATAAGATTGGTCTCCTTTCAAGATATCCATAACTTCTTTGTACATTAAGTTATTGACCGTGCTACATTTATCAAGCGTTACATTTATGGTGACTCTCCCCTACGTTTACGTAAGGAGAGACTCTTTCGAAGTCTTTAAAACATGACTCCTTCATCTTTAGGAACAGTTGCCTGTTAAGGAAGTTGAGAGACGGCCACTCTGGAGACAGTTGGCTGTTGGGTATGGAATTAAACGGCTTGAAATATTAAAACCGTATTCCGAAGTTTTTACGAATGCGACGTGTTAACATTTAAAGGTGACAGTGCCTATCCATTGCATCCATGGATCCTGACGCCAGAGACCGACTTCACCAGAGATGGAGCGGTACAACGATGCTGTTTTCCCTCTTATCTTCATCTCAATTACCGGCAGTGCATTTGAATAAACTGGCGGCGGCTGCACTCATTTACATAGCCAGTAGTTTTAGTAAATACCATGTGAAATTGAAAACATCTGGTGCCATGTAATTCTGCAGCCCTGGTGGTAATTTGCTTAGTAAATATGGCCCAAGGAGAGGAAAGAAGAGCAAAACAGCAAACTATTTCCTGTCATTCGCTGTCATTTTGCAACATCTGTCGATCTACGTTGAACATGAGGGAAACTTTGGCAGCAGATGTGGTCCATCTTGAGCCAATGTCCCGGCCAGCAAGGGTAAGTGTAACAGCGTGTGCGGCCATCAGTCACCCCTGGGTCCTCCGTCACCCTGCCTCACTCCTTCCAACACTGCCCCACTACTTCCCCCTTAGCAGTCCTTCCCAAGCCCTCACATCTCACTGTCAGAGAGCTCAAGAGGGGCCAGAGCAAGGCTTGCACATGCCATTACTGTGAACTCAAAATGGGGGGTCTTTTTCTAGGCATTTTTGCTTTGTTTTGTGTGATTCTTTTATTTGGTGGTCAAAACAATGTAATTGGTCTTGGTTCTCACAACTTTGTGAGAAAATAATACTTAGATTTGTAATCAATTTGTTAGAGAGCAGATTCTTAGTGTTTATACATAGCACCCCCGTATAATGTTATGGAAATGAAAGTAGTCATGCGTAGGTAACCGCAAACAAAACATGTAAAATGTGAAAGGAGGATGAGTCTGAAACCTGAGAAAGGAAGAGGTGTATCACATCACTCTTCCATATTGCACTCATTTCTCCCTCAGTCATGTGACCTCCTGGGCTCATTTCCTCCTTAGTCATGTGACCTCCTGGGCTCAGTTCCCCCTCAGTCATGTGACCTCCTGGGCTTGTGACACTGCGGTGCGTGTAACTTGCTCATGCATAAAGCTGTTGCAGAAACACCACACAGAAACCACACAGAAACACAGCTCTGCTGTACAAGATGCTCTGGGCTAACTTTAGCCCATGAAACCCTGAATACTGCAGTACCAGCCATTTTAAAGCTGGCTGGTTGACAGAAACTTATGTAAGTATCTAAAATATCCTTCATGGCACATTAAACTGTCTGGGCCAATCGAAAACATGCATTAAAAATGGAAACGACACTAAAAATAGCGAAAGTGCGCTGCGTAATCAGCTCTTTAGAGCCGTTTATTATACGGTTAGTTCCCCTGACCCAGTGGTTTCTCATGCATAACAGCTCATTTAAACATGAAAACAAAAACCAGCCAAACTCATGGCGTTCCAGGAGCAGGACTGGCCACCGGTGCTCCAAACCAAGTTAATGATGTAAAATTGAGTAGAGCACATTTCATTATGGATCCACTCTCGTCCACCCGCTGAAAGTATTAAAAGAAATTTTGTTTCCAGGCATCCACTTCAGACTTTCTCCACCTGTCACTCACTGTTCAGTCAACCTACAGTACTCTTTCATACGCAACCCACTCTAAACCACCTGAGGATGGCTAACATCTCTTTGTTAATTCTAACGTTTCAATTTGCTGTAAAGTTGCAGACTTTTTGCGAGGAGGCAAATTCTAGCAGAAAGATTTCGACCATACTGCTGTAGCTGTGCCGGTGGCATTCCGGCCCAGTTGCCGCCGCATTGATTTTGTGCTTTCTCTGACGGTTTATGGGGCCGATGGGGTCTGCAATGGGAGGTGTCACCTTGGGGATACAGTTGAGCGGCTGTTCTATGAAGGGAATCTTAATTGAGGACATTATCTCACCTCTGCCTCGGTGGTGTGAGCCAGTCGCGTAGCCCGGAACCCAGTGTAACATTCTGCCAGAGGGAGAACGCTCGGACCGTTAATTATGAGCTGGAGCTCAACCCCAGCCACATGAAAATGGATACTTATGTAAGCTGTTTCAGTCTCCATGACAACCGGCAGTATTCTAGCACATCCTGCCTTTCTGCCTTTTTTCTGGTGGCACTGTTTCCATAGAAACAAGGGCATCTGATCCGTTTCGTTCCGTGATCGCTGCTAAATCAATGACACGTGTCACTGATGCCGCTGCTTCTGCAAAAAACAAGAAGGCGACGTTTACAGAGAGTGAACTTCTCAGAGGTAGATTATGGTTTTGGTCTGGAACAAACATTCCCTTTTTCTCTCTCTCGTTTAAAAGATAGCGACATTACATTTATTTGGCAGATGCTTTTATCCAAAGCGACGTACATAAGTGCACACCAAAGGTCATTGGAACAACTACAAACACGGTCCGATGAGGACCTGTGAGATCACGGTGAGGTCACTCATTCCTTCAGGTTTAGGCTAGGAGCCTGCTTTAATGGACGCAGGCAAATTCTGCTAATCCTGGGCGTCTCTATGGTGATTATGGCAGAGATTTGGCCACCCCGGTGCGTCTCAGCCAGGCATGTGAAACTGTGACTTCACCTCTTGGCCTGAGGTTGGCGATAGTCGAGGATTTCTTTGTGTCTCCCTGACAGGCTCACGCAGCACAGAGACCCGCCGCGCCGGTGCTGTTCGCGGGGCACCTGGGAGCCCGGGCAGGGGCTACAAACGAGAGCCGCGTGACGCCAGGCAGTTCGGCGACTCAAGCGTAGAAAATGGCGCTTTCGCGGTTTTGCCAGGACCGGCCCGAGTCTGGCCGCGCGTGGCCGAACACATCCCCCCGCGCCGGCCCCGTCCCTCTCCCGTGGTCCGCGGCCTCTGGTTTTCGCGCTAGCCTCTTTGCGGCAACCCGGGCCGGTCAGGTCGTGCAGCCTTTTTTTATTTATTTATTTATTTATTTATTTTATTTTTTACAGTGCTTCAGATGTTTGGAGGCTTTCAAATGTAGCCAATCACACACCGGGGCAGAGCCAGCCAGGCCTGCACTGCTTTCAGTCCGACTGAGCTGAGAAAAATAACTCTGACGTTAGCAAGTGTGGCAGTAGATCAAACCCATCAGGCGAGTAATCCCCAGTGAGCCGAGGGGAAGGGAGGGGGGGGGGGGGGGGGGGGGGGGGGGGCGTGGTGAGAACAGCTACAGAAGTTAAAGTCGTGTTTCATCATGCTTTGCTACCAGCTACAGGGACTTCTGAGCAAAGGACTGAGTCTTGATCTTCCCGTTTGGCGGCTTTGAAGTGAAAGGGCGTTCTCACTTTGACTGAAGATCAGTCGCACACTGTAATTCCCCCGTATTTATAGCACAGAAGGTCGAGGTACGTCATTGGAGCCTTTTTTTTTTTTTAAGTTCTTTTTTTCAACACCAGTATCGCTAAAAAAAAATAAATTAAAAAAAAAAACCCTGACAAAAAAAGAAAAAAATCTGCTGAGCTCTGGGAAATGAGCTATTCTCTCTGTCCGCCAAACAACGCACATCTGCGGCAGAAACTTTAACTGGGTTACAAAGCGCGGCTGACTCGTCACAACATGAAAACCGCTCTCCCTGAACCAAAATGTGCTTCATTAATGCGCCTCTCTGTTTGTTCCTGTGTGTGTCATTGCACGATCAGTGGGTTTGTGCAATGAACTCACAGCCACTGCGGGCGCAAGGCCAAAGCACAAAAAAGGAGAACAACTTCCTTACATGCAAACCGCGCAAGACATTTTAGTTGCGGAACTCTCCGGAACAGACCCAGATCGGTTGCTTCAGAGGGCGAGGTGTCACCTGGTGGACATTTATTAAACTGATTTAGGTGGGTTTCACTCACAGGGCAAGACTGCTAATATCTGACACAACATAATAAACAGCTCTCCTTTAGCTTAGCTCCTTTAAACCTGAATGTAAATGCAGGAGTGTTTACTTCACAGCAAATGCAATAGCCTGACAGGGTCATTTTTGTGATTTCTGAATGCCCGAGTGAAGACTAATGTTACCCCTGACATTTAATTAGTTTTGAGTTTATTGCGAGTCAAAGTTAAGTTGAAGATTGCCCTGTGTCCACAGTGAAGTGAAGGAATGATGACTTGGGGGGTCAAAGCAAGTTGCTGAATGAAACTTCCCGATCACCTCCCTGTAAGCTAAACAAGCACACACAGACAGCACTCGAAATGAGGAACAGAGGTCTTGTGACTGTCTGTTTGACCGCCAGGAAACTTGTGACCCCCCCCACCAGTCAGAATTTCCTGCTTTGTACTTATTTTTTTTTTTTTTTTTTTTTTTTTAAAGATGTGTACTTGTCACTTTCATTTTATGTACATATTACAAAGTTCCTGTTCAAATGTCAGAAAGAAAGAAAAAAAACCCGATGGCCTTTGATGTATGTTCTTCTAAAACCGCACGTCAGTCACTTTCAATGGCAGGCAGCGTCAGTTACAGGCGTCCTTTAAAATAACTCTTTTTGAAACTTCAGTTTGGAAATGTGAAACCACTGACCTGTTGTTGCCTAATATCTTTCTCATCCATCAAGCTGGCAACCCCCCACGCATGTGAATGAATGAAAAACATCTCCCGTTTTACTTAGACAACCTTGAGAGAAGCTGTCTAATGCTGTGCCAGCCTGTTGCCATGACAAACGGGTCCCAGACACACTCAGTTTTTTTCTGTAATGTGAGGGTGGAGAGCAGGTGTTTGTGCAGAAACCGCATCTTGAAAAGTGGAAGTCTCTGAGAAAAAGAGATTTTCTCTTTTCTGCGAAAATAGGTCACTAGATTCCTGCTTCTTGGGTATATTGGCTGATAAATATATACCCAGTCCAGAGCTGGCCGGTCTGATGCCTGTTTGTTTGAATCGAGGACCTCACAGCCAAAAATAAAGGCGACACACACAACGGTGGACGTGTCCCTTCTAACTGAGGAAAATTCCTGCACCCCTGGGATGTGCATTTGGTCCCTGCTGAGTGACTTAGTGAATGTTTTCCCACAGGTCCACGGGGCCTGGTTCTGTGTGAAAAAAGAAGCCTCTTGTTTTCTTTTAGAAACCTTCATTTACTTCACGCATTTTTTTAAAAAAAAAGCCAGTTTGAAACAGAATAAGGGACCTCTGTGGCTTCGGCCCCATTGAAAGGAGGTTTTCTCCCCCGCCACAATGACAGTAACAGAATCCGCTCCACTGCTGAATAAGAACGACCTCCGACCTCCACGGCTCTATCTGAGTCAATGGCACCAGTATCCCCCCCCCCCCCCCCCCCCCCGCTCACACGGCCTTTGAAGCTCCGCTTGGCCGGGCCCGGTGACCACCGCGGGGCTGCCAAGCCAAGCCCCGCCCCGCCCCGCCCCGCGCCGCGCCGGGGCCCGGGGGGTAACGGAAGCCGAGCACGGGGCAGGATTTCACTGATTAGGGAAAATGTGACCTCCAGCGCTGTCATCGCTCCGGTAATGCGGGGGGTCCCTGGGGGCCGGCGGGTGCTGAATGAGCGGCGGGGGGGGGGGGGCACGGAGCCGGGGGCGCTGCGGGGTTCACTGCCTCTTCCTGCTTCTCTCCGTCTGGTTCAGGCTGCTTATCGTAGGTGTTTAGTATCGATTACTTCCACTGTACGATTCCCGGGTGCCAGATGAATCAGTACGGATTTCAGTAGTGTGTGTGTGTGTGTGTGTGTGTGTGTGTGTAAAAATGTACACAAAGAATTCATCCAATTTTCTAGGAAACAAGATATAGACCGAGCAGCAAATCTCTCTCTCTCTCTCCCTCTCTCTCTCTCTCCCTCTCTCTCTGTCTCCCTCTCTCCCTCTATCTATCTATCTATCTCTCTCTCTCTCTCTCCCTCTCTCTGCAGCCTTTTTGTTTTGTCTTGAGCACGCTTCTTTTATAATGGCTGTATGTGGACATGTGATTCCACCGATCTCATAAGATTGAATCACGCCATCAGTGCTCCAGGAAGTCCGGTTCAAACCTGGCTATCCCAATGGCTCTCCAGGGCAATGGAAAGATAAATGGATGCTTTTGATTCCTCTTCCTCTACGATGTGGACAGCCCTCATTAAGGGTAGAGTGGCAAAAAAACCACCTGTTCCAGAATCTATGTTCAGCGGATGACACATCCCAAAACAGAATTTTCGTTGTCTAATGAAAAACAGCTTGCTTTGAATGTGTTAAATTTTCTTCCATGTAATGTAGCCCACTTTCTGGTACGATTAAACAGTCTTTATTGAATTGAAAACCATCGCAGTTATTGTTACACATCACTAATATACCATCACTGTGTGTGTGTGTGTATGTATAACGCAACTAGTGTGGATTGACCACACTACAATATCTCCGTGCTGCAATTGGTACAATCAGAATTGCAACAGCAGAACGTACAGTTCCAAAAGTATAAGTTTAAGATGGCCTTCATCTCTCCTCTTCTGGCTGTCCTCTGCCACATCCTCCTCCTCCTCTGTAACGAGCTCATTTTTTATTTTTTTTATTTTTTTTATTGTAATTTATTGCTCCATATTTCATCATTTGAATGGCTTTGAGGCGCTTATGCGGATGGGACAGATCTGAGAAATGGGACCGAGTTGATCAGAAGGCCTCGAGATGTAAACTGGTCTGAAGCCTGCTCAGATGCTTCCTTTAATGTTTTCAGAAGTTCGAGGTCTCCGACTGCTCCCCCTCCTTTGCCTCCTGTGTGGCTCCCAAAGCTGTTTGACTGCGAAACCCCCCCCCCCCCCCCCCACCCCTGTCCCACTTCCCCGGTCCTCTTTCCTCACTCCAATAGAACACAGGAAAGGGAAAAATGTGTAAAGGACCCATTGGAGAGGGGATGGGGGGGGGGGGGGGGGGGGCGCGTCATCGTAAATATTCGAGACAGCAGTTCGGAGTTGATGCAGGGGACAATCTCTTTCTTCATGGAACCACCCTGGCTGGCCAAATGAGTCATTAAAATGATCAAAGAACTTTTCTCTTAACTGGACTGTGAAAACTGGAAGTCTCGTGTGCCAAATGCATTGCTGGCAAGGTTTCAGGTGAGGGAAATCAATGGCCACTGAAATATTAATGGAGTCATAAATTAAGGCCTTTCAGTTATAATAACCTTGGTCTGCAGCGGAGGATACGTACTGCAGAAGCAAGACAGAGCGTTTCATCACCGTAGCAACGGCCAATGGCTGACCTTCAGAACATCAGAGGTTTTTTTTTTTTTTTTTTTTTTTTTGGGGGGGCGGAAATTGAATTTGAATTTTTAGAACTGAAATATCAATTATTATTTTTTTCTATTTTAATGGCAATGCATGGAATTGGGTAATGACGCCAGCGCAGTAATACCAGCTGCTGTAGACCGCGATTCAAATGTTCTGCACCCTGAAGTTATTATTGGGATTCCAGTAATGCTGTTTTACAGCAAAGATGCCAACACTATGCTGCAAATTATGCTTTCTCTCTTTCTCTCGTGCTCCTTCTCTCTTTCTCTCCCTCGCACACATGCGTAGACGAAGGCACAGAAACCACAGCTTGAATGTAAGCCATTGAAAGGCAGCCCCCCCCCCCCCCCCGCCATGTTGTTAATCCTTTAGCCCCAGTGAGCTCTGCAGTTTGTCCTCTGAACGGGCGAGAGGACGGCCGAAAAGAGAAAAGAAGAAGAAGAAGAAGAAAAAAAAAACGGATTTCGTCAGCACAGGTGAAAGGTTTTATTGCTCAACTGCAAACAGCCCGGAAAGTGTTCTCGTAAATGAGGGGCGTGTAGGGTTCCCAGTCTCCCCCGGCAACGCTCCCCCCCCCCCCCCCCCCCCTCCCCACCCCACACACCCAGCCATAAAGCTTGAGTGACAGTTTGGGTAATGGGCCAGAATGCAGTGAGTCAGCGCTTCAGCCTCCTGTTCATCCGCACCGCAGCTGAGCGGCGACCTCGCTCCCGGCTGCTCCGCGCTTAACCCCCTTCCTGCCCAAACACGCCTCCCGCAGGCCTCCGCGTCGGCCGCCCGTCCCCTGAGTGAGGGGGCCCTGCTCTGCTCACGGGGGGGGGGGGGGGGGAGGGGAGGGGGGAGGAGGCGGGGGTGGCGGAATGATGAGTTTACACCGGGGGAATTTGAATTATACGTGGGAGTGTTTGCAGTTCCTCAGAAATTCTCTTTGTTGTGCCGGCGTTCGCCTCTGTTGTCGTGTGAGGAGTGTGGCGTGGGGTAGGGGACGGGCGCGTCGCCGGGTCGCTCTCACACTAATCTTGGCACGGAGTCGCAGAACTCGAAATGTAGTGATGTGTTAATGTATCCTGCATTTTAGCGCGCTGAGGTATAGCTGGCTCACTCACAGCATCAGAATCAATATGACCGTGCTTCAGTAGCATGCTTTTAATCAGTGAGTCGTGCATTTACATTGCAAACAAGGAAACAATATAAATTGTAGCGTACTTGTACTTGTCATGAATGTGATACTACTGAGCACACAGACAACACCCTGTTTTATTGTATAGAAGCGGTAGAGAAACAGTGGAGGCAATTGTAAAAAAAATATTATTTAAGCTTGATTTATTGAATCGAATAAAAAAAAATTGACAGAATCACATTTTCTTTTGACGCCAGTTCTGAAAGTAAATCTTTTTCTTTTGCCTCTGACACTTTTTTTTTCTTTTCAATCAAAGCGAAAGTAGCCGAACAAAAGAGATGCTTGTGTGTGTTTACTGCCGAAGCGGCTGAAGGCGAAGTGCTCCACTGAGTCGAGCGGGCAGGGAGGGGGGCGGTCCCTCTGTACAGACAGGCCTGGCCTTCTCGCCCCGAGTCGCCTCTGAGCAAACAAACAGCGGGCCAATCGGACGAGGATTTCCGCCGTTGCGTTCCGAGGCCCCGGCCCGCCCGGTTTCCCCTCTCTGTCACGCACCGCGCGGACGAGGCCGTGGAACGCACGCACCGCCGACCCGCGAAGCCGTCTCCCGGCTGGGAGAGGGGGGGGGGGGGGCTCTGGGGAGGGAAACCACACACACCGCGAAGCCTCATGCGCGCGCGCTACCTCGCAATTAAGGCACGCTCCAGCCGCAGCCCCCCCCCCCCCGAAAGCATTCGCCGCCTCCCTCTCCAGCCCCCCCCGCCCCGTTAGCAAATGTCTTGCGGTCATTTCCTGCTCCGGGACCGGGGGTGGGGGTGGGGGTAGGGGTAGGGGTGGGGGTGGGGGTAGGGGGGCTGAAACAGATTCCAGAACCATCCGTCTCTCCCTTTGTGTGCGGCGCAGCTGCAGCGCAGCGATTGTGTTTGAGTTTTTCATGCTCAGACATGTCCTGCTTTCAATAAGCCCCCGGGGCGGTGTAATAGCCTGCTGCTGGCCCCCCTGTCTTTGGCACTTCATCAGCCCTCCTCCCCCCCGGACCCCCCCCCCCCCCCCCCCCGCCCCCGCGCTGCAGATGGGTGATTCACACAGATTCCACTATGGCCCCTCCCCAAGAGCAGAACAGCTGGGTTCCAGGAAACTGGGATCATTACAGCTCCTCTCCGTTTCAAAATAAAGCCTGCCAGCGAGCACTTCCTGATTACCCACCCCCCCCCCCCCCCCCCCCCCGCCCCCCCCTCCCCCTCCCTACTCCCTACTCCCCCCCGCCACTCTGTCGGCTTTCCCAAATTCCTCGCCTTTGTTCTCACGGCCGAAAACCTGCGGCTCAAATCTGACTCACCGACCGCAGGAACGAGGAAGAGGACGGGCTGGTTCACAGACCCCTCAGAGCCGGGCCTCCGCCCCTCCCTCTGTTTACATTGCCCCCCCCCCCCCCCCGTCTGCTTCTCCGTGGGGTCCCCCGAAATGAATCTGGCCGGGGGGTCGCCCCGTTCACACGCACAAAGCCATTTCCTGCTGGGGGTCGGCGGTACAGGGGAGGGCCGCTTTCCTCTCCTGTCCAGTCGCCCCCATTCCGCTCAGGACCACCTGACCTGACGGCTTTGAGACCGAACACGCGTTTAACCAACGCCGTCAGTGAGAAATCCAACACAAGTGGCATCCAAAATTATGCTCCCCTTACTGCCGCGTTATTCAGTAGGTGCTAATGTATTTACAAAACTGAACGGACGCACGTCCAGCCTCGTGTTTTAAATATGCCGTGAGTTATTTCGGTTTGCGGCGCGCGTGAACGAGTTTGCGGCCCGGTGGTTCTGCCGGCCGAACAACGGGTTAACGCTCATGGGAGCGGTTGGGTTGTTTTTTTTTGTTTTGTTCGAGCAGCGCCGCGTACTCCGTGTGCTGTTTAAAAAGCGTGCCAGGCCCTTTCTGTCTGAGTCATGCTGTGTGAGTGAAGAGCAGTAATGGCTGCCAGGGCGTTTACTTCTGATGCCTTACAGAGCCGGCTTCGGGAAGAGCGACAAAGAGTCGCGCAGATAAATAAATAAATAAATAAAATAAAACAACGCTGAAAAACTCTGCCTCTCACTCCCACAGAATGTCAGAATAAATTGCCATGATGAAACTCTTAGTCTACCCACCCTCTGCCCAGAGGGGAGGTGGGGGTGGGGGTAGGAGGGGGGGGGGGGGGGGTGCTTTACAGAATACTTGGATAACTCTGGCGTGTAGAAGGCTGTGTCAGGAGGAAGCTGACGGCACCATCCTTCTCTGTAGCTCTGCCGCTGCCCTGTTACACAAGATGCCTCCTACTTCCCTTCTGGATATCTCATAAACAGTTTGTGTGCTGGCACGCGCACACACACACACACACACACACACACTCTCTCTCTCTCTCACACACACTCCCTCACACACAGACACCACAGAAAATAAAATTCGAAAGATTGAGTGGAAGTAGACTAGCATGAGATCATGCTAGCGCTGGCTCATTAGCCACGCTTAATATAGACTGTCAGCAGAGCCATCTGCTCCGTGCTGTCTGCGCCAGCTATGATGCCACGCTGGCAGCCATGTTGGATTTTCAGCTTAGTTCAGGTTTTTGCCGTGTGTGTGTGCCTGTGCGTGTTGGGGAGCTTGATTAAAGAGAGGGGACTTTAGCCCCTCTCTAGTGCAGTGGGCGAGAGAGTTTGAAAGGTTGTTTGGAACTCTTTCAACAAAAATACCAAGTGTCGGAACAAGGAAAGACACATTTTTCTACAGTAAAAATAAAAAGTGCTGCTCGGGTGACAAGACAAATACCACAAGCACGGTAATACATCTGCGCATGCGCTCTGCTATGCCGTTATAACCAGACAATTAAAAAAAATTTGTTTAAGACCATGCTTTGATACTATTTAACCACCATTAAATCAGTTATACTGTATATACGATCAATAAATAACCAACCTTCCACAGCGATTTTCATCCATTTTCCCAGAAGCAGTTGAATTGCGGGGAATTTATATCAATTGCCCTGAGCAATGGATGGCAGCCATTTCAGTTTGATACTACGGGATCAAACTGAACTACTGTATTAGTCATTGAAGGTGGTGCGATGTTAACATATCATATACTGGCATGCGGATTACTCGTTTGAACATACAGTATGTATAAAAACATGCTCAGGCATAACTTTTCAGTGTTTAAAAACAGCAAGCAGCAAAAGGTGATTCGGTATTGCAACCAGCATATGTGTTTGCATGGCATTTATGAATGTACTTGCGTCTTATGTTTAATATTTCTTAAAGTCAACTGGCATCCATTAGGGCGACATAGCTCAGGAGGTAAGACCGATTGTCTGGCAGTCGGAGGGTTGCCGGTTCAAAACCCCACCCTGGGCGTGTTGAAGTGTCCTTGAGCAAGACACCTAACCCCTAACTGCTCTGGCGAATGAGAGGCATCAATTGTAAAGCGCTTTGGATAAAAGCACTATATAAATGCAGTCCATTTACCATTTACCATTTACCATTAATCTTTTCCTATGACATGCTGGCTCTTCATGTTGTATACGTTGAATATTTTGTGCTTACTGTACCTTTTTTAAACATCAAATATACAGATGTATGTAGGTGCATCATCATTAGTAGTAAATGTTTTGTAGTGCTTTGGTGCTTCACCATCCCAAGGTACTCTTGGGGTGACCCTATTTGGCCGCAGGAAGTGAACCTTGACTCAAGATGTTATTTCCTGCTTTGAAGAGAGATTCCAGTCACCTCCAGGTCCCTCTGGGCTTTCTGGAGTACTGCTCAGCCTCTTCAAATACACATTGACCAGGAAGCCAAGAGCTGCACTGACCTGGAAGTAATACATTACTCCAGAAAAGGAAGTCTGATGAAAGAAAAGGAAATTATGTTTCAGTATTTCATGATGTATGTCCAGGCCCAGGATGATAATTTCTGTGTATATTTCTCGCCATTGGTACAATAATAACAACTTTAATGGTTCCCATTACAAAAAGTAGTACAGAAAAGTTTCTTTTTTGAAAGAATTCTTAAGTACATCAAGCTTATTTTTAAGTGTATTTTAAGGACTTTATAAAACTAAATTGTCCTATTTTAACTATGCTGTTTCCTGGAACTATACTCATAAGTGTACCATTTATGAACTACTAAACTTTGTATTCTGAATTGGTTGACTTTTAAATTGTGATCTAAGTTTACTTCTGCTGAAAGTTAAGGTGCACTTTATCTACATTACCTGGGATTTAGTTCAGAATAAGTGCACAGAATAAGTGTTCATTTTCGTATGGTTCAACCATTTGAAGCAGCAATTCCTGATAGGTGTATTTTTCATATAGCACACTATACTGCTGCAAGTCAAATTGTGCTTCCTTCCACAAACTTTTCTGAAGACACCTCTGACCCAGGATTTATTAAGCTTCTCTGACCACTTAAGTGAAGTCAATTGCTACTAATGGGTTTTTCTATGGTCCAAATCGGTTTGACAATGATGTCGGTAAGGAATGGTGAAAGGCTATGATTAGGTACTAACTTTCATAATTGCTCCCATTCATAAAAGAACCATCAAGGAGCCCGATTGCCCCGCAGGCCTCTGTCTGGAGTTTTAGGAAGTGCCTGCACTCTCCTTCTGCTTGGTCAGGCCCATCGGCCATTCAGAAGCCAGGGAGGCGTGGCCTCTGGAGGAAGGGGGGGCTTCATTCCAGAGCTCCTCGGAAGTTTGGCCGCATGGATATTAAATAATTGAGTATGGACAGATGAAAGTTTCAGGAGCTAATTTGGCTTCTGTCAGGAGTGTTACTTCGGGGGAGTGAGCAGAATGCAGGCTGACTGCTGATTGGCCGTGACTCATTTCCTGTGTGGATATTGGACCAGGCAGAGAAACCTGACCGGCCGCAGACTGGGCCCTAGGGGTAACCCAGGGCACCTCTCCCAGAGTCTGAATCACTGTTGCTGACGCCATCTCCTGCCGTTCTTCAGGAATCTCGAAAGGCCACCCTGAAAAACACCGACCCGATACTTCACATCTGGATGAACCTGACTCTCCCCCAGCCAACCGCGCATGTTATTTTTCTCAAGAAAAGAAAGCGAAATTTGCTAATGCAGTGTAAATAATGCCAATACTGATATGTGTATATATAGCTAATTTACACTTTCAAGATGTTGGTCTGATTCTGTGCAGATTATTGTCCATAGTCACTGACCTGTGTGCTTTTAAAAGTCTCAGAATTCTATCAAAACAGTCGCAGGAGCATTGTGGTCTAGTGTTCGGCTAATGGCCCCGTCTCTCTCCTCTTTCCCGCTATAGGCCACTTTATCTCTCCTGAATTTCAGGATTTGTATCGGTTGTGCCTTTTTGATGAAAGCGCGCTATTACGTACGTAATTTTTTTTTGTTCCGATTCGTCGAAAGGCGCGAGGAGCTGGCAGGCGCGGAGCCGCGAGCCTCCGCTCGGGTCCGGCCCTGAGAGGAGAGCGGACGCGCCGGCGGGCGCGGGCTCAGACGCGGGAGGGGCTTAATGACATTCGCGCCCACGCGGCGGAGCGAGGGAGGGCTGCGCTCGGCTGCGGATGCCAAATGTCACCTCTGTGACTCTGAATAATGCGCGGGTGTCAGAAAGCAGAAATAAACGATGTTAATTATAAAGCTGGCGCTCCGGGGGGGGGGGGGGGTGCTCCCATCCCATCTGTGTTTTTAAGCTTTATTTATTTCTCCGAAGCACGGCTGCGACGGGTCGGAAATGTCGAGAGCGTCTGAGTGAGATGTCGCCTCGTTCTCCGTCCCCGTTTTTATTTTGTTTTGTAGCGGTACTGCGGATAAGGGGGCTGTCTGAGATCGATTCTGCGCTTTTTCATGTAAGCTCTTTTCAGGATCGATTTTCTGGGGACTTGTTGATGAAACAGTCCTATGATCACATTGTATCTTAAACGACAACACGGAGAACCATGACGACGTAGTTATTTGCAAAATCCCACGTTGATATGATCTTCTTACTTCTTACTTCTAAGTCTGAGACGTAAGTGAGTTACCTGCTGGTTGTGGAGGCACTGCATGTACTGCATGCAAATCCCTGAGGTGGGCTGTGCGCACACTTTACTTCTTGTCCCAGGGACACATTAGCTTTCCCTTTCACAGCAGCCGAGCAGATCTGGAACCACAATAACTTTCATTCGCTGGTGGTTCATGTATTTTGCCATGCCCGTATGGCACTGGTGAAAGCGTGTGTCATGTGGCCAAGCTCAAACTGTAACTAGTTTATCCTGTGCCACATCAGGGTAGGCATGCACCTTGAAGCTGGAGAGAATGGAGATCGATGGCTTAGCAGTGACTGTCACCTCTCCGGCTTAAAAGCCTATTAAGCTAGATCGTCTAACAGGCGGCTAATTTGGCCACAATTGTTGACTTGATCGATTTGAATTGGATTTAATCGTTCTACTAGGCTGGAAATCAGGTATCGTTATAATAGTGGATAAAGACGAAGAAAATTAAATCAATTCATGGTACTGAGGTCAATTATCTTAAAACTATTTCATTAGTTTTTGTGCAATGGACACAAATGGAATTAGCTGGATTAACAAAAGGAAATAATCCCCAGTTAATGAATACAAATACAAATAAATTAGATTCAGATTGTTAATTTGTGTTGGAATAAAAAGTAAAAATAAGTTATGGTGATATACTGTATTTGAACGTAGGTGACAGAGGCTGTCCATTTGAAAACATGGCCGCCTGCTCCCTTTGCAAACCTTCAAACAGCTGAGGTAATGCACTGCAGCCTAGCACACGGCTGGTTAAGGTCTGTTTGGAGTGCTCTATAGGGCCCTTGTAGTGAAAAGGCCGAAGGAATGGTGGGGGGACCTAAATAGTGTGGTTTACTTCCTGAAAAGTGTGCTCCCGACACTCAGCTACACTACAGTCATCCAGGGATTTTAAGTACACTACATTTCCCCTACTTAACTTACTCATTCAGTGTACTCAACTTATATACTCAACAGTAGGCAAGTATGCTGTTTCAGCCCTAGTGTGTCACCTTATTTAGACACAAGCACAGAACTTAAATGTTTTTATTGTTCTTGTTTTGGCTGGCTTTCAACAGAAGAAGCCAGTGCATTACTCAGATCAGTCAGAACCACTCTTATCTTCCTCAGCCCTGTAGCAATCTGCCCGACCAGCACGCTCAAATGGCTTTGTGAGCTCATGACTGAAGCCGTCAGTACCCCTGCAGCACCAGCAGGAGCGTACGGGCTCTCTGTCCCCAAACCAGGGGCTTCCGCGGCTCCTCCCCCTCCCCTCCGGACTGTCGATGTCCCGGGCCGTTTCTCCGGCTGGGCTTCCCTCCCCGCTCCCGGGTGTGGCGCTGGATGTCCGGAGACTTTGCACATGGGCAGCAATTCGGCTTTCGTTTCTGTGAAGAAGAACGTGTGACTGAAATTGCTGTGCATGACTTCTATATATTTCTGTAACCCACATGGTCTGCTTTGTCTTTCCGTTGTAAGACTCGCCTTCGTCCGACACCTCAGCAGCCGGGTTTGACTCGTTCACGCCCCAAGGTTTTTGTCACCGGTGGCGCATCCCAAGCTTTAGCCAAAATGAGCAGAAATTCAAGTGGCACAACCGGTATAGTGGTTACACAATTACAGCAGTAGGTCTACGTAGCGAAATGAGCTCACCCCTACGGCGGAAGCGCTCAGTGTCACCACCAGGGCCCGCGCCCCCCGATGGCGGGTTTGCCCAATATCGCCGCTGTGCGCCCGTCAACTGGCGAGAGCACCGCTGCCCCGGGTCCCCCTCCTGCCGCTTTCAAACCGACCTCATGGGCAGCTGTTCGCTTCCTCCCCTGAAGCTTAAGGTCCTGCTGCCTCTCCTCCACCTCGGATGGGAGCACAGAAATTTCGTCCTTCGTGAAGTTGGCCTTCCTTTTGTGGTCCGTGCTTAGTTTGATCAAATAGTTTGAGAGCAAACTTATTTATAGGAAAATGGCTGTCATTGGCCACGTTCACAAGACGGAGCAATTGTACAGCGCGATCACGTGGGCTCAAACCGAGGTGTGAGATTTATATATATCGTAGGTGTGTAAGATGCAGATACGCCACTTGAAACCGACGTAAGCAACTTTTTTTTCCGCCTCAGTTATTTTTATAAATCAAGCGCAAGCAAAACCCGGGAAATGATCTTAAGATTACACTCCAGTTTAAATGAAAGACCATTTTTTATAAATAAGGCCCCAGGTGTTCAGTATTGAGCACAAACTGTTTCCAGTGGATCTTTTCCAATTTTTCAGGACACAGGCTTTTTATCATGTTGCTGAGACTACTAATATTCAGCCTTTGTGTCTGTGTGTGTGATGTGTGTGTGTGTGTGTGTCTGTGTGTGTGTGCTTGTGTGTGTGTGTGTTTGTGTGCATGTGTGTGTATATGTGTGTATGCATGTGTGTGTGTGTGCTGTGCTTGTGTGTGTGTGTGTGCGCGTGTCTGCTTTTGTATGTGTGTGTGTGTGCGCTTGTGTACGTGTGTGTGTGTGTGTGTGTGTGTGTGTGTGAGCGTGTGTATGTGTCTGTGTGCGTGAGTGAGTATGCGTGAATGTGTGCAGGTGTGTATGAGCTGGCGTGAGAAAAATGTTTAGATCTCTGTATATGTGTGTATGTGTACGTGACTGTGTTTCTGGAGTGACTGAGTGGGACGTTGCTCATTTTAGCAGTTTGTACGTGTGAGTGAGTAGATGAGTGGTTACAATGTAATAGCGACATAAAAAGGAACTGGACTGAAGGTGTAAAATCTGACTTCAAATGAAAAATAACCCCTCCATCCTCCTGGTTGTAGATCATGAGATAAGATGTCTCTCAGACTAGAATCAGACAGTCATGCTTTATAAGTTAATGCACCACGCTACACTGTTTTCCCCACTCAGAGTGGTCAGCCAAAATCAGGCAAAACTATCGCTTCATGGCCAAGTGCTTGTGGCCCAGATCTGGCCTACAGCCACCATTGTGAAGTGGCCCAGATACCACATAGAATGACACTTCAGTAGCAAAAAAAAAAAAAGAGAAAAATCATAATTTTTTTAAAAGTCACATTAAGTTCACCCTAAGCAGGCTTTTTGAGCTTAAGCCTACAGTAGCATGCTAGATTCATTCTGAGCTGAAACAGCCATATTCATTTATTTAGTGATTCATTGGTTTAGTTAGTAGGAAGTCAGTTGGCAGTTTGGTGTTTGTGGTTTTTGAAAAATATTTGTGGCTGAGGGCGTTTAAGGTTTTGGCTTTTTAGATTTTGTCTGACTAACATTTTGGGATTAGGATTTTTGAAAGATGACATCCCGTTGGCTTTGGTCTTTGAAATCAGCCTGTAAACCCCACAGAGCAGGTGAAGAATGACTGAGATCTGGAGGATAGGCACCCTTTAGCGTGAAGTGTTTTGTGAAGCAAAAAAAAAAAGGTGTTACTGGAGGTTTTTGAGGGGAATTACTGACTAGTTTTCTTCAGAGACTGTCTCAAGTTTTTAAAAAAAATTTTATAATTATAAACGGATTACTTAAAATGAAACTGAAATAACCCCTTTGGTAGTCTGTGGTTGTCCACATGAGCAAAAGCTTCATTATAGATGTGTAGAGGTGTGGAAATCTAGGCTGAGAGATGTTTTGACATAAAGGGACTACGTTAACAACAGATATGAAAGACAAAGTAAAATTATAATAAGTTGCCTAAAATTGGAGGGCGATGGAAATGGGTAATAATATGTGCAAATGATCCTGTGGAATTTCTGTGCCTTGGCGGTTTAATATTCAGTTAATTTTACACCTCATAGTGAGGTCTTTTTTGATATGTGTATATAGTGTAATTAAAGCCCAAAATAATGAATTGATATACCTTTGGTCGCAGATATCAGACCAGCATGGCTTTACGAATTCCCTCAGTGCATTAGCACCATTATTTTGTGCAATTTCTAAAAATCATTTAAATCTAACGAGATAATTTTTGCCTACAAGGTGTCATCAGTGGGTATTTTGGCCTTGGCCAATTTTCAGTCTAATTTGTGGAAACGATTTCAGTGGCAAGACAATTTTTAAAAATGCATTTAATGGCATCCATCCCTAGACGCTCCTTGTTCTGTGAGCTCCAATTCCAAAACCCCTGCGAGTGTGATGGTACTTCCATTGGAGTGAGCTGCTTGGGATGAACCTCACAGGTGCAGATGCTCCACTGCCTGGTTATACCGCTACTTCACATTCGTGATTGAGTGGAAGAGATGCTTGGAATAATCACTGGAAGCTGGAATCTCAGGCGCACTTAATGACAACACCTAAATACGCTTTGTGCTGCATAAATGCAATGGAGATCCGCGTAAAATTATATCAAGTGGTCTTTGGCAGCTACGTCCGCAGGGCTATGTAACAGAAGCTCTCTGGCCTCTTCAAACAAACACTTTTAAACACTTGAAATGCGCTGTCTGTGCCTGCATGACAGTATTAACAAATCACTCCAATCCCCCATTTTCCATTTGAAACTGGTTTAATAATCAGCAGCAGTTCAACAGTCAGAATCACAAACACAGTCTTACAACAGACTTTACGCATTTGACTGGATCTTTCACACAGCCCGGCAAACAGCCCTGGACACTCATATTGTTCGTAACTACCAGGGGAAGGACAGAATCAGGTGGAAATAGGTGCAGAGCAGGACGAGCACGATCATCAGAACGGCATAAAAGAGCTGAGAAGTCTTCAAAGTGCGGGCGTGGCCCTTCTGATCTCTCCTGAACACTCTCCTCTTCATAATCCAGCCTGTGAGGTTCACCGGACTACAAAAACAAGAGCCCGAGGGTTTCCGTCTGTCATGAACACAGAGACGCCGAAAACTTTCTCTCTCTCTCCTCCCCTCCCTTTTTCTCCTCCCTGCCGTCCTCCCTCCCGTCGCCTGACGGAGTGCGCGCCCTCAGGGATAGATCCTGGAGTCGGTCCTCAGCGTGAGGAAGAAGAGCCGTGAAAACAGAGCGCAGACACAAGCAGGAAAATGAAGACGGAGGAGTGCAACCGAACGGTGGGAGTCGCCGCGGGCGACGGCGGGTCCCTCAGCGTGGTCTCTCCTCTGGACCCGAGGCTCGGCGGCGGCGGCGGCGGCGGCAGCGGGGAGAGCGTTCGCGCGGAATCGCTCCACGGTCGGCGCTCGCACCCTGGACTGCACGGCAGGTGCAGCCCACGGAGTGGTGTTTGCTTTGGGGGGGGGGGGGGGGGGGAGGACGTGAGCGTGGTGTGTCTCGTGCCCCTGGGCCCAGGGCTAGGTGGGGGCTGATGCAATCAGACCCCGAGGCCCAGACAGGTGCGTGGTAACCACACAGCTGTGTGCTTCATTAGGCTGGTGGACAGATCAGCAGCCTGGGGCTCCGAGGGGAATCCTCGGAGGGGACTGTGAGGTAGAAACCAGCCTCGCTTCTAATAATAATATCACGTTTACAAAGGCTTTTATACAGCCAGTTTCCTGAATAATTGCTGAAAAGTTTTTTCAAAACTCATTGGATGGACAGTTTTTTTTTTTTTTTTTTTAAACTGAACAACTTCTCGGCCTGGGTTGAATTATTTTCTTTGCGAACGCGGTCGGCCATTTTAGTTTTGATAGTAGCTGAAACTGCCAGCTCAGGCCAGAAAATAACGGCGGGCGTTTCGGCCTTTGCATGCTGTAGAAGGGCACGCTGTCACAGTCTCTCAGTCGGCGCTGCTGAAATGCTAAAATAACCCGTTTAATCGCGCTACGCAGTATTTCACCCTCTGCTTCGGATACAAAATGGCCCTCTGACTGCGCCAGAGTGACTAATCGGCTGTCGGTAATGCCGGGAGGTTGGCCCGCCGAAATGCCGGCGCGCGATTGCTGACTGATTAAACGCGGCCTCCTGCGCTTCAATCTTTCATAAAACGTAAAAAACATACACACAGGCCTTTCTGTGAGGCCGAATAACATCTGGCAGCTCGCGCGAACTGACTCAGCTGAGCCCGCGTTGCATCGGCAGTGCGCATGCTTCCGGCCGCCTGTCATCTCTTTATTATGATTAGTCAGATAAAGGGCCATCCACGATGTGCCCACATAAACCCCCTGCCAAGCTTCTCATCACCACAGACTGGAGAACAAAGGTCTAGCTTACATCACCGCATCTCCTAGTAGTAGCCCATACCATGTTATTTTTTTCCCCCATTCGTTTACATTCTTGCGTCAGCCTTTAAAACAAAACAAAACCTGACGAGTTTAATCTCCTCCGAAGCTGCCCTGGCGGGCCGGTTGCCACGGCAGCCGTTTGACGGCCTGAGATGACAGCTCGCATGCAGGTGGCCCTGAGAGGCTTAAGGGGAGGCCGTCAGGGCCGCGGATCAGGCCGGCTCGCGGCACGGCGACTAATCCCCGCGTATCCGCGCGTTCAAACCCCCCCCGCGCCTCTTCACAAGCCTGGACCGCGATAAAAGTCGGGTGTTTTTTTTTCTTCTTCCCATTAATAGATTCCCCAAGATAGAAGAGATGGCTTTTCTGGGCTCTTTTTAAGTTGTTTTTTTTTTCTTTTTCTTTCAGTTCTAATATGTCTGACAAGCTGCCAGGAAGCAGACCCAACATTTATTCTGCAAAAAGGAACAAAAAAAGACACAAAAAAAAACCATAAAATGTTTTTTTTTTCAGAACCAAAGTCAGATTTAACGGCTCTTTGAAAGATGAGCTCATTGCTCTCAGTAGCCTGTTGTAACTGAAAGTTTGAGTGTTGCAGTAGTAGATGGCTAGGACTGATACGGGCATTTCCCTTAGAGAAATGACTGGGCTGAGTGAAGGTTGTCCCACGCAGTGCAGGAAGGCTCTCTGAGTATCTGGGTCATATAAGCTGCTCAGAAGTGATGCCGCAGTGATTGGCGTCTGCAAAGGGGCCTCAAGAAACCGCAAAACTAGTTCACCACATGCACGGGAGGGGGCTCAAGCATTCAGCTGATCCCTGTCAGGACGTCATTCAAGGTAGTTTTTGGATTAAAGCTGTCAGTATTGTTTTCCTAAACATTATTTTTCCCATTTCACAACATAATTGCTCTGTTTTTTTTTTTTTTTGTTTATTTGTCATAGATTCTGTCTGTCAGAACTGCTGGGAAAGGAGCTGGCTCTGCTCTGTTATTTTGATCTTTCATTTTTCAAACTCAACGGCTCATTTCCCCTGTTGCCAACCCAGGCAGTCACTACAAACAACACTGACCTGGAGATGACAGGATTATGGGAAGAGGTCCATATTTTTTTTTTTAGAATAACATCAGACATCACAAACATCATTTTTTAATGGTTGTTTAGAGTTTTTTTTCTTGAGTTCTAAGATGTTCTCTAAAACTGGAAATTTCCAAACGGCTGTGTTATAAATATGTATATATATATATACATATGCCAGGAGATGGGGGACAGAGTGACCCCAGAGAGTGATGGTGCAATTAGCCACAGAAGCCCAAGACGTGGTGCTCACCCAGAGGGGAGGCCTGTCTTCTTAAAGTAGAAACAAAACAAGTGACTCAACCAAAGGCCCCCTGCTACCTGCTTTACCATTACTCTCAGCTTTACAGCTCAGCAACCAACTGTCCAATTACTTTTGGTCCCCTAAAACAGGGGAACTATGTATAAAAGGGACTTTAATTCCTACAAGGTTAACAAGGTGTGGGTGTTAATATGTTCAACTTAAAGTTGCCTGTTTGTACTTTAACTACTTGGTTGTGGTTGAATCGCTTGTTTTGTTTCTATTTAAAGAATACTGGCTGGCTCTCTGGGTGAGCACCACGTCTTGGGCTTCTGTAGCTAATTGCACCATCACTCTCTGGGGTCACTCTGTCCCCCATCACCTTGCTTGGCAGGCAGTGGTCACTGCAGCCAATTTTTTAAAAAACAAGTTCATGGAGCGAGCCAGCCAATCATAGGACCTGGGGAAAAAATGGCTAATGATAAAATGATTTAAAGGCTACCATCTAGAAAAAAAAAATGAAATTTAATTTTTTTTATTGAAATCCTTCATACAAAACATACTGGTCACCTGACAGACAGGTAGACAGCAGGTCCAGTATTCATCACTCATCCTATGCACATACATACATAAATATGCAAGAAGACAATCCATTTCGCGTAATATGAATCCCTGTCAATGAGTCATGGCAGCAGCAGCCCCCAGAGTCTTTGACTTGTAGAGGAACTGGGTCAGGTTCGCATGACAAACATGCAGTGCCAGGGTCAGTCCACGTCAGCTTGCCCAGGCATTCTGGGAATCCTGTGTCACCTGTCACCTTTTACTCATGAATGAAGTCAGGGAGAACATGGGGTCTACTTAACCGTAAGCCATCATGGCAAAACAGTACAATGACATTTACAAAGTAGTCCGCCTATATACAACTTTATCCTCCATTTAAGCCGAATTCTGCATATTTCAAGCAGAAAAGATAAAAGTCTGCTAGCGCTATTAAATCCTCAGGCGCTGCTTTGTCAAAGCAGAACTGAAAGTTGCTTCTCCGTGTTGTGAAGAGCCTGGCGCAGAAGCTCCTCTGCTGCCTGCTGGTGTTGATTCTGCCCCCTCAGCGTTTGACTCAGTTTGGATTTAGAAAGGAAAGCTTCAGGTCTGTGAGCACTGCTAGTGCATACTCTGCAGTGAAGAATAACAAGTCCTGGCTGGTTGAGGGGCCGGGGTCAGTGTGTAGGCGCTCGTATCTAAACTGGTATTTGGAAGCAAGTACGGTTGGCATCGATACAGTAACCCTCATCCCAGACTCAACAGCCAACTTTTGCTTGTTAAGCCAAAAGCTAAGTTTACCTTTGAGGTATAGAGAAGTTGACAGGTTTGTAGTGTGGACTACTTTCCAGGTTTGGTTCCAAACAGTGGTTGTCCACCAACCAGCTTTTCTCACTGCCAAACTGTGACAAAAAAAAAAACATTTCTGTGTATACACAGACAGAAAAAGAAACAATTCCTGGCAAGGGTGATTCGTATTTTTAAGGGGTATTATGAAAGCAGAAAAAACACTGAAATGAACATCAATCATGGAAATAAATAGAACATTTCTGACAGAAGAAAACCTCATGCCAAAGACGAGCATACCTAAACTGGCCTCTAAAGACCTTCAAACCCCACATGCCATAACTGTTTATGAAAATAAAAACAGTCAGATTTGTAAAATTCTCACAGACAGCAGCCAGATTTCCCTGCCATGTCATTTTTTATCCAAATTCCCAAATTTCATGCCAACTTAAACAAGTTTGAGGTGGTTCTGAGAAAGGAAGAAACACTGGCCCAATCACATTCAAGCTTCCTGTAAAGCGCTGTGTTGTTTTAAGTTTGGAAACTTCTGGCTTTTGTTTTTGCTGGCACCTCTGAAATTTCTCACAAGGACAAGAGAAGTTATGAAAAACACAAAACTGCAGTTTGACTTTGAAAAGTCCCCAGAACAGAAGTGTGCTGAAGTACACTGCATACTTACTGTGGCCTGAAATCAAAGGTGATTTTGAGAGAAATGTGCAATAACTTTTTGAACTTTATAACTTTAGGATGATTCTGAGATTATTGCAGCACAAATTGATCTATGTTATTGGGCGGAGGAGATGGCAAATACTTTGCTGAACAGCAAGGGACTATATTTAATAATACACAGTGATATTATTAGAATGTTTTCCTTAAATGGGCCTTCGTGTACATTTATATCACTGAGTGCACAATCTTTCCCTTTTAAGTAATAACAGGTCTGAAAATCCACTTTGGTCCAGCAGCCAGAAAATCAATTTGATTAAAATTATACTTTGAATGGAAATCAAGAAGAAATTGCAGATATTTCTCAAAGTCCTTTTAGCTCTACAAAAAAAAAATAGAATAAAAGTGAAATAAAATAAAACTAAATGGAGTAACTGGATCTAACTTTTGCATGTTGAGCACTGTCAGTAACTTGACTATTCATTTAATTGAGATTGACTGACACTCTGCATCTATTGAACTTGTTCCTTGATATACACCCTTGATAAAATATCAATTTGGTTGAGCTTTCGTTGAAAGACAATCAGCTCAAAGCAGTAGGTAGAATGCATACCTTCCTGTATCGTGCTCAACAGCCAGTGTTAATGACACGACATAACTGTAAATGCTTTAACATTCAATGTGACTGAAGAATACAGCACCACACATACAGGGTTAGGTGGTGCACTGCACCTAATTTTTAGGTATACCGGTATGAATTCATGCAATGGTTTTGCAATGCCGTCATCAACATCATTTTACTGTTTTTCATCCAGTGGATATTAAAACTGGCACTTTGCCGCAGTATGATATAAAGAATGCCATCAATTATAAGAATGACATATTTTAATCACATGGTATTTTGGGCATATTACCCAGTAATATTTCCTTTGAATAAGACTAAAACTCTTCTTTTAGGCAAATGCAATCCGTCCTTTGAGGAAGCGACAGAAAAGATGGCAAGACCATAGTGAGGAGATATTTTATGAATAGACATGAAACTATGGGACATAAAAAGTGTTCATATTAAGGAAATGTAGAATTTCATATCAGCTGGAAAAGGGATCTGATTGGAGTAGCCAGTCATCCCACATGATGAGGTGGTTGTTAATTCTTGATCAGTGCTGCAGACTTCAGGATGGCTAGCCTCTCTGTGTCGCCATGGAGAGGCAGACAGAATGAGAACCCCACAGCTGACCTGGTTGTTCCTGGTTCAGAGGTCCCCAGGTACCGCACACCTCCACAACACACCAGCCAGGAGCCACAAAAAATCGAAGTAAAAAATGGAAAAGAAGAGGTCCTGATGAGGCCTCGCAAGAAAGCAAAAATAAACCAACAGCCTTTATCTTGTTGAAGGCGACTGCTCTGGCATGGGAACCAGCAGTACACTGTCCGCAGACCGAATCGCCTCAGGCTAACAAGACAGAGGGTTCCCATGACAACTTTGGGCTGCTGCCCAGAAGAACTGAAGACAACAGTGAGCTGAGTCTTCTCTGCTACACCGGGAAGTGTCTGCTCTGCTACACCGGGAAGTGTCTGCTCTGCTACACCAGGAAGTGTCTTCTCTGCTACACCAGGAAGTGTCTGCTCTGCTACACCGGGAAGTGTCTGCTCTGCTACACCGGGAAGTGTCTTCTCTGCTACACCAGGAAGTGTCTGCTCTGCTACACCGGGAAGTGTCTGCTCTGCTACACCGGGAAGTGTCTGCTCTGCTACACCAGGAAGTGTCTTCTCTGCTACACCAGGAAGTGTCTGCTCTGCTACTCCGGGAAGTGTCTGCTCTGCTACACCGGGAAGTGTCTTCTCTGCTACACCAGGAAGTGTCTGCTCTGCTACTCCGGGAAGTGTCTGCTCTGCTACACCAGGAAGTGTCTGCTCTGCTACACCAGGAAGTGTCTGCTCTGCTACACCGGGAAGTGTCTGCTCTGCTACACCAGGAAGTGTCTGCCCTGCTACACCAGGAAGTGTCTGCCCTGCTGCACCAGGAAGTGTCTGCCTTGCTACACCAGGAAGTGTCTGCACTGCTACACCAGGAAGTGTCTGCACTGCTACACCAGGAAGTGTCTGCCCTGCTGCACCAGGAAGTGTCTGCCCTGCTACAGCAGGAAGTGTCTGCTCAGCTACACCAGGAAGTGTCTGCCCTGCTGCACCAGGAAGTGTCTGCCCTGCTACACCAGGAAGTGTCTGCTCAGCTACATTGTGTGCCTGTGACAGCTCCTGCTCCTGGTACATGCACATACATGTGCAGTCACAAAGTATCGCCTGTCCCTGCTCACTGGCTGGGGGGTTGGTGTGTGCTGATTTTCTTACACGGTGTCCTATGTTTGTAAAGTGGTTTGATGTTTTGGATAGTGCCAAAGGCCTCCACATTGTACCAGGTCTCTAGCTTTGCTACATTAGGTTTGTGCCCCACTACTAAAAAGCAGATTGATTTCTGCACCATGGATAATTTTCACAATGTGTCACGTTTGTATTTCTCACTGGACATTAAATATTTAGTTTTTTTAGTTTAGTTTATTTGACAAAATGAAAACATGTATCAAAAGACTTGCATGTGAAGAAATTGTCAAGGATAACACGAAAAAGTCCTGGACTTATTTCCATCGTGGTCCTCCTTGATGTTCCATCAGCTATAGCAAGATAATATCAGGCTATTCTGGCCATTTCACAGCCAACGGTGTAACTGTCAATCTCTGTAGTGACTGTGGGCATAACCCCAAACTCTGGGACAGCGTCAAAGTCTGTGAAACGCAAGGCCCATGGCAAATTGGCCAATTCAGTGTGATTTCATGCCATTTAATATACCGAAGCAACATGTCTTTCACAGCTTCAGAGATTTCAGTTAATAATTCATCTGCATTAATGAGACTGTGGCTTTTGTGACCATGAGTGCCTTTAAATTCTGTAAAGTGACAAGGTTCAGTGAGCAGAGGGGAAGGCCTCCTGCTGTTGAAGTCGTTTGAAATGCACAGATTTGAGAAGGGAACCAATGGGAAGTCTTACTGCAGCTACTCCCTAAAAAACCTTTTTGTTAAAACTCAGACCTTCTGCTTGGTCTTTGCCGTAATAAGGACTCTTGATGGCTTTGCGCGGCATCGAATATGAAGGTAGAAAGGTAGAATACTGGCTCCCAGCAGAGCAGATGACTGAGCTTCCTGTGGTGTCCCCGTATGTCCATAGCCAGGATTGGACTACACAAAGCATATCCTTCAAATATAGGGTGAGTCAAAAACACACACACGCATACACACACAATTTGGTGACACATTTGTTTTGTTGTTTTGCCTTTGTACTCCAACGCATTAGATTTGAAGGTTAAAGTGCAGACTGTAAGATGTAAATTTGAGAGCATTTACATACATATTGGAATTCCATGTAGGAATTACAGCCTTTTTTTACATGCGACTAATTGGACAAATTAACATAACCTTAAATTAAGTCTTGATTGCAAATCTTTTGCATTTGAGGACTGTCTGAAGTCTGCGACCGATCGGCATAACCAGATGCTGGGTGCTTCCCCTGGTGATGCTCTGCCAGGCCTGTACTGCAACTGTAACAGACTCCAAATGCAAATTCCACACCTAGAATCAACTCTAGACCTTCGGTTAACTTTCTTGTGGATGAACTAATGATACAACAGTACATAGTTGGCCAAGAAACAGCTGGGCAGCCAAATGTCCAATTACTTTTGACCCCTAAAATGGGGGACTATGTGCATAAAAAATAGAAAACAGTGAGTCCAACACGGATCACTAAATATGGATGTAAATTCCCTGAAGTTAGAACTGAGTCAACACATTAACCTCATATTTGTTGTTTCACTTTGAATCCAATGTGTTGGCGTGCAGAGCCCAAAACAACAGAAATTGTGTCATTGTCCGAATACTTACTGACCCCTCTGTATATATACAGTATATACACACAACCTATGGAGCATAGGGAGGCTGCTTAACAAATGCACTTGCTTGAGATTGCATACATACCCGAGTACTGAGTAACTTACTTAATGACTCTGTCATAAGAGTTTTATAGCGTGCGCCGTATGTAAAGTGTATGCTCTGTCAGCTGCTTCAGACTGAGCGAGCCTGCCGAGAAAAATAGATCAATCAATGAAAGGAGAAGAGGAACGCTTGTCACATTTAACACGCGGAGGTTAACTCAAGGACACGCGGTGCCGGGCGCGCTCAGTGCCGGGCGCGCTCAGTGCAGGGCGCGCTCAGTGCCGGGCGCGGTCAGTGCCGGACTTCATTCAGTCCATCACTTCTTCAGAGGAGGTCCTCGCTCATCTAATCTCCGAAATGGAATGCCAGGTGGGGCCCGGGTTTTTAAACGGAGATCTTGATGCTTTTTGAAGGCGTGTGCAGGACCGGGCAGACAGAGCTTTCCATTTTTATTAGCTCACCTCGAGAATGGCCGCAGACTTTGGCATTGATTGTGTGTGTGTGTGTGTGTGTGTGTGTGTGTGTGTGTGGTATGTTCGGGGTAATGAGTGAAATCTGTGTGTCTTTGTGTACATTTATGCTTGTTTATGGCTGTGAGCCATTGAGTTCTGTATTTCTGCATGATCGGGGTTTTAAAATTTATTCGACAAATACATGTTCAGTGTTTACTTGGGAATAATTAGATGTTTGCTGTTAATTCTATAAAACTCAAATTCACAAAGAAACTCAAATTTGAACCTGAGAAGCCATAATATTGCTATTGATCAATGAATGATTCATTTTTATGGACCCGTAATTCTGATATTCAAACACACAGCTATCGAACTTCACTCGGAATATGGCCGCACTGAATCCATATTTAGTGCTGAAATAATGAGTGCAATCTGTCTTTGAGTTCATTTATTTGTTTGTTTATGGCGATGAGCCACTGTCTCCTTTGTATTATTTGCAGTATGATCAAGGTTTTAGCAAAAAGATTGTAAAATTTATTCCACAAATACATTTTCAGTGTTTACTTGGGAACAACTTGATGTTTGCTCTTAATTCAAAGAAACTCAAATTCAAAATACCTTTGATCCTGAGCAGCCATAATGAAGCTACTGATGAATCAATGATTCACTTTTATGGACCCTTAATTCTGATATTCAAACGCACAGCTATTGAACATCACTCAGAGTATGGCCCCACTGAATCCATATTTCAGTGCGTTGCCGTGGTAACCCGCTCAGATATTGCGTGCATTGGAATAAAACGGCTAAATTAGACAGACAGCCTCTTGCCTCCTCCTTGTTCAAACAACACAGGGTCACACAGCACACTGTTTACATGGATAAAAACACACACAACACATCTATGTGGATACAAACACACACAGCACACTATCTGTGTGGATACAAAACACACAGCACAATATCTGTGTGGATACAAACACACACAACACACTATCTGTGTGGATACAAACACTCACAACACACTATCTGTGTGGATACAAACACTCACAACACACTATCTGTGTGGATACAAACACACACAACACACTATCTGTGTGGATACAAACACTCACAACACACTATCTGTGTGGATACAAACACACACAACACATTATCTGTGTGGATACAAACACTCACAACACACAATCTATGTGGATACAAAAACACACAACACATTATATCTGCATGGATAAAAAACACACACACAGCAAAGGCAGAACAGGAAAGACAAAGAGCTGGTGGCTGCCATCATCAGCATCCCTCACTGCCTCGGTCATACCTCTCTCTCTCCATTCTGCGCACAGTCCCAGATCTTGAACGTGCCACATTATGGCTGTATCAGTAATGATGTACCTGAGCATTACGGCTTGTATCAGTAATGATGTACCTGAGCATTACAGCTTGTATCAGTAATGATGTACCTGTGCATTACAGCTTGTATCAGTAGTGATGTACCTGAGCATTACAGCTTGTATCACTAATGATGACGTACCTGAGCATTACGGCTTGTATCACTAATGATGACGTACCTGAGCATTACGGCTGTATCAGTAATGATGTACCTGAGCATTACAGCTTGTATCAGTAATGATGTATCTGAGCATTACGGCTGTATCAGTAATGATGTATCTGAACATTACGGCTGTATCAGTAATGATGTACCTGAGCATTACAGCTTGTATCAGTAATGAGGACGTACCTGAGCATTACAGCTTGTATCAGTAATGATGACGTACCTGAGCATTACAGCTTGTATCAGTAATGATGTACCTGAGCATTACAGCTGTATCAGTAATGAGGACGTACCTGAGCATTACAGCTTGTATCAGTAATGATGTATCTGAACATTACGGCTGTATCAGTAATGATGACGTACCTGAGCATTACAGCTTGTATCAGTAATGATGTATCTGAACATTACGGCTGTATCAGTAATGATGTACCTGAGCATTACAGCTTGTATCAGTAATGAGGACGTACCTGAGCATTACGGCTTGTATCAGTGATGATGTACCTGAGCATTACAGCTTGTATCAGTAATGATGTACCTGAGCATTACAGCTGTATCAGTAATGATGTATCTGAGCATTACGGCTGTATCAGTAATGATGTATCTGAACATTACGGCTGTATCAGTAATGATGTACCTGAGCATTACAGCTTGTATCAGTAATGATGACGTACCTGAGCATTACAGCTTGTATCAGTAATGATGTACCTGAGCATTACAGCTTGTATCAGTAATGATGTACCTGAGCATTACAGCTTGTATCAGTAATGATGACGTACCTGAGCATTACAGCTTGTATCAGTAATTATGCATCAGGATCTGAAAGCCGTCACTGACGTGGTGGGGTAAGCATCTCATCAAACAGTGGTTTATGATTGTAGACATCAGGGGCAGGGCCTGCGACTCTTCTTTGTGGCAAAGGATTCGTAAATAAAACGTCTTTAGAGAACTGAATAGCAACTGTGACCTGAAAAACATGTTTATCATTGCCCAGAAAAAATACGTATGTTGTGCTTATACCATTCGGCCTACATGCTAACCGCTGTCCTCCCATTGATGTGCGTTGCTTGAAGATACAATTTGCAGATGCCTAATGTAATCACAGCTATTTTTGAGCTGTCTGCTGCAAAGAGAAATAGAAGATTGCGGCGTGGTGAATGTGTCAGATCCTCTCTCCTGGAGCTCCTCTCAGTCCCTGCTCACCTGCTGCTGCTCACACCCCCGACAGTGTTACAGTCTCACACTGATAGCCAGCGCACTTCCCTGAATTTCAAAAGCCATTACCTGGAGGGGAAGAAAAAAAAGAAAAAGAAAAAAAATATCACCAGGGCAATTCATTTTGTGATTGTAAGTGATTGTCTGCATGTCAGAGCTTGACTTGTTTTATTCCCAGACCAGCATCTGAAGATTGGATGAATGAAAAAGCTGAAACATAAAAAAATCCCCCTCTCCCCAGACACCTCCCCCCCCCCCCCCCCCACCCACTTTGGGATTCGGTCCAGCTTCCTCTTCCTCTGAAGGTGAAATGACTGACCCATCTGCCATGGCTCTGACAATACTGAGGAGACATGGGGAGAGAGGGAGAGAAGGAGAGAGGAGGGAGGGAGGGAGGGAGGGAGGGAGGGAGGCATAGGGTTAAAAAAGATAATAATGATGACACAAAGCATTATATAATTCAGGAGTAGTAGGGCGCCAGCATCAATACTGCATGGCTGCCATGCATTATTTAGGGCAGGCACAGACACTTACTGGTGCTTAAATTTATCTTCTGCGCAGTACTAGTGTGCCTCGCCCCCCTCCCATGGTGAGATGCTCTGTGTTGTTTATGTGGGGGAGAGAGATGCTCCATTTGCTGGTTGATGGGTGGGGAGGGGGGGGGGACTCACTGAGAGACAACATGGAGTACCTTTCTGTGCTATTTGGGCTGGGGGCTGGGGCACCCATGACTGGAGTGCTCCCTCTTTGTCCCGATCAATTATTTACCCCTTTCAACAGGCGGGCGGGGCTGGGCGGGGCTGGTCGGAGCAGGGCAGGGCAGGGCTGACCTCTGTAAAATCGGAGCCTTCGTTCAAGACGCCTTTTTTAACCCATTTCTTCGGCTGAAAACACGCTTGTTTAGTGATTTGGCTATTCTGGAATTAGGTCTCGATGCTAATCTGCACTATAAAAATGAAGTCTCCGTTCATCATTTTTAACCAGTTTCTTGAGTTGAGAACATTTTGTTTATTTGCCGACTCTTGAAAGGTGTCAGGATGAGATAATAATCTTCATCCGCTCATGGCAGTTAGAGCCTCACTAGCAAAACCACCTAAAAGGACACCCCTAGGACTGAGGATCCACCCACTGCAATAATATGGTGAACATTTATCCAACACCCACTACTCGCTACAGAGGTTACATAACACTAGTGTGTGGAAACATTATCATTCAGCAAATGCAAAGTAACTTTATTAAACTTTACAGAAATGTTTACAAGTTCCTTGCAGAGCTTGTGTTGACTTCTTTAGGAATCTTCATTGGGGAAGACACATGACCTATATTCTAAAATCTGAAATTCACTACTATAAATGGATGAAAATGTACAGATAAATTAATAAATTAGTAAATAAATTAAATGAAGTATAAAACAATGAGAGAAGAAAGCTGTCAATGACCGTATATATTTTCCCCAGGAAAAAAAAAGTTTTAAGCAGTAGATTTTAAGCATTTTTAATTTGCTGGGTAATTGTTTTTAGCAGCAGTTTCTCCTCTACACAACCTTAAGCCGTTCTGCATAATTTTACATTTCAAAGAGAATGTAACACACTTCTCTGGAAAGGATGCAAGGATCATGGAAATGCAAATTGACTTTAAACATCGGATCCCCGTTGGAAATCCACTCATTAATATTTAAGGAGGCTACTGTTTGCCTGGCTACATTTGCAGAATTGGATCTCTGATTGTGTCTTCGGCAGGTAAAGCTGATTTGCACCTCTGTTTGTGTCGGGGGTATAAAAGAAAAAAGGCACTAAGCTCTGAACGACTTATAGATGTGACTTGCAAGTGTGTCAGTGAAATGGCACACTTCAAAAATAAAATGGAGCGCGAGTTGCTGATTTTCGTGCTGGTTTTTCTGTGACATAGAGCATTCTCTCTCTGCCTGTCTTGTGTTCCCGACAACAGCAGAAGGGTCACATCTGCCCCCGCGAGTCTCTCGTCTGCGGAGCTGAGCATCAAACGAAGCCTGTCTGTTTCTTCCCATCACCATGGTAACAATCAACTGGAGTCATGAAAGACAGGAAAACCTGGGACATAAAAACAACACAGTTAAATATGGAGAGGGAGGGAGGGAGAGAGAGAGAGAGAGAGGGAGGGAGGGGCTGGAGTGAGAAAGAGAGAGAGAGAGACATTTTTTATGAAACATTTCCTGATTCACTTTGTATACACTGAAGCTACCACTTCAGCCTGCAACTCTGCTGCATGGTGCTGGTGCTGTGATTCTTCTCAAGGTGACTGTGTAATTTGATGGGACCGAAGCAGCTGCTCTGCGGAGAGCAGAACTACAATTTGCCCTCAGTCCACCCCTGTCTCAAATAAAGCAGTTATGGCCCCTCGACAGAGCTGTCTTGTGATTGGGTGTGATACCAGCCGGTAACCATGGTGACGGTGGCGGAACACCTGGTGAGGTCAGGTGGGTCGCGTGGCTCCTGCAGGAAGGGGGGCATTAATTGCGGCAGGCATGAGTCACATCCGGGAAAACATTGGCGGTTCTTGCCGGGCCTGGTGAGATTCGGAAAATATTCACTTAGCGGGCGCTCCTACCCAGAGCCAGATCCAGAGTGAGGAGCGTTCATCTAGGTCAATAAAAGTCATTAACTAAAGTATCATAAGCACCCACAGAGGAAGATCAGACACATCACGATGAAGAACTAATGTCCAACCATGATCACTGGTCCATGATTGACCGATCTTCAATTATTATTATTATTATTATTATTATTATTAGTAATATTACTACTATTGTTACTATTATACTATTATTATAATTAGTAGTAGCAGTTGCAGTAGTAGTAGTACTAGTAGTAGTAGTAGCAGTTAGTAGTAGTAGTAGCAGTAGTAGTACGTACAAGCTTCATGCGGCATTATACATTAAATCTTTTTTGACCGAAACAGCAGCATTTGGTGCAGAACATCCAAAATGGCAATAAATTGGTATTAAGCAGAAAATTACACTGAAAACATTGCAGGGAAATCATGCTGCCTAACAGGCTTCTGTAAGGGCAGAAAACAGATGCCCTGCTAAGGGGAATGTGAAACTGCATTAAATCATTGCTTTTATTTGATACAACCCATTGATCCGCTCACTAGTGCCCACCAGGGTAATGCGCAGCAAGCATTATGAGTCGCCATTTAACAAATTATACTGGGGGCTGATCAGATGGACAGATTGAGGGAGCCAGATTGGAAATTTGACAACAAATGTGATTTTTTTTAACGATCACGCTGAGTCAGGACCTTTTGCAATGTCTCATGGGAAATACTTAATAACTCGTGTTATCCAACTTCCTGTGTGTCATAATGTGCACAGTACGCAAAGCGCCAATCCCTGGGAGCTTGATCCACCAAGCTGCTGCATTTCTGCATTTCTGGATGTCAGTTGAAGGAATGCTTTAGCCTTCTGGGACTGAAGGCTTGTTCTTGCAGAATAAATCAAAGGTCACGCTGAATTCCGACAGCCGAATCTGCCTACGAAACACATAAAGGACGCTATTATATCATAAAGGACGCTATTATGTCTCGAAGACAACGTGCTAGCCGCTTGACAAGTGTAATTACATGGCCGTGACTGAGAGCGCTTATGTGTCGATGGACAGCGGTGCGAGCTCGTTAGCATTCCGTATGACGGAAGGTCGGGGAGGCCCCGGGAACGGCATCACGGTAATGCTAATAAACTGCCCAATGAGTGAGATCAACTGGGCCTGTATCGGAAACCACGTTATATAAGCACAGGGGAATTCATTGCAAACAGTTTAGGTCCTGCTTTAAATTAAATCGAATCGATACTGATGTTAATTTGAATTGATCCCATTCCACGATACACGGGAATTATGATAGCCAGAGTATCTCACTGATAAAATACTCTTTGAAAAACTACATCTTTACTGAGGAAACGTGCATCAATTCTGTTGCTGGTCTATATGACTGTGTTGTGTTGCTGGTCTGTATGACTGAATTGTGTTGCTGGTCTGTATGACTATAGTGTTGCTAGTTCATATGACTGTGTTGTGTTGCTGGTCTGTATGACTATAGTGTTGCTGGTCTGTATGACTGAATTGTGTTGCTGGTCTGTATGACTATAGTGTTGCTAGTTCATATGACTGTGTTGTGTTGCTGGTCTGTATGACTATAGTGTTGCTGGTCTGTATGACTGAATTGTGTTGCTGGTCTGTATGACTATAGTGTCGCTAGTTCATATGACTGTGTTGTGTTGCTGGTCTGTATAATTTTGTTGGGGTGCTGGTCCGTATGACTCTGTAGTGTTGTTAGTCCATATTACTGTGTTGTGTTGCTGGTCTGAATGACTGAATTGTGTTGCTGGTCTGTATGATTCTGTTGTGGTGCTGGTCCGTATGACTGAATTGTGTTGCTGGTCTGTATGACTATAGTGTCGCTAGTTCATATGACTGTGTTGTGTTGCTGGTCTGTATAATTCTGTTGTGGTGCTGGTCTGTATGACTGTGTTGCGGTGCTGGTCCGTATGACTGTGTTGCGGTGCTGGTCTGTATGACTCTGTTGCGGTGCTGGTCCGTATGATTCTGTTGCGGTGCTGGTCCGTATGACTCTGTTGCGGTGCTGGTCTGTATGACTCTGTTGCGGTGCTGGTCCGTATGATTCTGTTGCGGTGCTGGTCTGTATGACTCTGTTGCGGTGCTGGTCCATATGATTCTGTTGCGGTGCTGGTCCGTAAGGCTCGACTGGTTTACCTGTTCTGCTGTAAGCCTGCACTTGCATCACGCCACCAGTTAGCTCCACCTGTGCATGCTCATGGACTAGCCTGCTGCTGTCCAAGGTCCTGCAGGCCTCTCTGGATATTGGAGGGAAGGAGTGCAGCACTCTATAGCCAAAGAGGAGCAGCCCTTTCCCCCCCCCCTCTTAACCGTTTCCCACTACAGTATCTGCATTTGTGTGGCTCAAGGCTTCTTGGATTTCCTCACTTTCTGGGCGATTACGGTTGCATCCGGAGCGATTAAAGTCCCAAAGTGCGAGTGCCTTTTCTGTCTGCCTGTCTGCCCATGTCATATCGTTGGCAGTGTGTACGCATGGTTTACTCGAGTAAGGTGCGTGTAGAGATTCCTGCTCTTTTGGAGCTATCAGCTCCGGTCTGCCCCAGAACAGGAACCAAAAATAGCTTGTGGTCCCCGTCTTGTAGAACATCCCCCTCATGGTCTGCTGGTTAAATAACCCGGGATCTGGCATGTCATGGTAACAGTTGCCATGGGTTAAGTCAGGAAGAGATTCTGTATCAGGTGCGTTTTCATCAAACGGGGATGAACGAAACAAAAAGTGTAACTCTGTCTGCGTGCAGCCCACAGTCTGAGAGAAAGAACAGCGGGTGTGAGCGGTCATTGAGTTTCGGGTTTGTTTTGTTCACGCTCAGTATAATCTTCCGCGCCACGTGAAATGTTAGCGCACCCCTCCTCGGCTCCACCCTCCCTCACAATTCGACTCCCACGCCACAACCCCCCACACACGCACATTTGAAAGCGCTTTGATCAGTTACTCACGATTCTCGGTGTGACGAGGACCAATCATTTTCCCTAAAGACAGAAAGGAGAAGTCACTGTGCTCTGTAACCCATGTTGTGAAAGTATATTGCCAAGTTTATTTAATGATTGTAATTCAGGGGTGTGTAATCATGGTTTAATTGCATGCCGCCTCCATAAAGATAGTATACATTTTTATAAGGAAGTCTTTTAACATCTCATGACGTTTCTAACAGGCTTTAAGGACAGACTGCATTGTTTGAATGAAGAAAAGTGCTCTGCAATCTGACACTGAACTGCTATGTTTGTCTTCACACAAAAACACACACACAAACACCTACACAAACACCTACACACACATTGTGCTACGACCTGTCTGTGTAGAAATGGGCATAAGAAGTAGGATATTAGTCAAGAAGCTGTAATAATACGAAATCTGTTTTATTCTGAATGACTGATAAGTTGTAGTAGATAGATTAACAAGTATCCCTAAATCTTTAAAATGCCCTTCTTCGTTTACCTGAGAGATTCTGAAATTACAGTGGCCACACTTGTGGTGTTGCCATGCTAGGCTGGTTCCAACGGTCTTTCCGGGAACACACCTGTTAAACTGCCCTGCTGTCTTCACTGACAGGTGAAGCCATGCATGGGAATGTGTTTCTTCTTCCTTTCTTTTTTTCTGAGAAGCTGTTTTGTCTCTTTTTTCCCTTTACAGACAGGAATAGGTCAGACCACGCCCCGCCAATACAATGCTTTTGCTGTCACAATGCTCTGCTTTAGGTTACAGTGGAGCAGCAGAACTTGCTTCAGGAGACAGAGTAGTCAGTCAGAGCTTTGCTTGTGGACCAAAGCCAAAGAAAACTAAAAAAAAAAGAGCAGACAGAATAAAAAGTATATACGTGTATCTAATACCATTCCACAAATTGTGCAACTTTATCAACGGCCATCTCCCCATGCTTTGACCATGAGTCAGCCGATGAAGTCAAGCTGACTCAAGTAAAATGTTAACAAAGAAAATGCGCACCCCTGCCAAACTGCAATTGGACAGAGACTCCGAGGGAGTGGGAAGTTTGACCGTGTCAAGTTCACCTGCTGATACTGTATCACCACCCACAGGAAAGGCATGCTTGGGCAGGGGAAGGTCAGGAGTGTACATTATCACTGACACAGACGTTCACTGAACAAATATGAAGTGCGGATCCACAGTGAAGAATTCTTGTGTTGGTGGGTGTGTGTTTTAGTTAGTTAGTTTTATTTTAATCACCATAAACCCAAAATATCAAAATGCAGCCACAGTTGACAGCTCTATTGTCATGAATGTATGGCTATGGTAAATGGAGGAAGGCATTGTAAAATGCAGGCATTGTTATCCAGGTTCAATTCTATTTTTAAAACACATTCTTTCAGATCCCCTTTTGAAAGGATCATCCTTTTTATTGTGATAGGAACAAAAAACCACAATAAGATTTCGCTTTCCCAAAACTATCTGCTTTCAGCTCAAAGCGCACCCAAACACGGGTACTCTTACCAGGAAGTAGCACGGCCACGTGGTGCGGCGCTCCGGAGCGCTTGCATACGCCAGCTGACTGCAGGAGCCTGCTGGCCTGCATTTCATTGAGTTCCGTTCATTTTCTGTAAATAAATTCAGCCTCCAGGAATTTATTTCACTGGTGTTCATATCACTGTTTACTATCAAACCAATGCTACAATTAAATGCAGTTTTGCTATATTTCTATATATATTTATTTGCACATTCGCATTGCATGATGTTTATTGTTAGGCACTATATTTGAACTGCTATTTTAAAAAAATTTTTACTCACGCACGCACGCACACACACACGCGCTCACACACACGCATGTATGCATATGTATTTGTATATTTTTTTAAGTGTGCTGGTTATGATGCAAAACACTGAAAGAATATGGATAGCATTCATCCTTCCCTGAATAGCTAATGAAGACCAGGATAAGTGAAATGTTTTTTTCCGCTCTCTTGTTCTCTTGTTCTTGTTCTTGTTGGCCAGTGATGCAGAAAGAGGAACTGGGGGATGCAGTTTGATGCACTCGTCAGCCTTACTGATGCTACTGCACAGCTGCTAAAACGAGAGTTCTGTCAATTATACATTTCAAGTCTGTCACTCCAATTTATATTACATTTAGGCTTCAATTATATAACTCTAGAAATGCTAGTATCTGGCATTTTTGTCTAGTCAGGTTATAGCTGGTTGTTGGTGAGTTTTATTTGTTTGTGGTGACAGTTGTAATGTCACTGAATTAAACAAAAGGCGATCTCCATAGACGCCTGCGGGACACTATGAACGGGATCTCCATTGTTGTGGATTTTCCTCCGAAAACTGTTCCCCTCGGGCCATTCACAAAAGCTCCAGCTCGACGATTTCCCCTCCGACTTGTTTCCGCAAGTACCCGAAAAAACAGCGACGCGATCAAAAGCGAGCCAGGCAGACAGACTAATGACTCAAACAGACAGCTAAATGACTCACTTCAGAACGCATTCCTTTGTGTTTTATTATGGTTGTTACGTGGTGTAGGGTGGGATTATCTCCTAATTAATGGTTGTCTATATTTTCTTTTCCTAATGACTCAGGGTTAGTCATCCTTTGTTGCTGTGTCTTTGCCGTTTGCTTTATGAAGAGTTATGTGACTCAGGTTATGCGATCCGTAACTGCCCATTCTGTTAAACCTAGTGCTTCAGAGAAAGATGACTTGCAGTGTTTTCAGAAATCAGTTGAAAGGGGGACTTTAGGTAAAACTGGGCTCACATTGTGTCACTGCCTCTGGGACACTAAAGATTTGTGGTTTCCAAGTTAAAATATGCAGGTGTGTGTGTGTGTGTGTGTGTGAGAGAGAGAGAGAGAGAGAGAGAGAGAGAGAGTGTGTGTGAGAGAGAGAGAGAGTGTGTGTGTATGTGCGTGTGTGTGTGTGAGAGGGGAGAGAGTGTGTTTGTGTGTGTGTGTGTGTGGGAGAGAGTATGTTTGAGAGAGAGAGAGAGAGAGAGTGTGTGTGTGTATTTCCTTATTCTGTTGCTCAAGACATTCTGTCACTGCGTGTGGAATGAAAAAAACAGATCACAGTCACGGGGGCCCTGCTCGGACCCAGAAAAACCCTGGGTACAGTGAGTTCAGGTTCAAACAGGAAGTGTGAGAAACTCATAATAACGTGGCATGCCTCCAACGCTCCAGGCTCCGAGCGGATGGGGGGGGGGGGGGGGGGGGGGCGGGTTCTCCTACAGTCAGGGGAATGAGGTTACACTAGTAGGCAGGAAGCCTGACAAACCCATGACTCTCGCCTCAAAAACAGGTCCAGATGGGCAATGACTTCTCAGAAAAATGATTATTTCTGCTGTTATATCATTGTTGTTTATGCAAGCCGACCGGGAGGAAATGATTAATGAGCTTAGCAGAGTGAGTTAACTCAATGCGCTAAGAGCAGGGATCGGGGGAAAATCAAGGACTTGTAGCAGCCTAAACATCCTAATTCAGCTAATTATAGGTGTCCTGTGCTCACCCAAAGGAAACAGCACGCTCCTCATCGCTGAGCCTGGACCCCCCCTGAGTTAGATTCACGTAATCTTCAAGAGAAGTGTTTCCCCAAACGTACGATAATGCAGCATTTAATCTGATAGATGCAATGCAAAGCAAGAGACTGAGAAGGTTGCCATTTTAACACGTGTTGTTATTACATGTAGACTTTGAAAGGATGGATGCAGTGGAGCCGCAGGAAGGAGGGAGGGTCATAAGCGGAGGGTCATGGTGGGGCTCGGTCCCATCGGACGTGCGTATTTACGAGACACGGTGCGGACCCAGACTTCTTCCCACCCACGATCCTCCAGGAAAGTCCCGAGGCGCTCGAGTGGGAGTGCTTCAGCATGGACGGCGTGTGACTCGCCGGGGTCAAAGGGCAAACGCGAGCGCGTGGATCCTTAGCGAGCGCGCTGACGACGCGCCGTCGGCCCCGCGGGACCCCGGCGTGCGTTCCGCGCGTCGGCGGTAAAAACGTTTCTGGCTTCTCGGAAGAGGCCTGAAAAGAACGGGAAACAGAGCAACCCTGGGGAAAAACACACAATATAAAACTAAACGGAACAAGACACGAGCCAAAAAGCGAAGGGCTTAAATATGTTCCCGCAACCCAATCTACACAATGGCACTGCTGCACTTCGCTCATGCTGAGAAAATGCCCACTGCTGCAATGTGGCTCTCTGCCAAAGCGTTGCTCAATCTGCATTCAGTGAAAGGTCTGGCATAGTGCGATGGGGCGTATGCCCCCAAAAAACCAAACAAAGGCTGAGTGTATGACTCTTTGACCCTTTTCTGGAATGTTCTAGGGCTTCAAGCAAAACATCCTGTTTGTCTTGCCTGCGGAGCTGTGTAAATCACGCCCTTCCACTCCTCCGTTCACTGTATACAAACAGCACGTACTGCATGAACCCTGAACTGCGTTTCTGGAGACAGTGATTGGTCTTTATGCTAAAGAACTGACGAGCGATTGGCTGAAGCTGGGAGTTTAACAGAAGAGCATAATATAGTAAACGCTATATTTCCTCTTGAGATGTATGAAGCCTTTCAGAACCATTTGTGTGTTTATAGCCCCCCCCCCCCCCCCAGTAACGGGCCTTTGTAGGCTTTGAGAGCGCGCTTTCCTGACTGCAGAGGGCCTCTTGATGGAGGTGTTTCGGCACGGTGGCTCTGCGGTGTTGGCGGGTTCCAATGGAAGTCCGTGTTTGTAGCTTTAGTCATTGTTCAAACGCGAGGTACGTCCGGGAGGCCCTCTCAAACGGGGGGGGGGGGGGTTGGGGGGGGCAGACCGGCGCTTGCATTGTGTTCCTGATAAAGATGGAGGGCGCAGGGTGGGAAGTGTGGGGTGGGTGGCTGTGTGGGTGGGTGGGTGTGTGGGCAGGGTTGTGTGGGGGCTTATCAGTGCATATATCTGTGGCCCATTGTTCATTACCGGGCTGTTTTCTGTACAAACACGTCGCGGAGGAATTCGGTAGCCGCTGCTCAGAAAGAAATGTCATAATGCTGAAAAACATGGGGCGTCATGAGGGATCAGCATTTCTGAACTGGAAACGGATTTGCCTCCTGTTGGCCCGCCAGCTACACCAAGAGTTGGGAATACTGGCCCTCTGGTCTAAGGGAAAAAACCAAAACCTTCCACTTCATCAATACCCTAGATACAGCATTACTCCTACAATTAAATACATGATCCTGTGGCAGATATTTCATAAAAATGAATATGACTTCCTGCATAATGTTAACTGTATTCACAGGAGGTGCAATAAATATGCTATTATTGCTGCAGTTACAGGCAGTGTACATGTGCTGTGTTGTGTCCTTGTCATGTCATGGTGTCCACTGTGGTACCTGTTATCCAAACTGCTGTTGTTTATTATGGGTAGACAGAAAACAACAATAGCAAACAAACTAACTCGTAACTACGGTAATGCTAATATGAACAGATACTGATTTAATGGGATCCTGTCAGTACTCCAGATTTGACAGATGACCGTCAGCTCTCTTAAAAACAATAATGAAAATTTACAGTTTAACATGGACGTTCCACTGGAACTTGAAATTAAAGGTGAGCTATTGGAAATGGATACTCAGGAATATATAGTATATATACGTCAGTGGCCTCCTTTGACATAAACCACATAAACCAGGGGTACTCAAATGTGACCTTGGGGCCAGTAGTCCCGCTGGTCTTCGTTCTACCCCTCTAATGAGGGGCTGGTTTACACCTGATGCAGCAGGTGAGTGTAATCTCTGTGCAATCAGTGACTTTATTGCATTGTGGACTGTCAGGCAGAAGAGAAACCCAGCAGAACTGCTGACCTTGAGGGCCGGATTTGAGTATCCCTGGCATAAGCATTTGGCTCAGCCATTAGGCCTTTGTTTCTCTGAGTGGGATTTACAGAGCTGTCTCACAGAGGCGCGCAGCCTAGCTCAGGCCGTTAATACGCATGAAGGAGAAGCTCTGACCGTTTTCATGGAAACAGTTGCCTAGACACGGCAGCTCCTGCAGTCCCTCAGTCCAGGCCCCCTTCTGCAGAGTCATCAGGGCCCCGCCCACTGTAGTGTCTGCATTCCAGAGCATTCCCCCGGTCCCCACCATTCAGTCCACTGTAATCACGTGACATCACAACCCCAGACACCCCCGCAGGCGCCATGGAAACCAGATCAATATATCGCAGTGATATTAGGAGCCAAAGCCTGCTGCAAGCGGAAAGGACACTATTATTAAAAAGTGCTTGGTCAGTGCTTTGTCCTTAAGCGTGGCAAATGAGTGTGTGTGTGTGTGTGTATAGTGCATGAGTGTGTCTGCATGTGCGTGTGTGTTTGTGTGTGTGCATGTAAGTGTGTGTATGCATACGTGTGTGATGTTCATCTAGATTACTAGTAAAACGGAAACCGAACAATTCATTTTTGAGAATTTGTTCCAGTCACAAAAATGCAGGTCTCTTGACACTCCCTTGAAACTTCTACCAAGCAGAACCTGTTCGAACTGCCCCAAACCAGCTAAAAACCTGTTCAAACTACCCTGAACCGGCTAAAAATTGTTCAAACTGTTGCTGCCTTTCCAAGGTTCTTCCTGGATGTTTCTAAAAGGATTCCTTTGTTTAACTTATTTGAACTTTTACCTTTTTTTTTTTTTTTTTACAACCTTCATGTCCTTATCAGGCTGGGAGTCACACACATCCGTGTGAAAGAGCAGGATGTCCTGAGTTCAGTCTCCTTTCAGCAGACCACACAGAGAATGCCACTGTACTGGAATCAGTTTATGCGTAATCAAGTCTGAAGTGGATGCGGTTTTTTTCATCGAGTATACAGTATTTGACTTGTTCAAATGGTAAAAATGTGTAACGTTTTCAGCTGGGAATTCATTTTTGTAGTTTATACGTTGCCTTTATTCACTTTGCGTGTCACTGAAAGTACAAACAGACAGAGTTGCGGTAAATCAAGAAAGCAGTCATGAAACGAATTCGAAAAACAGCAGACGTATGAAGTCTGACCTCCCAGAGGGAGGCAGCAGGACCTCGATGTACTCCACCGAAGAGAAATAACAAACCGGACGTAGCGCTCATTCGACCGGAAATAACTCATCCTCTTCCTGATTGGGTAGTGTTTGATCAGGATTGACAGTGTGGTACTCTGTTGCTACTGGAGCTGCAGAAAGGGGAATGACGTTTTAACTCATAATGCTCTTTCCGGCCCACCGGCTGATGAGTCTGGGAGGATTTCAGGAAGCCGCACCTGGATTATATCAACTTGTAGTCCCTAATTTTGACTTACAAGTAAATGTAAGCCTTATTGTTGTTTTTTTCCCATATGTAAACGCCAGGTTTTCTATTAAATTGGGTGGTTTTCAGTTTGTGTTTGTGAGAGAATAGGTAGCGTGCCCGTTAGACCGTTGCTGATTGACTCCAGGTGTTGGCGTCTGATGCATTGTGGTCCGTGAACGTTCTGCTCGTCCACGGTGGCTTGGCGATGCGTGGCCTTCTCAAATGCGGAGATGAACTCAGCACGGATTCGTGAAATTTGTACCCTGTGTGTTGAATTGCCGCGTCAGTGGTCCGAGAAAGCCTTCCGCGTTTCTCGCTGTCTCTTTGCCTGTCTTCTCTCGGTCATTTAGAAAAAGAGAAGAAAAATGTTTGCGAGGAAAAGCGGCCGCATTTCTGCAGCAATTACTTGCCCGCTGGCCTGGCGGGAGTTAGTGGGAGGTCACGATGGTTGTCATGACAACGGTTATGACTCACAATCAGGCGGCGGTACGTCCTCCCACGCACCAGGCAAGGGAGGAGGAGGAGGAGGAGGAAGAGGAGGAGGAGGCCGGACTCGCATTCTGCTCATGCCTCGCCCATCCATCGGCGAGCAGGCAGCATCACATCACCGTTCAGTTCAGTGGCTGTCCGGCCAGTGTTGGGCTTTAACTGCAGGGCCAGGAGGACAAGGGGGGGGGGGGGGGGGGTGAACAGAATGAGTGTGGAGAGGGAGGGGTAGGGGTGAACAGTGGACACGAGCAGAAAGAATGTGGGGAGGAGGGAGAGAGAAAGCCAGCGTGAGACAGCCAATCAGAGCACAGCAGAGGATATTTCAGTCCTCACGTGTTGCCGATAAGACTCTCGGGGGGAACAAGCAGACAGTTTTGTTCTCTAACACAGGAAAGCGGTTCAGTTGTTCCCGGGCAGGGCCCCCCCCTTTTCCCTCGGCCCCGCCCCCACCCCTCATACCCACGTAAGCCCTGGCCGTCCCGCCAGCGCCCCGGCTCAATACCGCCGCTTTGTTTATCCCGAAACGCGGGTCATCCGCGGGCCAGCTCCCAACCAGAAATGCTTTGGCTCCCTGCTCTGGCAGCCGGTCAAATCCACCCTTCTTTGAAAAGATTACTGTGCCATGGTTTCCAAACAAATGTGAACCCGCAAGCCCTGCCAGATCTGCTGAGTAGCAAGGAATGCCACAGCAGGGTCCCAGGCCCAATTCACACACACTCACACACACGCACATATGCACACAGACACACGTACACACACACACACACACCCATACACACGTACGCACACAGACACACGCAGACACATGCACACACACACACACACACACACATATGCATGCACACACACACAGACACACACACACATACAGACACACAGACATGCACACACACACACATGCACACACACACACACACCTTCCCTGGCTTCCCCTGCCTTCTCAAACATTTTGAAGTCGCTGCTCAGACAGGCAGTTTTTTTGATGCCAAAATGAAAGCCTCACAACAAGATATTTCCATTCAGAAAACAAACCTGAGTGTGAAAGTGCACCTGAGCCATGTCATGTGCTCTCCCTACATTTCCCTGGGCGTGGCAATGATTGATCAACTCATCCAGCCTGAGAAACACAGAGGCTGCTGGGAGACGCAGTCCAGCCCAGCAAAGTAGCTTTACTCGACCCACCACTCACTCTGAGGCCTCTATACCCTGAGCGCTAAAAGATTTTTCTTGGGCTTTATTGTTGGGCGCCTGTCATGAGACTGAACTCCATTATACTGGTACTCCTTACTGATAGCTTGTTGAAGGGGGGTTTTTGAAATGATCGTTGCTCCTTATGAGTGCTGTTCACACTGAACTGCGCTGAGAAAGTCAAATCAGGGCAGCAGCATTGATGTCATTGTGTCCTGCTTTGCTCTGCTGCATAACCACCAATTGGAAAAGACCATTTGGCCTTCTAATACTGTACAATCACCCCCATCTGCAACTGGAATGTAAAACCAGAAAACCATGCTGGAAAATGACTCAGGATGCTGGACGCTTGCTGCTGCACTGGGCGTTTGGACATGGGACAGGCGCTAGCCTCCGGATGGTTCCGGATGGTTCTGCCGGCACCATTTTAAGGGCCCGGCGTGGCTCTCTGCACAGACCACGCAGCCTCTAGCAGAGTGCAGCACACAACACAGTGAGCACGTTCATGCGCATGTTGGGGGTCAGGGGGTTTGGTTTAAAATACCATTCGGATCCTACTCATTTTTCCAATTATTTCAGTATTTTTTCTTAATTCATAGAAAAACATCTGAAGAGACCCCAGAAACCCAGAGATCCAGACTGCATGGTGTGGCGGGGGTATTCTCAAAGGGCCTCAAAGGGCTGCCGACTGCGTGCCTCGAACAACTGATCTGGGATCTGTGCGCCCGTTCCCGAATTATACGCGCGAGGGCTGGGACCCATCCAAGGTCAACGCTCTGGAGTAACATTTACCCTCGGGGGGGAACGCCAGCACGGTCGCCTTCGCACATCTGCGTGCGTTCCCTGCGTCACTCCGAGCGAAAACACGGCGTAGCGACCTCCGCCAAGCGGCACCATGAGGCGGCGTGACGTCCTAAAATACCTCATCGGGGCCGCCCCCCCCTCAGCCTCGCGTGTCACTGTTACTCATTCTGCCAGAAGGCCGGTCTGGTAACACGCCTAGGATCTGTTCACAGTCTCAGAGGTCATTAGCTGTGTGTGGGTCTCTCCATTCTGAGTGCTGAGAAAATATGGAACAACCAGGTTAGCGCATTGGGATACCAGGATGAACAAGGACCAGACTCACCCACCTACATAAAACAAAGCCTGTCTTGCACATCGTGTGATTTAGATGGTCAGTGGGGAACTTGTTCAAGCTGTTTGTTTGCGATCTTCCACATTCTGTAAATAAGAGTGACGCCCCATTTCACTGCTGATTATGCATTAGAATATTTGGAATAAAGCAGCACATTTATTCAAGGGTTACAGGGATCAGAGCCCAGTGAGTTTACAACCCTCAGGGAAGCTGGGGCTGTGTATCTAACTGTATACTTGTGTTCTGTCTGGAGTGTATAGCAGGTATGGAAGTAAAAATGTCACGTGATCAAGTCCGTCCCAAACTCAACAAATATGCAACAAGGCAAGAATGTGAGATTTTATGGGAGTACTCTGTGTTTTTTGGAAGACTGAAAAAGTATGTTTCGAAGCATACTTTTCCATACTTTCCCTTCTCTGTTGCCATCTCATTTTCTGCTCTGTATTAGAGGGCGAATAAGAACTTTTTACTCGGCCAAGAAAATGGATGACAGAAGGCAGGAGGATTTTGTGTACAATTGTAAGTTTATGTTATTTATGGATTTTTGTAAGATCAGAATGTTTCTTGTTAAGGTTAGAGGTCAGTGGTGGTGACATCAAAGTACAAGTATGTTTCACATTGAACGGATTTTAAGCATTCTTTCACTCGATAGTGTATTCTTGTAAGTGTGCCTGGAAGGGTGCTCTTACACGAGAACGCGAGAAGACAGCGTATAAGTTCACAGTTTGAAACCCAGTGTAGGTCTTGTCATAAACGGAGCGCTGTGGTACAGACACGCCCACCGATGTGAGTGGCAGACTGATGGTAGGCAGCGTGAAACAGTGCTTATGTGCTGACTCTGGAGAGAGGAGGTTGAGAGGGCAGATAGTTGTTACAGGCCTGCTTCTGAATAGGCCGTGTAAGCCTGCACTTCAGCAGGTCTGCTGCTTAGTAACACAGGCCCTGTCACAGATGAGCCTCTGTGCTCTGATTGGAGGGGGCTAGGGCGGGGGTGGGTAGTCAGACCCCCGCCCCCCCTCCCACCCCCCCAGGGGAATCTCCAGCAGTACTTGGGCAGATGCAACACACTTCACAGAGAAGCAGGGTTGCGTAACAGGCCTGTTTAGCTCTCTCTCTCTCTCTCTCTCTTCTCTACCTCGCTCTCCCCCTTTTCCGGCCGAGGGGCCCACTTCCCTGAGGGTAGGGGACGATGATGGAGAAACCTAAACTGCAGCTCGACTGACGAGGCCTCTCCGAATGAAGAAGGGTGTAAAAATAGACGCCGCGTCTGGTAGGAGAGGGGAAGAGAGAGAGGGGTAAACGGGGTTATTGGATGCCAGGGAGATAAGTTAAAAGGGGGAGAACACAAGCGTGGCTGTGTGTGGAAGGCCTTGGCCGGGGGACAGGGGGACAGGGCCCTGCGCTGTTCCCACGAGGCGGCACAATGGCCCCCTTTGGAGAGCGTGACAAAGAGCCCAGTGTGGGGGAGCGGCGCGCGCCGGGGAGCGCCCGGCCCTGTGTGCGCTCAGCGGGCAGCTGGGCCCTCGGCCCTGGGCGCTCAGCCCCGGCCCTGTGTGCGCTCAGCGGGCAGCTGGGCCCTCGGCCCTGTGTGCGCTCAGCCCCGGCCCTGTGTGCGCTCAGCGGGCAGCTGGGCCCTCGGCCCTGTGTGCGCTCAGCGGGCAGCTGGGCGCTCGGCCCCGGCCCTGTGTGCGCTCAGCGGGCAGCTGGGCGCCCGGCCCTGTGTGCGCTCAGCCCCGGCCCTGTGTGCGCTCAGCGGGCAGCTGGGCGCCCGGCCCTGTGTGCGCTCAGCCCCGGCCCTGTGTGCGCTCAGCGGGCAGCTGGGCCCTCGGCCCCGGCCCTGTGTGCGCTCAGCGGGCAGCTGGGCCCCGGCCCTGTGTGCGCTCAGCGGGCAGCTGGGCCCTCGGACCCGGCCCTGTGTGCGCTCAGCAGGCAGCTGGGCCCTCGGCCCCGGCCCTGTGTGCGCTCAGCGGGCAGCTGGGCGCTCGGACCCGGCCCTGTGTGCGCTCAGCGGGCAGCTGGGCCCTCGGCCCCGGCCCTGTGTGCGCTCAGCGGGCAGCTGGGCCCTCGGCCCCGGCCCTGTGTGCGCTCAGCGGGCAGCTGGGCCCTCGGACCCGGCCCTGTGTGCGCTCAGCGGGCAGCTGGGCCCTCGGCCCCGGCCCTGTGTGCGCTCAGCAGGCAGCTGGGTGCTCGGACCCGGCCCTGTGTGCGCTCAGCAGGCAGCTGGGTGCTCGGACCCGGCCCTGTGTGCGCTCAGCAGGCAGCTGGGCCCTCGGCCCCGGCCCTGTGTGCGCTCAGCGGGCAGCTGGGCGCTCGGCCCCGGCCCTGTGTGCGCTCAGCGGGCAGCTGGGTGCTCGGCCCCGGCCCTGTGTGCGCTCAGCGGGCAGCTGGGCCCTCGGCCCCGGCCCTGTGTGCGCTCAGCGGGCAGCTGGGCCCTCGGCCCCGGCCCTGTGTGCGCTCAGCGGGCAGCTGGGCGCTCGGCCCCGGCCCTGAGGCACTGGTCCGTCACCGGGGACGCGGTCACACTGCAGCCGCTCTCTCTCAAACACGCACATGCACGCACACACACGTATGCAAGCACGCATACACACGCGCTCACTGTGTCCTCCCACCCCCACACTGCACCCTCTGTCTCAGACACACACATGCACGCACGCACGCGCACACGTATGCATGCACGCACGCACACACACATGCATGCGCACACGCATGCAAGCACGCATACACAAACACGCACACATGCTCGCACGCACACGCATGCACGCACGCACACACACACACACACAAACACACGCACGCGCATGCATTCATTCGGAAATGCCCAGGTATGCGTCACGAGAATGAAAGTTTTACGTTTAAAGCTTAGAAGGTGGAGGTCTCAGTGGTGCATGATGAGTCACTGTCGTCCCGGCCAATTGAAACCCTCCCTTCCCTGGGAAATGCTAGAGCCGACTTGTGTGCCGCGCTGTGAGATTGCCCGCTACAGTTAGCAATCGTGCGGCCCACAGCAGACCGTGGGGCCCGTCCCTGCTGTGGGCTAGCGCCTTAGCAGGAGAAGCCCCAAGTGTACTTGCTTTGTACCTCTGAAAATGTGGCGCTCTCGCGCCGAGAACAAACAGTTCTGCTTTTTTTTTCGTGTGGAGCACTTCCCTTTTGAAGGGAGAGAGTTCGCCGCATGTAAAACCGAAGATGACTCTGCACAGCGTTGTTTTGAAAGAGCTTAGCTTTCTGGGTAAAACGAGGACGGGTCCAAAAATAGACCGGTTTCCCAAAAGCCCTGCACGGCTGGAGGAGTCCTGTCCGTGCAGACAGCGCTTTCATAATCAGATCAGGGTAGGCTGGCCTCGTCTCCTCCATTACCACCATCCTTCTGCTCTGATTCGATTCAGCGACGCTAATATCTTTAACCCTCAGCCAACGGACGCTGTCTGAACATTGCAATCCGGCTTCTTCCTCGTCCTTTCCTATTTGTTCTGGTGGAGTTGAGCCATGGGCAGCCATTTTTAGCCTCGGGAAAATGTTAATAATTACATTACAGTGACTGAAACAGTTATGCAACAATACATGATTTTTTTTTTTTTTTTAGACAACATCCGGGCAGGGGTGACTGTTGTCTCAGGAAAATTGAGCATCTGTGTGTGTGTGCTGTGTGTGCTGTGCGTGTGCGTGTGTGTGTGTGTGTGTGTGTTTGTGTGCATGTGTGTGTGTGTATGTGTGTTTGTGTGTGTGTGTGTGTGCATTTGTGTTTGTATGTATGTATGTGTGTGTGTGTGTGTGTGTGTATTTGTGTGAATGTGTGTGTGTGTGTGTGTGTGTGTGTGCATGTATGTGTTTATGTGCATGTGTGTTTGTGTATATGTGTGTGTGTGTGTATTTGTGTGAATGTGTGTGTGTGTGCGTGTCTACCCTCAGTATTGCATCCCTTCAGTGATATTTTTTTTTTAAAGCTGTTTTCTGAGAACAGTGGTTTGCACAAATTTGCACTGACAAAGCAGGAAGTCCGCAGGCATGTTGTAAATCTACAACCGCTACATAGAAGGAATGTGTGGTGAAATTCTTGACAAAGAAAAAAAAAACACAAAAACATTTCAGGTCCAATTTACAGCTAGTCATCATCAAGAACAAAACAGCGTGGCAGTTTTATTTTTGTAATGGTTATTCCACATGCTGCATCAGCAACTGCTGTGCTTTAAGAGCCCGGGATTTGTGTGTTTCTGCAATGCTGAGTCGCTCGAACCGCAGTCTGCGGCTTCGTCGCACAGAAGCACCATGGGAAGGCTGGGCCGGGGAGACGGCCCCCTCTCGGCTCTGTGCTTCACGCCTGCGTTTTGACGAGCGCTCCAGCACTGCGCTGCCACTTTAGTGAACGCACGAGGGCGTCCATCTTAGAAGCTCTTTGACACTAAAGACTGAGGTCTTGACTTCCTCAGCATTGTTCTAAGAGCTAAACCTCCTTCACTGAAGTGTCTAAATAAAATACGGGACAATTGAGATGGGGGGGGGGGGGGGTCCAAGAGATGGGGGGACCCAGGACAAAAATGTTCTTATATTTTTCTTTTCCATCGCCTTGTTTGCTGGATGTCCTCCAATGGAGACAGGGTGAGAGAGCGCAGCTCCAGAGCGGTCTGGGGTTCATTTTGCACTCGTATCGTCCCGTCTCTGGGATTTCACTTCAACCGCACCCTTCTGATGCTTCCAGAATCCAGCTGAGCTAAACAGGCACACAAACACGTCTGTCCCTGGGCTACGTTACCATGGCAGCCCAGGCCTTGCTGTGCATACAACTTGAGCATAAAATTAATGATCGTATTTCAGATTCAAGCAAATGGCTTTTTCGCTGTGAAAGATCATACTGGAGCCGGTTATCGTGCTAGCATCATACTCCTCATGGAGCAAGGGAAATTTCACAGAGATTTGCCTGCTGACCCCACATGACACTCTCCATCATCAGCACATGTTGAATAAGCATGCCTCCCCCACCCCCCCCCTCCCCCAATTAATGAAAGCATTACAACCAACATGCAGCCTTTTGATTGGCTGTTTGAAAGCCTTTCATTAGCAGTTTTAGCACCAAGGCAACGCACACACACACAAACAGACACGCATGCATGCATGCACACACAGAAACACACATGCACGCACACACACATGCACTCATACAAACACACACACAAAACATATGAGCACACACACACTCTAATTTACAAATAGCCGACAAAGAGAACTGAACTCAACTGAAAAAAAAGTTTTAGAATTGCCACGTCTCAACGTTGGCCCAGAACCAGGACGTTACTAGTCTCCGGGTTTCAGGAACCGTTCAGGTTCTGACAGCGTTCGCCATGGGGGCCCGGCCCCCGGCCCCCGGCCCGAGCAGAGAATCGATTGGTCTCTGGATCGATGGGATCTGCAGGGCTGACACAGAGCCTGTGGGAGCGGGAGGGAAGCAGATTATCTGGAGCTGCCGTCTATCAAACAGCTCAAAGAAGTCAGGGGAGGAAGTCACAAGGCCCGGACGAGCCGGGGCGGGGTCAGAGCAGGGACAGGGGCATGTGACCGGGCACAAACGAAACACGACGGCTCTGCGATTTCTGAGTGACCGTGGCTGAAATGAGAAGGAATGCTCAGAATTCCTCCGATTGGAGATCGCAATCATGTGACAGATTTGAGTGAGAACACTGAAAGACCTGAAGAACTCCCTGAACCCTAACTGCCAACAGGCTAGCAGAACTGGTTTTGTTTACCTTACTCTTCAGGTCAGAAGACACGGAGGGTCAGGGAAGACTAGTCATGATGCATTGTGGGAGCTTGCAGAGACCTGATGTGTGAGAGCTTCCGATGTAATCTTCGCTTTTATTTCAAATGATGAGATTCGCACTTCTGATTCAAAGCATTTCAAGTTAGACAACTCATACAGTATATACCATGCTGTTGGACAATTGAAAGATAACGTGAAACATGAATAAAGGTAGTATGCAGGAAATGCGACATACAGACGTTTCTGTATACTAAATACTGCCTACCAGTTAATTTGACTTATCTAACAGCAGCCAATAGATCAGTACCATGGCTAATCTATTAAGAAATATGTACAATTGAAATTACATGCAAAACCTATCAAAAGTTTTTGTTTCTGCAAGAAAGTAAATAAGAAACTCAGCGTAGGAAATTCAGCTCAGGAAGGGTAATTACAGTTCTCTGGATGCAGCCACTGGTCAGTCTAAGTTTGCATGTGTGAGAAAGATTAGACCTGGAATCTGGGCCCAGAACAGTGCCCACTGCCTTCTACTGTGTCCAGGATCAGGTGTAGTTACTGGCTAACGATGGAAGAGTGGATGTCCACCACCCCATCCACATCACCCTCAACCCCCTCACTATAACTGAAGCCCTAGGCCAAGACTGAGTCATTAGCACATATATTTTATATACATAGAAATGCATACTGTATATATGTGTGTGTGTGTGTGTGTGTATGTGCGTGTGCGTGTGCACACACTTGTGCATGCACCTGTGTGAATGTGTATGTACACTCGAATGCGAATGCACGTGAGTGTAACCTGCTTCAAATCTTTCAGTCAGTTACTCCCTTCGGATTCTACAGGTATTTTGGTTTCCCCTCTGACGCGTTCTTTAGCATTTCTGCTTTAATCTAAAACATGAGAGCCCTGCATCAACTTCCCAGCTTCCCTTGGGAGAGATTGTTGCTGTTTATGTTACACGACGTGTGAGTTCATCATCTAGGGTACATTTCCTGCGGGTTTCAGAACGCTGTTTTCTTTCTGGGATTAATGTGCAGTACAGGGCTCTGGGGTAATACCGCTCGGCTATAACAGAGTCTGAATAAGTGCACATTACCAGGCTGTTACTGCCGCTGAAATAGTTATATGGAGATTTGCTAACATTTTCACAAAAAAACAATACTTTAGCTATATTGTGTCAATAAACAAGTAGTTTATTTTTTATTTTTATAACTTATAACTTTTTTATTGTTGCTCTTGGATTGGAGCGTTCCGCTTTTAACCGTATGCCGTGTAGCCTGCCTCAGCTCACCCTGCTAAGACTGCAATTCTGTGAAATTCAAAATCGATAACTGCTTTAAATTTTACTGTTAAATTTCAGCACATTGGTAGAGTTTGAAGAATATGTTTAATAGTCAAAAGTATTAAAAGTAATATTAATATAAAATGTTAAAAATAACTTTGTTTTCTGTCTTTGTACCAGAACAATTAACACCACTGTACTTTGTAGATTACAATGTGCAACTCAGCTACAGAGTACCTGTAAGCTGATATACTGCAGTGCTGATCTGTTGTTCTTAACTGCTTCATTAAGTTTTTTCCTGTTCCTTTTCTAAAGAGTTTGGTGAGCAGTATAACAGGAATTGTTAAGGAGCTAGAAGGACCTGGACCTTATAAAAAAGATTTATGTATTTGAGTGATGGGTATTAACCTGAGTCACTTTATTCAGCTTTAAACAAAGATGACATAAAATGTAACAAAGCACACAAATTGTGAAATATAAACAGATCTGGAAATCAGTGTCTGTCAACTTGATAAAAGCTAAGGTTAAACTTGTTTATAACGATTGCTCTTAGCTCTGACCTTTAAAACTCAATTTTTAAAATTTACTCTTCAGTCAGTAAATGTGCCACAAACTGTGTTTCTGAAGGGATATAAAACCAAACACTTTCATTATAAATCATTGTGCAATGTATGTTTTAGTCTTTTTTAATGACTTTTCCAAGTGCATACGGCAACAAGCTGAATCCATTTTGACTAAGAACAGCATAAAAAAAATACAGACAGTACATATGCAATTTTTGAGGTGAAAATTACAATGGTATATTTTGTGCTTGCTGACGTGAAGAGGAACTGTCTGGAATGGCATCATTGCCTGTGTTGAGAGATGAGAATGTGTGAGAGACTTGTTGACACGTGGGCAGCTCTGAATCTGATGTGGGAGAGCACTGTTTGCTCTACCCTTCAGAAAGGATGTGTTCACTCTAATGCTTCCTTTGTGCTCCTGACAATGTGAACACAATTTACGCGGTCTGGTCTCATATCTTTAGTATTAGCACTTCTGTCCTGGGTCTGACACCTCTGACATCTCCTTCAGCTCCTCTCTGTCTTAAGCTCTTCTTTCAGTACTTCAGTAAGCAGCAGAGTGTGTTGAATCTTCGTTTTGCGATAGTCGTAGTTTTCAACCGGCAAAGGGCTGATTGGTGTATTGGGGCTATACCACTGCTGGTTGTGTGTGTGGGGGGGGGGGGGGGGGGGGGGCACGTTGAGTGCTGGGGGTGGTGGGAGTGGCAGTGTTAGTGGGGGCATTTCGAAAGCGTGAAGAAGGAAAGGCTTGTCTTGTGACCCAGGGGAGCCTGCATGTCACTCCACATCCTGAAATCCAACACTTTCAGGGCGAACCGGGAGACATGTGTTGGGGAGCCCCCCAATCCCCCCTCCTCCCCCCCTATTGAAGCTGGAACCCCAGACAAGGGCTTGCTTTGTGCAGGGGAACATCAGCTTCAGCCTGCTGCGTGTGGCTCAGCTCCAGAGGATATCTGATGACTAAGGCCTGCATGCTCCACTGTACAGGAGGCATTGATTAATGAACAGAGCATCACTGCAGACTGACTGTCCTCTGAGTCTGAGCCTGTCACCACCACCCCCCACCCCCCCAGTCCTCTTCCCCAGTGGTGTGTCTGAAAGAGGCCCCCCACCAACCCCCTTTTCTGCTGTGTCAGCAATAGAACAAAGCCTGGGTTCATGCAGCATGCGTGTGTGCGTGTGTACGTGTGTATGTGTGTGTGTGTGTGTGCGTGTGCATGCGTGTGTGTGTGTGTGCATGCGTGTGTGTGTGTGTGCACGTGCGTGTGTGTGTTACTGCTGTTACTGCATACTGTCTGCACAGGCCTTGCTTTGCTGCTGCTGCTGGTGTAAAGTGATCCTGGGGGCAACCTGAACTTAGCCGATCCAATTAAACAGCGTAAATAATTGAGCTGGTGGGGCAGTGGGTACAGATGGAATGACATCATCCTTTAAGGGGAACAGAACACTGGAGGCCAGAGGCTGCACAGTTTGTTTGTCAGAGTCAGTCGGCCAGATCCATCAACCCCCTGACAGGATGTGACACCTCCCAAAATAAAAAAACAAAAATGGAACGGAAACATGTAAAAGTTATACGGTTGACCCGACACAGGAGGTTCCTTCTGAGACCAGACCTGGAACCGTCTGTCATATCATCAGAAAAATGAAAACTCTGACAGGCTCATTTTTTGAAAAAACAACTATTTAAAAGGACCAAGAAAAAAAAATTGGCAACACTTTTTACTATGGATGTGGTCACACACCAGGCTAGGCATAGGCTGTGATTTACACAGTGATGATTTACAGGAAGCACTGAATTTGCTATGAATACACCCATTGAATCATGCTAATGTATCAGAGCAAGAAAGTTAACCCTTATCTGTGAGGCCGCCTCCTGTTTCATCATCGATGAGAGAAGTACATCAGAAGACCCCATCTCAGTGTGTGACAATTGGGCAGCCTTACAAAATGGCCATCTGCTATTTGCTATTCCAGTTTCTACACCAGCTTCCTGTCGCAAGCCACCGCTAGTGAAGAGGGAGAATATGACAGGGGATTGGTCTGAATCCTGAAGTTTTCCGGTGATGTCATGGAATCTGCCTCACATTCATACCCCCCCCCCCCCCCCCCATCTCCCTCTCTCCCTCTGTACGCCACCAGGTAATCAGTCTCCCTGGCTAGTAAGACCATAATGCGGCCCAATCGCTCCGTCAGCAGAGGGGCAGGACGCAGGCTATTAATGGCGTGATTGTGTCGAGTAATCGGCAGCAGTAAAGGGAGAGGGGTAAGGGGGTCAGACCCTCCCATTCCCTACGCAGAGCGCAGGCAACCTCGTCCGAGCTGCGTCCGTTTGTTAGCGACCGCCTCCGAGCGTGCGCCAAAACGACGAACTCCCCCCGCGCGCTGTGGGCTCTCCATCGATTCTGTGGAACGAGCGCGCTTTTTAACGCGGCTCCGAACCGCGGGGTTCGGCCCCTCCCCCGTGAAAGACGATATTCGCCATCCGTCGCGCGAGCGAGCGCGGTTGGGCAAGACGAGGGGGCGCGAAAGCTTCCCTTCCCAGGCGGTGGCGCGCTCGACGCGTAGCCGCACACGTGAACTCTTCATTATGTACGTGCGGTGCGGGAAAATGAGAGAGCGGGAGATGACATCCAAGAGACAGCTGCTGAGAATAAATCCGTTTTATGGGACGTAGACGGGGAGCTTCAAAGGGGTCACCGGGTTTGTTTGTGGAACTGGGGGGCCGGGCACTTTGCCACGTTTCGATGTTATGCTGGAACCCGATGCGGGGCTTGTGAGAAGCAATTCACTTAATTGCAGTCTGCTCAGGAAGAGCCAACATCCATCACTTTTTGAGGTTTTGTGTCGACCCGAGACACAGTTGGAAGGCTTTCAAAAATGTTGCGATCGGGAAAACTCTGAGAGGCGGAGAAACAAAAGTGCGGACTATCAGCGCGGCACAGCTGGTGAAAGTTATTTCCGCGGGGAAATAAAGGCCGGCTATATATCTGCCGAGCTCAGTGCCGCCTGGCTTCAGAAACAGTAATGTAATCCACCCGCTGCCACCAGCGACGGGAGCGGTAGCATCGCTTGCCATTAAGAGGCATTTTCATGAGCGATGTCAGTCAGTCGCAGGACGTGCGGCTGGAAGACAGGAAACGCCGCTCTTCCTCAGACTCCAGAACTCCGCCGTAGCCCCGCCTCCGCGATGCTCAATAACCATTAACATCTGCTGCAGCTTAACGTGTGCCGTGAAACATTAGCACTGTCAACCGGGCGGATATTTTTAGCAGGGTATTCATTAACACAGAAAGAACATTTCCCATGGCAGCTGATTTTGCTGAGAGACAGAGTGCATGGGGGGTGGGACGCGGGGAGGGAATGGAAGGGGAGGGGAGGGGGGGCAGTTAGGGGGAGTAAGGATTGGCCCACTGGAGCATGAGAAGTCTTTATTGAAAGCACTCCCCAGTGAGTGGGCTTGTGGCGGGAAGTGGGGGGGAGGGGACCGGGGGGGGGGTCAGAGAGTGATATCTGCACCATGTGACGTTCCAGGTCGGCCCAAGTTCAAAGAGAAAAGAGCAATCTGTTTCACCCCCCCCCCCTTTTTTTTGGAGTCGGGAGTGCAGCAGTGATCTGCCCCCACCAATGAGCTCGGGGCGGGTTTGGGGGCGTCGCTATGAAACGGAGACACATTCACCACATGCTTTGTTTAGGATCGGGGGGTGTGGCCAAGGGCAGGAGAGGGTGGTGGGGAACTGCTTGGATTGATATGTCAGAATTCCTGCTTTTGGGGGATGTAGACATTTAACCAGAGGGCACAGCTGCTTGCAGTGGGAAGGGCTATTCCCTTTGGCCCATGTGTTGACCCTGCTCACCTCAGGGAGACGATCAGGGGCTGTCACCCAGCATCAGATAGCAGGAGCTCTAATAAGGCAGCTGTCCCAGGATCATAACAGCCATCCGCAGAGGCAGGTTCCCATGCCAGACCCCAGAGAAACTAGTGGCCTAATGCCAAGCCAAAGAATATGAGTTTGCGTTAATGTTGTAGTTAAGTTTGTCAGTTAATGAGATAGGCTCGTGTTTTGATCATGTGGGTATCTTCGCCCAGGTGAAGAAGCCATTGTTATTCTCTGTAAAGCACTTTGAGATTCATGAATTAAATCCACACTTTTTCTTCTTCTACTTCATCTTCTTCTTTTTTTTCTAATTATTATTATTATCATGAATACTTGGTACCTGACAGGTGCCAGGATGATTATCATTTAAATAAAGGCTATTTTCCAGACATTTTGGACCCAGCTGGCATCTGCAATGTTAGAATGTTAACGTTGTAAATTAGACATCCATCTTGTCAAACTGCATGGGATGTTGGCCTCAACATTAACGGTCATCTCAATGTCCGATTCTGCATTTTCGACATTAGAATGTAATTAGGTGCGTGTGTACAATATTGACTGCTATAGACAACAGCCACAGTGATCATTTGGATCCGGTCGATGGCTTATGAGATAGAAGCATATCATATAGACATAGTTCTCAATGTGTCCCCTTTTCACATCAAGGCCGCATTTAATCACGTGAAGGTCACTTGCCTCGCAATAATAAGACTCTGAGGGTTTACAATAAACTAATTTAAGCACTGCGAGAGGGGGAAAAAAACCTCGTGTGATGTATTTTTCTCTCCCTCACACCAGCAGAGGTGAAGTGAGACGCTATGCGGCGTTGCGTTCAGACAACAAACCGGAGAGGAGAGATTATCCCAGCAGGAGCGTTCGTTAAGCCATTCCTCATTTCCGCAGCCTGGAACAACAGTGCCACCTGGGGGTACACCCCCAAATAACCGTTCGTTCCAATCCATCCAATCCATCTTCGTAGGCGGATGGGTTTTGGCAAACATTGTTAAAACTACTGAGATCTGACAACTGAACATAATGAGGAAGGATTCTGCCATCCTCCTGCACTGCCAGTGTCGGATCTCGGTGTGCGCCGTTATTACTGTACAATCATTCTTGGGCTTCCAGTTCCCATAGACACCCGGGCTCTGAAGCGCGTCCTCCCTCCTCAATTTATCTTTTATCTGAAGTGTTTTGTTTTGTTTTTCCCTTAGCATGGCAGTGCCACTGATGTATGAGTCCCACAGAACACTGGGGATGCCTCAGATGGGGAAAGATGGGCTGAAGAGTGGAAGAAATAGAGGCGGCCATGTTCCCTCCATTTTCACTTGCCCACCTAGAAAATCTGCCGAGTCATTAGCTCCCCTCTTGCCAAAACAGGACATTACCATCGCACGTTACCATCCGACGAACATAAGATTTGTAACAATAGCTCTTTTTGTGTTTGTTCTAAAAGATATAAATAAACAAGTAAACAGCAACATATAGTAAACCACTGATTTTGACTGATTAGAAACAGTCATGTCCGGACACTGAATCAATGAGTGGCTCCCGCAGTTGTGAATGCCAGTAGAAACTCATTCTACTCTAGATGGCAGAACAAAAATCACCAGCAAGCTCACAGCCATTGAACACAAACGTTACATTGAAACACCCACATCATCACTAATGATACTGAGTAATGCTTACAAAGGCACTCTTCGCCATGGGTAAGCCTTGAAGACTTGAGCTCAGATCACATATATGAGAATCCCTTGTCCACCACCGTCATATGATAATTATATGATAATATGAGGGCTCGCCCAGGTTTCTCCGACTCTTTAATCTCACTTTAATGAGATTTATTAGGAATACTATTCAAATGAAATTAAATGAAATCCTGGGCTAACAGTCTGTGCTTCAAACGGTTTTGTGGGTAAACTCTCTGTGGTAGCAGGCAGAGAAGGTCCAGGGAGCATGCTCAGTGGTGATGACACAGTGGTAGAACACACCACTGGCTGTCCAGGAGGGAAACTCATTAGAGAAGTATAAACAGGGCAGGATTATGAGCAGGGGGAGTGTTGCCGAAGTTGACAGACCTGGTGAGAATGTTTGGAATGACCTAACGGCTGATGTTCCACCACTGATAATTTGTGGAGTTCCTGAGAAACAGGATGACATCGCCCACAGCCAGTCATGACGAGCTCTGGAAAACAGCTGATGAAGGATCTCTTCTTTCAGACAAAAACAAGGAGACAGTTTTTAGGGTGAAGGGCTTAGGTGTAGATTAAAGGGGGTGGGGGGCATGCCCCTCCAGCCCCCCTGCCACTCCCAACCCCCACAGTGGGAAAGTGCTTCAGCACAATAAACCTTGAATACCTGCCCAATTAAAGCCTAGGGGGGTCCTTGAAGGCACTGTAGGGGGAGCCAAATTAATCCCTTGTCACCCTCCTCCCCAGTCTGAGATCACAATCTAACCCCCAGTGGTGCACTCTCAAACAACCCTCCCCCCCCACTTAGCCTGTGGTGAAAGGTACGTGGGCTGTGGGGGCGGGGGGGGGGGGGGGGGGGGGGGGGGGGGGGGGGGGGGGGAGGGGCTGACTGTAATAATGAAGCTGAACGAGCAGCTGCCATTATTTAATTTTCCTAATTGCTTCTGTAGCGCTTGAAGGGATTAAAGTTTCTTCAGCTTCAAGTTGAACTTGTAGAACTTTATTTTTATAGTAGAAAAGTAGGCCATTTGCAAAAGCAGAGTGTCAAGAATGGCAAAGTTGATAACTGGGAGTGTTAGTGGACGAATCGTTCGTCAGATCAACCTCACCCGTTTATTCTGCCCACACTGAAAGGAACATGATGGACACAAACAAATCAATAATCACATCAAACAGAAACAAGCACTGTTTCTCTGAACAATGAAGTTAATCCTGCCACTTCACAGCTAAATGACAGTAATTAATGATGACTGCATGAACCGTTCCCTAGAGTGACAGGCAAATTAACAAATAATTAACGGCTTAGCCACTGGCATTCAAGATAAGATGATGCATGATAGCAACATGCATCTACCCTTTACAAGGATATAATAACAACATGGGCCACTTACTACTGAATCCATGCCTACTATAATGGACACGGGTTCACACAGATCTGTTGATGTTTTCTGAAGTCTGTGTCGGCTTTAACTCAAGAGTCGCCGCCCAGGGGATTGTGGGGTCTGGGTTACTGAATGTCAACTCCATATGCCAGTCCGAATAAAAAGTACCTCACCCCTTTGCAGAAAGCTGGGAGTTATCTGTAAAAATCAAGAAGCACAAAGGCCATTCACCTTTCCGGTTCTATATTTTAAATAACTCCAGGGTTTCATTTTCATTTTTAAAAGTACTTCCAACTGACCAAATTTCTACCAATCGATCCATCCATGGTCTTGCGTTTGTTCGGTTAAGCACATTTTGCACATTATCATTTTTTTATTGAACAAATACCCAACCAAACATGATCTGGAATTCAAATCCTGTTTCCCATATAAATACTTTCCATAAGCCTACTTTTTCTGGTCCTGCTAGAGTACTTACAGCAGAATGCAGGGAACAGATGTGGTTATGTTGCTGTTGTTTGTTTCAGAGTTCTGGAAAAATGTGCAAAGACGGTGTTGTGCAATAAGATGCGAGCTCCATCACTTGCAAGGCTGAGCCACTGAGTGCTAATAACCAGCAATGCAGATAAATAACCGCCAAGGTCAGAACGCTGTTGAGTTCGCGCCAACAGCGATGGACCCCTGGCATTCGACGGGCATGATTTCACTGCGGCTCTGTAATTAAAACGAGGTTGCGGCAGGGCCAGTGGTGACACTCTGAAGCCATTAATTCTCCCAGACAGCAATTTGGTCCTCTGGAACCCCCCCCCCCCCCCCCCTCCCCCGTCACCCCTCGCGATGGGTGTCACAACCCCGCTCTTCACACTGCGGCTCTGCGGGGCGTATTGATTGTGCCAAGCCGTCCGTGCAGGAGGAAAATAATTGTTCCATTAGCATTCATGCGGGCGTGGCCCGACACCATGAATTCTTCCGGTCTTAAAAGGGAGATGTAATCGGCAGCAGACCGTGTGAGTGACACCGGAGACGACCGAGAACTCAGGGCCGGTGAGCGGGAGGGGCGGGGCCAGGGGGGTCAAACGTGGCCTAACAGTGACCGGTCACATTTAAGGTTTATCACGGCATTTGGATTGTGTGCGTTTGGATACGCATCACACCTGAGACACGGGCTCAGCAAGGTGGAGTCACGGCTGCGTTCTGGCAGCCGGATTTGGTTGGGTTCACCGCCGTCATACCGCGGCAGTACGTGGGCCGATTGAAGTGGTGAGCACAACCGAAATGAATAAATAAATACATTTTAAAAACTGCTGATATCACGTTGTGTCTGTCGATCATATTTATGTATATTTGCCCACTCATATTCACTTCAGCCTGGCTCTCTCAAACTTGTCACCTAATAATCCCCTGATTTAACCGGCTAATAAATGTTCTCTCCCTCTCCACCTTAGCTAATGTATGGTGAGCGTTCTGGCACAAAATGGCTGCCGTGCATCATGCCATGCTACACATCTCAGGAATCATATACTCAATAATTCAATAAAAATAAATAATCTTTTAGAAAACATTTTCACTGCAATATATGTTTGTCATCTAAGGTACTTGTATGTATGTCAAAAAATTAGAATACTGAAACTTTCAGCTTGGTTTCAGAAGGATATGCAGAATAGATTTCTATGAAGAAATTGCTCTTTTTGGTGTGATAACAAAAACAAAGGGCTTTTCCTTCTAAATTAATATAAATTGGACAACAAAGCTCTGTGGCACTAAGCAAGGAGTTTTAATGTAACACTAGACGAGGCCAGTGGCATATTGGTATTCTCCAGGCAATTACTGTAATGTTGAAGAACCATTTTTGAACGTTTCTCATTTAACCTGAGCTTTCATTAAATTTGTATGCATCCCTTTATGCCAAAATATTAAATATTCAACACGAAATTGCAGTGGAGGCAGCACACTCATCCGCGCACACACACACACACACACACACATGCGCACACACACGAACACTCACATGCGTGCACACACACACACACACACACACACATACACACGCACGCACACACACATGCACACCTCCTCACTGCGATTTGTGCCTTGTTCCCTCTGGGCCAGAGTGAGGAGGAAGTGATGTCAGGGCAAGGAGTTGTCGAAGGAGCACTGTGGATAAATTATTTATGCCTCAGGCTCACCTTTCTTGCAGGCTTCCCTTTGTCTATAGGCCTACCATGAATGTTTCAGACAGAATGGCTCACAATGGGCACACAGGACCAGAGGTCAAAGGTCAGGTCATTAGGAGAGCTCCACAACTGATGGCAATATCAACAGGCACAATCGACACCCTGCCCAACTGACTCCAGGAGACTTTTCAAAAATGTACGCATGCAGTCTCAAAGTTTGTCTCAAATTCTCTGAGCGTGTGTAAAATTTGATGTTCCATGGGAGGTTGTTTCCGAGGGGAAAGTACGCCTTGAAAGAGAGACACATGTTTCTTCAATACTCCATTCGGTCCGAAGAAGATGGATAAATACAAAGAGCAGAAAAACTCAAACCAAAAGAAAAAAAAGCAATCATCTTTGACGTGCACCATGGTCGGTTTGCCCGCAGTTTTCCAGTTAAAATGGGAGACCTGGGAGTGAGTCATTCGCAGAGAGCAGTCCTCCATGTCCTGCAGCACTCTTTTACAGACACCAAAACTATTTCTTTTTTTGTTGTTGTCATGGAATGATTGTGAGTGTGTTCGTCACAGTCGGCCACAAGAAATGCGGGCCAAGTCCTCTGCTTCCTGACTCAGAGACCCACTGACTGCGGTGTCGGACGGCCTGACTGACAAGAGCGAAACTGCGATTCGGGGGCCAGAGGCGCAGGGGGCGCGGGGCGCGATAAAAGCGCTTCTCCAGACATGAAAGCGTGTCTCCAGACAATAGCCAAGAGAGGGAAGCCATCTGAATGTGTCCTGGGGGGGGCTGCGATGAACCGCATCCAAATAGCGCATCTGTGCAGTGAGGGAATTGCCGCCAGGAAGTTACAAGCAAAGGAGACTCTTTTAAAAAAAAAAAATTGTTTGGGTTCGTTTCAGTCCAGAAGCGTCATGCCACGCTCCCTAGTCATAGTCATATTACAGATGCACTCCATTTTACTGGCCACAGAGTGGTAGACCAAGGTAGTTAAAGGATAAAAGCTGTGCTGAGACCTCCATTTTTTTTTTTCAAACGCCACAACTGTACTGAGCAAAAAGTTTAGTGTGTTGTTTGTCCACTGTATCCTTGGAAGCTGAAGAAACGTGATGCAAAGCCAAGACCCAGAACTCTAAAGCATTTCACAGAGTGTGTGTTTGTGCCTCACAAAGGCCACGGTCTGTGGCCTCGCATCGTCGAAAGACCGCCTTGCTCCTCACCCTTTCTCCCTACGCAAAAATATCTCTGCAATATTTTCCTAATTTACAGTACAGTACACTTCCGGGTGAAAGTTGACTGTAATTTTGCTGCTCTGCGGGGCTTTTTGGACCCTGCTGCTTCCCGTCTTCCTGTAATTACATGACAGGGCAGATATGGGGTGGGGGGGGGGGGCATAATGCTCTTCAGCAAATAAACCCTATGCCCCCGGGGGGGCACTGCTGAGAGTCCCCAGCTCATAAACTGGGCGCACACCCCCCACCTGCCTGAGAGAATCAGTCAAGCGCGATCCTTAATAAACCAACCCCCCCCCCCCACCCCGCTCACCGAGTCACTCCCGCCAATACGGAACCCCCCACCGCCCCCGCGCAGCATGCCCTCATTACGTTCTGATCACTCTCCACAGGGCCCAGGCTCTCCAGCGAAACGAGAGGAAACTCACTTAAGACGGAGAGCAGTGTCTCCTCTGGTTCAGGAGAGGCAGAGGGGAAGCACATTTGCGCCTGATGAGTTTGGGGGGTTGGTATGGAAAAAAAAAAAAAAAAACACAAGCAGATAAAAAATGGTGGAAAAGCCGATTTGCCTGCGTGCAGGCTTGCTGTAACCAGGCAGCGGAGCGACGCAGCGTGATTGGACAGTGACGCCCCGAGGCTGGAGGCGATGACGGGTCAGGGTCAGCGTCAGGACGGCCCGGTCCCAGCGCCCCCCCATTAATCACTGTGCAGGCCGACCCCGGAGGTACCTCTCGCACCCCGCTCCATCACGGAGTCCCCATTCTGGGCCTCAGCTCGGGGCACTGTCAGCTCACATCCAGGAGGCCGGCCCTGAGGAAGCCCTGCCCGCAGATGATCTCTTCTGGCTCTCAGCCCCTCCTGCTCCAGCCTTCCAGACACCCCACGGACTCAGCCAGACATTCTTTCGGCTAGCAGGAGTGCGGTGCTGTCAGCTCGTGTTTAGGCTGTGCTTCCACCAGACTTTTTTCGTAATGCAACATGAAGTTCCAAATAGTTCTACAGTACATGCCAGCAAGGTCATGAAACTGTTTTTGTCGATCGCTTAAAAGAAGCAGTTTTAAATGTTTTTCGTGTGTTGGCTTTGGACACGTAACTGACAAAAGCAGGCCACTAGATTTCCATGCCTTTTTGTTACGACCCTCTGTCGTAAGTTGTGTGTTTTGTGTCTCTGCTGCGTGTGTGTCTCATCCTTCAGGTTTGTCATCAAAGAGGCTGTTTTCCACTCTGGTTATGCCATTCACCAGCGGAGACTAGCTCTTCGAAGTTCATGCTCAGTACTTGAGGATACTGATTACTTAGTTTGATTCATGTGTTTCATCTCATTTTGTTTGATTCTGATTCTCATCAAGCCTTTCTGGTTTGTTCACTGATTGGATTTCTTGTTTGACCAAAAGACTCTTTCTATTCGACTCTTTGACTCTTCCCTTAGCCCTTCTAGGTTGCTCGCTCAGTGGATTTTGTGTTTTTGACTCTGTTCACTCAATTCCGCCACAACTCTCACTTATCAGTTCACTATATAGTGACTCCGGTTAGTCAGAGTTCCCAGCTGGACTACACATCCTTCCGTCAGGAAATTGTTTTCTATTTTGCTTTGCTATTTTTCCTTTATTATTTTTCAAGGTGACTCTGGGTGGAATGTTAAATCTCCATTGGGGGCACGCTATTCAGACTCTTGGTCTCAGCCTGCAGATTAAGCATCCCAAAGCTCAGCGTTCAAAGCCGCCCTGTACATGGCAAGCTTTTGAAGATTATCCAGGTTAGTTAGTTTTGGATAGGCAGATAGGGACCGGGGTTGCTCTTGGGTCCTCAGTATAATTCCCATTACCCATTCTCCACTCACTTCCCTTTTCCCATTTCCTGTTACGGTCTGATCCTAGGCCGAGCTGTAACACATTCTATATGGTGTTAAAGGTATGTCAGGCAGCTGGGTTTCTCATTTTACTCTGGTCCTGGAGGACTGCAGGAGGCTTGAGATATTTCCCCCTGTAAAGCAAAGGGCACAACCCAATACTGTCCTCCTGAGAACGCCCAAATAAGCCAGCTCTTGTTTGAAGACTTTTGACTGCGGAAGTGCCATGACCATTATGAATATCACTTCATTCTAAATCAGTTATCTTGGCTCCTTTTATATTTTGTGCGTCACAAAATAGAACAGAGCATGGTATTTGGGGAAAAAAAAACCTTTCATTATATGAGTTTTTTTTAAAGAAACAAATCTGTGTAAACAACATCAACTTTTTTTGGATGCAGCTCCGTCGCTCAGCAGGGTATCCAGGCCAGAGGTTGAATGAGCGCGGACGCGGGTCCTGGGTCGAAATCCTCCGTCGGGTCCCGTGGCGTTGAGAAACGCCCGGCGCGTCATCGGTTCCAGACGACCTCGCCTGCGATGGAAAACAACTGCACTTTCGTCGCCCCCGCCGCGTGCGCTTCTCTTTTGGGGGAAAAGGAAGGCTTCTTACTTTCGGTGATTTCATGTTCCAACATCGCAGCAGATGGTGGGAAGGGAGGGAGCTGCGGTTTGGACCGAGACCCTGGGGCAAAACCCCAGGCGCACAAGGAGCGAGAGCTGAAATGATAACAACGAAGAAAGGCAAACTGTAAAAATGTGCTTGGGCAACAATAGCTGTCACTAGAGAATGACTTTCGTATGTTTCTCATACTGTATGTAGCAGAGGGATAAAGTGCGTAAAATCTGCAACAAATTATTATTATTATTTCTTATTGGACTTGACGCAGGGGCTCTGGCTTCGGCCCATGTGTCTGTTGAGCTGCTTAAAGTGGGCCGCTCCATCTGTGACAGACAGAACCCCACGTTGCCGTGGTGATTCCATCAGCAGGCTTGAGTGAAGGCTGTGATTGACGGGCCTTTGTCATTGGCCGGAATAACCCCCAAGGCCCAAGGAAGAGTGGATACGGATCTGGGTTAGCGGGAATCGCATTCACTTGTCGATACAAAGTGCTTCAGCACCATTTTCACCCCCCCCCCCCCCCCAGTCAGAATACCCAGAAGTCCCTGCAAAGTGTGAGCACATCAGTGGTGACAAGGCAATGCACCCCTCTCACAGAAACTGAAAATCATTGAAATATAATGTTGTGTTTGTGTGCATGTGTGTGTGGGCGTGCATGCATGTTTTTAATGAAAACTATTACATATTGGTTAAAGAAAGAGGCCAGAAATACCTTGGTATTAGCAGAGAATGTTGGGCTTGGTATTAGCAGAGAATGTTGGGCTTGGTATTAGCAGAGAATGTTGGGCTTGGTATTAGCAGAGAATGCTGGGCTTGGTATTAGCAGAGAATGTTGGGCTTGGTATTAGCAGAGAATGCTGGGCTTGGTATTAGCAGAGAATGCTGGGCTTGGTATTAGCAGAGAATGTTGGGCTTGGTATTAGCAGAGAATGCTGGGCTTGGTATTAGCAGAGAATGCTGGGTGGTCTTCTCTCAGGAAAGCTGAGGTCCATTTGGTCCAAATAGCAGCTGTATATTACCACACAGACAGACAGAAACATGTCTCTCTTTCCGCTATGTAATCCTTCATTCTCTTTGGCAGCTTCCCCTCGATTCCCCAGTGAGGATTCTGGGACTGTGTTCTCCTAGTGAGAGCAGCATGGTGTCAATCTCATGGCCGTACATTTCAGGAGACTCATCAGTGCTCAGAGACAGAGAAGCTGGCCTTCTCAGAACCAGTTGTCATCCAGTTTTAAAATGAAATGTTCAATGGACAGCTTTCCCTGGCAGTCCTTGTTCACAGCAGTCATTTTTCTTCTTGTTGTTTTCACGCACAGCAGCTCTCTAGGCCTAGACCTCTTTCCAAATATAAAGCACCTTTTATTGTGTGTCTGCTGTGTCATTGGACCTCCTGTACTCCAGGGTGCGCTGTGTGCCCAGTGTTTCCACAGCTCCTGCACGGCTCTAAACTATGCCTTCCCCGTACACCCTGCCATATACATTTAGGCATCCGAATGCGAGACTGAGGACATGCCCGAGGACGTAACTGGACCAAAGTGGTAATATATCCGTGCAAGCTTAGGGGCGAGTCACGCCCCCGAAACACTCACTTAGGCTGAGCTTGCTGCTCCGCAGACTTGGGAACAAAGTGGTGCCCCAAGATAACATTGCTTCCTGTGTTGTGTCTGCATACAGGTTTAAAAAGTAAATAAAACAGAGAGAGAGAGAGAGAGAGAGAGAGAGAGAGGTGCAGTCTAAAACATGCGGTAGTAGCAGTGGCTGTGTGCCTGTCTGTACCCACATGCAGAAAGAGGGGTACGTGCTGGAACTGAACTGCAGGTGGCTGGGTAAGTGTGGACGGCTCTCTGCTCGTGCTCTTTTCTGCCGTTCAGTGTGGAATGGGGACCAAGCCTTACCAAGGTGGGAGCAGACAGAGGAAGGTTAAAACACGGCTTCTTTTTCTTGGTTTATGTGGTCAGGAACATGGCTTCCACTCACCATTTTGCGTCAGTTATGATCCTTCCTCTTCCTTTTGAGTGGCCCACGTCTTTATTTCGGGAAAACTTCTTTGAGCTGCTTGGTTTTAGGGGTTAATTTAGAGGCCAGTTTCAACCTCGGCAATAGTGTCACTGTAGTGCAGCTGGTTCGACTTCTGACTCAGAGGGTATTGGTTCAATTCCCGGATAAATGAGGTACAGTCATGAGCAGGGTATTCGGCTAGAATTTCCTCAGCACGCATCTCCCCATCTCAATCGTTTGTTGTTGTGTGCGGTAAGTTTCCTTTGATAAGTTCACTGGCTTTACAAATATAATGTAATGCGGCAAGAGTCTGCTACGCAGCAAAGTGAAGCCATTAACACTCTCAGCATCGAAAAATAACCCTCCCCCCCCCCCCCCCCTCCCCCCACACCAGATGTTGTGCAAACGTCATCGCTTCGATTTTCGGCTCAGGCGCCAGACAAAACAGCCAGTTTCCTTCTCTTTATCTCCCTCACCCAACAATGGGGATCAATAAAGCTGTCTAGAGCGGCTCGCGCTCTGCAAACTGCCACTCGATCGATCGCCATTACTGACGAAGCCTGGAGCAGGCAGCCTTGGGGCGGGGCGGGGGGCAGGGGGTGGGGGTGGGGAGGAGGGGAGTCCACTCACGCCTGTCAACCAAGCACAGCGGAACTACATTAACACACCCAGTCAGCCGGCACAAAAGCATATAATACACAGTACAAAATCCAAGGAATATCAGTGTGGTGTGGGGATGGCTGGTTTAAGCAGCCACACCTGTCCTGGGTCAAGCTAATTAGACCTGGCTAGTTATCTAATTGGTTAGGAATTGGATAATTGGCCAGGCTGATTGGACCCAGGAACAGGGGTGGCTGCACCTGTGCGTAGTGAGGCAATCAGTGCGCACAGGTTAAATCTGCCATCCCCACCCACACAAAGGGAGCCTCGGTCATGACTGTTTTACATCTGCTCATTTGGCTGTACCATCTTGCCAACCTTGTAAATAAATGTGGACTATTTGAACATCTTCTCCCTGTGTCTTTGTGCTGGAGGGCCCCGTGGAAAGCCACTTCGGTGGCCTGTGGCAGGCTTGTTTGCCACAATCAGTTTTACCGTTCATGGTGTCTCCATGTATAAGATGTTCATCAAACGTAAGGAACCAAATACTAACAAGGCTTGTGAATGAAAACTTCCTGCATAGGACTGATTCATGGCTTAGAGCCTGAGACTATTTTGAATATTTTCACTGCTCAATACAGTCTATTGGCCCACAGAACTCCCAGCCCAACACACAGCAAAGGGACATGGTCAAGATTTGACTCCATACCATGGAGTGGATAACTGCAGATCCACTTGGCTGCGGCTTATATGATGTGGCACCAGCAGAGGGACTGAGATGGGGGCGGGGGCACAGGGAGTGAACCCAGGGGAGTTGAGATGAGATTGTGTTGACATGGCGATGATGAAATTGAGCAGGGGTTCTTGAGGGGACTGTCAGGAAGAGGGGGGGGGGAGTGTTAGAGGGTAGAGGAGACTGTGTCACAGGCCCGCAGAGAGATGGTGTGAACGGAGCCTCAGACAGAATGGGGTCACGGTGTCAGTCTCAACACCGTCATTATCCCCAAATGATATCTCTACCATTCACAGAGTGAGCCGTGCCCTTCCTTTCCACGTCCTTCACTCCGGTCCACGAGACGAGCCGTTCTGACGATGGACAATCTGGAGGACAGAGGGCCTTTGGTCTGAGCTGTTCTCCATTTGCATGTACAGAACGCAATGCTAAAAAAGACACACCTCATCCATTTGCTTCTTGACAGCAGTGCAAAATCCAGGTTCAGAACTTTAAAAAGTCCTCTCCAGCATTTTGTTCCAATCATCTGGATTTGCTAATTAGCACAATTCTTCATGCAGGTGGATAGAACTAATTAGTGAAATCAGCTGGTTGAGTTAATGGGTGGAAGGAACACGGGGCAGGACTTTTGCTTCATGACCCCTGGACTTTCCACCTTTGCTTCTGGGTCACTGGAAGCCACGCCCCATCGCATGTAATTCACAGAAGCCCCGCCTCCATCTGGCTGCATTTTGCCGCTTCCTTTCACAGTCTCTCTGAAAACAGCCGAGTGCTCGTGGAAGGGTGTCAAACACCCGCGCATGTGAATGCTTTGTGGCACAGAGCTGATTGCACTGAGGAACAGGCCGTCAGTAGTGCCCCTGCCCGAACGCTCCTGGCGCTGTCAGCGGAGCCAAACTGGACAGACGTCATCTGGCGCACGGGCCAAAGAAGTGGAGCAGGAAGCAGATAAACTGGATCCTCAAAAGCTCTTTGGCAGCTGAGAAAAAGACCAAAGGACTTCCTTTATCTGTGCCATGCCGGATATCTGGAGCCTGAGCCTTCATCTGTTCTCTCTCTGAGCAAATCTCTCTCTCTCAACCAGTCTTTTCATCTCTCTCTCTCTCTCTCTCTCTCTCCCCCCCCCCCTCTCTCTCTCTTCTCTCTCTCTTCCACCCCCCTCTCTCTCTCTACTCTCTCTTTCTCTCTCTCTCCTCTCTCTCTTTCTTGTTTTTGAACCTTTAATGTTGCTTTTGCGAGGGCATTCCGTGGTTTTGCGTAGTTCCAGCAGAGGCTACACTGCTGCTCTGATGACTGTATGGTGTGGGCGTGGCCACGGGCGTCGACCATGTCCGCAATGTATGGGGCAGCCACACAGGCTGGCCCCCCCGGCCCCCCCGGCCCCGCGGCCGAGCACTTTGATCAAGCCTGAGGAGAAATGGGCTATTTCAGGGTCTGACCACAGATCCAACTCAGAGGTCTCCACAGGGACACAGTCACAGAGTCGGTCACTGTGGGACTTCCAGTGGTTTTTGGGGTGGAGAGAACACAAATTACTGGGTTTATTTTTTTTTAAATCCAGATACTGAAATGCTGTCTTTTGCAGAAATGGTCAAATGCCCACTTTAAGCTTCACAAACCACAAAAATACAGGAAAACGTGCTTTGATGGTCTGACATTATATGATGTACTGTATATAAGAATGAACAAAGCTTACAACTGAGAGGACACATACAATGTCTAAACACAGAGACAGGCTTGCCTTAAGGAATCATCCCACTTATGTATGACAGAGTTTCCACTAAATCATCAGCTTTCTGATAGGAGAGAAATTTCTGCAAAATCCCTTCACTACTACTCTGCTCTTCTCGTGTGGCCAACATTCGTGTTCCTGTCCTGGCGACCTCATGGGTCTTCTGTGAGCTTGTGGTCAGTGTCGATTGAGCGCCTGTCCCTCCTCTGGACCGTACACACACACACACACCTGGGCAAACATGCTCAGAGGCTTATGTCCTTTGTTCTGTCTAACACTCATTAGCATGTTTAGCCAGCTTGCTCTCTGGAGGACAAAGGCTAACACATTAATTTGCGTGAACCTTTGAATCAAGGTTTTGACCAGTGATTGATCCTGCGACTTTGTTCACTCATCTGTGTGAACTCACAGCTTTTTAAAATGTCTCCAGTTAATTGATATGCAGTGGCTTCCTGCTTATGCAGTGATTTTAAACCAGCTTGTGCTCATTTGAAATGTGGGGCAGCATTGATCCCTCCCGTTGTGAATATTAAAACTGTCGTTTCATCTCTGGCATTCATCCCTGTAGCAGAAAATCAGATCAGATGAAAAAAGGACTCTCTAGATGTGATATCTATCCCAGATGGGAGGATAAAGACTTTAAAGTTGGGCTTTGGAAGAGTCCCCTTGTGGATTAAGAGCGGGTGTGCGGTGGGGAATTCGTGTTCGTCTTGTCACAGTTTTAAACTACGTTTGTATTCTGCCGCTTTTTTTTTGTGGCGTCCTCTTGAAAATCCTCTCTGCGGCTCCAATTAACTTGAAAATAGCCTTGAACGTGTAGTTTAGCCATAAACCACAGGTTTGCCTAAATGCACGGAGAGCCATGGCGAGAACTCCCCAACCGCAACGAGGGAACGCTCTCCAAAGGGTGGAGAACGGTATCACGCCATCCCGTGTGACCCCATTTCAGGGCAAATAAACAAACACATTACACTACATAAAAAATAACAAAAAGAAAGACGGTTTTGTGGCTTGTGGCTCTATATTTGAAAAGTTTTGTGGATTTCAGTTGAGCCCGAAAGAAAAGCAAAGAAAAACATGTGCGCTGCCTGCTTCAGTGCTTCAGAGTGACTGCTCAAGATACTCTCAGAGCAAGGAGAGATTTCCCTGCAGAGATCACTCTGAGTAAAGCAAGAGAGCAAAAGGCCATTTGATCTATTCAGCCTGACATTTTGGAATTGAAAAGCGTTGGAGCTGACCGTCACACCCAGCCAACTCTGGGCCGCAGTGAGAGACACGAAGACTTGGCTCATGTCTCACGGAGAGTGACAGTCCGCCCCATTTATTTTTGCAATGCATCATGGGGCAGGTCAGGATTTCTGTCACTACAGGCGATGGTAATGAGACATGCTTTCTGATTGTTTGAGGAGAAGAGAGGACTTGGCTTTAAACACTTTAGACTAAATGACAAAAGAGAGAAGAGACTGGGGTTCAAAAGACTGAGTAAAATGGACACAGAATCGTGCTGAGGAGTTGCCCTGCAGACCTATTATTTTCACATCTTAAGACTTGATAAAGCAGTTCAAGTTAACATTTTGACTCAGAAATCGAACAGCTTTGTCTCTCTGAATTCAAACCTGCAAGCTGCTGATTACTCTCTTGCAGCCTCGCTGCTAAGCAACGGTGCAGTTCCTCAACACTGTCTGCACTCTACCTGCCTTGATATAGTGTGAAATAACAGCTGTACATTCAAATGAATCACACACACATAGCTGAGGGGTTTCTTTTAAGAGAAAGCAGAAGAGCCTATGCACGCACTTCAGCTCACAGCGAGTGAAGTCTGTTCACGGTTGCCTGCGTGAACTGCTGAACTCCAGGCGAAGGCAGTCTATTAGCTGATTATACTCGGGTTTACTCGGAGGATCATTTCTCTGCGGGAGCCCAGATCCCCAAATTTTTTTGCGGAGACGCCGTCGAGGGTTTGAAGAGCGAAATAAAAGCCGAAAGCTGCAGTGTGGGGGGGGGGGGGCAGATGCGCGGGGGGGCGCTGATGGAGCCGGCGCGGGCGAAGCTGTCAGCCAGGCAACGGTAATATCGTCTGGAGCGAACCGCCAACCCACACCACTCAGCAGTATTCTGCAGGAAGGAGCTGTCAGCTGTCTCAACTGCCACTAAGAACACAAAATGTCTGCCTTTTATATTTGTTGTCACTTGCCCATAACTTCTGAATTAAAGTAAGGGAGCCCAATTTGACACTTTTAGTCAGAAAAAAAAAAAAAAGTCACTTAGAGAGGCAGCCTGTCAGTTACTAACATGGACTCTCTGTTTTGCGGTTTTAGATTTATGGCAAATTGCGTCTTTGGAAGAGCAGGAGTGAGAATAAAGTAGACCTTAAGAAGTCTGACTTTCTTAGGAACTCTGACTGTCTGCTGAAAAAGAAAGGTAAGCAAGTCAGCTACTTTATATTCTACTAACAAACCTTGTTGTTAAGAACTGTTTTCTTCTTGTGAGCTCATAAAAGTGCTGTGGGACTATGTTGAAGCTGAAGAATATATGATTTATGTTAAAATAATACAATATTGAATTTAATTTTCTGGCGATGGCCTCAAATTACACATGTGCGGATATGGAGTAAATTCTGTTCACGTAAATATTGCTATTACTATATTCACATAATGTACCAGGCTGGCTCATTATACCCCTTTTTCACTGTAGAGCTGGAACCAGGCTGGCTTATTATACCCCTTTAACACTGCAGAGCTGGAACCAGGCTGGCTCATTGTAGCCCTTTTCCACTGCAGAGTTGGTACCAGACTGACTCATTATACCCCTTTTTCACTGTAGAGCTGAAACCAGACTGACTCATTATACCCCTTTCACACTGTACAGCTGAAACCGGGTTGGCTCATTGTAGTCCTTTCCTACTGTGGAGCTTGAAATGAACGGGCTCATGTTAGCAAGCACTGCTTGTACTGGCCTGCAATAAATTAGCTGCATTTGTACAGCCAGGCGAGCCAGATATGACCAAAAGCTTTAGCAAATTTGTGCTTATAGCCCAGTGGTAACCAACTTCGTTCCTGGAGACCTACCATCCTGTAGGTTTTCATTCCAACCCTAAAAAAGCACACCGCATTCAACAGCTAGAGATCTTGTTGTGCTGCTAACTAGTACATTCAGGTGTGCCGAATTAGGGTTGAAATGCAAACCAACATGAACAGGGTTTGTTACCAGTGCTATAGCCTAATGCCAAAGACTCAGACTGCTGGCCTATTTGCTTGTCCACTGTCAGGCCCCACTCAAATAATCCCTCCCTGATGTTAGCGTCATTTTTCCATTGAAAGATGGATGCTAACATCCAAGATAAAACCTGTGGTAACCCCACCTTTGACATGAATGTTCCCATTTACCCCAGCTGGCCCAACATATAGAGCACCCCTGAAAGGACGTTACTGAGGAAAAGCAAGAACACTGACATGCACTTCTTTACCCAGCATTAGCGTAGCTTCTGGCTAATGGCAACAAGCTATGTCATTACTTTGATACCACTGACATTCAGCACTTGACTTGAGACGAAGATAAGCAAGACCAGTGCTGCTCATTTTTGCAACACTTCTCAAACATCATCTTCACATGTACTCTCAAAGGAAGCAAACTTTGTCCACATCTCAACATTAGCTTCCATTCATCTTGCAAGCCATGTGCTCTTCTCTGAAAACTATTTTTTCTGTCAAATATTTTCTGCATTTTTCAGAAAACAACACTGGCCCAAAGGGAAGTATGGATGTCAAAGGAACACTTATAAAATATTCAAAGGAATCTTAAGATTCCAAGGCTGCACAGTGTCTGCATGTTAAAACTGAATAACACCCACTGTAGTTGTTCTTCTGTGCTTAGTTTCAACTTTATATACCGTACAATTAATCCATAAAGTACCCACTGAATCAAGTGCTATTTTATCAAAATATTGAAATGTAAATGACAATCTACCCCATGCCCTGGAATAAATTCACTTAAGTGTTCTCTCTTCAGTCTGGGGGGAAATGAAAGTAATTTATTAAAATTGCTCCCGCTGCTCAGATTTGAAGTTTTCCACCAGAATTTTTAAAAAATGTGTCATAAAATGCCTGCCACAGAGCTTTAGTTCCTTTCCTTTGTTTCTTCAGACAAATGCAAATTTACAGTATAAATATTTACAATATATCCCCTTCTTTTTTCCTCAAACAGTGCAATTAATAAAACTATAAAGACATTTTTCAGTGCTGATTGGTGTAAGTACTGGCTGGTAGTAATTGCATGTTTGGCTGGTCTAATTACTTTTTAGTTTTAGGTGCTTTATTGCTTACTTAATTGAGTACAAAGTGCTGCAAAAGCAACTTGACATAAAAAAAGAAAACGGGGCGTCAGACAGACCTTTAACGAGAGTCCTGGGTTTATGTGAGCAGAACAGAAGGCAGAATGAGGGTGTTGAGTTAATTACAATCCCCAACAAAGGCCCGGCTCTCCATCCGGGGCCTGTGCCTGCTCGATCATTCATAAACAGCCAGCCGTAAACAGCCAGCCATAAACAGCCAGCCAAAACAGACAGAGTCTGAAAGTCTGCAAACTGAGGCAGGTTTTTGCTGCGCTTGTGTTTGTGAGACTGGATGAATGGCCAGAGTGTGAATCAGAAACATCCGTCTCTGTGTCATGCACAGGTGTTTGGGACCATAAGCCATGTTTTTATTTTATTTTTTTTTTGTTTTATTTGTTTATTTAACAGGGGCCATGCACAACACAGCCGTCGGGCCAGAGTTAACTATATAGCTAATTTACATCTGCGGTCCCTGGGCAGGAAGATATTAAAAACAATACAGTACAATACAGACAATACAATACAAACAATTAAAAACAATACAATTCAGTCAGAACGCTCTCCTGGTGTGTTTTCCCATTGTTGTATTTGATAGGGTGATTCTGTGACACTGCCACAGTTATCATTATCAAATATTTTATGTTTTATTATAGTGGATTTTGCCCTTCAAACAAATAATCTTTGTACGGGTAAATGAGTCCTTGTGAACCATGGAAAGGTACTGTATGGCTGCCTCCACCCATTACCGCTGCACAAGGCAAACTTTAAATAGGCATTGGTCCCTTTAAAGGGGGGTTTACCCTCCCAAAATGGCTCCCTGAGAGGAAGTGGGGTGCAGGAAGTAAAGTAATGAAGGTAGGACAGAAGGAGGGGGAGATGCTATGGTTTTTTGACTGTGTTTGGCATGGTGTAGAGTTTATGAAGAAACTGGGGTGAAATGTATCTACATGCATCTTAAATGCCTGTCTGGGTCCAGAAGCGTGGTGAGAAGTTAAGTTAGCACCGTTGGAAGGAAGAGACCCCAAGCACATACTAATACAAAGGTATCGGCCGGGAAAGTACCAGGGAAATCTTCAAGCCAGGTGAGACCTTTCCATATATTTTCTTTTTCTCCTTTTTATTGTTGCATTAAGGAATTTTTACATTTTGTTGTGGATTTTTCCTTTTAGTTTTTTCCTTTTTTCCTTAAAGACTTACCTCACCACCCTGTGGAAACCCCTTTGTGGATGTGGGACTTTGTAAAGGACCTTTCATTTTTCAGTTGTGTATAAGTATATGTATATGCATTAAATGGTGTTTGGTTGTACATAGTGCGTGCACATTTTCAAAAACACATTGTTTTCACAGTGATCTACATACTGTGTTGGTGATTTGATAAGCAGTGCCCTCACACCCCATGGTTTTATACACAGTGGCTCTCTGGATATATTTGTAACAAGGCCTGAGTGTCAGGCTGTTTGTTACAAAACATCTCACCCTCCCAAAAAAAAAGGTTTGTCCTCGGTTGAGCCACACCTGAATGAAGGTCATTTTGGTGGAGTGTGTGTGCCGCTCCAGGCTACCTCTGATGAATGCAGAGGCTAGCAGAAACTAGCAGAGGATGGAGGACCTTTCTCACGGGCACACTTACAGTAAACATGCACACCTCTCGGCTTCTAAACTCTCATCATTTCAAAGTGGAATGGTCCCCTGGGCATGCCAAATGACTCACTGGCTCAACACGCACATTGGTTATGTCTCACTGTTTGTACGGCTGTTATTGAAATGGCTATTGCTCCTGTTTTAAAGCTTTGGAAGAGTCCCAGCTGGCCTGTCGTAAGCACAGCCACATTCCTCCTCCGCCCTTGCGGCTGAATTTAACACCGCCTGGCTTTACGAGTTCCTGGGTTTCGGTGCGTAGACGTCTGAACAGACGTCCTCCTCCAGACGTTCTGTGCACTGCAACTAACTTAATGATTGTGATTGTGTAGCCACATAAAGGGGTATTTATGGTGGCCAAGTGAAATTAATGTACAGAAATCCCTACATATTCAATTTTCTTCAGAAAGTTATCAAAGACATCAAAATCTATGCACTTCCGTAACAGACCAGAATGACATAAACATGCAAGAAAGAATCTGAATTTTCACTAGACTCTAACCTAAAAAGTGATCAGATTGGGTGATCCATTTTTGGCTTGTCCGCAACAATCAAAGAGAGGAAGGAAGACGGTGAGATCCAATAAGGGTGTGGAAGGAAGAGGGTGAGATCCAATCAGGGTGTGGAAGGAAGAGGGTGAGATCCAATCAGGGTGTGGAAGAAAGGGTGAGATCCAATCAGAGTGCGGAATGAAGAGGGTGAGATCCAATCAGAGTGCGGAAGGAAGAGGGTGAGATCCAATCAGGGTGTGAAAGGAAGAGGGTGAGATCCAATCAGGGTGTGGAAGGAAGAGGGGGCGGGATATCCTGAAAGGAGCGGCGCCATACAGGGGAGACACGGAGTGGGTCAGCTCCTCATCACTGAGCCCTGATCCACCCCAGCCCAAGGGGGCTGTTTGAGAGCAAACAAGAGCCAACAAGTTTCCTCCTTACAAGAACAGGAACGTTATCTACCTTTGAGTGGAACCATTCTTCCTGTGTCTATTCTCCATGGTCCTGTGCTTCGCTCGGGTGCTGACAGGGCTGCAGGAGGGTCGTGGAAGGCCTGTAAGGCTTACGGAAGCTTAGCCTGACTCTCTGGGGCCAGAGATTGCATAAAGCGGAATGAAGAGACACAGGTTGAACTTGGGATTAGCCTGTTCCTTCAGTAAACTGCAGTACATTTTCCCAAAACTTGCAAATGTTGTGGCCGTAGAGGTCTTATGGATCCCTTCCTCTTTCATCATCACCCTAATTGATCACAATTCAGCATCAGGCTTAGAGACACAGTTCAGCTCTGAAGGTATCAAAATTATCTCCGCTCACACAGGAAGTCCGACACATCCTATCACATCCAAAGAAAGCCTGACAAGGGAGAAAGCAAGCCCACCACAGAATGACAGAATTTATGACATTTTTTATATATTATCTATTCATGCAGGGAGATATAAGCTTTTATTTTGGAATTCAAAGCTGCCTCCCTCAGCGTACTCGGACATCCTTAACCACAGCGCCGCACTGTCTGCCACATCAGACCGGACTTCATTTGCAGTCATACAGTTCTGTCCCCATTAAACCCATGACACTTTCGAAAAGGTGTTAACCCCAGTGTCCTTGGCAAGAGCTGGCACCCTGTGTCCGTCCAACTAATCATCCCCCCATTCAACACCTGACTGGCGACAGAATATCTTTTTTATTCACTGCAAAGGAAACCTGAATTTTCGGTTGGCCTTCCTGGTTAAACAAATCTGAACGAAGACAGTTGTACTTGCTGAAGCAACATGGTTGTACCTCAGTCAAGCCAGCTGGACTTCCTGCATTCACTCTGTCTGGATTTTCATTAAGCAGTCACGGCCAGCAGTCTACACCGTGGACTGACAGGCAGGACAGATCCACGCTCACCATTTTCAATAAACCTGTAGCTAAAGAAATCTCAATTTTAGCATACAGTCACCATGCCTCCTCCGCTGAATGTGTGGCACTGTGGGTGACCTCTTCATACACTCATCTGTGAAACCCTTCCACGGGAGTACAAGACAATTAGACAACAGCTGCCAATCACAAGTCTCCATTCTAGGTAATGACATTTAAACAGCGTTTTTGACCCTGGCAGCAAGTCCCAAAAGAAAGAGATCAATATATTAGATTTGAAGGAATTGCACTCTCAAAGCCTGGAAGGTAATTGAAAAAAGGTCTGTGTGTATCAAAAACAGAAAGTCATTCCGTACAAGATCCGCACTGCAAACTTTTAAAGTGGGGATTTTGAACAGGAGACTCCCGTACTGGTCTGGGAGATACGGGGGCTGCGTTTCCTCCCCAGGTAAGCACACAGGGCACATCGGCAGAGGATGCTGCTGTCACACCTGCCTTGTCGAGTCAGTCGGAGGTGTGTCTTCTGGACCGGACGGCCAGGAAAAATCTGAAAAATGAAAAAATCTGGCAGCGGGTAGGAGCCTCGAGGGGTTGGGGAGAGATGGTGTCAGCCACTCCGCTGGTTTTTGAGGAGAACAGAAGGAGGGGGTTGACCAGAGCAGGAGTTCTCTGCCGTTTTGCTGTGTGGTAGTTATGTTGATGTCCATCTCACCGTTTTGCAAAAAAGGAAAATGTGTGAATTATTAAGTTCTGTAGGACAGTGGCACTATGTGCGATGGTTTAACACACAGACATTAATTAGCATCAGTGTTTCATGTGAATGTCAAAAGAGAATGACAAGCTTACTCCTTTTTTTAAAAGTGGAAAATCTCACAGGCATCTGATTGCTTCCTGATGAACAAAAACAATTGGCAAGAACCCGGTTCTGCGTGTTGCCCTTAACTACTGGGGCCCGATTGGTTCGCCATGTTGTCCTTAACTACTGTGACCCGTTTGGTTCTCCATGTTCTCCTTACCTATGGTGATGTGCTTGGTTCTGCAGGTTCCCTTTAAATACAGCAACATGCTTTCATCTCCAGCTTGGCCCTGGTACCGCTCTATCTCCCTATGTTAAAGCCCTCAAAAGATGCCACTGAAACAGCCAGACGCTCTCAAAATGACCCAGCCGCTCACCTTCTGAATGGAAAGGTAATAAAAAGGTGTATGTAGACAGGTATTGAGCCACGCTCTTAGGGGTGCTAATATGAGCAGCTGAATGCCATTGATTCTGTGCAGGAGAGAAAGATCTGCTAATGTTTGAGAGCTTTTTTTTCCTGAAGAGAAGAGTAATGTGGTTTTACGGGCATCTTGCTCTTGATGTGTTGAGTCCAATCCAATATTTGATTAGCATTACTTGTTTGCTGGTGAGGTGTAAATATTAGCCATTCACCGGACTCGTGATTAAATGTCACAGTCCCCAGGTTTGAATACCTGCTGAGCCCGGTGGTGAATGACCTTTCCCTCCCTACAGTGTATCCTATGGGCTTGTTTGCAGGCCAAATTCCACAGCAGTCTGAGAGCGCCCCCTGGCTAAATATGATAAAACAACAAATACAGACCACACTTATGAGAGTAGGGAAAACTATGCACTTACAATATCTTTGAATATCCAGGTAATTCTTATTTTAAAATGCAGGTCCACGTCATATACACTCACCGGCCACTTCATTAGGTACACCTGTTCAACTGCAAACTGCACCCGTTAACGCAAATATCCAATCAGCCAATCACGTGGCAGCAACTCAGTGCATTTAGGCATGTAGACATGGTCAAGACGATCTGCTGAAGTTCAAACCAAGCATCAGAATGGGGAAGAAAGGTTATTTAAGTTACTTTGAACGCAGGTTGTTGGTGCCAGAGAGGCCGGTTTGAGTATTTCAGAAACTGCTGATCTACTGGGATTTTCATGCGCAACCATCTCTAGGGTTTACAGAGAATGGTCTGAAAAAGAAAAAATATCCAATGAGCGGTAGTTCTCTGAGCAAAAATGCCTTGTTGATGGCACAGGTCAGAGGAGAATGGCGAGACTGGTTTGAGCTGATAGAAAGGCACCAGTAACTGAAATAACCACTCGTTACAACCAAGGTATGCAGAAGAGCATCTCTGAATGCACAACACGTTGAATCTTGAAGCAGATGGGCTACAGCAGCAGAAGACCACACCGGGTGCCACTCCTGTCACCTAATGAAGTGGCCGGTGAGTGTATATTTCAATTAGTATTCGCTAATTCATTGCTGAAGCAAAACTCATAGAAAAAAAGTAGAAAAGATAATACAATGGTCCTTAATGTAAGTAAAATACTACTGCATAATTACATGTACACTGTGAACACTAGCCACAGTATCTTAGATAAGTGCATCCACATGACTATCCCATGAATAAATGTTCCCGTCACATTTGTAGGTAGCAGTACTTCATGGTCTCCAGCTTGGTCTTCTTGACCTTGTGAGTTCAGGCCACAAAACAACCTAAAAAATAAAGTGACTCGTATGACAGTGGGTTGATGGGCTGCATAGACTAAAATCATTTCAGTGGAGGGATCGCACCCTCTTGTGGTGAATTCCGATACTGCTTTTTGTGAGCACCTAATTTCAGGGTATACCCAAAGTACTGTATTGGCCTACTCAATTCTACTTTACCTGAAAGTCAGGTGTGAATACAGTCTGGCCAATCAGTAGCACTAACTGTTCAGTTAATTACCTGGGGGAGAAAGAAAACCAAGGCCAGATTTGGATTCAAGGTCCAGATTAAGTATCCATGGTATAGGCAATGAAAAATAGTCACTTCTTAAGAACGCTCCATTTGTTTATGTTTTTCAAAAAGTACATGTTAAGAAAATTAAATCAAAGTCAAGCCTAATTTTATCCCATATTTTATTTCTGGTCGACATGAAAATGTAACCATATTCATTTTGCATAAAATTCACCTTTTATTTACAGTAATGTGTCAGCAGCACACCATATACAAGATACAAGTATCATAATTGTAGTTTAGCTACATGTATGAAAGTGCACGTACTGTAAATGTAAAATGAACATTTCTAGAATATTTGTGACGTTGTTCATTGTATGACAGACACCGATGTGGTTCATTTACAACAAAACTGACAGGACATTCCTTTGCATATGTACTTGACACGTTCTGTGGGATTTGACCCCTTGTTTAAAAAATCATTTTTTATTTAAGCAATTAGGCTTAAGCAGGCTATGACGCATCCCCATACATTATTACAGTTGATAGAAGCATGCATGGACTATCTCCTTTACCTCTTGTGTTACTAATGCTTCTGTGTAATTCAGAGACTGAAATGCAATTTCATGATCAGCTGGCACAGCCTGCAGGTGTCCAATCAGAGGGCTTGCTCTCACATGATGTGACAGCCCGGCCAATTAAAACCCTCCTTCCCCAGATCACAGTCTACATCAGAATGGTCAGGTTTTAACACCTGTCACTGTGCCGTAACCCAGTGTTTTAGATGGACAAGCTACCTGGCAGCTCCAACATATCTTTTTTCAGTAGTTCTTTTTAAAAGCATATACCTGCTTTATATTTATATTTCCCCACACTCTGTTAACACTAGAAACAGAAATGTTTTTGTAACATTTTTATAAAAGTATATGCTGTATGTTTTACATATATGTTTCTTTGCGAAAAAAATTTTTTTGCGTGATCTTTCCTGTTTAAAACATTATAAACCCAGGCTCCATGTAAAAGCAGTTTAAAAGCCTTCTCCCAGAACATGATTAGGTCATAAAAACATAAGGAAACTGTCTGATATGCAAGGTCATTATAAAGTGCATAAGAGCTTTAGCACTGACACTGTTTGACATCAACCCTGGCAAATGCATGTCTATCCCACACAGTTAATTAATTGTGTTTTGTAAACACTCATTGTTGAATAATGCTCAAACGGTAATATTCTTAGGAATCGGAAAGGTCTGCTCTTTGAGCAGGACGTTCAGCTGCTTGGCAATGTCTTTGGCCCCTGGCCTGTTTGCTGGAGCTTCAGAGAGCATCTTGCGGATGAGCACGTGCTGAAAAAAACAAACAGATATACATCATGCGCTCTGCACAGCCAATCCTTCTCTCCTTCTCACTACTAAAACAGTACACCGAAACATACCGATGGCAAAACCAGAATCCACATTACCTCTACCAGAACTTCCTAAGATTTGTTAGAGCAAGATTCTGAATTCTAAAACAAATGGACAAGACGGATCATCTAAGCTTTCTGCTTATGTCTCCTGCATTCATTTGGAACACTGAAGAAACAGTGACAGAAAAGCCTCTAAAAACCCACAGCCTTTGGGGAAACCTGATTCACTATACTCCACATTATTGGGAGTGCTACCATCATCTGAGAATATTGCTGTGCTTATAATATACGTTTATATTGATGGGGAATGCACTCCATCACTGGAGAGATGGAGAGAGGCAATGCTCTCCATCACTGGAGAGATGGAGAGAGGCAATGCTCTCCATCACTGGAGAGATGGAGAGAGGCAATGCACTCCATCACTGTAGAGAGGGAGCCCCTGATGGACTAAAATGGCAAGAACAATGACTCTAAAGCGAATAAGAAGCACGTCATATTGATGAGATTTCAGCGACGCTCACCTCGGTGGTGTACTCTTTACCGAACTCCTCCGGAAGCTCTCCACGCCTCAGACCAACCCAAAGCTGTATAATGACAATATGGTACAATTTATAAACAAAATGGCGTCCATTCAGTTCACTAAAAACCATTGGGGTGAAATCTGAATGATCATCTACTCCCTCACCTTCGCCCGCTCCATTCCAGTTCCAATCCTCCAGAGGAGTTCGAAAAAGATCAGGCCAAGGGGAAAAATATCCACTTTTTCATCATATTTGCTCTGGTCTTCCTGTCAAAGTAAATTTAATCCTGTTACAAACAGCAGTTGGTATCAATCTAACAGAGAGCATAAATGACTATCCAAAGTAACCCCGGATTGGTCCTTCATCTTCTGCGCCCATTCATACCTGTTTGAACAGGGTCTCTAGCTACATGTTCGTCAGCCATCTCCAGATAGAATGGCCTTTAAATGACCCACTTTTTCATATTAAGACTCAGGACACAAGCAGGTATAGATAATGGATGGATGGATGGAGATTCAGGACACAGTCCTCCCAGTACATGCAGGCAGTCTGCCCAACATTAGCCTTAAGTATAAATAAAATTAATATCTATTTATAACCTGTTCGGGGCTCATGTAAGTCTCCGTTCCTTTCCCCATGGTCCTTTCAATGGAAGCGCCATTTCTGTTCGTTATTGTTGTCACAAGTCCAAAGTCTCCAATCTTAACTGTACCATCGCTTCCAAACAGTATGTTGTCAGGCTACAGCAAAGCAAAGGAAAAAATACAACGTGTAATCCGAGCATGTAATCACTTTGCAAATAACATACAACATGTTAGCTGGTTGCATTTCATTTGTATTCCTCAATTCTCTGACATTTGACTCAAACGCCTACCTTCAAGTCTCTGTGAAAGTGTCCCTGGGAATGAATATATTCCACTCCGTTCACTATTTTCTGAAATATGTCCAGTGCCTCCTTTTTGCTTCTGGTTACCCCGCTGTTCCTTTCAGTAATCCATTTACTCAGTGTCCCTCCACCACAGTACTCCATTTGAATGTAGAGGTAGGTCTTGGGGGCACTGCTGGGAGAACACAGTGAAATCATGAGAAGACAGGCACTAGTGAGAAACGATATGCAGTAGAAGAAAGGTAGCTGCAAAACACACTTATTATCAAACATCGAAGTCGATTAAAGAAGTTGCAAAACACACTTATTATCAAACATCGCAGTCGATTAAAGAAGTTGAACCAGCAGTTAGCTTGTGAGGCGTATATAGAGAGTACGAGTAAACTTTACTTTGATTTTCTGGATGCGTTTGTTGACTCTATTTCGTCCTCTTCATCTGTTGACCTGAAAAAAAATGTTGACCATCACTAAAAACGTGTATTTATCTGCACAAAACAAACATGACTTAATAAGAGCAAAGAATTAGCTCAAGAATTTATCATTACTCTCCGCTTTCACTGGACTGTAGGGGACTTGATTCTTCCCAAGCTGTGAAGTAACGCACGATGTTGGGATGGTTAAAGTGTGCCAAAGCTTTGACTTCACGTGATGCATGCCTAAGAGAGAACAAGGGACAGGCAATTTAAAAAATACTATCAGCATTTAGACACAACATTTTAGTGGGGGAAACAATCAATCAAACAAGACAAATTTTTAGTATGGTAAAGTATTTCCATTCAGAATATACATTTCACATTTAAGCATATAGTTATATATGCCGCTTTCTATTTAAGTTTTTTAAATCATTTAAAATCACTCACTTGTCAAATTCTACCACCTTAATCGCATAGTCGGTCTCATCAATCTTTTTTTTCGCTATATAAACAGACCCAAAGCCACCTTCACCAAGCTTCTTTACTGAACTGTAGTTCTTCTGAAACCTAAAAATGCAAAAATTTAATTAATTTTATTTTAAAATAATAATAATTTGACATCCTTTATAACACACAGATTGTCTTCTAAGGTACATTATGCAGGTAACATCTCTCCTTCTGGAAATAATTACAGCCACCATGTCAGACTGTCCAGCCTGGATCCAGTCAACAGCTACTTTATTCTGCTGTTACATGCACAATTATCCTTACAACAATTGGCGCAAGTGTTGATAAGTCACACTTGGTAGTTTTGTTTTTTTGGACATACTCCTCCCAAACAGCTGTGGCCTCACATTAGAACTCAGAACCCATCTACAAACAAATATATCAAGGGGGTTGTTGTGTGTACTGTATTATTGCTGGCATAAATGCTCAGTAAATAAAGTTATTAGATAAGTTACTAAATTCTGTAAAGGGTGTAGAAATACTGAATGTGTGGTGCATGAACAGAACTCTTTTGCAGGTATACAGGTGAAGCTAAAAGCCAATCTGCGCCTACGAGGTACAGTGGTATCACATACCATGAGAAAGTTGAAACAGATGTGAGCATGTAACTGTCACTGCTTTCATTGGATGTTGACGTTATTGAGTCACCTGGGGCGTCACTGCTGACAAAAGAACACTTAAAATTATGAAACCTTGAAAGGCACACATGCAAGCAGATCTTCTTACTCAAGCACAGCGCACACACAAAAGTTTGAATTACTACATCATTCATACCTTTCCTCTTTCTTGTTATTGTTGCTGTCATCTTCATCAGTGCACTTCCAGGAGAAAGAACCATCTTTAGACAAGCAGGATTTCTCCACCTCTCCCCTGCTCAGCATGTCGTACAGTTGGGCGTTAACAGCTCTGCTCGGTTGATTCAAATCCCTCGCCAGTTCCTTGGCTGTAACTCCTTCTCGGCCGGTGTGTGACTTCAGAATTGTCTTTATTTTGTGCTTTGAGGGAGTGCCAGTGGGGTTGGGCGTGTCATTCACCGCAGCAGACCGAGAAGACCCCGCTAGAGACCAGAGTGGCGGGGTGTCCCCTACTTTCTGCAGACGACCCTTCTTCAGTAAGCTGTACAGGGCGCTGTTAACGTCTTTGGCTGTCTTCAGCCCCACACCTTTGGCGATCTCCAAGGGCTTTAACGGGGCCCCAGCTTCCTTTCTCTTTAGGAAAGCACATATTTTATCTTCCAAGTTCTCCATTGCTCTGGTATTCTCACACATAGACACTGGTATTGTGTGCTCTGTCACTTTCTGCCACACTCCTGTGAAAACCACTCGGTCATTCGCAATCTTTTGATTTTTTTTTTTAAACGTATTTTTCTCAACATTTTTGTCTTCTTTCAGAGAAACATGGTTACACTGACAGCCAATGCCTCATATATAAACAGTCACCTGTAAAATAAGCCTGCAAAGAAAGTAAACAACAAATAAAAAATTTTTCCCCTAGGTAGTTTGCTTTATTTGGATATGTTACATTTTGTCTGTCTCTGACATTGTGTTGCCTAACAGATTTGTTGTGCCTGTCCTGACCAGGTCGCTCTTGAAAAAATATTTTTAATCTCAATGAGCTATCCTGATTAAATAAAGGTTAAATAAAATAAATAAATAGAACATTATTTCAAGAATGGCAATTTCCGAGAAAGCACGAACACTTTAGTTATATTGCATACTAAGCACAAAAACCTATAGCGTCTTTAGCCTATACGGAATTAAAGAAAAGGACGCCGTTGCGCCCATGACTGCTGTGTTGACAGTCGTTATTTAGGCTACTATACATGTAGGCTACTTCGACAAATATGTTTAATGTGAGGCAACTAGTTACAAACACTGGCGACAGAGTCAAACTGATTTCTGCGTAGAACTCATAGATTGTCAAGCAATGCGATACGTTATCGGTGTAGGAGATAGACGTATTGAACTGATATGATGATACAATAACATTCCTTACCCTTTTGGATCAATTTAGGATCGCGACTTTTCTGTTTGGTTCTTTGAAGATCGATAGCCTGCAATGAATGCATGTAGGCTACTACTTCCAGGTGGAATAATTCGTTTCGTTTTCGAGTAAACGGAAGTTACAGAACCACATTCGACTTGGTCGAAGCAAGCGAGTCATCGGTCGGCATTAAACTCTGACGTCACTCGTCAGAACTCGCTGGTGGCGCTGGCAGTGCTGAACGCATTAAGCGCACACAGACGCTAGACCGTATGGAGAGTTGAGTCGCTTTAGTGGAATTAAATCTTAGTAGACTACTGGACAAACATCAAAATAGACATGGCAAATTTGCAGGTCCAACTTGATAAAATGTGAGGTGGTTGCCGAAAGCGTGCCCAACGGATTTCAGAGTTCGCACGATATGGGACGTGACCTAATGCATATGTTGACCAATTAAGATTCCGCCCTTTGCAAAGGGCTCTGTGGCACATGACAATTTGAATGCACTCCAAAACGCAATGAATAAATTCTAGGAATTTAGAAGTAGCCTACTATGGACACTAGCACGAACCATGTTTTCGTAATTTTACAAACGCTTGAATGTAGCTACATGGTCACGTATGGTTTTGCAATTTCCGAAGGCTGTGTCCAAGTCCGACGTGTTGAATTTTGTTAAACTTTTCTTAATACAATATACATACATAGTTTCATTGACTTATTTCATATGAAGTTGTATGCAGATTTACGGGGCGTTTGGAAAGTGGAAAAGAATATGTAACTACATAACGGAGAAACTACTGCATAGTGACAGTATCCCGACATTTACTGTGCATAATGATGACATGAAAAAATTCAAGGCGATAAAGACAAATTTAAAACCCATTTAATTACATTTTATGCAGCTTAAAATTAGCAGCAATGTTACAGGCAAACTGAGCATCAATTCACAATGTCATCTGGCAGATAACATTCAGCCAGACCTTAATATGTCCTTGACATAACAAGACATGACAGAACAATCACAGAAAAAAAGAATATGACCCATATGACCTCTAAAATAATTGTTGGAAGCAATAATCCCGTATGACCACTGTAAGAGCCCACCAGACAGTAATAATGATTTCAATATTATGTAGTATCTTACATTGATATAGCAATTCATGAAATGTAAAATGAAACATGATTTTACATCACTTAATTAAAATTGGATATCTGTAAAACTGAGATCATGAGACAGACACATCCACACCCAACTGAATATATAAAGCACGCAGACTTGGTGAAGAGATTTCGCCCAGCATTAGAATGGCTGATCTATTCATCCATTCATCCATTCATTTACTGCATTGCACTTCAAAAGGACTTTGCTTTTACCAAATTTAATACTTGTTGTTAAAATAAAAAAATAAAAAAACTAGAAGTGCATAATGCGTAAGAATTTAAAGGTGCAAGTGCTTATCAATTACTATTACAGGTACGACAGGTGCACAGTAGTTGATTTACAGCGGCACAGGAAGGGGGTCACATGATTTTGTCATGACCTTACATGGATTCATTATCCACCGACATGTTTTTTTTTCTGAATGGATGTCAAGGTGCAGCATCTCAGCAGTGTTCTTTCAAACCGCAGTGGCAAAGAGCAACATGGCTGCCAAAACCACAGGCTCAGAAATGACCACAGAACTGAATCTACACCTCTGTGACCCAGGCCAGTCTCAACAAAAAATGGTACGTTGCGAGATTCACAAAGTTGGTATTTATGGCAGGGCTGCGATTTTGAAGCCACTTGTATCCAAGGCTAACAAAGAGAGACGCATAACCTGGTGTAAGGAGCACAATGTTTAAAGGCACACGTCATGACAGATGTTTTTGTTTTTCCCTCCTGTAACCTCAAACTGTTTTCATTTCCTTAAGTGCATTCTGATATTCTTTAATGCTAGTGCAGTATTTAGCCAGTTCTGAGGCAATCTCCGTGGCATCTGGTCTGTCCTCTGGTTTTTCCGACAGCATTCGCTCAATCAGTTTATACTGAAAAACACACACAAATAAAAAAAAATGGTTGTGATATAATCAGGTATTTTGTCAGATCTGAACTAAATATGTTTTGAAATATTACTTTGAAAGTAATTAAAACTTGCATCAAAAAACTATTACTCAAAAATAATTAAATATAATGTGTAAGCAACAAAATATTTGAATACACACATACACATTTCAAGAAGAAACAAAACTAGCTATATAAAGATAAAGAGAATCAGATAAATGTGTATACATGGCCATTTCAGTAATTGCCATAATCGGGCTAAGATCAGAGTATTATTGTGCAGTCCCATTGTGCAGTCCCAGTGACTGGGAACCAATGATTGAATTAATTATTAAACATGTATTAATGACAGTAATCAATGAATGTGTTCATTTATGTATTAATAAATCATTTGTAATTTCAACATATTAATATTTAAATACTTTCCAAGAATATTTTTGTGTTTAATATTTGAATATTACAAAATTTTGCTTTAGTTGAGCGTACTTGTTAAGGATCGGGAAAAGAGTTGGTATTCACAAATAAAATTTCAAATACAATTATTTTCTCTTTTTCATTTCATATACACCAGTTACTTTGCCACAAATTGTCATCCAGATATACCTCGTACAGCTGGCTAGCTTAGCCTCAACCATACAATATTTTACATCTATATAATAAAATGATATCATACCTCAGTGTTGTGCTTCACGTAGAACTGTTTTGGAAACTTTTGCTTTCTCAAATCTTTCCAAATCTGTGAATTTAAATGATTAGTTGCAGTAAGAATGCTAGCTAAACATTTATTTAGGCTTGTTTTCTTTTTAAAGAAAAAGTTGCTTGGGGACTACTGGGTATTACATCCTGCTAAATGCAAGAAAATGAACAACGATTGGAGGACTGGCATGTAAAGTGATTTTTGTTTCAAACAGTTACCCTGACTAAATAAGTTAGTTGTACATACAGTACCACACTGATTTACCCACATTAGTCCACAGTAAATGTTTAGATAAGGAAGCTGTCTTCAGCTGTCATTCTTGATTGTCTGTAATAGGTTGACTTAAGTACAAGGATTGGACAATATAACAGAAACAGGACATGAAAAAGGACTTTAAATCACAATTACAAAGGCAGCTAAGTGGGTGAGCCATATTAAGTTGAATGCCAATTTGAGATATGTGTCAGCTATATAAGACATCTGACAAGCAGCACTTTGATATGCAAGTTTCCAAAGTAATATAGGGTGACCAAAGAATGTCAAAGAGGCTAAATAGTCAGTGCTTGAATTGCAGGTGACAAAAATTATGACAATATATGCCACACATGAATAAACTGCACTGGCCAAGAGGAAGAGAGGCTGCAAAATGAAGCTCGTTGATAGGGACAGACAGGATTGATAAGGACAGACAGGATTTAACAGGATAGCTGTGAAGCACCCCAAAACTCTGTCCTCAAAAATTACCACTTAATTGAATCAACACTTCAGTGACCCAGTATCAATAAAAAGCACAGATAATGATCTCCCCAAAGCTGGTCTTAATGGCAGAGCCACCGTTCAAAACTCCTGGTTCAGAGATCTTTGGTGAAAGTCAAAGGAAGCCTTCAAACTGCTATGTCTGTTACCAACAGTTAAACATGGTGGTGCATCTGTAAATGTATGGGGAGTCCCAGGGTCCAATGATTCCTCTGCATGGTTGTATAACTGCCAAGAATTTCCAAGTTTTCCAAAAAACCATTTTACAAGACCAAGCGCACCCTAGAGTGCAAACACCCTTATCACGTCGCCATATTCCAAGATGATAACACTACCGTGCACACTACTAAACGCATTCAATGATGGTTTCATGAACACCAGGATGAAGCCAAAAGCATCCATTCCCTCCCCCCAATGACATCATTGAGCTTTTATGGAAAGTTCTGCTGGAGCACAGAGTGCAAAGTAGCTCTCCACCTGCTTCATCCCTCAAAGAACTGGAGACTTTCCTTCTTGAAGAATGGTCCAATATCCCACTACACACAGCTCAGAACTTGTTTGAAAATGTTGCAAGTGTTGCAAAATGGACTGAAGATGTTATGAAGGCAAAGACCTTATTAGTTACGTGATATTCATATATTGTTGGGTCAGGTGTTTCCATTATATTGTCCAATCCCTGTCAATTATTAGGATAAAAGCCCTCTGTGTGCACCTAAATTATATTACCAACAGTGGAGACAATGGTCAATCCAGCTTTATGTATGTTTAAATTATGATAGGTGAATACGACGATAGGGCGACACATACTTTTTGTTTTTCATTTTCTGTCGCCATCCTCCACAGAACTTCAAAACAAATCAATCCCAAAGCAAAAATATCCACTTCTTTGTCGTATTTACGCTGGTTTATCTGCCAAGACATTAAGGCACATACACACACACACACACACGTGTGATATACAAAACAAACAAAGCCGGCATTAAACATTAAATACCATTTCCGTTTTTTTTGTCGCCGACATGGTCGACCTTTTAAGGTTAACGGCAATGACACAAAAAGTACAACTGCACTCAGCTTCCATTAACATTGGTGCATAAATCATGTCCTCCGCTGAGTTACCTGCTCAGGGCTCATATAGGACCGTGTCCCTGTTCTTTTGGTCCTCTCCAGCATGGCTTCGTCGCTGTCACCCTCTGCCGAAGTCACAAGCCCAAAGTCTCCGATCTTCACGGTCTTGTCACTCGCAAACAATATGTTCAATGGCTGAGAAAGTAAAATATTCTACATGTACACACCTTCAGTTGCAATGCTCTAAAATACAAATAAAAGCATATACATATATCATAAAATCTACAGTTCTTTAAAAATAATTATGAAAATAAATGATCATTAGCATTTCAGTAATAGTTGAGTTTAATTACAGAATGCAGAAGGGTATAGCAGTATAGTACATAAGGAAGCTTGTACTTATCTGAAGTTACACTCTTATGACTTACAACCTTCTTGCCTCCAACCCAGCTCCCTCACCATTACATAGCATTTTGAGTGTGGCGGCCAGTATACCTTCAGGTCTCTGTGAATGAGCTTCTTTGAATGGATGTACTGCACCCCATCCACCACCTGCTGGAGAATGTGCAGGGCCTTTTCGTCCCTCATTTCCTGGCTGCCCTTGCTGTTCCTCTTATTGATCCACGCCCTCAGAGTGCCTCCCTCACACAGTTCCATTTGGATGTACATATACTGTGCATTTGAACCGCTGTCAGAAGTGCTGTAGTAACAAAACAATCCTTCAATTTAAAAACTAATGCAATTACATTACATTAAATTAATAATAATATTAATAATAATAATAATAATAATAATAATAATAACTTTATTTATATAGCACCTTTCATACAGAGTATGTAGCTCAATGTAACCTGTAACCTGCTGGAGTGTGTATTAGTGTGACCTGCTGGAGCTGAGTGTGTGTTAGTGTGACCTGCTGGAGCTGAGGGTGTATTAGTGTGACCTGCTGGAGCTGAGTGTGTATTAGTGTGACCTGCTGGAGCTGAGTGTGTATTAGTGTGACCTGCTGGAGCTGAGTGTGTATTAGTGTGACCTGCTGGAGCTGAGTGTGTATTAGTGTGACCTGCTGGAGCTGAGTGTGTGTTAGTGTGACCTGCTGGAGCTGAGTGTGTATTAGTGTGACCTGCTGGAGCTGAGGGTGTATTAGTGTGACCTGCTGGAGCTGAGTGTGTATTAGTGTGACCTGCTGGAGCTGAGTGTGTATTAGTGTGACCTGCTGGAGCAGTCAGAAGGGTCCTGCTGGTATCGTGTGTCTTCGATCCAGGCGTGGTAATACCGCACAATGTTGCGATGGTGAAGGTCTGACAGTGCGCCGACTTCTCGAAGGGCTTTCCTGAGAGATTCAGGCACATTCAGGGTAAATATTCTGTCCTTTCATAGAACAGACCTCACACTATGAACATCAGCACAAAACACAAAAACTTCAGAAATAAAACACACACAAACAAAAAAAATTTAAATCTTAAAATAGTTTCTTCCTAAAATGTCAAATGCATTACAGCCCATTATATAGACTCTTGTTTTATGTCCACATTCACATTTAAATGGCTTTCATAATTTGTATAGTCTGAAGTACTAAAAACATTGAAAAGCATTCTGGGGGTTTGCTGAGATCAGACTGTTGGGAGTTGTTCAGCAGTGACCATGTGATCAGCAAGCTTGGCAGAGCACTCTTCCTGTACAATTACTCCACTGGTTGACTGTGAAGTGAACACAGGAACAAGTGTAACTGAGGAGTCGTGCTGTTCCGATTTGGACCCAATTATGTTACTTACTTTGTACTCTTTACGATTTTCACTGCAACATTTTTGTCTTCAATTTTTTTCCTTGCCTTGAAAACACAGCCAAATCCTCCTTTTGCAATTGCCTCTATTTGGTCATACTCCTTTAAAAACCTGAGCAGAACAAAGAGAGTTACATTTAGCTTCAGATGTTTGGATAAGTCAGGTGGAACATCATTACACAGCCCTCAAAAACAAATATTCATTCAAATTTCACTATTTTTAAACACTATTTTTATCACATTTTTTAAAAATTGCAGTAACCAGGCATATTTTTGTCACACTGTATGGTTTCGGATCTTTAGACAACATGTAATATTAGGCAATATTAGGGAAAATGAGTAAACACAAAACACATTTAGAAAATGTATATTTAATTTGTCTACAATGATATATTGCCTAAAGCAGTGTTTCCCAACCGGTGTGCCGTCAGGCAAGGTCAGGTGTGCCGTGTGAAAAATCCTTTATAAAAGTTTTTAATGTTCAAATGAATTAAAAAAACTTAAATGAACAAATCCCATTCACAAAAGCCGAAATAAATGTCATTAATATGCATATCGCTTAATTAAAACCCCAAAAGAACATTTAGGCCTACTGTTGGCACGTCACATCAACGTCAGTACGTCGCTCACGGTTTTTGTCTGTCGGCGTTACATGAGAGTGGTGTGCCATGAGATTCTGTAAATTTGGAAAGTGTGCCAAGGAAGGAAAAAGGTTGGGAAATGCTGGCCTAAAGATCTGAAACAGTGTGACAAAAATGCAATATAACAGAGGAAATCAGGAAGGGGGAAAATACTTTTTCATGGCACTGTAAATCGAATAACCAGCAATAAAGTATTTCAATAAAGTAAATATAATTCTTCTGATAAATAAAAGTATTATCAGAATAATTCTATTTGTACATGTATTTCCTCCATAAATAATGGAAATAAATGTATCTGAATGGCCATGAAATATTGGAAATGATTATTTTACACAAGTCTGGTTTATACTATTCATTACATGTTACTATAGACCCATCAATGATATTAATGGTTTGTAATCAGTAAGAACACCAATAACACCCACACACAATGGGTGGCAGAGCATACATGTCAAGTGAAAGTTCAAAAAGGCTAGTCAGATACATTTTTCATATCTTACAATGAGTCTGGAGTGGTCTTTTCTGGTACTTTCTCCAACCTGTTGTTTTTCACATCACTTTCCTTGGATAACACATGTGGTGCCAATCTAAAAGAAAAAAGAAAAGCTAATTAAAATAACTTATTTGGGATCCATAGCTAATAGGCACGTTTCAGAACCTGAATCAAACATGTACAGTTACAAAGTTATTGGGACGGTGACACTATCTGTCATTTTAGCTCTGTACTCCAGCACATTGGATTTGAAATAAAACAGATATACCCTGGAGAGTGTTCGTCATCTGTTTGACAGTTGAAAATGTTTTTTTCTTCACAAGAGAAAGTATTCTTCGGTCACCCACAACAGTGGTCTTCTGTGGTCTACCAGGTCGTTTGCTATTGCTGAGTTCACCAGTACGTTCTTGCTTCCTAACAATGTATCAAACAGTTGATTTCGACACTCCCAATGTTTTGGCGATGTCTCTGGTTGATTTATTCTAATTTTTTAGCCTCACGACGACCTGCTTTACTGGCATTGACACTTCTTTGGTCCTCATGTTGAGAGACAACAGCAACAGATTCCAAAAGCAAATTCCACCCCTAGAATCAACTCTAGACCTTTTGTTATCTTTATTGTGCATGAACTAATGTTACAAAGACAGGCAGCTGGCCAAGAAACAGCTGAGCAGTCAATGTCCCCATTATTTATGTTCAAAATGGAGAGTTATGTATAAAAAGGGCTGTAATTCCTACACGGATCACCCAATGTGGATGTAAATACTCTCAAATCAAAGCTGACAGCCTGCACTATATTTACTATTTTATTTCAAAGCCAATGTTCTGGAGTACAGAGCCAAAACGATGAAATTTGTGTCACTGTCCACATACTTTTGTATTTAACTGTATCTTCATAAAGGCAAACTATAAGGTATTCATATGACCAAATGGGAAATATGAAAAGAAAGTTTTTTAAAAAAAAAAAGAAAAAAAGAATTTGCTTACTTTGTCTTGGGTTTGACATCTCCTGAACCACATGCCTACAAAAACAGATATCCATGGATTACAAAATACAACTGCTATAATCAGAAAAGTCTTCTGTGCAATGTATATCTTTTTGTGCAGACCCAATTGAGGAGCACACATAATTTGTGGCAAACAAATCCTGCTATAATTTTCAGAAAAATTGGAGCTACTGGACCAATGCTATCTTTGAACAGTACTTTGGTTTTACTTTTCAGTCTAACTTTTTTAATTTATCAGCAATGCTTAGATACTTCAGGTGACTGGCAAACTCCTGTGCACATGTAACAATAAATCACATGTTATCTGGACCAATACTTTACATTTGAACAATTACCTTTTTAGATACACAACTACATTTAAATTTAATGACAGTCAGGATGAGGGTGAACGAAGCCAGCGCTAATTGATGACACATCTGAAGTCTTGCATTGAACGGGAAGCTCACCATATTAGGCCTATTAGCACTGGAAGACCTTTGGAAGACGATGCCTCCACTGCTGCTTTCAGCCTGGTCATTCATTTCATTCTTAACCTCAGATTCACTGCAGGAGCAAAACAAGACAACACAAACTGAAATCTGTTGTCGTTCATCTATAATGGCATTATTATAGATTAAATACTGAATGTTGGGTGCATGAACAGAACACTTTTGCAGGTATACAGGTGAAGCTAAAAGCCAATCTGCTCCTACGAGGTACAGTGGTATCACATACCATGAGAAAGTTGAAACAGATGTGAGCATGTCACTGTCACTGCTTTCATCGGATGTTGACGTTATTGAGTCACCTGGGGCGTCACTGCTGACAAAAGAACACTTAAAATTATGAAACCTTGAAATGCACACATGCAAGCAGATCTTCTTACTCAAGCACAGAACACACTCAAAAGTTTGAATTACTACATCATTCATACCGCCAAAGTTTGAATTACTACATCATTCATACCGCCAAAGTTTGCTGTTATTGTTGCTGCCATCTTCATCAGTGCACTTCCAGGAGAAAGAACCATCTTTAGACAAGCGGGATTTCTCCACCTCTCCCCTGCTCAGCATGTCGTACAGTTGGGCGTTAACAGCTCTGCTCGGTTGATTCAAATCCCTCGCCGGTTCCTTGGCTGTAACTCCTTCACGGCCGGTGTGTGACTTCAGAATTGTCTTTATTTTGTGCCTTGAGGGAGTGCCAGTGGCGTTGGGCGTGTCATTCACTGCAGCAGACCAAGAAGACCCCGCTAGAGACCAGAGTGGCGGGGTGTCCCCTACTTTCTGCAGACGACCCTTCCCCTGTAAGCTGTACAGGGCGCTGTTAACGTCTTTGGCTGTCTTCAGCCCCACACCTTTGGCGATCTCCAAGGCCTTTAACTGGGCCCCAGCTCCCTTTCTCTTTAGGAAAGCACATATTTTATCCTCCAAGTCCTCCATTGCTCTGGTATTCTCACACATAGACACTGGTATTGTGTGCTCTGTCACTTTCTGCCACACTCCTGTGAAAACCACTCGGTCATTCGCAATCTGTGATTTTTTTTTTTAACGTATTTTTCTCAACATTTTTGTCTTCTTTCAGAGAAACATGGTTACACTGACAGCCAGTGCCTCATATATAAATAGTCACCTGTAAAATAAGCCTGCAAAGAAAGTAAACAACAAATAAAAAATTTTTCCCCTAGGTAGTTTGCTTTATTTGGATATGTTACATTTTGTCTGTCTCTGACATTGTGTTGCCTAACAGATTTGTTGTGCCTGTCCTGACCAGGTCGCTCTTGAAAAAATATTTTTAATCTCAATGAGCTATCCTGATTAAATAAAGGTTAAATAAAATAAATAAATAGAACATTATTTCAAGAATGGCAATTTCCGAGAAAGCACGAACACTTTAGTTATATTGCATACTAAGCACAAAAACCTATAGCGTCTTTAGCCTATACGGAATTAAAGAAAAGGACGCCGTTGCGCCCATGACTGCTGTGTTGACAGTCGTTATTTAGGCTACTATACATGTAGGCTACTTCGACAAATATGTTTAATGTGGGGCAACTAGTTACAAACACTGGCGACAGAGTCAAACTGATTTCTGCGTAGAACTCATAGATTGTCAAGCAATGCGATACGTTATCGGTTTAGGAGATAGACGTATTGAACTGATATGATGATATAATAACATTCCTTACCCTTTTGGATCAGTTTAGGATCGCGACTTTTCTGTTTGGTTCTTTGAAGATCGATAGCCTGCAATGAATGCATGTAGGCTACTACTTCCAGGTGGAATAATTCGTTTCGTTTTCGAGTAAACGGAAGTTACAGAACCACATTCGACTTGGTCGAAGCAAGTGAGTCATCGGTCGGCATTAAACTCGTCACTCGTCAGAACTCGCTGGTGGCGCTGGCAGTGCTGAACGCATTAAGCGCACACAGACGCTAGACCGTATGGAGAGCTGAGTCGCTTTAGTGGAATTAAATCTTAGTAGACTACTGGACAAACATCAAAATAGACATAGCAAATTTGCAGGTCCAACTTGATAAAATGTGAGGTGGTTACCGAAAGCGTGCCCAACGGATTTCAGAGTTCGCACGATATGGGACGTGACCTAATGCATATGTTGACCAATTAAGATTCAGCCCTTTGCAAAGGGCTCTGTGGCACATGACAATTTGAATGCACTCCAAAACGCAATTAATAAATTCTAGGAATTTAGAAGTAGCCTACTATGGACACTAGCACGAACCATGTTTTCGTAATTTTACAAACGCTTGAATGTAGCTACATGGTCACGTATGGTTTTGCAATTTCCGAAGGCTGTGTCCAAGTCCGACGTGTTGAATTTTGTTAAACTTTTCTTAATACAATATAAATACATAGTTTCATTGACTTATTTCATATGAAGTTGTATGCAGATTTACGGGGCGTTTGGAAAGTGGAAAAGAATATGTAACTACATAACGGAGAAACTACTGCATAGTGACAGTATCCCGACATTTACTGTGCATAATGATGACATGAAAAAATTCAAGACGATAAAGACAAATTTAAAACCCATTTAATTACATTTTATGCAGCTTAAAATTAGCAGCAATGTTACAGGCAAACTGAGCATCAATTCACAATGTCATCTGGCAGATAACAGTCAGTCAGACCTTAATATGTCCTTGACATAACAAGACATGACAGAACAATCACAGAAAAAAAGAATATGACCCATATGACCTCTAAAATAATTGTTGGAAGCAATAATCCCATTTGACCACTGTAAGAACACCCACCAGACAGTAATAATGATTTCAATATTATGTAGTATCTTACATTGATATAGCAATTCATGAAATGTAAAATGAAACATGATTTTACATCACTTAATTAAAATAGGATATCTGTAAAACTGAGATCATGAGACAGACACATCCACACCCAACTAAATATATAAAGCATGCAGACTTGGTGAAGAGATTTCGCCCAGCATTAGAATGGCTGATCTATTCATCCATTCATCTACTGCATTGCACTTCAAAAGGACTTTGCTTTTACCAAAGTTAATACTTGTTGTTAAAATAAAAAAAATAAAAAAACTAGAAGTGCATAATGCGTAAGAATTTAAAGGTGCAAGTGCTTATCAATTACTATTACAGGTATGACAGGTGCACAGTAGTTGATTTACAGCGGCACAGGAAGGGGGTCACATGATTTTGTCATGACCTTACATGGATTCATTATCCACCGACATGTTTTTTTTTCTGAATGGATGTCAAGGTGCAGCATCTCAGCAGTGTTCTTTCAAACCGCAGTGGCAAAGAGCAACATGGCTGCCAAAACCACAGGCTCAGAAATGACCACAGAACTGAATCTACACCTCTGTGACCCAGGCCAGTCTCAACAAAAAATGGTACGTTGCGAGATTCACAAAGTTGGTATTTATGGCAGGGCTGCGATTTTGAAGCCGCTTGTATCCAAGGCTAACAAAGAGAGACGCATAACCTGGTGTAAGGAGCACAATGTTTAAAGGCACACGTCATGACAGATGTTTTTGTTTTTCCCTCCTGTAACCTCAAATTGTTTTCATTTCCTTAAGTGCATTCTGATCTTCTTTAATGCTAGTGCAGTATTTAGCCAGTTCTGAGGCAATCTCCGTGGCACCTGGTCTGTCCTCTGGTTTTTCCGACAGCATTCGCTCAATCAGTTTATACTGAAAAACACACACAAATAAAAAAATGGTTGTGATAAAATCAGGTATTTTGTCAGATCTGAACTAAATATGTTTTGAAATATTACTTTAAAAGTAATTAAAACTTACATCAAAAAACTATTACTCAAAAATAATTAAATATAATGTGTAAGCAACAAAATATTTGAATACACACATACACATTTCAAGAAGAAACAAAACTAGCTATATAAAGATAAAGAGAATCAGATAAATGTGTATACATGGCCATTTCAGTAATTGCCATAATCGGGGTAAAATCAGAGTAGTATTGTGCATATAAACGCACCCAGGGACTGGGAACCAATGATTGAATTCATCATTAAACATGTATTAATGACATGTATATAATCAATGAATGTGTTCATTTGTGTATTAATAAATCATTTGTAATTTCAACATATTAATATTTAAATACTTTCCAAGAATATTTTTGTGTTTAATATTTGAATATTACAAAATTTTGCTTTAGTTGAGCGTACTTATTAAGGATCGGGAAAAGAGTTGGTATTCACAAATAAAATTTCAAATACAATTATTTTCTCTTTTTCATTTCATGTACACCAGTTACTTTGCCACAAATTGTCATCCAGATATACCTCGTACAGCTGGCTAGATTAGCCTCAACCATACAATATTTTACATCTATATAATAAAACGATATCATACCTCAGTGTTGTGCTTCATGTAGAACTGTGTTGGAAAATTTCGCCTTCTCACATCTTCCCAAATCTGTGAATTTCATTGATTAGTAGCAGTAAGAATGCTAGCTAAACACTTATTTATGGTTGTTTTCTTTTTAAAGAAAAAGTTGCTTGGGGACTACTGGGTATTACATCCTGCTAAATGCAAGAAAATTAACAACGATTGGAGGACTGGCATGTAAAGTGATTTTTGTTTCAAACAGTTACCCTGACTAAATAAGTTAGTTGTACATACAGTACCACACTGGTTTACCCACATTAGTCCACAGTAAATGTTTAGATAAGGAAGCTGTCTTCAGCTGTCATTCTTGATTTTCTGTAATAGGTTGACTTAAGTACAAGGATTGGACAATATAATAGAAACAGGACATGAAAAAGGACTATAAATCACAATTACAAAGGCAGCTAAGTGGGTGAGCCATATTAAGTTGAATGCCAATTTGAGCTATGTGTCAGCTATATAAGACATGACAAGCAGCACTTTCCTATGCTAGTTTCCAAAGTAATATAGGGTGGCCAAAGAATGTCAAAGAGGCTAAATAGTCAGTGCTTGAATTGCAGGTGACAAAAATTATGACAATATATGCCACACATGAATAAACTGCACTGGCCAAGAGGAAGAGAGGTCGCAAAACGAAGCTCATTGATAGGGACAGACAGGATTGATAGGGACAGACAGGATTTCACAGGATAGCTGTGAAGCACCCCAAAACTCTGTCCTCAAAAATTACCACTTAATTGAATCAACACTTCAGTGACCCAGTATCAATAAAAAGCACACATAATGATCTCCCCAAAGCTGGTCTTAATGGCAGGGCTACCGTTCAAAACTCCTGGTTCAGAGATCTTTGGTGAAAGTCAAAGGAAGCCTTGCTAAGTCTTTTACCAACAGTTAAACATGGTGGTGCATCAGTAAATGTATGGGGAGTCCCAGGGTCCAATGATTCCTCTGCATGGTTGTATAACTGCCAAGAATTTCCAAGTTTTCCTAAAAACCATTTTACAAGACCAAGTGCACCCTAGAGTGCAAACACCCTTATCACGTCGCCATATTCCAAGATGATAACGCTACTGTGCACACTACTAAACACATTCAATGTTGGTTTCATGAACACCAGGATGAAGCCAAAAGCATCCATTCCCTCCCCCCAATATCATCATTGAGCTTTTATGGAAAGTTCTGCTGGAGCACAGAGTGCAAAGAAGCTCTCCACCTGCTTCATCCCTCAAAGAACTGGAGACTTTCCTTCTTGAAGAATGGTCCAATATCCCACTACACACAGCTCAGAACTTGTTTGAAAATGTTGCAAGTGTTGCAAAATGGACTGAAGATGTTATGAAGGCAAAGACCTTATTAGTTACTTGATATTCATATATTGTTTGGACAGGTGTTTCCATTATATTGTCCAACCCCAGTAAATTATTAGGATAAAAGCCCTCTGTGTGCACCTAAATTATATTACCAACAGTGGAGACAATGGTCAATCCAGCTTTATGTATGTTTAAATTATGATAGGTGAACACGACAATAGGGCGACACATACTTTTGATTTTTCGTTATCTGTCGTCATTCTCCACAGAAGTTCAAAGTAAATCAATCCCAAAGCAAAAATATCCACTTCTTTGTCATATTTACGCTGGTTCATCTGTCAAGACATTAAGGCACATTACCACACACACACACACACACACACACACACACGTGTGATATACAAAACAAACAAAGCCGGCATTAAACATTAAATACCACTTCCGTTTTTTTTGTTGCCGACATGGTCGACCTTTTAAGGTTAACGGCAATGACACAAAAAGTACAACTGCACTCAGCTTCCATTAACATTGGTGCCTAAATCACGTCCTCCGCTGAGTTACCTGCTCAGGGCTCATATAGGACCGTGTCCCTTTTCCTTTGGTCCTCTCCAGCATGGCTTCGTCGTTGTCACCCTCTGCCGCAGTCACAAGCCCAAAGTCTCCGATCTTCACGGTCTCGTCACTCGCAAACAGTATGTTCAATGGCTGAGAAAGTAAAATATTCTACATGTACACACCTTCAGTTGCAATGCTCTAAAATACAAATAAAAGCATATACATATATCATAAAATCTACAGTTCTTTAAAAAGAATTATGAAAATAATTGATTGTTAGCATTTCAGGAATAGTTGAGTTTAATTACAGAATGCAGAAGGGTATAGCAGTATAGTACATAAGGAAGCTTGTACTTATCTGAAGTTACACTCTTATGACTTACAACCTTCTTGTCTCCAACCCAGCTCCCTCACCATTACATAGCATTTTGAGTGTGGCAGCCAGTATACCTTCAGGTCTCTGTGAATGAGCTTCTTTGAATGGATGTACTGCACCCCATCCACCACCTGCTGGAGAATGTGCAGGGCCTTTTCGTCCCTCATTTCCTGGCCGCTGTTGCCGTTTCGCTTTCTGATCCACGCCCACAGAGTGCCTCCCTCACACAGTTCCATTTGGATGTACACATACTTTGCTGTTGAATCGCTGTCAGAAGTGCTGTAATAACAAAACAATCCTTTAATGAAAAAAACATTACATTATCATCACATCTGGGATAAATGGAAAATTACAACTTCCATGGTTGGCACCATCTAATTACATTACATTAAATAACATTTATTTGGCCGACGCTTTTATCCAAAGGGATGTACAATAAGTGCTTACCGAAGTCATTGGGTCAACTATGAACCACAGGTCCGATAAGGTACAATACTCATTGTATGTAACAGTTATTCATAGCCATGAACACAGTTTACACAGTAATCACAGGCTAGGTCAGAAAGTAATGTTAAGTCAAATTAGTGTACCACAGTTAATTCCTAAAATGAGAATGAAGTCTGAGTCAAAAGCCATTTTCACTATAATCTAAGTCCACAAGGCGTTAAGCTGCAAAATGTTGATTTAAGTAAACACATATAGTGCCTGAAGAATTGAATAGCTTTTTGCACAAACCTTTTCAATGAGTCTTCTCCCTACACATCTATCATATGCCCACTGAAGTCTCCTGAGCCAAAATGCGCATAAAAAAGAAGCTTAACTCAAAGGGATATTCAAGTTAAGCATGCATATCCCAAGCGAGAATCGAGGTTATGCCCAGAAGGAAAAAGTCCCTGTTCACCCAACCAGCTACCAGTAACACAAGCAGTTGATTGTGTATTAGTGTGACCTGCTGGAGCTGAGTGTGTATTAGTGTGACCTGCTGGAGTTGAGTGTGTATTAGTGTGACCTGCTGGAGCTGAGTGTGTATTTAGACCTGCTGGAGCTGAGTGTGTATTAGTGTGACCTGCTGGAGCTGAGTGTGTATTTAGACCTGCTGGAGCTGAGTGTGTATTAGTGTGACCTGCTGGAGCTGAGTGTGTATTAGTGTGACGTGCTGGAGTTGAGTGTGTATTAGTGTGACCTGCTGGAGCTGAGTGTGTATTAGTGTGACGTGCTGGAGCTGAGTGTGTATTAGTGTGACCTGCTGGAGCTGAGTGTGTATTAGTATGACTTGCTGGAGCTGAGTGTGTATTAGTATGACTTGCTGGAGCTGAGTGTGTATTAGTGTGACCTGCTGGAGCTGAGTGTGTATTTAGACCTGCTGGAGCTGAGTGTGTATTAGTGTGACCTGCTGGAGCTGAGTGTGTATTTAGACCTGCTGGAGCTGAGTGTGTATTAGTGTGACCTGCTGGAGCTGAGTGTGTATTAGTGTGACGTGCTGGAGTTGAGTGTGTATTAGTGTGACCTGCTGGAGCTGAGTGTGTATTAGTGTGACGTGCTGGAGCTGAGTGTGTATTAGTGTGACCTGCTGGAGCTGAGTGTGTATTAGTGACTTGCTGGAGCTGAGTGTGTATTAGATGACTTGCTGGAGCTGAGTGTGTATTAGTGTGACCTGCTGGAGCTGAGGGTGTATTTAGACCTGCTGGAGCTGAGTGTGTATTAGTGTGACCTGCTGGAGCTGAGTGTGTATTAGTGTGACCTGCTGGAGCTGAGTGTGTGTTAGTGTGACCTGCTGGAGCTGAGTGTGTATTAGTGTGACCTGCTGGAGCTGAGTGTGTATTAGTGTGACCTGCTGGAGCTGAGTGTGTGTTAGTGTGACGTGCTGGAGCTGAGTGTGTATTAGTGTGACCTGCTGGAGCTGAGTGTGTGTTAGTGTGACCTGCTGGAGCTGAGTGTGTATTAGTGTGACCTGCTGGAGCTGAGTGTGTATTAGTGTGACCTGCTGGAGCTGAGTGTGTGTTAGTGTGACCTGCTGGAGCTGAGTGTGTATTAGTGTGACCTGCTGGAGTTGAGTGTGTATTAGTGTGACCTGCTGGAGCTGAGTGTGTATTTAGACCTGCTGGAGCTGAGTGTGTATTAGTGTGACCTGCTGGAGCTGAGTGTGTGTTAGTGTGACCTGCTGGAGCTGAGTGTGTATTAGTGTGACCTGCTGGAGCTGAGTGTGTGTTAGTGTGACCTGCTGGAGCTGAGGGTGTATTAGTGTGACCTGCTGAAGCAGTCAGAAGGGTCCTGCTGGTATCGTGTGTCTTCGATCCAGGCGTGGTAATACCGCACAATGTTGCGATGCTGAAGGTCTGACAGTGCGTTGACTTCTCGAAGGGCTTTCCTGAGAGATTCAGGAAATATATATATTATATTCTGTCGTTTTATGGAACAGACCTCACACTATGAACATCAGAAACAATGCACAACTACATTAGGCACTCCAACATTGACAAAATATTAAAGTGATGTTTCACTATGAAAAAAATAACTAAATCTTAAAATAGTTTCTTCCTAAAATGTCAAATGCATTACAGCCCATTATATAGACTCTTGTTTTATGTCCACATTCACATTTAAATGGCTTTAACAATTTGTATAGTCTGAAGTACTAAAAACACTGAAAAGCATTCTGGGGGTTTGCTGAGATCAGACTGTTGGTAGTTGTTCAGCAGTGACCATGTGATCAGCAAGCCTTGGCAGAGCACTCTTCCTGTACAATTACTCCACTGGTTGACTGCGATGTGAACACTGGAACAAGTGTAACTGAGGAGTCTTGCTGTTCCGATTTGACTGGGTATTCCAGACAGGGGAGAAAATTAGGGAATAACCAATTGCTCCAGTTTACTTACTTTGTACTCTTCACAATTTTCACTGCAACATTTTTGTCTTCAATTATTTTTCTTGCCTTGAAAACACGGCCAAATCCTCCTTTTCCAATTGACTTTATTTGGTCATACTCCCTTAAAAACCTGAGCAGAACAGAGAGTGTTAGATATACCTCTTTGGAAAGCATAGCGCATCAAATGCTGTGGCAGATATATTTACAATATCATTATCTTTAGGTGCATTGCTGTAACCAAAAGAATATACAGCTAACTGGAAGAATGTAAGTACATACCAGACCTGGGTCAAATACAGCTACTACATTATATTACATTACATTTGTTTAGCAGACGCTTTTATCCAAAGCAACGGACAAAAGTGCATATTATGGTCATTGGAACAAGTACAAAACACAGGTTCGATAAGGTACAATACTCATTTCGTATGGACTAATCAAATCATTTTCATTTAAAATATTTATTTTGTGTATTTCAGTTATATAGAAATAAACCGAGGAAGACCAATTCCTTTTATTTGAGGTATTTGTAATGTGCATGCATGTACATGCATAATACATGTAAAAATGTACATACATAATAATATAATATTTACAATGTAAAATATTATTAGCCTGTATATCAAAATACACTATAATAAAAAAAATACATCATAATTATTAGTCAAAATATTGATCTGAATGAGATAATCACAGTAATGATGAATAAAATCAAATTCTGCAAAGATCATGCAGATCAAATATTTGAACTTTGTACTGCAAATCAACTTTTGTAACACACCAAGCCCACACTTGCTCAGGTCCTGCTGAAAGGCTGAAGCTAAGTAAGTGTGGGCTTGGTTAATACTTGGATGGGAGGCCACCAGGGAACTATATAAATATAATATATATTTGTACAAGTATTTTCTCCATAAATAATCCTAATAAATGTATTTGAATGGCCATGAAATATTGGAAATGATTATTTGACCCAGGTCTGGTTTATACTATTCATTACATTTTAGTATAGACCTAGTAATGATATAAATATTTTGTGATCAGTACAAACACACACACACACATAGCATGGCAGAGCATACATGTAAAGTGAAAGTTCAAAAAAGGCTTGTCAGATATATTTTTGATATCTTACAATGAGTCTGGAGTGGTCTTTTCTGGTACTTTTTTCAAATTGTTGTTTTTCACACCACTTTCCTTTGATAACGCATTGGAAAAACTAGGCGCCAATCTAAAAGAAAAAAGAAAAGCTAATTAAAATAACTTATTTGGGATCCATACTTGATAGCCAGTTTTCAGAACTTGAATCAAACGTAAAGTTACAGGTAAAGTCATTGGGACGGTGACACAATACTTGTTGTTTTGGCTCTGTACTCCAGCACATTGGATTTGAAATAAAACAGTCTGCACCGTAGCCCCATACACTGTCAGCTTTAATTTATATTTACATCCATACTGGGTGATCTGAGTAGGAATCACAGCCCTTTTTCCCACGGCGTACAGGAACTGCCGCAGTGGGCTATGCATGGCAAATTGTGGTGACTCACTCACAGACGACCTTTCAGGGACGTTTTGTGGGACGCACGAGCAGGTGGTGCCAGATAAAATGTGTCTGTGGAAGGGAGTTGCGCCGTGCGTCTGGATGGTTCCGTGCTTGTTACACATAGTCCCCCCATTTTTGGCAAATATTGTGAAAAATATTTTTTTAAGTAATCTTAAACAGATTTGACATCTTTAGTAATTGTTTGCAGATCCTTTGCATTCAATGACTGCTTGACCCATAGACACCACCAGATGCTGGGTATCTTCCTGGTGATGCTCTGCCAGGCCTGTACTGCAGCCATCCTCCAGTTCCTGTTTGGGGTGTTTTACCTTTAGTCTTGTCTTCAGTAAGTGCAACGCATGTTCAGTTGGATTCTGGATGGGTCATTGACTGAGCTAGTCAAGCATGTTACACTTTTTGGCCCTCAGGCCTATAGCAGTATGTTTGAGGTCATTGTCCTGTGACAAAGTGAAGCCATACTTAAAATTTTTTTTTTTTGCAAACTCTAACCTGGCCATTGTGTTCTTGAGGCTTACCAGTTGTTTGTATCTTGTGTGAACCTTCTGGGTTTATGCTGGTGTAGCCGTCTCTTTATGGTAGTGTTTGACACATCTATGCCTACATTCTGGAAAGTGTTCTTGGTCTGTTTAGCAGTTGAAAACAGGTTTTTCTTCACAACGTATTCTTTGGTCACTACAGACTACAGTGATCTTCAGTGGTCTACCAGGTCATTTGCTGTTGCTGAGTTCACCAGAATGTTTTTGCTTCCTAACAATGTATCAAACTGGTTTCTCAAAATGTCTCGATTTATTCTGATTTTTCAGCCTGATGATGACCAGTTTTATTGGCATTGACACTTTTTTGTTGAGACACAGCAACAGACTCTAAATGCTCAGAATCAGCTCTAGACCTTTCGCTAGCTTTCTTGGGCATTACCTAATGATGCAAAGACACACAGTTGGCCAAGAGACAGCTGAGCAGATGAGAGCTATGTGTATAAAAAAATATAATAAAAAAAGGGCTGTAATTCCTACATGGATCACCCGATGAGGATGTAAATACTCTCAAATCAAAGCTGACAGTCTGCACCATATTCATTGTTTTATTTCAAAGGCAGAAATAAATAAAAATAATGTTCTGGAGTACAGAGCCAAAACAACAAAATTTGTATCACCGTACAAATACTTTTGTATTTAACCATATCTTCATAAAGAGAAAATATAAGGTATTCATATGACCTAATTGGAAATATAAAAAAAATGAAAGAAAAGTTACTTACTTTCTCTTTGGTCTGACATCTGCTGAACTCCAGGCCTTAAAAAACATATCCATGGATTACAAAACACAACTGCTATAATCAGAACATTCTTCTGTGCAACGTAAAGCTTTTTGTGCAGACCCAATTGAGGAGCACAAATAATTTGTGGCAAACAAATCCTGCTAAAAGTTTAAGAAAATTGGTGCTACTGGACCAGTGCTATCTTTGAACAGTACTTTGGTTTTACTTTTTTAATTAATCAGCAATGCTTAGATACTTCAGGTGACTGGCTAACTCCTGTGCACATTTAACAATAAATCACAAATGTTATCTGGACCAATACTTTACATTTGAATGGTTAACTTTTTAGATGCACAACTACATTTAAATTTAATGACAGTCAGGATAAGGGTGAACAAAGCCAGCGCTAATTGACGACACATTGAAGTCTTGCATTGAACGGGAAGCTCACCATATTAGGCCTGTTAGCATCGGAATGCCTTTCGAAGACGATGCCTCCACTGCTGCTTTTGGCCTGGTTATTCATTTCAGTCTTAACCTCAGATTCACTGCAGGAGCAAAACAAGACAACACAAACTGAAATCTGTTGTCGTTCATCTATAATGGCATTCGCCATTACAGTCACTGTAAAATGTCCAGTCATTTTCCCACAAAATGGCGGCCAGGTCAGCCGAACGGCGGCGCTCCGCACCCTACCGTACGCTAGAAGGAGGAGACGGTGTGCCGTCCTCTGAAACTGTCGACCCGCCCGACACCTGAAGATAACAAACGCACATACGGGAAAATACTGAAAGACAAAGTGCCTCGCGTGGCGTGTGATGCAATAACCTGAAGGAGACTAATCCTTTTCTGTATGACTTTGTCAGCCTCTTATATCACATCAGAGGAATTCTGGGCCGCTCCTCCTTAACAAAAACTGCTTCAGCTGATCGATGCTTGAGGGCTATCTTGGGACAGTGTCCGACCTGGGCATCAAACCTAGAACCCTTGTCTCACCCTTAGTCCTTGAACCATTACCCACCACTGCCGTCCTAATGATGCAGTCATTTACTCCAGCATTTATCATGTTGACAGGTGCCTGTAGAGCTCGGTAAGTAGCTTTAGGGTTCTCAGCACTTTCTCAGAGGAAGATACAATTTGATCTTTGGGTGATTTTGCCAGTACCCCCCACCTCCTGAGTAGGCTGTGAACTGTCTTACTTGTTCTCTATTCACAAATGACCTTTCTCACTATGGAATGGTGGGTTTCATATTATCTGGCTTTATACCCTTCCCAAACTGATGAGCAGCAACAATTGCTTTTCACATATATCTTTTGTCCTTGGCATGCTGTTCAACACAAACTTGAATAATCCAGACCAAACTGTCAGAGATTCTGCTTTCATAAGCAGGTGGTAGCACTTCCTATTGTTAACTAATTGTGTGCACTTGATTAGCAGAATCTGGTTCTAATTACCTTCTTAACTAACATGTAAGCAGTGGAGCTTCTGTTTGTTGGCTTATTTTTAGATGAATAAATAATGACAAAGTAAAATTTGAGCATGTTAAGAGTCGCACAAGGTTAAATTCATCTACTGTTTGGACTTAGTGAGGATATGAAATTAGAGTTAGATATGTCCTCATAACTATATAAAACCACAGACCTGAAAGAGGGAGCACTTTTTTTTCACATCGCCATGAATGTAATACATGATGATGAAGATGATGATGATGATGTTTTAAGCCCACAGTACCTGGCTGTCCCAGTCAGACTGCTCCTGAAGAGCTTCCCAAGCCAGCTGAGAAGCCAATTGCTTCGCTTCCTTGGCACTCTTCCCCTGGCTTTCAGGGTATTCCTTTTTATCAATCACTACTTTATACACAAATCTGTGAGAATATGAAACAAGACATTAATTATTATTATTTATTTATTTTAGAAAAGCACAACATTTTTGCTTTTAGTTGGAGATCCCTTAGAAAGAAATCACGTGTTCAAAAACTGTCAAAAAAACATGTGAACACCCAAAATATGTACATGTAAACTGGATATTTTCATGTGATTGGCTTTTTTTACAATGAAAATTCAATATTTTCATGAGACAGACTTTTTCAAATGTGAGCTACCATTTTCACACGTGAAAACAAAACATGTGACTTATGGAACATAGGTTTTCCACTCTAATCTTATAAGTGGAATTATTTTTATAGTCCACTCTTTTTATAGTGGACTATAAAAATAATTCCACATGCTTTGTTTTCACATGTGAAAATGGTAGCTCACATTTAAAAAGTCATTCTCATGAAAATATTGAATTTTCATTCCAAAAAAGCCAATTACATGTGAAAATATCCAGTTCACATGTAAATATTTTAATTCACGGGAAAATGTTAAATTCATGTGAAATTGTGTCTTTAATTTGTGAAAAGGCTAATTTCACGTGTGATTTGTTTCATAAGGGATAATATGCAAAATGTAAAATTTGATTGTATTTTTTATCCATAAATTTTGCTCACATGTTTACATATGTAAAAAGTATAATACAGAGAAGAATATCACAACCTTTTTAATTATATGAAAGTTGTTCAGATTGAACACATAATGTGGTGCCACGTGTCCAAATATCTAGACCAGATCCTGACCAAAACTCTGATTACAATACATTTGCATTTTCAGCTAGTTGTTTTGAGTCAAAAATGTTACATTTTGTTTTTAAATACTCACACAGGATTGTGAGGGGGACCTTTTTTTTCAACCAATTTGTAGTCACATACACGTTTGGTCTTCTGGCAGTGGGTATTCAAATTCCTATGTAGTTTGTTTCATGCATCCTTGATGGGGTTTCAGCTGCATAGGACCTATTCAAACTGCTAAGGGTTTCAATGGACAGGGAGGGAGAAAACACATCAGGGAAACTCAAGAGAAACAAAAATCAAGACATGAAACTGAAGGATTCCATACTTTCAGGCAGTGCTAAAACCCATTTATGCTGTTCTAGTCTGTTACTCACCTAACGCAGTTTGAGGAAATCAACAATGCATGCACATCCATTGCAAATGGTGTATTAAAAATGCTTCTTTAAAAATGCCCCCTAAAATGACCCAATTCCCTATAAAGTAATAATGCAGTATAATAGTAAAATCAGATGTGGAACTTGCCCTTTCACATGTGAAAATCACAATTTCATATGTGAATTTAACATTTTCACATGTGAATTAAAATATTCACATGTGAAAAGAAAATAGGTCACATTGTGTCATTTGCATCTTCACATTTTCACATCACTGACTTTTTCAAATGCAAACTACAATTTTCACATGTAGAAACAAAAGATGCGACTTGAAATAGCATGTTACCTTTTTGCGCTCTCATTTTACAAGTGGGTTTACTTTTAAAATTCACATGTGGTTTTTGAACACATGCATTTTTTGTAAGGGACAATAGTAGGCCTACACAGTGTACAATAGTACACTGAAGTGTAATAGTACAATAGTACTCAATAATGACCGGTCTCTGCTCACTCTTTTTGAGAGAAAAATAATCTCAATGTTAAAAGATAGAGTGGAGTATAGATTGACCTACCAGAGAGCAGACAAACCCTGACTCAATGCTTCAGTTTGTCCAGTGGCTTGTCCTGTGGCCTCTCCCGGTTGGCTTTCGTCTACCCCCTTGAGGACCCAGAGTAACAATTAAGAAACAGCCAAAGGGAACCTTAACCTAGTCATCCATTTTAAAAACAGAACACGTTACTCACCAAATATAACACTTACTACTACAAAACAATGGCAGGCCGGCTGTATTAAGCCTTTACTGATTGACTTTATAGAGCAATTCCAGAATGGAGGCTGGGTACTGAACAGGCTATTTGGTTTGATGTGTCAGTTTATTTTCATACTGTTGACCTCACCCATGCCATGCCTGTAATACACAGGCTCTCACCTCTTTGTTTAATTCTCTCATTAGCTCCTCATACACAGCTTTTGCTGCCAGCTCCTTGGCCTCTCTCTTTGTGCTCCCAAAGGCTTCTGGGAATTCCCTGCTGTCAACGACATACCTGCAGCGTCTAACAGGACAAAGAGATTTGAGCCCAATTGCTATGGCAACATCAAATTTGCATTCTACATAAAAGTGAAAATTTGTGACAGGTTTAAAGCTTCAAACTACAGTACATCTGTCACCACTTTCTTTAGCACAGTTAACAGTAAAACAACAAAAGAGGGTCAGAGGTCATAACCTGAACTTGACAGAAAGGTGTGGCCCATTTTCCTCTCCAAGCTGTATCCAGTCACAGCACACCAATTTTTTCCCATTTGGAATACACCCTCTAAGCCACTACAGATACAGCACCATGCTAAAGTACTGAAACCTACTGCAGCTGACGGTGGCAGATTACTATGTGACCAGCGCTGCTATGAAGTATAACAGGGGTAGGTCAACTACCAACTGCCAAATGTCATCACAGCCCGGCCTCGCCCCCTCCCCATTTTGTTTAAGGCTGAATACTTACTGTGCAGTGTTGAGCGGGCCTAGTTGCGTTGATTCAATAGGCCTGCAAGTCCACTTCATTTTATGGGTGTACTCGTTGAGCCAGCACACGTAGTTTGGCTGTGTGAAAGGCCCAGGGCTCGGGCGTGGAGAGGGACATTCAGCTGCCCTGGTCATCTGCACAAAACCAATTGGGAATGCCATGATATTTACCAATCAACACGCTAACTTTTCACCAATAAATTCCACAACAGCAATAACGCCTTAATTGATAGAATATGTTAAAGATATTTAGGAGAATGACAGCTCTTTTGAATTCTAGCACAAAAAAGGATTTTTGCACAAGTGTGCAATCCGAGCCACAAAACAAAAGAATGTTTTATTCTTATTTCTGTTGCTGTATAAGTATACTTATGGAGTACTGTTTGGTAAACAGGATGATGCACAGCACAGATTGAATTCCATGGGTCTTCTTACAGAGACATCCTGCTGGACAGATTCACCATGGATGGCTTGTAGAGCATTTTTTGCTGCATTTTGTTTAGCCTCTTTCTTGTTGCCCCCAACTCCATCAGGATAGACCTTATCATCCAGCACAACTCTGATTGTGAATCTAGAAACAAGCATAAAAGAAAGAAGTGCTCTAAACCATGACACCATTCATTTATGGCACAGATCTATTACACTACGTTATATTTGTTTGGCAGGCCCTTTTATCCAAAGCGACATGCAATAAGTGCATACCGAAAGCCATCTCTGTTAAAAAGCAGTTCCATCACATAAACACATTAAGAAAGACTCAGCATTCTAACTTACATTCGACAATGGTCTGGTCCATCTGAACAGACGTCCTCATATCTCAGAGATAAGCGGGATTTCTGCGCAAATTCATTCAGTCTGGGAACATAATTTGGCACATCCATAGCCTAAACAACCTGTAAAAGAAACACATACATACATACATCATACATACATACATACATACATACGTACGTACGTATAATCATGCTCACCAAGGCCATTAGCCATAATACGTACGTACGTACGTATAATCATGTCCACCAAGACCATTAGCCATAATACAGTAATGTACACCTGAGGTGGAAAATCCAGGTTCAGAAAGTTCTCAACAGCATTTTTTCCAAACCACCTGGATTTTCCTCAGTCACAATGTAGAACTAATTAGAAAAATAAGCTGGCTGAGTTTGTGGGTGGAAGAAACCCATGGCAGGACTTTTACTCTCTGACCCCCGGAGACACTGAGAGTTTGAAATGAATTAATTAGACCCTAACTTGTGGAAGGATGTGTGAAAGTTTCTTGCTGCCATACTGTGGAGAACCAAAAATGGCAAAATGATATACATTTTAAAAAATGTAAAAATAAATTAATGAACCCAGAAATAAATTAATAGATAAAATCCAAATTTTTTATTTCCAGATTTACTTAAATACAGGAATAAATAAATGCAGAAATACCCATTTATGTCCGGTTTTTTTTTCGGTGTGCATTTATTTGTACATTTATATTTATTTATGCATTCATTTATTGAGTCATTTATTTTTATTTTGGCATTTTTAATACTCCATACCGTACATCCTGAGCGCGAGCAGCTGGCACAAATGCACTTCACTCACAAAAGAAAAAACATTTTTATATGACAATGATTCATTTTTCAGTGAGAGACAGATACCAACATACAGAAGTAGCTAAAGAAACACCAAAACATACAAAAGTGTCTACGGTAGTGCTTAACATGCATGCACACTGTCCCGGGGGCACGTAGTATTGATCATGCATTGAATGTAATTAGCTACGCAACGAATTTTAAAAGTTCAGTCAAAATGCATGCTATTCCATGAAAGCCAAAACTTTTACAGTAACGCTATTTCCACCTAAATAGGCTACAGATGATCAGGCCATGTCAAAGACTGCGCAGTGCACCCCTAATGAAAACATTTGAACATCATACACGTGCCATGAAGAAATTAAACAATATTTTCATTATAATGCTTCACTTACCGAGATAAATGCAAAGAATAGCCACCATTTACAGGCGGACAGCGACCGCAATACACCCAGATAGTTTCGCTTTCCTGAGCAGGTTTAGTTTCTATTTCTCAACATAAACGTCATCACTAACGATGGCGACTGCGCCGTGTTAGCCAATTGAAACCTGGAAACAATCCGTGTGGCAGATCATCTGACTGTACGAGGGAAATTCAAAAAGTCAAAAAATATAGGACTCCAGCCACTGTCCCACTGCCTGCCAGAATCCAGACATTGAGCCAAGCCCCAATAGTCGGAAGAATAATTATTCCTCTCTTCCTAAACTGAGTCAGAAAACTCCATAATCTTATCTTTCTGTGCTATTGGAGAGGGGAAAGCAATGGCACCCCACCTAAACCTGGCGCACGCAGCAAGTTCATCCTTCCCCACCAAAAAAACAATTTGTTGTTAATAATAATAATAATAATAATAATAATAATAATAATAATAATAAAATATTTTACCAGCCACACTATCTTTAACTCGCTAAAATGGCTGCTAGAATAGGAAACCTTACTATTCACAATCACAATTTGTACCAGTATTTGGCTGGTGGCAGGTGTTAATTTCACACCCTGATATGAAGTTGATGTGAAGACTGTCAGCTTTAAGGGTATTCACATCCATATCCAGTGATCCATGTGGGAATTACAGCCCTGAAGAACCCCCATTTTAGGTGACCTAAAGTACACCATAAAGTACATTGGACAAATAAGCAAGTGAAATGGAGTTCAGATGGATTCATGTCAGGTGATATACTTGACCAGTCAAGAACATTCCACTTTTTAGCCCTGAAAACTCCTTGTTTGCTTTAGCAGTGTGTTTGGGTTCATTGTCCTGCCGTTAGATTTCTTGTGCATGAACTACATTACATTACATTACAGGCATTTGGCAGACGCTCTTATCCAGAGCGACGTACAACAAAGTGTATAACCATAACCAGGAACAAGTATGACGAAAACCCTAGAGAGAAGTACCGGTCCAAGTGCAGGGAACAACCAGAGTTCAACTTGGACCCTGAAGGTTAAACTGATTAACACTAACACAACGAGAACGGCAACAATGCAGTCTATGGGAAAAATACAAGCAGTAGTTAAGACAGTTGATGCACCTAAGTCACCAACGAAACAGCTGCCTAGTTACAACCCTAAGCTTACAGTCATTTACAGGGGGGTAGGGAGGGATGGGGAGAGGTGCAGCCTGAAGAGATGAGTCTTCAGTCGTCGCTTGAAATGGGTCAGAGTCTCAGCTGTTCTGACCTCCACGGGGAGGTCATTCCACCATCGTGGGGCCAGAACAGACAGGAGACATGTTCTGGAAGTGCAGGTGCGAAGAGGGGGAGGTGCCAGGCGTCCTGAGGTAGCAGAACGGAGGGATCTGGCTGGCATGTAGGGTTTGAATATCTTGTGGAGGTATGCTGGGGCTGATCCCTTGACTGCCTGGTATGCTAGGACCAATGTTTTAAATTTGATGCGATGATGCTAAAACACACAGCAGTCCAAGAAACAGCTGGGCAGCCAACTGCCTGATTACTTCTGCTTCCCTAAATTGGGGCGACTATGTAAAAAAAGGGCTGTAACAAAAATCACCCAATATGGCTCTACATACCCTCAAATTGAACCTGACAGGCTACCATATAGCCTCATATTCACTGTTTCATTTAAAATCCAATGTGCTGGAGTACAGAGGAAAAACAAAAATGGTGGCACTGTCCCAATACTTACGGACTGCGCTGCATGTCCTACAAAGAAAGCTATGTGACATTAGCAGCACAGTGCGGTTACAGGTACTTGTCTTGTGAAGTTTGATACACACGATATGATACACAGAGACACCGACACAAATAAGATGTTTTTTTTTGTATCACTCGTCATTCCTAGATTATACCAAGGCTTTTCCAATTCCCAAATTAGCATTCTTCACTCTGAAACAAGACTTTATTTTTATAACATGAAACTAAAACAAGCAAGAAAATACAATGACTACAAAAATCGGCTCTAAGCTTAAACATTCATTAGGAGAAAACATTTACTGTAAGTTACAGACTACAGATTTCCTCACCTCAATACAGAAACTTTTGTTTTCTATTTCAGGCAGATACCAAATTAGGCTACAACTATTTTATATTTTTAATAACATTACTAAAGCAGAACTATTTTACAAAATACTTTGAAATACACTGTTCATATATACAGCATGTCTGAAACCACCCAAGTGACAGTGACTGTCATTCCCTAATGTCCATGTCCAGATGCTCCGCAGGAACTCAGGAAGACTAGCAGCGTAAGGGCTGGGAATGCTTCTCTGGTTCCATAGGCTACTGCCCGTTCAGTCATGGTCCGTGGCCGAGTCACCTGGACAGTTTGATGTCAAATCCTCTTCATCTGCAGGGCAGAAAAGGGAGAATGTGCAAATTAACATTTATAGAGCGTACGCACAATGTGGCATGACCATATATGTAAGGCATGGAATAACACGTATAGTTCTAAATTTCAGCAGTAAGTAAGTGGAGAAGCTGGAGATTAAAAAAAAAAAAAAGAACTGCCAAATGCACAATCTTTGAAGATCAGTTTTGTGTTTTAAAAAAAAAGTGGAATCATGTTCATTGTGTGTTTATTACACCTTAATGGTAGGCAATGTGGTCCTTACCATTGTACGTGGTCCCACACCATATGCAGTAGAAATGCACACCTCTTAAGTATGATGTCAAAATCTGCAACTTGTCTACAGCCTTGAAAAATAAAAATGAAATGTTACAAGATACAACATACAAAAGTAATTAATCAACTGGTAACATTAACCTTTCATCAAAATATTTGACTAAAAACAAATCTGATATGTAAACAATTATTTGACATGTAAACAGTCATTTTCATTCATTTTCATGCAAACAAACTAATAAATAATATCTTGCATTTTCACCCAAACTGAATGGGTGTCTTTAGCCCAAATATTCACGCATAATAATAAGAGAGCGCTAACAGTGAGCTCTTCTTCCTCGTCTTCCTCGTTCTCTTGCTTGGCTTCAGTCTCTTCGTCATCGTCTTTCTCTTTGTCACAGTCAGTCTCCGGCCAGTACCAGCTTTCTCTTGGGACACTAATGTGCTAATCATAAAACAGAAAATTAAATGACACACACACTGACTGTCGCATTAGCACAGAGAATGACTGTGACCTCCAGATCTCCTCAATAGCCATACACCTGGATATAGCATGTGACAAGGGGGAATAATATGGCAGACATTTTAAATAAAGCAAATGCATGAACTGAAGAATATTAAGTACATTCATGCTATATCTTATATTAGTAATATCCAAATCCATCATCTATAATATTGGCCAGGACAAGTCCTTGTCATAATGTTTTCCTTTCGAACCCCACCCGCCCTCCCCTTCCAAGTGATCTGTGTAGAACAGACTTAGAACAGAAGTGCATGAAAGCGCCCATGGCCTGGAACAGTACCATCCCAATGTGCAGCAAGATAATCATGTGACAGCCCCACCCCCAAATAACACACATATAAAGACATACTGACACACAGTCACTGACACAAAAACGAACAAACGAACAAACGAACAAACGAACGAAAAGGGAGAGTCAGGGAAAAGGAAAGCTGCTTTAAGGTTATGGATAGGTGGTGGCTGCTATAGTGCCCCACACAGGCGGGAGTTTCTCTGCCGCCCGTTTGGGTGTCACTGACCTTCTGGCTGTCCAGCTGCTCACAGGCGCGCTGGCTCCTCCTGAGGTCCCCTTCCGCCTGCCTCTCCTCCCTCTCTATCCTCATCCTGGCCCTGAGGAAGAGGGGACCGGCCCGACAGGATTACACACTCATCATCTCATCATACATCTACTACACTACGCTGGACTTCAGCGATGGCATTCGCCATGCATCCGTAACATTGCGCCTCATTCACGAAACATGCGTACGATCACATCTGATCGCAAACTGCGTATAAGAACGTTTCCAACAACATTTCGGCATTAATCTTTTTTTTTTTTTCTTATCTGTATTTGTTCATGGCTGTTTCCTTATGCAAATCACATGAACAGGTCTGCACTTGTGTCATGAATCTCATATTGTTTTTTCGTAGGAACCTTTTCAAAAACGTAAGAATAATTTTGTGAATGGGGCCCACTGCAGACACGCAGATATGCCTACGTTCAACACCACCACTCGCTCTGAGTTAGCGAGGACCTTAAAACAAACAGGGCCTCTATTTGTTTTTCCACATTGAGTCCACTATACTACCACTACACTACCAGGATAGCGTATGCATCAATCTGGAAGGAAAATGCTATCCTGTTGAATGAGAACTGTCTTGGTCATTGATTGCTATGGCCAGCCCCTTCAAAAAGTGTGCACACATGTTGTATAGTGAGGAAACTACGTGTCCCATTTACCTGTAGTCCTCCAGTGACTGCTTCTCAACGTGCTGTTTCACCTGTACCTTGCGCCTGTAATGCTCAAGCTTCTCCTCCGCCTTTCTCTTTTTCACTTCCTCTATTCCAATGCCACCTCGGTCTGATTGGTGGGAAAAAACACACCTTCCTTAAGAGATTTACTGTTCTCCAGCCACAGTAATTAGTCAGTAACTATTTATGGGTACTATGCACGAAGAATCAGAAAACATAAAAGGCTGGACTCACCTGTTTTGATATTCAGTGGAATAGGTTCAACCCTTCCTGCCCCTGTAGTAAAGACAGCACAATATTTATCCAATTTTTCAATTGTTATAAAATAATTTTAAAGCATTATAACGAACTGTTAGTAATGGGGTGGCATCTTGCATGCACCCCATATTTAACAGTTAGTTTCCGTGCCGATCTTCCACCATAAAAACTGACCGTCTTTCCCCAGTCCCTGGCCAGCTTTGTAGCCCATTTTCTGTAGCATTGCAAAACCTCGGTTTTCATTGCTGATGCTGTTGTGCAGCAAGGCCTCCCGACTCTCCTGCTCCTGCTCCTTGTAGGTCTTCTGACGGTTCTTTTCATTTTTTTCCTTGTGCAGTGTTTCTCTTTTCAGTGCGTCTTTCACTCGTTTCACCATGGGCACGCCTGGTCTCACTTCTTCCCTATATGGATTGGAGAGGCAGAGACAGACATTTTTTATAAGAAGACAACTCGCCATCTCGACCTGGAAAATGTAGCTTAAGACAAAATAAAGCAAGGACAGACTGAAACTCAGAAATGGAGATCTGCTGTTTCACCATAAGTTCACAAAGAAAGCTGTCGAAAAACCCCACTATGTAAAGTCCAAACTTTAATGAAGGCAGAATCAAACTAGCATCAAATAATTGCAAACCATGAATTCGGAACTACTACTACTGTCTACAGGAGAGGAAACAAATATTTCAGCAACTTTAAATTGATTAGCTAGAACTAATAGTGCGTCCACAGTCATGTACTCTAACTAGTATAACCTCCCAACTAGCGAGTCAAATAGTCAACAACCAAAATAAACTGAATCCCCATTATAACTAGCTAGTTACTGTAGCTAGCTCTTTGACATATTTAAAAAGCACGACGTGCATCCCATATCAATGTATCAGGTGGATACTGCTGTTATGCCCCAGGCGGATGATTGTGATAAGCACGATAAGTTACTGTTACTGTCACGGTTAAGTACTGTAAGCAAAGCTTAGACTAACTTACATCTTCTTGAGGAAGGCGTCTGACATATAATCATCTTCATCGTCTGCCATCTCAGGGATTTCAATGGCAACATAAAATAAGACTTATCTCAGCCAATGTATGGCAAATATTTAGAATGGTTAAATGAACTGCCGTTAGCGTGTTAGTTAATGAGGTGCTGTCCGGTGTCCAGCTAGTAGCGAATACTACTAGATAGCATCTTCCGGTCCTTCGGCACTCAAATTTCTGGTAGTACTCCAGTTTCACAGTCCAACGTTCCTGATATATAAAATAATAAAAACATAAGTACGAAAAACGGTAACTACCGCTTATTAATTAGATTGAGTATTGTTCTGAGAAAATATGGGTTTTTATTTTCGTTGACTATGATCAGATTTTCACAAACTTCTGTAGCGTTTGATGCTCAAATCGCGTACTGTTTCCAGGCGGAACAATTTCGTTGTCACTCATGTTTGAGCTAACTTGCTAACTAGACGCTAACGTCGAGTGGTGACAAAACAGGTGATTAAAGGCCCTTTTTGTTTTTCTAATTGGTTTCACATGCTTAACAAATATTATGAACATGTTTTAAATACAGTTCTTGTAAAGTGATTGTTTTGGGTGCGTTAGATACCTAATTCATTAAACATAGAGATTCGAATTCATTGCAATTTTTTCATTTCGCTAGCTACAAACTGGTTGATATGTAGATTGGCAGCTCCTAGCAGGTATTCGTGTGTTGTAACTTACCTAGCGAACACTTTGAAGGTTGGCTTCCTAGTTGGGTTAGATATAAGGATCGTGTTGTGTTTACAGTTTTGTCTCGTTGCTAACTTGAATCTGCGTTTCTTCGAATGAACACGAATGGTGAAATAACTGGTTAGCTGAATAGCTTTGCATGAACTAACAGGAAGAACAAGTGGTGATATGGAGGTTCACTGGTTCAGTGTTTACAGTGTGTACTTAACCTTGGCTGGCGATTTTGTTTGTAGCTTGTTTTTTCCAATTTTGCCTGATGTTAAAGGTTTTATTTGTGGCTAAGAACGCCCAGCCATTATTGTCATGTTCACTGCAGTGAACAGCTTGGTCGACACTTCTGCGTATCTATATGTTAGCTAGCGTGGTCGAATTGGCATGTAAGTTAATGGACGTGTTTGTATTTTAGGAGGTGAAACGAGGTCGGGTTTATTGAAATGAGCTGGCCGAGTTAATTAATTAGCTAATTATGTTGTGCAGTATCGGTTTGATGTGTTAGCGCTGTTTCCACTGAAGATGGTCTCATGCTAGAATCCCGGGCAGGGATTTCTTCTCACAGTCCAAAAAGACATGCATGTTAGGTTAATCGGAGACTCTAAATTGAACGTAGGTATGAATGGTGAGTGAATGCTGTGTGTGCCCTGCGATGGATTGGCAACCTGTCCAGGGTGTATTCCTGCCTCTTGCCCTATGCATGCTGGGGTAGGCTCCAGCCCTCCTGCGACACTGACCAGGAATAAGAGCATTAGATAATGGTTGGGGTATCGTTTTGATTGCACTAATCAGACTAAAGTTGAGCATCAAGCTATAGGACATGCCATTTTGTGTGAGATTTCATTTCTGATATTGCTATTATAAAATGGTTTGCCGATGAATTACATCATCTGAAATTATCCAAAATGCACAATCAAGACATGAAAGTGCCTAACATGGCTACATATGGTGCATGTACATGCCTTACATAGGGCTAAGTCAAAGTAAATTCAACACACTTTTGGACTGCATTGTCACAGATTTGAATGAGATTTGGCGTGCTTATTTGGTCTTATAAGAACCTCCTGGAACCAAAATCACACTTGTCTCTGATCATTGTTAATGGAGATATGGGCTAATGAAGTTTGGGCTCCTTAGCGTGACTGGATGACTCGACTTGCCATATCTACATTGTTATAGGTCATAGAGATGGTTCTTGTATCATTTCAAAGATAATTTCCAACTCTGTCTTTTGCATAGTTACATTCACCCTAAAATGAAAGGTAACAGAGTTATGAGTGATTATAATCTTGAAAGTTGATCTGTGAAAAAACCTACATTTCAAAATAAAGTTTTTACCACAAATTTCACCAAGATCGATTATAATATCCTCAACGCATCTAGAAAATTTGGTCTTGGGTTTTTCAGTCTTTACCAAGATATGATTACTTATTTGGAGTGGTCTCGCATCACTAATTTCTTGCAATGTTGTTGAACATGATCAGTGCTGAGGCACATGCAAAATATCAGTGAACTTCCTTCTTGATGTGCTGACTTAGTAAAATGAAATGTATATTTTTTCAAATATTTCATTTCTTTTAAGTTAAATAAGTGAGCGTAATTGTGTGTTGCCGTTAAATGAACAGCTTCTTTTTAAGGTCTTTGCTATTGGAACGGGATGGTAGCATCCCATTTGCAACCTTTCTTTATTTCACTTCTTTCTGCATTGAGAGGAACTACAATAGAGAAATAAAGCTCAGTGCTTATGGGCTCAGGCTTTTCTCAGAAACTTCACCCAGCTGTAAGTCATGAAGTACTGCTGTGGGGTTTTAGGTTGGTTGCAGGCTTATTTAATTTAGCTTTCGGCACAACTTTTTGAAAAGACGCCTATCTTTGTCATTCGCAGCAGGCTTGAAAAGCCAGGTTTAATATCCAAAGTGCTCTTTTGCTGTGTTTCAGAGGCGAGGCCAGTTCACCGGGCGTCCTGCAAAGGAACCCTGAATTCATTTCGACTTGTTGGTTACTTGTGACGTCTTCCGATGGAGCTGGCCCACAGTCTGCTGCTCAACGAGGACGCCCTGGCCCAGATCACCGAGGCCAAGAGGCCGGTCTTCATCTTCGAATGGCTCCGTTTCTTGGACAAAGTTCTTGTGGCAGCGAACAAGGTAGGTGGCCCAGCCGTGAACTCTGAGTCGTTTAGGCCTTGGCTAGTGCTTCTCACTGTCCTCTTCCACTTGTTGTACAGTGCAGACGTCTATGTTGTTGATCAGTCTCAACAAAACAGTATGACACAAGAAAGGCTCAATTAAAAATGTTTTAATATATGTGAAAAATACTTATCTCTTAAGACCATATTCAAACCATTTTATTTGTACAACATCTTCTACATGATTATCACATCACTGAAGTCACAAGCTCTGAAATTTGTGTAGCACATATTCAGTATCCAATGATAAATATACTTGATTGTTCGACCACTTGGGGATGGACTCCCCAAATGGAATGAATGTTGCTTGTATTGGTTATTTAGTTTTCAAGGTGCAGTCAGTGTATCTTGCTGATGTAAGATGAGTTGGGGGGAGGGGAGTGAGAAGCAGAATTCAGGTGTAGCTGACAACAGGTGTGTGTGTTTGTGTGTTTGTGTGTGTGTGTTTGTGTGTGTGTGTGTGTGTGCGTGCGTGTATGCGTGGTGTGTGTGTATGCATGGTGTGTGTGCGTGCATGCGTGCGTGCGTGCGTGTGTGTGTGCGCGTAGGTGGATGTGAAAGAGAAGCAGAAGAAGCTGGTGGAGCAGCTCACAGGCCTCATCAGCAGTGCCCCCGGGCCGCCCACCCGTAAACTCCTGGCCAAAAACCTGGCCACGCTCTACAGCATCGGCGACACCTTCACCGTCTTCCAGACTCTGGACAAGTGCAATGACATCATCAAGAGCAAAGACGACACGCCCACCTATCTGCCCACTAAACTGTGAGCTGTGTTTTTTTTAATTCAGCATTTCTATTGCCAAACACCCTCAGATTAGCAAAATAGTACAGTCTGTAATACACGCTGTACACATCTGTATGTCAGTCCTCTTGATGGGGAATAGCACTACATTTCAGCACAAACACTTGGGGTTGTAGCGTATCTAAGGTACTGAGGACTGTAGTGTTTGGTAGTACTTGGGAATGTACTAAATTGCAATTACATTTTATTTTTCCTTGGGGTTTAATATATATTCTGTTATTGCGTATCTGTCTGCTGCTGGTTGAGGCTGGAGTCCAGTGACTGTAACTTTAAGTTCAAATCTCTAAAGATGAATACCAAACGTGTTTGGGCCTGAACTGTGTATATCAGGGGGACATTATGGGTAAATTAATTCCATAGAGCATGTGTATATGAGGGAGATCTTCCAGCTAGTGCCTGTGTGGCGTACCTCAATAAATTCTGCAGCCTCTTGTGAAATTGTAATTTACTGACTGTGGAAGTCAGGTAGCATGTTGAAGAATGAAGGACAGGGGTTAGGACACAGGGGCTGTCACCTGAGTTCATCATTGCGGTCACTATCACAGATCAGTCATCAGTACTGATCACTATCACAGATCATCCATCAGTACTGATCACTGCCACAGATCATCCATCAGTGCTGATCACTACCACAGATCATCCATCAGTACTGATCACTACCACAGATCATCCATCAGTACTGATCACTACCACAGATCATCCATCAGTACTGATCACTATCACAGATCATCCATCAGTACTGATCACTACCACAGATCATCCATCAGTACTGATCACTATTACACCTCATCCATCAGTACTGATCACTACCACAGATCATCCATCAGTGCTGATCACTACCACAGATCATCCATCAGTACTGATCACTATTACACATCATCCATCAGTACTGATCACTACCACAGATGATCCATCAGTACTGATCACAATTACACATCATCCATCAGTGCTGATCACTACCACAGATCATCCATCAGTACTGATCACTATTACACATCATCCATCAGTACTGATCACTACCACAGATCATCCATCAGTACTGATCACTATTACACATCATCCATCAGTACTGATCACTACCACAGATCATCCATCAGTACTGATCACTATTACACCTCATCCATCAGTGCTGATCACTACCACAGATCATCCATCAGTACTGATCACTATTACACCTCATCCATCAGTGCTGATCACTACCACAGATCATCCATCAAGACTGATCACTACCACAGATCAGCTGTCGGCGCTGATCACTCTTGTATAGATCAGCATTGGTCAGTGCTGCAGGAACACCGCGCCGCTTTGCGCTGACCCGCCGCTCCCTGTTCACAGCGCCGCAGTGGCGTGCGTTGGGGCCTTCTATGAGAAGATGGGCCGAATGCTCGGGAGCTCCTTCCCCGAAACCATCAACAACCTCCTGAAGGCCTTGAAAAGCGCTGAGGTACCCTCACTGCATGTGACGCTGCTGTGCTGTCTCTAAAACCGATGCAGAAAAAGAGAACTGTGATGAAAGCCCATTATAGTAATGGAAAAAAATGGGTGGAGCTCTCATGCTGTGAGAGCTCACTGATGTGAACCAATCAGTGTTTCGTTATTGAGTGTGACATCTTTTGATTTGTTCTTGGAAATGATTAACAGTACATAGTGGTGCTGCCTTTTAGGGGATGCATTATGCTTAATCTTCCTTTCACTAGTCTGTAGGACAGTTTTGGATGTTAGACCTGCTTTTGTGTCTGGCTTTTGTCTGAAGGCAAGGAGAAGGGACTAACAGCATAATATTCTTCCTCCTCCTCACACTCCTCCTCACTGACCCCAGTCCCAGGGCCGTGGGGAGATCCTGCTCAGCCTGCAGAAGGTCCTGAGCGGGCTGGGGGGGGCCGCGGCCTCCTGTCACCGGGACATCTATAAGAACGCCCGCTCCTTGCTGACCGACCGATCGATGGCCGTCAGGTGTGCGGTCGCCAAGGTAACGCTGAAAAGAAGCACTGCTGCTTCATTCAAATGCATTCCCAGGTTTGGTATCGTGCTTTCTCGTGAACACCAGAAAATAAAATATGGCATTTAGCCTGAGGGTGAACCAAGGTCATGTGAGCCTCATGATCATGCAAATAATTGACTTAATTGGTGTGGGACTTACATGTCTGGTGCATGATATCGAATGGAATACATCACAGAATGTTAGTTAGAGCGTTTCTGCAGAATGTGTTGCCGTGTTTGTGGGTATGGAAGGCGGACCCCAGCTCCCCAGGCCCAGCGGCAGTGGTGCTCTGACCCCTCTCCCCTGACAGTGCCTGCTGGAGCTGCAGAACGAGGCCGTCTTCATGTGGACCACCGAGCTGGAGAACGTGGCCACCCTCTGCTTCAAGGCCCTGGAGGGGTCCAACTACGGGGTCCGAGTGGCCGTGTCCAAGCTGCTGGGGACCGTGATGGCCACTGCCTTGATGCCCAAGCAGGCTGCCGGTGAGGGCGGTCTCTGTCTTCGTGGCTACCGCCACGGCGATAAGAAGTGGACTGTTGTGGTGTTACTGCTGTTTGCTTGCTAATGGAGAAGGGAAGTGAGTGAATCTGTGTCCTCTGGTGCAGTGATGTCACAGCCTTACAGCGACTCTGTTCCCTGGTGCAGTGATGTCACAGCTTTGCAGTAACAGTGTCCCGTGGTGCAGTGATGTCTCAGCTTTGCAGTAACAGTGTCCCGTGTTGCAGTGATGTCACAGCCTTGCAGTAACAGTGTCTCGTGTTTTAGTGATGCGTCAGAACGTGAAGAAGGCCACGTTGGAGGAGGTGCTGGAGCTGATGGCCACAGGCTTCCTGCGGGGCGGGTCGGGCTTCCTGAAGAGCGGGGGCGAAATGCTGAAGGGGGGCGGGTCCGTCAGCAGGGAGGTGCGGGTGGGCGTCACGCAGGTCAGTTCAGTCCCTCTGGGCTTCCCTTTATGCCTGTCTGCTAGGTTCATTTGGTTCAGTGAAGGTCATATTGATTATTTTTAAATACCGTCAATGCTTTTGTAAGATTTCAAACTGATGGCATATAACCGAACGTGGGAAATCTAGGAAAATAGTAGTAATAGTAGCAGTAGTAGTAGTAGTAGTTGTAGTAGTAGCAGTAGTGGCATTAGTAATAGTAATAGTGGTGGTAGTAGTAGTAGTAGCAGCAGTAGTTGTAGTAGTAGTAATGGTAGTCGTTGTAGTTGTAGTAGTAGCAGTAGTAGTTGCAGTAGGAGTGGTTGCTTTAGTAGTGGTAGTAGTAGTAGTAGTAGCAGCACTAGCAGTAGCTGTAGTAGTAGTAGTAGTAGTAGGAGCAGCAGTAGCAGTAACTGCAGTAGTTAGTAGTAGTAGTAGTAGTAGTAGCAGCAGTAGTATTAGTAGTAATAAAGATGATGATAACTATGTGCCACTACTGTAATAATAATAATATTATAATAATAATCATGTTCATAGTAACACCGGCGATATGAATGGCTGTGAGAGATGCTGATGCTGTGTGTGCTCCCCGGCAGGCGTACGTGGTGTTCGTGACCACGCTGGGCGGCCAGTGGCTGGAGCGCAACTTCGCCACCTTCCTGTCGCACGTGCTGGAGCTGGTGTCGCACCCGCGCGCCACGCAGACGCACGTGGAGGCGGTGTACTCGCGCCGCTGCGTCTCCTTCATGCTGCGCGCCTCGCTGGGCGGCCTGCTCGGCGAGAAGGCCCAGATCGCCGCCGCCAAGGAGCTCTGCCAGGCCATCGCCAAGCAGACCCGGGCTGTCGGTAAGGAGGTGGTTGATGGGGGGGAAGTGTCCAGGTTCAGAGCATTGCAGAGTAAGTACTCATTTTTATTTTTATTTTTTACACTTTATTTGGGTTACGTTTGCTTCTTTTCGGTTGCTCTTTTTTGTTGTTGCTTCGCTCGCCCCCTGTCGTTTTGCGCCTCCGTAACGCTTGACACGTTTGACATATCGCCTTTTTCAACTTTCTTTCTGTTGGTCGTTTTACCTTCTCTTTGTTTCAAATGTTCTCTTTTTTTAAAACTTGAATTCAGTGGTGCTGGAATAAAGGCCTGAAGCCCGAGTGGCATCCTAAGGAGGCTTTTCTGTGCCTCGTATCCTGAGGGAAAGTTCTAGAACGTCTCTTGGCCCGTGCACTCGGGAAGTGCAGGCCGTGAACGGAAGTCGGCGCTGAGCCAAGTTGGACGCCTGCGAATCGTTTTTAAAAATCATAAATCAAGTAGTCAGATCCTTTGGAATATTGTACGATATACGTATTTGTTGATTGTGAGTTAATGGGCATAGGACATAGCATTGGACATAGGTTTGGATTTAGACTTTTAGTACCACTGAACGTCTCTCTATGTTGTTTTATGCTTTGATTAAGATGCAAGGATTAACCAAAGGTTGTTAACTAGCACTTAACATTGCTGTGGATCAGGCTCTATCACCTGTGAACGCATCCACAAAATATATCAGCTCATATTCTAGCTGTATATCGGCCTGCTTTTTTTCATGGAAAAGTGACTTTGCTCTGTGAAAGAGGTCACTTGGCAATCGTCCATGGGCTAGGCACAGCATTTTATATAGTAGCTGCCTGGCTATTAATCCACTAACCCACGTCTAGACTTGGCACTAATGCAGCCTTCATTTTGTATTTGCATGCTGAGAAGCTCTTGCTCTTCACTAAACGTAACTCGATAGAAGCAAGCCCATATTATTTTTCATTTTAAACGCATTGAACCCAATCTGCCCTTTTTCCACACATTGGCTGACACAAATAACTGAGTTCTAAACCTGTTCGACTTTTTAAAATTATTATTTCCGATTATCGTATTTTAGCACTTCCACTTCGTTAAATACTCGCATTCAATATAGCTACTTAAATATAAAAGCCATTTCATTAACGTGTGTCAGAAAATCCATTCCATTCCTGATTTCGTCACCCACTGCTCTCACCCTTTTAGGTGTCACAGTTTTTATTTTCACAACTCATTTCTTCTCATTTTTAAACTTCAATATTCTTACTCTGTGATTTGCTTTGAAACCACTGGGGGAACATTCTACTGTGGGAGGTCTGACTTTTCCCAAAAATTCACTCTTTCTTCTCGCACTCTCTCCTTTTCCTTCCCTCCCTTTGAAGTGACTCCCGTGAGGGAATATCCCTGTAATCAGCTCAACCTTCTCTTCTTATATTTTACAGAAGGGCTCTGAAGTTTTGAACACATCGGGTGTGTAGAGAGCTTGCGGTTTGGCAATGTTAGGTTTAAGTGTTGCCTCAGTGCTGCAAGGCTGTCCCTTATATTTTGAAGTGAAGCCTTGAAAGCAGCAGTTGAGAATCTTGATGCTGACTCTGCTGTTTGAGCATCTTTGCCTTGGTTCAAAAGATGATTTATGAGCCGTGAGGCTCATAAATGTTAGGCTCTCAACGCCTGTTCTGACGCTATGAAAATGTAATGCATTTGGATAGAGCAAAAATCCCTCCCCTGTGGGGCCCAGGCGAAAAACTGATTAGCCAAGGTTGCTTTTTAAGACGTTGCGTGGAACTGCGAGCTCCTACTGGACAGGGATGGTCATGTGAGCCCTGAGACACAGGCCTTTTTTGAGGACGGTCACAGTGTCTGTGGAAACCTTCAGAGCCAGGTCTGTGAGCTCGTGCCGTGCGCCAGTCACCCGCCTGCGGCACCGCTGCTCAGCTGCGCCCCCTCTGGCGGCAGCTGGTACCGCTCCTCGGGTCACTGTACCGTGACGGCAAGCCCGGCAGCAGGAGTGGGGGTTTAACTGAGGGTCTGCAGTCATGCATAACCGTACTCTACGGAGACGGGAATCTCAATTCAAAATTGGAAAAAAAAAAAAAGCAAAACCATTATCTCATTAAAGCCAAACAAAATTTTTTAAACTGATTTTGATATGTACTGAGCGTTATTATATTTATTATCCTTGTCTGGTTAAACCCCCACTACTGCTAATTGCAAGCATTTATGCGTAATCATATTGTCTAAAGATATGTATTTTATAGCAGTATTTACAGTAATATTTTGCATGCCATTGTGAGTAAACCTTGGTTAGAATCTTGGAGTAGGTGTGAGTGCTGTATATACTGCTGCCTAATGATTTTGAAAGGCAGTGAAGTGACATGCGTATCTGTGGTGATGTGGGACTCGATCCGGGGGATGAAGCTCGCTCAAAAGCCCCCGTTCCGTTCCCTCTGTGTGTCTCCTCTACCCCCCCCCCCCCCTTCCTTCCGCAGAGGCGGTGGTGAACGACACCAGCGGGGAGAACAAGGCGGGCGGGGCGGACGTGTCGGCCAGCCAGCACGTGATGGTGTGCGCCCTGAAGGAGCTGGGCAGCCTGGTGCAGAGTCTGAGCGCCACGGCCTCGCCCCTGATACAGGAGCCCTCTATCGGTACGCCAGCCTGCCCCCCCAACCCCCCCACAGACCCCCCCCCCCAAAACCGCCTCGCCCCTGATACAGGAGCCCTCTATCGGTACGCCAGCCATTAACCCCCCCCCCCCCCTCACAACCCCCCCCCCCAAAAACCCGCCTCGCCCCTGATACAGGAGCCCTCTATCGGTACGCCAGCCTGCCCCCCCCCCCTCACAAACCCCCCCCCCCCCCCAACCCCCCCCAAAACCACCTCGCCCCCTCATACAGGAGCCCTCTATCGGTACGCCAGCCTGCCCCCAACGCCCCCCCCCAACCCCCCCCCCCAGACCCCCCCCCTCCCAAAACCGCCTCGCCCCTGATACAGGAGCCCTCTATCGGTACGCCAGCCTGCCCCCCCCCCCCCCCCTCACAGACCCCCCCCTCCCAAAACAAAAAGCCTCGCCCCTGATCAGGAGCCCTCTATCGGTATACAGGCCCCCCCCCTCACAAACCCCCCCAAAACCACCTCGCCCTCTATCGGTAGTACGCCAGCCATTAACCCCCCCCCCCCCCCCACCCCAACAAAACCGCTTTGCTGCTCATACAGGAACCCTCTATTGGTACACCAGCCTCTATCCGTACCCCCCCACCCACACCACCACAAACAGCCCCCTCACATGAGCAGAAGAATAGCATCACTGGAGGAAATTAAACTGGTTTAAAAAGAGTTACCAGGGAGTCATTGTCCTTAGCGAGCTTCCCTCTGACCTTTGCCCTTTGCACTGTGGGTCTCCACGCAGGTCTCCTGGAGACGGTGACGTCGGTGCTGCTGCACCCCAGCATGGCGGCGCGGCTGGCGGCGGCCTGGTGCCTGCGCTGCGTCGCCGTGGCGCTGCCCTATCAGCTCACTCCGCTGCTGGACCGCTGCGCCGAGCGCATCAACAACCTGAAGACTCCCCGGAGGCCGTGAGCGGCTACAGCTTCGCCATGGCCGCCCTGCTGGGGGGCGTGCACCAGTGCCCCCTGGGAATCCCGCACTCCAAGGGGAAGGTCCGTACCCACCCCCCTCCCTCCCCCCGTCCCCCCCAATGCGCCGCCGACCACGCCCGCGATCTGACGCCGACCGCACTCACGACCGCCTTCTGAACTTCGCTTTGCGGCTGAACAGTAGCTGTGTGCCGGTTGAACCGTAGGTTAGCTAGCGTATGTTCTCAGATGAAGAAGCGGTGTGTTTGTCTCTCAGCTCTGTCCCTCTTTCCGCTGCAGATGGTGGTGAGCATCGCGGAGGACCTGCTCCGCACCGCCGCGCAGAACAGCCGCCTCTCCCTGCAGCGCACGCAGGCCGGCTGGCTGCTCCTGGGGGCCCTCATGACTCTGGGTGCGTTAACGCGCTAACTCTGCACACAGAACACATCTCCTCCGTGACCCTAACCCTCAGGGCCTTTAAACATGTATCTCCTTCCCTAACCCTAACCCTCACTGCCTTTAAACGTGTATCTCCTTCCCTAACCCGAACCCTCACTGCCTTTAAACGTGTATCTCCTTCCCTAACCCGAACCCTTACTGCTTTGATACATACATCTCCTTCCCTAACCCTCACTGCTTTTAAACGTGCATCTCCTCCCTAACCCTCACTGCTTTTAAACGTGTATCTCCTTCCCTAACCCTCACTGCTTTTAAACATGCATCTCCTCCCTAACCCTGACTGCTTTTAAACATGTATCTCCTTCCTGGACCCTGACCCTGACCCTCCTCCCCCGTCCAGGCCCCTCCCTGGTCCGCTATCACCTGCCCAAGATGCTGCTGCTGTGGAGGAACGTGTTCCCGCGCTCGCAGAAGGAGCTGGAGGCGGAGAAGGCCCGGGGGGACTCCTTCACCTGGCAGGTCACCCTGGAGGGGCGCGCTGGGGCGCTCTGCGGTGAGGCCCTCTTCCTCTTCCTCTTCCTCTCTCCCCTTGTTGTTGTGTTGGGTGCTAATCGAGAAAATGATAGCATTTGGGCAAAGAACCACGGCCAAAAGGTGGATCAGGAACAGAAAATGAGGTGAAACAGGAGGTTGAGGTTCACTGGTTTTATAGACAACGTTAACGGAAAAATGGAAACTCAGCTCTGTGAGGTGGAGTTGCTCTGACCGCACGTGTTCTTTAAAGGCGGTTCAGGGGCCATGCGGTTACCCTGCAGCTCTTTAAAGGAGGGTGAGGGACCGTAGGTGACCCTTCTTCCTGTCCCCTGCAGCCATGCGCAGTTTTGTGGCCCACTGTCCCGAGCTCCTCACGGAGGACGTGATCCGCAGGCTGATGACCCCCATAGAGTGCGCCATGACCATGATGTCACAGTGAGTACAAGAATTCCCATCATGCTCAGCGTTGCACCCCTTGGACAGAGACAGAAGGAAGGAGTCTGTACCTGCCGCTAATTTACCCGGGCGCATGTTCCTAAAGCATTTTAAAGCAGGAGTGCTGGTCTGGGGTCAGTTTTGCTTTGAGCTCCTAATGCGTAAGGTTAGGTTATGAGTCCCTGAAAAACGATCCTGGATCACGGCCCTGCTCTTAACCTAGCCGTATCTCTAGCCTCCCCTTGCTCTTGTTTTCTGTCTCGCCATCTGTGCACATTCTAACCAGCGTTGTCCTAACAACTGCAGCGTTCCCGCGGTGACCAAGGTGCACGGAGCTCACCTGAAGGCCAGCGCAGCCATGGTGCGGCTGAGGCTGTACGACATCCTGGCCCTCTTACCGCCAAAGACCTACGAAGGTAAGGCCGGCTGCCTCTGCCACTCAGCTGTGACTGTCCCAATCAGCACTTGCGCTTTCCTTTAGGAAACACTAGAGCTTAATTCTGTAACAACACCTATAGTAATAATGTGAATAATGATGGTTGCTCTCTTGAACCACCAACAATGTGTAGCACCCATTTGGAAGATGCATGGCAGCGATGTTTAGATACAATGGCAGTGCCCTGCTAGGAATTGAACCTGCAGCCTTTGAATTAGAAGGCCAGTTCCCCTAACCACTGCACCACACCACACCGCTGCCCCCATTACAGTTGTGAAAGTGCTGCATTGCGTTGTATTGAAGCCCTGTTCTTGGAGGAGGCTGAGCGTCTGTTTGCCCTGCAGGGAGCTTCAACGCGCTCCTGAGGGAGCTGGTGGCGGAGTTCACGCTGACGGACAACTCGGCCAACACCACCACCTCCCTGCTGCGCTCGCTGTGTCACTACGACGACAGCGTGCTCATGGGCTCCTGGCTGCAGGAGACCGACCACAAGTCCATCGAGGACCAGGTGACCGAGCGAGGGGCGGGGCTTTTGCTTTGTGGGTGGGGTTGCTGGGGCCGGGGTGGGGGTACTAGTCTGAGGCTTCTCAATCTCCTCAAATCATTCAAATGCTCACACAGCCTGGTTTTATAGCAGTTAAAACATGACTGTGAAGACACCGCAGTGCATAACCGTTTGTGAGAGTAGCCATCCTATATGCCAGGGAATTCTAGTTAAAAGGAATCAGCTAAATATGAATTTGGTAAAGTGATGATTACTTTTGAAGTCAAGATCGTGTTTAATGGCCCGTCCTGTCAGATTAAGATGCGTTTCCATGTCTGGCCTTCAGTAGTCCATGTCTTTGAGTGACAGAAGGGTTCTTCACTGCGGTGTTTGAGCCCTTGGTTGCCCTCGGTAACTCTCTTCTCCTGTCCCGTCCCGTAGCTGCAGCCCAACAGCGCGTCGGGGAGCGGGGCGCTGGAGCACGACCCCTCGTCCATCTACCTGCGCGTGCCCGTGGGCGAGGCCATCCCCGGCCCCCTGCCGCTCGGCGTGTCCGTCATCGACGCGTCCGTGGCGCTCTTCGGCGTGGTCTTCCCCCACGTCTCCTTCAAACACAGGTGAGCGTGTGACGGGGGGAGGACCCGCTAGGACTGTGTGTGTGTGTCTGCGCGTCCGTGCGTGAGCATGCGTGTGTGCGTCCGTGTGTGTGCATGCGTGTGTGCATGCGTGTGTGTGCGTCCGTGCGTGTGTGTTTTCGGGTTGGGTAGGGCTCGGGCTTCAGCTCACTCGGGCCGGGTCAAGTTGGGTTGGGCTTGGGTTTTCAGGCCCGTTGAGAGCTCTAGTGTGTGTGTGAGCTCACACTGACAGCGGCCTCCTCGTGCTCTGTGCTCCTGGGTCCTGTGGGCTAGGCTCCAGATGCTGGACCACTTCGCGGAGTGCATCAAGCAGGCCAAGGGGGTCCGGCAGCAGGCCGTCCAGCTCAACATCTTCACCGCTGTCCTGAGCGCGCTCAAGGTGAGGCTCCGCCTACATCACAGGCAGACCTGAGTCTGGGTTCCTCTTCAGATTTTGCTTGGTCGTTTACTGGGTGCGTGCGTGTGCGCCAGCTTGTGCTCTGGGTACACCAGCTGATGAAGCTGGCTTCATTCTGATCTGGGATGAGCAATTTCAGGAATCTTAAATTTAACTTGCAGAGCCAAGATATAGGCTGTATGTATCCGTTTAAATGTAAAGGTGAACTGCTGGCAGAGAGCAGCACTTGCTTTTCCAGATTGAAGGGAGACCACACAAAATTTCAGAAGGCATTATATTTAGTATTAAAGGAAAATGCAGTTGCGCTGAATTTGTTCACGAATCAGCCCTTCAAAGGTGATCACAAATTTATGTAGAATGCTTTTAACTGAACATTCCAATGCTGACGTAACAGTCACTGCTGGTAATTGAAAGCAGTGGAGTTCCAGAACCAAATATTTAATTTCGAACAAATGTTCCAAACAACCTACTTTACAAAGGGTGATTTATCCTGTGGTGGGATTTCACATGAACTTTTTGTGGCATGTCACAGTGGCATGTCCTAAAGGGTTACCCATTCAACGCTAGCTGTGCTTTGTGGAGTCAGGATGTTCCTCTCTTCCCCCACAGGGTCTGGCGGAGAACAAGAGCAGTTTGGGGCCGGAGGAGGTGCGCCGGTCCGCCCTGGCCCTGGTGATGGGCGCGCTGGACAACCCCAACCCCATCCTGAGGTGCGCCGCGGGGGAGGCGCTGGGGCGCATGGCGCAGGTGGTGGGAGAGGCCACCTTCATCGCCCGCATGGCCCAGTACAGCTTCGACAAGTACGGGACCCCGCCCTCACACTCACCCCTACCCCTACCCCAACCCCAACCCCTAGCCCTGCATGGCCCAGTACAGCTTCGACAAGTACGGGACCCCTGTGCTGTATATGATCATCCATGTTCTTGAAGTGCTTATTAGACTCCATGTTTCTGTCCTGCATCATGGGTGCAGTGACATGGTGGTTTACCTGGGAATGGAACCCACAGCCTCCTGGTTGTAGGTTTGATTGTTTGATGAGTGTTCCAGCCCGCGGCCCAGCTCTGACCCCTCCTGCGTTTGCGCGGCAGGCTGAAGTCCGCGCGGGACGTGGTGTCCCGGACGGGTCACTCCCTGGCTCTGGGCTGCCTGCACCGCTACGTGGGGGGCATCGGGTCGGGACAGCACCTGAAGACCAGCGTCAGCATCCTGCTGGCCCTCGCCCAGGACGGCACCTCCCACGAGGTCCAGGTGAGGCTCCGGCCCCTACAATTCTTTGTTCATTCCCGGGCCTATCCCAGTTGATCCGCCCACCGATTGGTGTGGACCGCTGCAGTTGATCTCTGTTCCCTGTCTCTGATTGGTGTGCAGTAATATGCAGTCCATTTGATCACACTGTCCGAGTGTAGTAATACCCATAGCCGTGCTGGTTGGTGTGTAGTAATACACAGTCACAGTTCATCTCTGTTCCCTGTCTCATAGTTTACTACACCATCCCAGTTTAGTACACCGTCCCAGTTTAGTATGCAGTCCCAGTTTAGTACACTGTTCCCTGTCTCTGGTTGGTGTACAGTAATATGCAGTCACAGTGGATCTCTGTTCCCTGTTTCTGATTGGTGTACAGTAATATGCGGTCACAGTTGATCTCTGTTCCCTGTCTCTGATTGGTGTACAGTAATACACAGTCACAGTTGATCTCTGTTCCCTGTCTCTGATTGGTGTACAGTAATACACAGTCTCAGTTGATCTCTGTTCCCTGTCTCTGATTGGTGTACAGTAATACGCAGTCACAGTTGGTCTCTGTTCCCTGTCTTTGATTGGTGTGTAGTAATACACAGTCTCTGTCTCTGCGCAGACGTGGGCTCTGCACTCCCTGGCCCTGATCGTGGACTCCAGCGGGCCGATGTATCGGGGGTACGTGGAGCCCACGCTGTCGCTGGTCCTGACCCTGCTCCTGACCGTGCCCCCGTCCCACACCGAGGTGCACCAGTGCCTGGGCCGCTGCCTGGGGGCCCTCATCACCACCGTGGGGCCCGAGCTGCAGGGTAACGCTCCCATACACTGTCCCGTTACAGGAAGGGTCCTGTCTACACTCACTCTGTACTCCAATACACTCTGTTCTTTAGCTGTATTTTTGTGGATCTTCTCCCGGCTGCATTTTTAAGGAGGACGGTGCTTCCCTAACGGGCCGGGCGTTCTCGTTTGTCCGTTGCCAGGTAACAGCGTCAGCATCTCCACCATCCGCTCGTCGTGCCTGGTGGGCTGCGCCATCATGCAGGACCACTCGGACTCGCTGGTGCAGGCGGCGGCCATCTCCTGCCTGCAGCAGCTGCACATGTTCGCCCCGCGCCACGTCAACCTGTCCAGCCTGGTGCCCTGCCTCTGTGTAAGAGACCCGCGCCCGCACCTGTGCCCCTCTGTCTCCCTCTCGCTGCTCCTCTCTCCTCAGGACACGCTCCTGCTCCTCTCTCTCCCTCACACTGCTCCTCTCTCCTCAGGACACGCTCCCCCTCTGTCTCCCTCTCACTCCTCCTCTCTCTCCCTCACACTGCTCCTCTCTCCTCAGGACACGCTCCTCCTCTGTCTCCCTCTCGCTGCTCCTCTCTCCTCAGGACACGCTCCTGCTCCTCTCTCCTCAGGACACGCTCCCCCTCTGTCTCCCTCTCACTCCTCTCTCTCCCTCACACTGCTCCTCTCTCCTCAGGACACGCTCCTCCTCTGTCTCCCTATCACTGCTCCTCTCTCCTCAGGACACGCTCCTCCTCTCTCTCCTCAGGACACGCTCCTCCTCTGCTTCCCTCTCACTGCTCCTCTCTCCTCAGGACACGCTCCTCCTCTCTCTCCTCAGGACACGCTCCTCCTCTGCTTCCCTCTCACTGCTCCTCTCTCCTCAGGACACGCTCCTCCTCTCTCTCCCTCACAGTGCTCCTCTGACCCCTCCCACTTCTGATCTTCTCCCACACTCATCTTTGTCTGTTCTGTCTCTGTGTGTCTGTGCCTGTATGGGTCTTTTCTGTGTCTCTGTTTGTCTGTGCCTGTATGGGTCTGTTCTGTCTCTGAGTGTCTGTGCCCACGTGTCTGTTCTATATCTCTGTATCTGTGTCTGCTGTGTATATGTGTGTATATTAGTGTGGCCCTGATGCTGGTGTGTGTCTGTCTCAGGTACACCTGTGCAGTTCCCACCTGCTCCTGCGGAGGGCGGCGGTGGCCTGTCTGAGGCAGCTGGCCCAGCGGGAGGCGGCGGAGGTGTGCGAGTACGCCATGAGCCTGGCCAAGAGAGCCGGGGACAGCAAGGACAGCACCACCATCAGTGCGTACCGATTAACACCTTACACAGTGTGCACTGCTTTACACTCTACGCTCTGCCCATCAGTGCGTACCGATTAACACCTTACACAGTGTGCACGGCTTTACACTCTACGCTCTGCCCATCAGTGCGTACCAATTAACACCTTACAGTGTGCACTGCTTTACACAACTGTGCCACATATTTGATAGTTACAGTTGAGGCCAAAATTTTACATACACCTAAGATATTCAAACTCAGTTTTTCACAACTCTGCACTTTTCATGTTACCCTAATTGATTGAACACGGGAAATGTGTGGTATCTACTTTATTATAAATTGAGTTTGAATGTCTAGCTGTATGTGAACTTTCGGCCTCAACTGTAAACTGACTTTTCGGGGCATGAAATAAAAGGTTTTCTTCTATCATTAGCTATGTTAGCCCCTTTGCAGTGTTAATTTGGCAGCATGAGGAATCGAGGCAGAGATTCAGCGTAGGGCCTTTAGGCTCAATGCTTAACTTTGTGTGATTTAGCGTAGTTGATTGCTCAAAATGACAGAAATTTGCCTTAAACTTGTCTTTTTTCTCATAAAAGTCCTGATGAATATCACTGTTACCTTCAAAAACTGCTTAACTAATCTTGAAAAATGAAATGAAATCACAGCCCTGGTAGTTATCGGCGCCCGGTGAATGGTGCTGTACGTGGCAGCTGATTGGCTGACTGGTGACCCTTTGACCCCGGCTGTCACTCAGACCTGAACATCACGGAGACGGGCCTGGAGGGCGTCCTGTTCGGCATGCTGGACCGCGAGACCGACAGGAAGCTCTGCTCGGACATCCACGACACCCTGGGTCACATGCTGTCCTCCCTGGCCGTGGAGAAGCTGTCCCATTGGCTGAAGCTGTGCAAGGATGTCCTGGCCGCCAGCACAGGTGAGTGCCCGCTCTCTCTGTGTCTGACGTTTAGAGGGACCGGGAGACGTATTGGGATCTATTTACCAGTCCAGCGTCTGGCATGCGGCGAACACTGCACTGGCGGAGTGGCGGTTTCGTCATTTTGACGCGCCTGAGCCTGTTTGGTTATTAAAACTCTGATGCTATGCGGCCATGTTGACAGTAGTCTGTGCAGCAGCTCAATGGAGAATACTAGCGTCCATATGTGGTTCCTACAGAGACAAACCCGTGTTGCCCTGGTTGGTTCCTCCCAGTGGGGGGGCTCTGGCGTGTGGGCACAGCCCCCACCCCCAGGGTAAAGAGGTTTTTTTTTTTTTTTTTTTGCCCGTTTCACCCTGCAGAGGCTGGGGGGGCCGTTGCCCTGGAGATGCGCAAGGAGGACGACGACTCGGAGAAGAAGGACGAGATGGACGACGACATCATGTTCACGGCCCTGGGGGAGGACGACAAATCCAAGCCCTCCGTCGCCCCCCGCTGGGTGACGCGGGTGTTCGCGGCCGACTGCCTGTGCCGCATCATTCTGCTGTGCGAGAACGCGGACAAGGCGCACTTCGACCTGGCCACCGCCCGCTCCGCCCGGGCCAAGAACCCCAAGGGTACGCGTCTGCCCGCGAGCGACTCGTGCCCATTCACTGATTATTATTATTATTATTATTATTATTATTATTATTATTATTATTATTATTATTATTATTACTGTTTTTAAATATGCCTGTACTGCACTGTAGTCCTGATTCTCTGTTTTTTGTACACTCACTCTGACACCACGGTTCTGTGGCTGTGAGGTGGCCTTTTGAGATATGTGGCCACGGGGATGGTGAAATGCATTCTGGGAAAAAGACATTGTGTCTGCACACAACTGCTTCCCTGATTGGGAGCAGTCTGATTATCAGCACTGGTGACCGGGGTGCGAATGTTCTTGCTGCGGTCCTGCCACTTTGCTCTCTGTGTTTCTCAACCACGCTCTTTCTCTCTCTCTTTCACTTTCTATCGCTCACTCTCTCTGTCTTTGTCTGTCTCTGCCTCTCTGTATTTCCCTCTCCCCCCTCTCTCTCCCTCTCTTCCTCCCTTCCTCTCTCCCTCTCCCTCTCTCTTTCTCTCTGTCTTTCTTTCCTCCCTCTCCCCCTCTTTCCCTCCCTCTCTCCCTCTCTCTCTCTCCCTCTCCTCCCTCTCTCCCTGCATCCTTCCCTCTCCCTCTCTCTCCCCCTCCCTCTCTCTGTCTCCCTCTCCCTTCCCTCTCTCTCCCTCCGTCCCCGCGCAGGTGACCTGCTGGTGCTGCACTTGTCGGACCTGATCCGCATGGCGTTCATGGCGGCCACGGACCACAGTAACCAGCTGCGCATGGCGGGGCTGCAGGCGCTGGAGGACATCATCAAGAAGTTCGCCGCCGTGCCGGAGCCCGAGTTCCCCGGGCACGTCATCCTGGAGCAGTACCAGGCCAACGTGAGCACGGCGCGCGCCCCGCTAGCCAACGCTAGCCTATTACATCACCTCTCTTACCCTTCAGCGTGATGTCACCCTCATTCAAACAGCAGTAACAGAAGTACAGGTGCAAGCTCCTTGTGAAAGTGTGAGGCTTGGACGGCAGGTAAAATGAGAGATGGTCTCAGAGGACATCAGTAACAGGAAGGCCTGTTTTGGCTCCTGAGGTGAGGTGTTAGCGCACGGTTAGCAGCGCACCGGCGCGGAGACGCAGGCCCCGGCCACGCAGTGACGGTCGATGTTCACCGCGCTCCCTTTTCCTCTGGTCCTCTGCCACAGGTCGGAGCCGCCCTGCGACCGGCGTTCTCACCGGACACGCCCTCTGACATCACTGCCAAGGCCTGCCAGGTAATCTCTGCGGAGTGTGGGCACTGTTGGGAAATTTCTTTGGATGTATTTTCTTTATTAAAATGGCTGGCCAAATTTACTGCACGTCAATTTTTGTACTTGGCATAAAATGATCTACCAGCAACAACCTTTGTGTCCATTCCTTTGTGATGCAAAACCGTTTCTAAGAAGCATTTACTGGCTTCAGATTTTGTCAGTTACACAATGAGAGCAACCAGTCGTATAATAGCTTTGTTACAGAAAAGAAAGGGTTTGATTAGTTTGAGGGAGCTAGTGATTACAGTAGCGCATGGTTACAGTGTTCTGGAACATTCACTGGTATGCCCAGCGTCTGGGTGTGGAGCGTGTTAGCCGGTTAGCATTCCCAGGCGCCGTGTTGAGAAGTGACGCGTCCGTCTCGTTCTCCTGCCGAACGCAGGTGTGCAGCACCTGGATCGGCAGCGGTGTGGTCAGCGACCTCAACGACCTGCGGAGGGTCCACAACCTGCTGGTGTCCTCGCTGGACAAGGTGCAGGCTGGGAAGGGCTCCTCCAGCCAGTTATACAGCGAGAGCGCCACCACCATGGAGAAGCTGGCCGTGCTGAAGGCCTGGGCCGAGGTCAGGCTCCGCCCCTCTCTCTCACGCATCACTGATGAAGTCACAGTGCTTACGTATAGCAATACACCTTTCAGACATGGAATGGAAAAAGTACAATGGAAAAAGCCAGTCATTCAATGTATATAATGGACAAATACTCTTCATAGTGAAATCATTGAATTGAATGGTTTTGCAATTTCAGTTTGTACATCCCAGAAGTAACTTCTAGCAGTCTTTGTGTAGTAAATGGGAGGATGAGGCTTCTGAAATCTCAGAAATGGGAAGAGCGATCTTATGCTATCAGTGACTTACTGATTTGAACTAAAAATGTTAATTTGCTTTAGTGAGCAAAACCTTTTTAATTGGTTCAAACAAATGATTGACAGCCAGAACAGCCTTTATGCCTTACTGTCTGTCTCTCGCTCGCTTTGCGGTCCCACGCTACCCAGGTCTACGTTGTCGCCATGAAGATCAAAAAGGAGGCGGAGAACCGTCCGGCCCAGCCCCCGCGCGGCGGTGAGGAAGATGAGGAAGACGTGGGTGCGGAGGCGGACGTGCTGCCGCCGGACAGCCTGATCATGCTGGTGCAGCCGGAGCTGCCCGCCCTCAGCCGGCTGTGGCTGGCCGCGCTGCGCGACTACGCCCTGCTCACCCTGCCCGCCGAGTTCGCCAGCCAGCTGCCCCCGGACGGTACGCCCCCTACCACCCCGTACAAACCCCTCACCAAAGCACCTTCCACCCCTCACCACCCCCCTGCCACCCCATACCAAAGCACCTACCACCCCACACAAACCCCACACCACACCCCGTACCACCCCGTACAAACCCCACACCAAAGCACCTACCACCCCACACCAAACCTTCTACCACCCCGTACAAACCCCTCACCAAAGCACCTTCCATCCCACACCACCCCCCCGCCACCCCACACCACACCCCCCCTACCACCCCACACAAACCCCACACCACACCCCCTACCACCCCACACCAAAGCACCTTCCACCCCACACCACACCCCCTACCACCCCACACAAACCCCACACCACACCCCCTACCACCCCACACCAAAGCACCTACCACCCTCACCACCCCCCTGCCACCCCTCAACAAAGCACCTACCACCCCACACCAAACCTACTACCACCCCGTACAAACCCCTCACCAAAGCACCTTCCACCCCTCACCACCCCCCTGCCACCCCATACCAAAGCACCTACCACCCCACACCACACCCCCTACCACCCCGTACAAACCCCACACCAAAGCACCTACCACCCCACACCAAACCTTCTACCACCCCGTACAAACCCCACACCAAAACATCTACCACCCCACACCAAAGCACCTTCCATCCCACACCACCCCCCCGCCACCCCACCCACCACACCCCCTACCACCCCACACAAACCCCACACCACCCCCCTGCCACCCCACCCCACACCACACCCCCTACCACCCCACACATACCCCACACCACACCCCCTACCACCCCACACCAAAGCACCTTTCACGCACACACCCCCCCCCGCCACCCCACACCAGCCCCCCTACCACCCCATACCAAACCCTCTACCACCCCCGTACCAAACCCCACACCACACCCCCTACCACCCTGCACAAACCCCACAGAAGATTGATTCTATAAATGGACCGTGCCGGATCATTTTGGGCTGGGCCGCATAAGATTACTGGTCCAGTCACATTCTCACCTCCCTTCCAGAAGCAGGCAGACTGCTGTGGGTGTGATAGCTGTGCAGTCAGTGCTGCAGGGTAGAGTGACTCTCTGTGGGAGACCTTTAATGAAGGCAACAGAGGTGATGAAGGTTCTCACAGCCTGTGTCTCAAAGGAGAGACATTTTCATCAGGCATGTGAGACTCTGTAAAGCTGTAATTACTGCGCCCCTCCCTGGCATCGGTGACACCTGTCCTGTCTGTTCTGCCCCGTCGCCGTGACAGGGGGGGCCTTCTACACCCCGGAGACCATCGACACGGCGCGCATGCACTACCGCAGCTCCTGGGCCCCCATCCTGCACGCCGTGGCCCTCTGGCTCAGCAGCACCGGGTTCGGGGCCAGCGAGGGCCCCGACGACGCCCCGCCCGTCCCTCCCAGGGGCCCCGGGGCCGCGCTGGGCCCCCCGGGTGCCCCCGCCGCGGGCAAGAACCCGGAGGAGCTGGTGAAGGACCGGATGCATCTGCTGCTAGGTACCCACGGGCCACAGCGCTCATTGGCTGTAATGGAAGGGTGGTGGGTGGAGCTTCTTGGCCTAAAGTTAGCGCGTGTGCGTGTTCCAGGCGTGAGCATCGAGTTCCTGTGCTTCCCGCGGCCCGAGGAGCCCATCGAGCACGTCGTGTCCTGCCTGCAGGCCCTCTGCACCCTGCTGGACACGCCCTGCGCCCGCACGCACATCGCCGAGGACCAGGTACCCCCCTCCCCCCCGGGTTGGGCACACGTGGGTAACGCTCCTGTCCAGTGTGGAGCTGGGAACAGTGGGAAAGGGGTATAATGAGCCAGCCTGGTTCCAGCTCTACAGTGGGAAAGGGGTATAATGAGCCAGTCTGGTTCCAGCTCTACAGTGGGAAAGGGGTATAATGAGCCAGCCTGGTTCCAGCTCTACAGTGGGAAAGGGGTATAATGAGCCAGCCTGGTTCCAGCTCTACAGTGGGAAAGGGGTATAATGAGCCAGTCTGGTTCCATCTCTACAGTGGGAAAGGGCTTTAATGAGCCAGTCTGGTTCCTGCTCTACAGTGGGAAAGGGCTATATATAAATGAAAGCTGACCATTGGCTGTCCTTTAAATCATGTAACTGCTGTGAAGGCTGACCATCTCGCTGTTTCAGCTCCTGGGGGTGGAGCTGCTCAACGTGCTGCACAGGCTGCTGCTCACCCGGGACCCGCCCGCCGTCCAGCTGCAGGTGACCGCCGTGGTCCAGGACACCATCCGCTCCGCCCAGGACCACCTGCAGCAGCAGAGGACCCGCCAGAGTGCGTGACATCGCCATGCGCCATTTTCCCCCTGATTTACATGGAGTATTAAATATCTGCTGGGTGTCGAGCTCTGGTTAGCGCTGTGGCTGTCGAGCTCTGGTTAGCACTGTGGCTGTCGAGCTCTGGTTAGCACTGTGGCTGTCGAGCTCTGGTTAGCACTGTGGCTGTCGAGCTCTGGTTAGCGCTGTGGCTCTCTGGTTAGCGCTGTGGCTGTCGAGCTCTGGTTAGCACTGTGTCTGTCGAGCTCTGGTTAGCACTGTGTCTGTCGAGCTCTGGTTAGCACTGTGGCTATCGAGCTCTGGTTAGCGCTGTGGCTCTCTGGTTAGCGCTGTGGCTGTCGAGCTCTGGTTAGCACTGTGTCTGTCGAGCTCTGGTTAGCACTGTGTCTGTCGAGCTCTGGTTAGCACTGTGGCTATCGAGCTCTGGTTAGCGCTGTGGCTGTCGAGCTCTGGTTAGCACTGTGGCTATCGAGCTCTGGCTAGCGCTGTGGGTTTGTCTCCTCCAGGTAAGGACGATGCCAGTGAGAAGGACGGAGCGTCGGCCCTGGGAGAGGGGGGCGAGAGCGGGGAGCTGCTCGCGGGGAAGTCCCTGGTGTACGCCGCCATGGAGCTGCTGGTGTTCATCCTGGTGCGCCACCTGCCGCAGCTCAACACCCGCGTGAGCGACTCGCCCAGCCACCTGCCCTACCGGCCCCAGCGCCTGCCCGCCGACAGCGCCCGCCTGGTAGCGGCAACCGTCGCCATCCTGGCAGAGCTGCCCTCACTCTGCTCCCCGGCGGGTATGCAGGCAAAACATCTCCTCTGTCACTGGGCTGCAGTATTCCCACAATGCACCTGTCCGGCGGTTTGGCTAACGTGCAGTGTGTGTAATGTTAGGAGCATCTCAGACTCGTTTGTACTGTTTTTGATCCTGCAGGCAGTATGACCGTCCTACCCACAATCCTGTTCCTGATCACGGGGGTGCTGAGGGAGACGGCGATGAAGAGCCCGGACAACGGGGTCCCGGCCCCCGTGACGGCCGCCCTGCAGGGGATTAAGACCATCATCACCTCCCCCCTGGCCCGCGTGGAGAAGACCCGCACGCAGTGGACCGCGCTGGTCAGGAGCAGCCTGGCGTCTGTGCTGGAGTACTCACAGCCAGGTGAAGTGCTCATACACACACATACACACGCACAAACTTATATATACACACACACAGACATACGCACAGACATACACATACACATACACACACACGTACAAACTTTTATATATACACACACACAGACGTACGCACAGACATACACATACACACACACACACGCACAAACTTATATATACACACAAACACACATACGCACAAACATATATACACACACACAGACATACGCACAGACATACACATACACACATACACACACACACATACGCACAAACAGACATATGCACAGACATACACAGGCACACACACATGCACACACACTGACACATACACAGACACTCACACAGACATACACACATACGCACAATATACACACACACACAACACACACACACACACACACACACATACATACTGAAGACTTGGTATTGGCATTGGTAATATCTGTACACAGTACATTGCTTGTTTTTTTGGAGTTTGTTGGCTTAACCCAGTGCCAGGCGGGTCTGTTTCGTCACCGTCGCTGAAGTGGAAGTTGAGATTGCTGTAGTCCTGTCAGGTGCACTCTTACGTTCCCGGAGTGTGATTGTGAGTCTTCCTCTCCTCCAGATGAGTCCAGGCCGGACATGGATGAGGTCAGCATGCTGACGGCCGTCACCCTGTTCCTGCTGTCGGCGGGGAGCGAGGTGCTGGGGGTGTCCTCGCTGCAGAAGGGCTGCATGGACCGCTTCCGAAACGCCCTCAACTCCAGCGACCCCTGGGTACGAGCGCCCCGGTCGGGGACTGGTTCTGTACGGTTCAGTGTAGCCGGTGGTCCTCCTTGGCAGCCGGAGCGCTTTTTTTAGCTGATACGCAGGTCACTGGTGCCACCGTGTGGCCAGTTGTCAGAACTGCAGGGGTCCTGCTGACCGCCTCTCAGTTGAGCGTTGGGCTCCCCCTGCTTTCTGCAGGTTACCATAACGATATCAGTTATAAGAAAAAAACCACCAGGGAATGCAGTATCCTGAGCCCCCTAGGACTGGGGGGGGAGGTGGGGGGGTGGGGGCGGGGAGAGACAGCCGAGGCGGAAGAGCTGAGACAAACAGGCTCGGGGGCTGCGCTCGGCCAAGGTTGCTGCCGTTGTTTTTGTAAAATGTATTTATAACCGAGATAAACCCCCTTGAGATAAAATGTCTTGTTTTCGAGGGAGTCCTGTGAAAGTCTGTGTTCCTGCGGAGGTCACCCACAAGAGCTTAATCATGTTTCAGAGGATATTTTAAGACCCCGCTAAGGAATCGGCCTCAGTGGCTGCGAGAGGTCATAACTGAAGAAAGAATATACTGTTAACCCTTTGAAGAGTAGGTTTTTTGTTGTGTTTTTTTCAAAATTTTAAGTCAGTGTTCTAGAACTCGTTTTTTCAGTTACTCATAGTGATTGTTACATCAGCATTAGAATGTCCAGTTAAGAACATTCTGATCGCATAATAGTGATTTTATACTGTGTGAGGTCACGAATGTGATTAGAATGTCCTTAACTGAACATTCTAATGCTGATGTAACAATCACTTCTGGTAATAGCAAGTAAAGGAGTTGTAGAACACTGACTTAGAATTTTGAAAAAAGAAAGAAAAAACATTCCAAAAAAACCTAGTCTTCTTAGGCTTAAAATTGCAAGAGAGTCTGTTGTGATGTGAGACACTGCCAGTGTTGTGTGTGTATTGATATCCTCCTGCCTCCCTCTGTCTGTCTCTGACCCATTGCGAGCTGTTTTATTGAGCCCCCCTGTCCCGCTGCCTGTGTTCCCACCGCAGATCCAGGCGCGGTGCTACCAGCTGCTGCTGTCGGTGTTCCAGCACTCCAACCGCGCCCTGTCCACGCCCTACATCCACGCGCTGGCGCCCCTGGTGGTGGAGAAGCTGAAGGGCGTGGAGCGCGTGCGCCCCCGTAGCGCCGCCGAGCTCCAGGCCGTGCAGGAGGGCACCAAGGTGCTGGAGAGCCTGGTGGCCCTGGGCGAGGAGCAGAACCGTGAGTCCCACCGCGACCGCGACCGCCGACGGTCGCCCTAACCCTCTCCCTGACCCACTCTTGCCATAGCGGTGTGGATTTGAGGTCGGGGACTGGTTTTCCTGAACTCTGACCACGGGTAAACCATAACCACCTGTGTTGTCGGGCAGACGAGGGCTGTTTATAACAAAGCTTACCACAACCAGGGCTTCTCCGGGGATTACCCTGTGCCCTCTTTTGTTTGTGTAGTCCAGTCTGTGTTGAGGGCAGGGGTTATCATCCTCCCTGTTGAATTAGAATGTATTGAAGCTTTGGCCAAGGTCAGGTTCAACTCGCTCTAATTAAATGTACAGTTAATGCGAAAGTATTGGGACAAGGACACATTTTTTGTTGTTTTAGCTGTCGAAATGGGTGGCTATGTATAAAAAGGGCTTTAATTCCTACACGGATTACCTGATACGGATGCAAAATGAATATCCTCAAATTACAAATGACTGTCTGTATTTTAACTCTGTGCCCTGCGTAACACTTTGGTCTGTCTGTGTAACACTGAGCCCTTATTGTGGCCTGTGTAACACTGTGCTCTGTGTAACACTGAGCCCTTATTGTGGCCTGTGTAACACTGTGCTCTGTGTAACACTGAGCCCTGTGTAACAGTGGCCTGTGTAACACTGTGCTCTGTGTAACACTGAGCCCTTATTGTGGCCCGTGTAACACTGTGCTCTGTGTAACAGTGGCCTGTGTAACTCTGTGCCCTGTGTAACACTGTGGCCTGTGCCTTTCTCTGTGTGTTGGAGCAGGAGTGCAGCTGCTGGCTCTGCTGGTGCCCACCCTGATCTCCTACCTGCTGGACGAGAACGCCTTCTCCTCCGCCTCCCCGGCCTCCAGGGGCCTGCACCAGTTCGCCCTGCAGGACCTGATGCGCATCGGGCCCCTCTACCCCGCCGCCTTCAAGACCGTGATCGGGGCGGCGCCCGAGCTGAAGACCCGCCTGGAGACGGCCATCCTGGCCAATCAGGCCAGCAGCAAGGCCAAGGCGGCGGCCAGGCTGGCCCAGCCCACCGTGCAGGCCGCGCCCACCATCAAACTCAAGACGAGCTTCTTCTAAGTGTGCTCTCTGTCTCTCGCTCTCTCTCACTCCTCTCCTGTCTTCCCTTCTGCATTCCTTTTTACCGTTTATGTTTTAGTTTGTCTGCTTTATGAGGACCTTGATTTGCTTATTTATTCCCCTTTCATCTAGCTGTCTTTGTCTTTGGTGATTCATTTTTAACAGGTTTTGCTTGAAGTGTAAATATGGAGTCTCATATCGTAGTGTGGATCTTTGAAGCCAGAAGCAATGCATTTTTACAGGGACCGTTTTTAGAAAAGTAGCAAAGTCGATTTGATTCCAAAGGATTCATTTCCCTTTTTCCTCCCGATGGTTCTTCGCATCATTCCATTTTACTGTACAGCCTGTGATGCGCACCCCAACTTGTCCTTCAGTCAAGCACACGGGCAGCCTGTGTCATTTTTACAGATGTTATAAACACCTCTCTGAGCAGTACACAGGTTTGGATGCAAATGAAAATGTTGGTCCATCCAAATGATTTCCGTCCCATGAATTAACGATTCCATTTTTTTTTTTTAGAACGCTTGAGTCTGGTATAGTTTTGAACAGTTCCCCACTTCTGCATCTGTGACATCAGGTTGTCTCCTCAGGGGGGCCCTTAGCCCTTGCATAGCCAGGGGGAACTCTAATTCTAAGGTGGGGAGGGTGGGGGGGGGGGGGGGCAGATAACCAGGACACTTTGGCCAAAGCTATGTACTGTAGATCTTTGGCATTTCCACCCTAAGGCCAAGGTCAGAGAAGCCTGCATCTATGAGCCGTTGGTTTTGAGAGCCAGCGAGCATCTAACTGTAGGGCTCCCCTGCTTTTCTGAAGCAGTGCATTGTGGGTGTAGTCTGCTTGGCTGCATCGGCATATGTCTTGGAAGATCAGCTTGATGAAAATGGACAGATAAATATTTATTTATGGTATGGTCTTATCAGGATGTTTAATGTGTTTTGTAACATTTCTGTATGTTACACCTTAACAGGTTCGTGTAAATAGCAAGGATATATGATGAAGAGAAAGGAACACAAGATTTGTCAGTTATAGTATAATGCAAATAATGAAAAATGTCTTGAAAGGACACAAATAACGTCAGTTACAAAAATGTCTGTCACATTCGGTTAAAGCATTAAGCATTAGGTTTTTATACGTGTCTAACTTCTGGTTTCTGTGAAATATCACTACATTATTTAATGTTTTGTGAAATGTTTATCAAGCTCACAACTTCACAACTGAATAAAATCATGTTTAACATCACGTGTCTCCTGTAATCTAGCCCACATAATCTATGATTGATTTGATTTGATATCATGAGTGCATAGTAACGTAATCTTGATAAAGAAATAGGGAACACCCTAATTTTAGTATGATATGATTTGCAGTGATCTGTGTAACCCCCCTCCTCCATACTCTGTAGTGAAGGTACCAGAACTGTTAGTTATCAAACAGAATAGTATTTTTATCTAAAATACCTCTTGAATGTATTAACTGATGCTTTAAGTGTTTATGCTCATAGTGTAGACCACACATTTTAAGTGGTCATTAACCAAGGATTTATTCATAGGTCAAGTATTTCCATGCATTTTTACTTTGAGGAGTTTAATGCCTGTTGTGTTTTTGTGTATATAAATGCCCTGCATGCTGGTTCAGAGAATGTCAGTGTGTTGTGTGATTGTGTTGTGTGCTTGTGTGATTTAGGGCTGACTGTGGGGAGTGCACGGGACTATAGGGCCACACAGTGTAAAGCAGACACTTGCTCTGGGGTATGGTGATCGGTGATAATAGATGGCACTTAAGGTGATGCATAGAAAATCTCAGTAGAATCTAAAGTGTGCTCCTTCTCCAGAAGGTGTGTGAAATGCATGTGCACTCATCTGTACTTGCTCTCTGATACCTTGCTTTCTTGCTTGCTTGAGGTCCAGTGAGGATTAGGGAATTGATCACATAAATTAGCCTTTGTAAATTGTGCTTGTATTGCAATGTATCCTTACATTGTGAATGCCCACGTTGTTTTTACAGCGAGTGACTTCGTGACTCGTGTAATTTAGCATTTGATCAAGAAAAACGACATTTCATCATTAATTTGCTATTATAACCTTGATTAATAATCTATATTGATGATAAAATGAATTTAAAAATATTACAATTCGATAATACTTCATAAACTACAAGTCCCATGAATCGTAGTATCGGAATCCAAGATACACTTTGTGGGCAAGGTCTTGTAGTTTGACGTCATCCAATGACAGCTGGCTGTCAGAAGTGAGTTAGCAGCTAGCTATCCCGGTAGAGAGAGCTCTTGATATTTGTTGTCTTTTTCGTGCCGAGGCAGAGATCAGAGACACCGAAGACCCAGCCGAAGTCCTCCGACTAAAGACAAGAGCCAGCCTTCAGCAAACCGAGGCCTCTTTCCTGGCCTGGCCATGGATGAACAGGCAGGGCCCGGCGTCTTTTTTAACAACAATAATAACTCTGTATTGCCTGGCGGTGGGAAAGGACCGCTGCACGAAGGCGACGGAGGGGAGGCGGCCAGGGCTCAGTACAGTATCCCTGGGATCTTGCACTTCCTACAACACGAATGGGCCCGCTTTGAGGTGGAGAGAGCGCAATGGGATGTGGAAAAGGCCGAGTTACAGGTAACGTGAATCTGAATGCATGAACTCCGATTGCTAAGAGTTTGCTAGCAGTAGTAGATGTAAGTTAACAGAGCGGGAGAAGTGTTGTGGTGCATTAAAAAGATAGCTAGCTGATAGATGTTGTCATAAGTCGTTGGCTTGCTTGAGAACATCTGATGAACTGTTTGTGCTATAACGTTAGTTTTTGGTTAGTCTTTCGCTATACTTTTAAGTTGGCTAGCTAGCTAACGTTCGGCATTTGATGGTATGCAACTATGCATTATAACAGGGTTAGCTTGCTGCTACTGCTAACGCTAGCTATTCAAGATGGGTTGTGTATCTTACAAACGTTATACTGCCCTGGATTTGGACATGACTTGTTTTTAATTTGGCAGCTGCGATGACGTCTTGCAAAACAATCGGCTTCCGTTTAGGATTTCCAGTTCAGTGTTTTCATTTTGTGTTATTTGACTACGTTTTAAGATTATTGCGTTTCTGGGTTAACGTTACTAGAAACTGCACATTTCTAGCGGCTAATGGGAATGAAAATAGGGTAAAAACCGATTGTGATGGTAAAAAGCGAAGAGTTTTGGAACGCGCTGTTGTGGTGTTAGCTATATTGCCTACTAGCTAGACTAGCTATGCTGGCTAAGAGAATCTGTGGCCAAATCAAATATTTGCAAATTTAAGGGATTTTTGTCGCCTTGTAAACCTTTTTACGGGAGAGTGTAATTTACCCCCCTGAGTTTTATTAGCTCGATAGCTAGCGATACCGCTGGGTGGCCTTCTTTGAAATGTGGACAATAATGAAGTTGACAACGTAGTGGTAATTCGAAGAAGTGTCCTGGAAGAAGGTTCTTAAACGGCGAGTGAGTCGGGTATTTCATCTGGTTAGCTGAAGGGGCACACGTGTGTGTTGGGATTTAGTGTTAATTTACACAGTTAAAACTGCGCGATAACTCTCTACTAGGCAACGTTTGCTCATTAAATTGTGCGCATCTTTTCTGATGTTAAAACTAGCAATGTTTGTTGAACTAGTAATGCACGTTTTTTCGGTAGTTTCATTTACGGGTTTATAAAGCCCAGCAAACTAGCTATCTGTGTTAATTTAGCAGTGTTTACCACCCCCCACAGCGTTTTTATTGTGCTTGGGAATCACCGTCCTTCTAAAAAATGTCGCAGGACTCCGGTCTCACTGTGCCTTCATACAAGAATAAATAAAGCCTGGGACTGCCAAGATCTCAAGTCACGAGCAAACCATAAAGCCTGTGAGTCGGGCCACCGTCTTTAATTTTCGTGTAAAATATAAACTTTTAACACGTGTAGAAATTCGATTATATATATAACAAGACAAGCAGGGCATACATTGTAAGAACATAACACTGCAAGCCTATTACGAGCTATTTTGATCAACCAAGATCATTCCTTCGTATGGAGAAGGACTTGGAATATAGTGTCCTGTTCCTCTGAATGAACCCGCAAGGGCTGTTCCAAAAGCCTATCCCTAACCGATGGGCCAGTCAGAGGAGGAGGAAGGAAATTCTAACAGAACGGTTTATCACTCACCTCCTGCTGCACGTCACTGAATTGACTTGACTGTCGACGGCCTTGGCAGTTAGAGGCAATATTTATTTGCATTATAATGAATTAAATGTGAACCAGCCTCACTTGAACGTCTCATCTTCACTCTCCCCATTTTTCATAAAGTTGTTCACATTATGTTTGAAATAAAGTCCCAGCGAGATGAGGCATTTTCTCTGTAGAATTAGGCCTAGTTGTTTTTATGAGTATTCTGCTTTTGTGAGCTACGAATGAAATGTTAAAAAAAAATCAGTGCTTACAGTAAGTGCTTTTTCCCAACCCGTTTCCTTGTCTTTAAAGCCACCAGTCATTTTTATTGGAGTCTCAGCTTGTTGATGGTTCACCAAGTTACTGTATTATAACTCTGTGGTGAATCATGTGCCTCTTCCTGGTCGCTGGTGTAAGCAGTAACAATGTTGTAGTGTCTGTTCTGTTGAGAGAAGATGAGAGAGTGGAAGCTTCGTCAGTGTGTATTACTTCCTGGGATCTTCTACAGACTTTGGCTCTCTGTCAGTCTCTTTGCCACTTCAGTTCTCTGCATATTGCTGGCAGTGTTTGGGAAACTACTCTGAAGGTGTAATTGTACAAAGCACCACTTCATGCTGAATGTTGGTGAACTATGGCAAAGCTACAGTAAAGAGAATTATAACTGTATGTGTTCATGTTGTTGAAGGACTCCCCAACACCGATTGTTGGTTTTCTTTGCACAATATCTACTCGGATGCACATTCTAGACGCTTGAGCTCATAACTGTGAGCTCCAGATGTTGTTTCAAGACATGTTTGGTCTTGCAATGGTTTTTGAAAACGAATGGCGACCTACGACATAACCCAGTCATTGACCTGAAACACTATTGGCAAAAGAGCTTATAATGTGCTGTTGAGTGTGTGAAAGAGTGACTCTGGTTGGTTGCCTTTCCACTTGTTTTTTTTTTTTTTTTTGCTGCACGGTAAGCATTTTTCCAATACGTTTACCTTGACCAGCTTTTTTCTATTGTTTACATACAAATGAGTATGTATTTTTCTGTCCCATTGTTGTTAATATTGCTTGTCTGGTGTTTCCAAGTGCATAACTGTAATTTGCCTAAATAAATCAAGTGACAGAAGAAATATTTGAGTCTGTTTTTATGGTGCGCAGCATTCATTCCATTCCATCAGTGCACGCCATGGTACGAATTTGTTTTCAAGACACGTACTTGCTCATTCTGTCAGTACTAGTACTAGTAGCAGTTTTTTGGCTTAAAAATGTCAACGCAAATGATGGGAGGGTGACATAATTTTAGTCACGGTTGAAAGTGAATGGCTGCTGAGAGTTAAGCACGTGTCATGGGATGACTGGCCTGTTGTCCGAGTCAGCGGTCCACCCTCCTCATGTGTACACTTCATTGGTTTACGCACAGAGAGATGAGATCACCGTGTAGAGTGCCATTGGGGATGATCAGTCCCTTAGCCACACAGGGAAATGCGGTTTTGGGTTCAGTCTCGACCACGCCGCAGACCGTGTCACACGGAGCTTCCCTCATGACCAGTTTGGCCTTGTCTCTTCCCACGGTTTGCGTCGCAGTGTTTACAAAACATCAGACGTAGCATGATGGAAACCATGTGATAAGTTGCTAAACGGGCTGCATAAATCAAGATGGAATACTTTGATACTTAATTTGTGAGCCTCAGTCTATGTGGCAGACTGTTTAAAGGTTTTAGTTGTGAAAAAAGACAGAAGCACAGTGGCAGAGTCATGGATATGTACAGAATATTTGGAGATCAGTCTCTGTTTAGAGGAACATCAAGTTTGAAATGCCACCTGACCTCCAATAACCTCCTTTAGGTAACAGTGTGATTTGTTAACCCAGCAGTCAGCTCTTTCTTGAATCAGCAGTTGCCCTCCAGAATATAGGGTTGCCCTGTCTTATTAGGGCCTATTTGTTCAGCAGGTAAGACCTAGAAGCCAGTAATGGAAGGCTGACATGAGTGTGACTAAAGACTGATGTATGGGAATCTGGGCAATGCATTTATTGATGTGTTGCCCTGCATTGATGCAGTTTGAAGGCAGTGATGGTCAGGTATTGTTTTGGTAGTAGATGAAGGTGCCAGGAACAGTAGTAGTTGGCGAAGTGAAGCGCTAAACATGTCTTGGCTGCATAACTGAGTAGGTCCGGAGACCATAGACATCCTTTATGTCCCTGTGACTGACGGTCTCTGTAAGTTTGACTTGAGGCCATTCGGACTACGTGGTGCCCCGACAGACACGAGGCCGATGTTGGGACGGGCCAGACAGGGGCTTGTGCCCTCTGTTTTGCGGGCGTTGGTAACCCGAGACACTGCGTTGTGATGCCACCCCACCCTTCCTACTCGTTTTGTGCTTTGCCACAGTGTCAGGTGTCCTTTACCTGTCATCTACTGTTCAAAGAGTGTATTTGTGTTTGTAGCCTGTGGTAGTGTTTTTCCTTCAGATATTTCAGATATTTCCTGTTGTTTTGTGGAATGTAAGTTTCACCTTGGTGGTTTTCTTAAAACCACCCTTGCAAGGCGGTGCAGTGTATAACAGTCTTGGTAGAGTACGTCTCTGTGACTGTTTGTATGCAGCTTTGGTAGACCTGGCTCAGGGTATTTTAGCAGATACAGTGCCCGGGGGCATGTGTTGTTGGTCATATCTTTTGTCCACCTGTAGGTGGTGCCTAAGTGAAAGTATTGATTGTTTATGGACTAAGGATGTGCAAAATTGCTGAATGGTAACACAGTGCAAGAAAAATAGGTTTACATGCTTAGATGACAAGGTTCAGGAAGGTGGATTTTTGTGCAAAATTTGCTCCATTTCATTATGTTTTCACTTGAGAGCTGATGAAGGGACATATTTCTCATGTTCATATCACGACTTCGCTCAATTGCCAAAACCCACACCAGATCAGCACCAGTACTTTCAAACACGAGCCTACGACAATCACCGTGAGAAATGGATATGAAATGGTTTTGCATTGCTTTAGTGATTTTGGCTCTTTTAAAAAGAAAGTGTTTAAGCGTTTAGATGTCATTCCTGAACGTTTAGATGTCACGCCGTTACGAACCCAGTGGCGCGCAGGGGGTCCGTCAGAAGCGGCAGCGCCTCACAGTTGGGGGTCTCGGTAAGTGGTAGGCGGCTGCCCACGTGCCGTGGGTCGCAAACAAACCAAAGAAAGTTCTGGGCCTCGAGATCCGACTGAGTCACTCGGCAGTAATGGCACCCCCCCCCCCCCCCCCCCTTTCACAGCACTTCAGACCGCATTGATTTTCCTGTCCGGGTTTTTATTAATGCTCTGATGTGTACAGGTTCAGAACTAACGCTGTTGCACGCTTGGGAGAAGAGTGCAGTGATTGTCCAGCGTAGGCACGGGCCAGTTTCCAGCTTTCACGGTAGCTACACCAAGGGGTCCCAAACCGCAACTGCACACAGTGGAGAGAGACTGCATTTATTCTCTCGTTTACAAGTGTGACTATCCTGTGAACTCGATAATTCTCTGTAGTTGTATTTAAAATTTACATTTAATTATTTGATACACAGGAATCATGTGTGTGATGGTTTTAAGCCTCGGTGAGCTTTCCATGAACTAGCCAGCTAAGCTTTCTAGTAATGGCATTACCTTTCTGTGACATCATCCTGCCTTCAAAGTGCGTCCCTCAGTCGTTTCCTTTTGATGTTCCTTTTTAGGACGTTACCTTCGAAGTCAGCTGACTTTGTTGGCAGCGAGGCAGCTGCCTTCCGTTTGGGACGCACCCATAACGTTCACTAATGTTCCTACTGTTCTGTAGGTTATTTGAAACTAACGTCATTTTTTTAAATTGGAAAAAGATATTAGTAAGATATTTTGTACCTGGTTATTTTATAATCAACACATTTTAGAGGCACGCAACGCCGCGATGCTGTGAAGCCGTGGTATTTTTGGCTGAGGTTATCGTACCGTCAGAATCTCACACTGGTCCGTGCCTAGTCAAGTGCCAGCATGTCTTATTTAAAGAAAGCCCTTCTGTTCCTTAGCATTTGATTTGTGGGCTGACAGGGACATCCTGCTATCCAGAGAGGTGGCAGAATGTTGAACCCTGCCCAGCCCTCTGCGTTCGCGGGCTGGTAGCGAGCGGGACCCACCTGTGACCGTGACAGATTAGCGACGGTAATGGGACGGGCCGGGGGGTCCTGTCCTCCGCTTCGGGGGACAGGGTCAGCTTTGTTTCGCGTTCTCCTTCGGCGGGACGGATTCGCCGACCTGAGTCCCGCCCCCCCTCGCCCCGCCGCTGGTTAGACGCAGCGCCTCGCGGGCCGGTTTCCGGGGGCTAATTCGAGACGGCGGGCCGCGCGGAACACTCGCTCGGGGCGAGGCGAGCCCTTTTTCGCGCCGGGTTCGTACCCTTTCCCCGGGCTGGAAAGTGCACCGCCGGCGCGTTCCACAAACACTCGGGGTCTCGCCGCTAATTAGCCCGAGAGGGTGCGAGATTTCTTTGAGCCTGAAATAGCGGGAAACGCCATGTGGTCGTTTGGTTTCGCTTTGTAGGCCGAATCCTCCTGCCGCAGAGAATGTCCAAAGGACGCAGAGAACCGCTGCCCTGCTTTCCTGTTTACACTGATTTAGCGTTGTAGTTTTAATTTTTTTAAATTGGAGATTAATCACAATACCATTCTGTGTCTGAGTTGGGTCTCTTTCTTTGATAGCAATGTGGTATGCTTCTCCCTTCTAATTTCCCCACACTTTCTTACTGTACATTAGTTATTAATCAAGCTCTTGCTGTTGATTTCTAGTTATCTGGTATGGAGGATTACAAAATGGATAATTGCACAGATTACATTCTCTACATACAATCCATTTATATGGAAGCGATGCAGGTCAAGTGTTCTGCTCAATGTACAGTGGCAGCCCTCTACCTGGGAATTGAACCAACAACCTGAGTTGAACTCGATAATTTGCTGTAGTTGTATTTAAAATACACATTTTAATGATTTGATACACTGGAATAAGTGTATGTAATGTTTTTAAGCCTCGGTGAGCTTTCCATAGACTAGCCAGCTAACTTTCTAGTAATGGCATTACTTTTCTGTGATGTCATCCTGCCTTCTGCGTGCGTCCCACATTCGTTGCCTTTTGAGTTCACTCGTTAAGGCCTTACCTTCGGAGTCAGATGACTTTGTTGGCAGCGGGGAAGCTGCCTTCCGTTTGCGACGCACCCATAACGTTCACTAATGTTCAGATATTTGGTACCTGGTGATTTTATAATCGAGACATTTTAGAGGCACGCAACTGTGAAACGCGATGCTGTGGTATTTTTGGCTGAGGTTATGGTACCGTCAGAATCTCATACTGGTCCGTGCCTAGTCAAGTGCCAGCATGTCTTATTTAAGGAAAGCAAGTTGAAAGCCCGGTTCACTAGCCCCTATGCTACACTGCTTCCTTATGCTGTAGCAAAGCACTGTGGGCTTGCTGATTTCTCTAAGAGCCCCATCCAGATTAATTGGGGAGGCTTGTCCTCCCAGCATGTAGGAGGCAAGGCAACAGATTTGTCAATTAACAATGTAAAATGGAATTAAATTACAAGAGCGCACATGTCTATATGAATATGTGGTACGCTGGGATTCCTATAGCTGTTTGGCTGAGCCCAGTGCATTGTGGGTGCCGGGATGTGTTCATAACGATGTGTTCTGCCTCACTTTCTCAGGCTCCGCACAGGAAGTTGCTCACGCGCGTTCAGGGGTGAGGGGGCGGGGGTCTTCCTCTGTGCGTTGCCGTCTCCCTCAGGTGCTGACTGCGGTTTCACGGTGCGCGCCAGGTCGCCCCCCCCCCCCCCCCCCCTCGCGCGGCGAGCCGGTTAGACCTGTGCCGCTGCGTTTCTGCCGTCGAAGGCGCCGCCGCGCTTTGAGAGCATTTCCCTGTGTTTGCCTTTGTCTGCGATCAGCTGTGCCGTACGGCGGGATTAGCGCTAATCTGGTATTTGGAGCCCCTCTGGTCTGGGGAGGCCCCTCCGAAGGTGGGCTTAAAATTCCAAACTCCAGCCACGCTCAATCCCCCCACCCCCCTCACCCCCTGCCCCCCTTTGTGAACCGTCTTATGTAACGATTTCGCCCTCAGTGTGGCCGATCAGTAAGCAGGGCATAGACACACTACTGAGACCCTGTGCACCATTTCCGCTATAGTCCCCTGCCCACAAAATTACTCCCCCAGAAAAGACCCCCCCCCCCCCCCCCGTGCTCTACCTATCCTCGGGGACTCACTACCACCATGTCATTTCCTCTTCTTACTTTTTGTTTCCTTCCCCTTTTCGGGTTTGGTCCCCTCAGCGGAGCCTGATTACCATTCAGAGCCGCACAGAGCTCTCCTCGGACAGGTCTTACTCCTCGGTCACCCACCGGAGTAACGGTCTCCCTGTGAAGCTAAATTGGCAGAAGCTTCCGGTTTGTTGCTCACAGTGGCCTTTAGTTCCGTTTCCTGGAAGGCCTGTGGTGAACCCCGGCCATAGGTCCAGCCCTCTCTCGGGACACGCCCTTCTTCCTGTCTGCTTTATCGGGGTAGAGCAGTCACGGTCCCATAGTCCCCCACCCCCACCCCCGGCCCTCCGAACTCACACACATCCAGATCCTGATGCTCCACAGCGGTGCGGAAACCTGTCGCTCTCTGCCAGACCAGCGTCATGGAGACAGCCGAGCAGAGGGCCTTTCGGTTGCAGGCAGGCTGTATTCAGTGTGAGTGCTTGTATGTGGCATAGAGGTGAGGTAAGCGATCGTTTTTTGTGTTGCAGGGATGTTTTATTGAGTCGGAACAACTTGACTAATAAATGGGCTCTTCTGGATCCATGCCCCTGGAAGTACCATAAACACCCTGCCCCACACACACACACACACACACACACACTCTCGCTCCACCCTCCCCGCGCCTCGCACACCTACACACACACACCCTTTGTCTGTTAATAGAAAGGTTAATCCGCAGCTGAATCAGTAATGTTGGGGGCTCAGGTTGGCTGTGAAATGTCTGAATGAGCTCACAGGCTCACGCAGCAGGAGTGGCGAGTAATTCATCATCAGATCCCCAAGGAATGTGTGCATTTCCTCTCCTTATTTATCACAGTCAGTCGCTGACTCTCTCTCTGCTTTTCTCCCTCTCTCTGCTTTCTCCCTCTCTCAGCTTTTCTCCCTCTCTGCTTTTCTCTCTCTGCTTTCTCCCTCTCTCTGCCTTTCTCTCTCTCTCTGCTTTCTCCCTCTCTCTGCCTTTCTCTCTCTCTTTGCTTTCTTCCTCTCTCTGCTTTTCTCCCTCTCTGCTTTTCTCTCTCTCTCTGCTTTCTCCCTCTCTCTGCTTTCTCCCTCTCTCTGCCTTTCTCCCTCTCTCTGCCTTCTTCTCTCTCTCTTTGCTTTCTCCCTCTCTCAGCTTTTCTTCGTGACACCGCACGCGACTGCAGCTGTTCTCTCTCTCGTAACGCACGCCTTTGTCCCTGTGGTTTGGGGGCAGGGCCGTTCCTTGTTGAACGGGGAAGTGACGTGTTGCCATTGCGTCTGAAACCTGTTGCCACTTGAAATTAACAGGCGGCAGTCGATGACAGAGGTGTTTTTTTTTTTACCCTCACGCTAATTTTTGGTTGTTCATGGGAAAACTGGAGATTCACACAGATTTTTGGGACCAGCCCTGTGTGTTTGTGTAATATCTGAATCCCTGACTCAGTTTTGGTCACCGTGACACATGACAGGGTGTTCTCACAAACCCATGTCTGCCGGAAGCCTCTGTGTGCTAAACCAGGGCCGCCATGTTGCTGTGTGCACATTATTACAGGAATTTAAGTTTTCATTGCGTGGGCTGCCCTCTCACGAGAGCAGGCCTGATGTTATTTGGTGATATGGCATGTCCTTGGGTGCGTAATGGGCTCTCTTACTGTCAGTGCTTGTAGCCTTAAGGCCATTTGTGTAGTTGTGTATATATACACAGTGCGCACACACACCATGGAATCACGCTGCCACGCGCTACCTGATAGCTGTAATCGCTGCAGTCAGATGTGTTTATGTAGACTGGAACAGGAGTATATTGTAATGTTGGTCAGATGTGTTTATGTACACTGGAACAGGAGTATATTGTAATGTTGGTCAGATGTATTTATGTACACTGGAACAGGAGTATATTGTAATGTTGGTCAGTTGTGTTTATGTACACTGGAACAGGAGTATATTGTAATGTTGGTCAGATGTATTTATGTACACTGGAACAGGAGTATATTGTAATGTTGGTCAGATGTGTCTATGTAGACTGGAACAGGAGTATATTGTAATGTTGGTCAGATGTATTTATGTACACTGGAACAGGGGTGTATTGTAATGTTGGTCAGATGTGTTTATGTACACTGGAACAGGAGTAGGCTATATGTTCAAGTATGAGGCTGACCAAACCAGGATCAAAGTTTTTCCATTGCTGTAATATTACGAATGAAGAGTTTTGCCATGTTGTAAAAAATGAAAAAAAAAAAGAATGCATTCAGGTTGGTAATTTTGTTGTTTGTGATTTGAAAAAATTGTGTTATTTTATTGAAGTGGGACATTTTGAATTATCTATTGCATCCTCCACAATTTAAAAGCAGAGTAGCACAATTATGCAAATTAATCTATTTTATTTAACCAGTAATAACAAGTTGTTAAGTGTTTGAGGAGTTCTACATTCGTTAGTAATGAGGCTTGGACTTGATTGTATAGGGAAAGAGGTTGGCTATAAAGCAGTGGTAATCAACCCTGCTCCTGCAGATCTACCATCCTGTAGGTTTTCACGCTAACCCTAACGATACCACACCTCATTTAATGGCTAGAGATCTGCATTGAACTGCTGATTAGCAGAAGCAGGTCTGCCAAATTTTGGTTGAAGTGAGAACTTACAGAATGGTAGGTCTCCAGGAACAGGGTTGGGAACCACTGCTATACAGCGTACTGGCAAAGTACAGCACTTTCGCTGTGAAAGTTTATTCATTCATTCTTTTTGTCTGAGTGCTTTTCAGCAGTATTTTTTTACGTGAATCCTTTTCCTTTCGCTGAACTTGTTGGGACACTCCAGTCAGTCTTATACTGCTGTTCACCACCAGCCAGCTTAAGCTTTTGGAATTTTGGAGTCAGTACTGGTTGCTGACATTAGCCTGTACTTCCCGTTGTATGTACACTGATGGTTGTAGGACTAATGGTGCTGCGGATAACTGCACTCCAGTTCTGTCTTGGTCAGTACCGTATGTGTTTGGTTGTTTCGCTGGCTAGCGCTTCTGCGTGTTAGCCGAGGGGCGGTCTTGGGGCCAGTTGATGCCCGCTGTCCTTGGTGCTGAAGCTGCAGTGGTCATTCAGGCCCCCTGGGCCTCCATTCATGGTAAAAATATATGCTTGGCCTCATCATCTGCTTCCAGGGCTGCTGCTCTGTCAATATGAGTATGTCAGGCCTCAGTTTATTATATTATTTATTTTGAATGAACACACCAGTCACCAACAACCAAGGTATAACATTTTAACAGTCAGACAAAATGAAATTTTAATTTTAAAATGATTTAAAAATGAAATGGCTTCCTGAATAGTAAATTGGGTAGGGAAATTAAATTAGGTATGGCTCTACTTCTAAATGAAGCTGGGAACATGGCTTGTTTAAACAGTTTCAGATGGCACATTCCAAAATGCAAATAAAATGAAAGATCCAAAAAGGTTTGTTGTGTGGGTTCTAAATTTAATGAAGGATTGCAAACAATATCATGCACTACAGCTTATTAAGTTAAGTACAAATGCGGACCAACAGTGTTTCCCACAGGTTGAGAATTTATTTGTGATGGTTGACTTCCTGTGTTTGGGGGAGGGGTTGGGGGGATGGTTGCACTTCAGAAGATTGATTGTACTATAACTACTAACAGGTTATCGAATTCTGCTTCCATGCCCGAATTCACATTTTGTGTTAGGGGACTTTATTCCTTTTGTTTTTTGGTACTTTAAAATTTTTTTTTTTATTGTTTTTTAGTTTGGCTGTCTCTCCAGATGAAAATAAAATCTGTACAGCACTTTTTGCGCCAAGTTGTACTGGCGATACAGAGAATGAGCAGTATGAGAAAGCAACCGACAGACTAAAACCATTTTTTGCAGTAATGATCTGTTACAGACAAACCTTTATGCTGTCAGAATGATTAGGAGGATAATTTAATCACATACAAATTCTAAACATAAGTTCAGGCCTTGAAAAGTCAATTTATCTTTATCCAAAATGCCCTCATTTTTGGACAACACAACGTATTTCATCAATTTCAATTAAAGTAGCTAGTGACTGTGAACTTTACCACTTTTTCTATATCGTAACAGTTATGTTATGTTAGCATATCTGTGGTGCAGTTTCTTCCTTCCCCTACCCTAGCCTTCTTTCTTTAAAGAAATAAGCAACTGAATACCAAAAAAAATAATCTTGGGCAGGGGGAAACCTACATGGGCAGGCTGCCCCAAATAGAGTCATCTTATGGGAAATGCTGGGCTAGCCTATGTAGACCAAGTAGGCCTGTGTATATTTCATCACACAAAGAAAAAAGGCAAATCGTAAGAATATTTCTGTCACAAATGTTTGTGCAGGGAAAAAAGAGATTGTCAGCTGTCTGTTTTCAGAACCTTCCGGCATCGACCAAGCCCCACTGAAAACCTGAAACTGCCAAATGTGGAAAGGCCGTTCTCAAAACCGACCCAGACTAGCGCTAAGAGCCGGACCTTTGAACAGCCAGTTGATCCCGACTGGTTCCAGCAGATTGAGGTTTAAAAAAAAAAAAAAAAAATAAAAAACTCTAAAATTAGTTAGAGACATTCCTGGTGCGGCGTGGTACGGCGTCGTGCGTCATGGCGATTAGCGCGCACCGCAGGCCTCGTTTGCCCCGAGTGACTAACGCCACATCTGTAGCGAGACCACAATAACGGTTTTGTGCTTGCGACAAGGAAATGGCCTTCGAGGTTCGGTTCAGCCGGTGACGACAGTTCATTCGGCGTAATGAAGCCCTTCGGACTGCGCTGATCTTCACAAGTCGAGCCTTCTCTCTCTCGGCTTCAGGGTAAACGTCCCGTGGTTTAATGGCTTTTTCTGAAGCCGTTTCCCACGACTGCCGACCGCAATGTCAACAGCACGGTTGCCGTAAGCTCTCTGAAACCACGGGCTCTGACAAATCCAGAGTTCCAGAGTGATGAAACTTTGGTCTCCCTGGAATCCTCAGGTTGAGTTAATCATCCATCACAGTAATCCAGTCACATGGCTATAAAGGTGATGTTCTGTGAATGTAGTGAAATAACTAGAAAGTGTTTAGGTGATATTTAAGCGCATTTAGCGTTTAAGTACGCTCAGCTATGCTATTCACGGACGGTCTTGGCTCTGTAGCAATGTAATAGCAAGAGTAAAAGTATTTGAAAAGTATGAAAGTATCTACATCATCTGAACCGTGTGTGGGTGACTGTGAAAGTGTGTGGGCACACGTCTGCTGAGCTGGATGGGAAATTGCATGTAAATTGGCGTAACGTTTCGGTATCTTGGCCAGGCAGATTTTCAGGAGGGTGGCAGTGGGAAATATCTTTGCGACCGAAATTGAGGTGACAAGGGACCGATTGGTTCCCTGCTAAATCTGCAGTAGATAATAATGTTTTGCATGCAAACAGAACAGCTCAGAGGAGTGCAGTGGAAACCAATATGCCTGAGAAGCCTATTTTCTGCATCAGATGCTCAAACAGTCCTCCCAGCATGGGCCAGCTTGCAGGGGTTTATTTTGGGAAGCTGGGAATCGAGTTCTCTGATTCTGGGGCTTCTGATGGAGACTGGAGTGTGGATTAGCCCTAATGAGAGGAGAGAGAGGCTTTTTAAATAAAAAAAAAAGATTCAGTGTACATCCATTCTGCAATTGGCTGGGTGTGATGTGCAGAAATGCCACCTCTGGTTTCTTGGTTGGGTGGGGGTGTGTGCATGAGCATGTGTGTGCGTGCGTTTGTGCATTTTGGGGGGGTCTTTGTTTTCTTGATCAGGCGACGACCCCCCGAGCAGAATCTCATCTCCTCCCGGCTCCTCCTCGGTGGTTCCGCGTGTTGCGCGCTGGTGATTCAGCGGAAGCGCCCGAGGCTCTGAACGTTCACGTATCCGGCTCTTCTGGTTCTGGAGAGTCGTTGCTAAGGGAAACGTAACTGTAGTTTACACGCAAATCCTGCTCAATCTCAGGGAGCCTATTAGTGATGACAGGCAGTTGTGCCTTTAAACATCATCACAAACGCAATGACAGAGGCACTTAACGGTCCAGGAAACTGGATTCAGATCGTCGTTATATTCCCCAGTAGTGACTATTGATTTTCTTCTTAATGTTTGTTTCAAGTTTTTGACGCAATTATAGCCATTAAATTGTAATAAACACTATTAGATTATCGTGACCTGTACAGCAGATAAGGACAGGGTGGGTGTGGTGTGTATCCTCCACTTATTAATATTCATATCCATAAGACACCTCATATGTTATCCATTTATCATTGCTAGGTTAGAGCAGTTTGTCCAGTTCAGTAACATTAGACTACCCAACAACACGATATAAAACAACATAGGCTTGGCTTTACCATAGTATAGGCCTAGTTAAACCTGCAGATCATTCAATGTGTAATAATGTTGTAACACTGAGCTACTGTTCACTGACATTAGACTCAAACTCTGGACATTACACCCGAATAAAGAAAGGCTTTGATTCCACAAGTAGAAAGGATTTCACCAGTCGTAGCGTTTTAGTGACGTGTGTTGTACCCAGTTAACCTCGTCCACTGAAAACCTGGCGTTTAGCCAAGTGAGAGAGCAAGCCAAACTCAGCACAGGCTTCTGTCTGTTTGTTTATTTATTTATTTATTTTCATATTTTATCATTTTGCTGTAGTACTAATGGTATCTACCAGTCAGAAATCTCTCTCTCTCTCTGCGTTAATCCTTACCCGATGCCAGCCTTTGTCGAGCCTGTGAAGCGCAGCAGCTGCCCTTTTGATTCTGCGCATTGATCTTGCTGAAGGAGATTGAGCTGGGGATCCCAGCAGCGCTCTGCACGTGCTCTGTGAAGCGCTGTGAAGCGGCGCTCTCAGGTCAGCTGACCCGGGACTGTGATCTAAACGGCGCTCCCCCCCCCCCGCTCATAACGAGCTGGCGGTAATGGGCACGTCCCCCCCGGGGGGATACCCGCGGTTGCGGAAGACGAATGGGGTGAACACGTTTAGCGGTGAAACGCTGATTAAGACCTGGCGGGATTCTGCTGGCTTGCAACGGGCCGCCATTTTTTTCTTTAGCCATAACAGCTAATGCGCTGTACCTAAGTGTGCTCTACTCTAACTAATTTTCGGCAAGCAAAATGATATCATGCAGGCAAAATCAAGCTGGAAACTACTTTGGGTGATATTTTATGCTCTCCCAGGTGGGAAGGTTTTGGATTGTGGGGTATCGCCCCCCCCCCACCCCCCCCCCACCCCCCCCCCCTAATTACAAGCCTGACCCTCTGGTTGATGGGATATCGCTGGTCTGGCTAAGCTAGCTGTGTAGTCGAGTGTGGATTAGAGTAGACACGGAATAGATTGTTTTATAGGGAGAAGGTTTGACTTCATAGGAAAAGGTGGAGCGGTTGCCTTCCTGACGAGCTGCAACCTGTCCCGTGTGCTGTTTTGCAACTTCAGTATTTCCAGCATGTGTGAACAACAAGAGGTATGTCAGTCTGAACATGAATTCTGTTTATTTTGTTTTTCTGCGACACTGGCCTAAATTTAAAATAAACATACCACTAATACTGGATTTGTGGAGCACCATTTATTCTGAAAATCATAGGCCTACATTTTTTGTGAGTGTCAATTTAATAAATCATCACATTTACAAAAAAAGTTTCTCTCTGTTACCAAATCCTAATAGTAAATTAAACATTAAAACCTGATAAAATCCTGAAAGGTCTTATGGATATTGTTGTTTTGCCTCTGGTGTTCCCTGGCTGGTGTGTAAAGGCTGAGTCTCTGATTTTGGGTTATGGGGGCAGTGGGGTTTTATACGGCTTAAGGGAGAACGGATTTAGATGGGAATTCTGTGGTGCAAAATCTGCCTTTATTTATCTGTCTATGTGGAGGTTGGACACACAGCCCCACAGTGAATGTGGCCATTTTCTCTCTGCTAACACAGTTAAAAAGCGCATGTGGCCGACCTCCACAGAAACTGAGTTTTTTAAATCAGCCTGTGCCGAGCTCTTCCTTTTATTTAGACAGTTTCCCAGCAGCCTGATTTTGCTATGGGATCTGCATTAGTTTTATTTAAAAAAGTATTTTCAATGTCAGCGCCCTCTCAGTGTTCCATTAGTTTCCGGAGCTCTGACTCTGACCCGGCAGTGCAGGGGTTAACAGACGTTCCCCCCCGTGCAGTGCAGGCTAGGAGAAGCGGACCAAACCGGAGCAGAAATGCTGCTGTATTGATCCCTTGTGCTCTTAGCTGGCTGTTACGGGGGCGTGAGTGGAGTCCTCCAGCACAGACTCCGAGCCAGTGACAGGGCTGTGGACCCCTGCTACTGAGAAACGGCAACTCCTCAGACCGGCTGGGACGTCCAGTTGCGTTGGCGCTCAGTGTTTTCGGTGTTTCTGCACCGCCCCGGCGACAGGCCTCCCCAGCAGGGCGGCGTTGCCAGGGCTGGGTTCCGGCTTCCTCTGGCCTGGCCCCATGCTGGTGAAGGGAGGTATGTGTCACCCAGTTAGCAATAAGCTCCTCAGTATTTTTACAGGCAGTGGGCTCGCTCTACAGCAAAAAGAGGGGGAGGGGGAGGGGGTAGATGGAGCAGACAGATATAAATATATTTGTCACCACCTCCCTCAAAGGCAGTTCTTAAACCCTGCCAGGGTTTTTCCTGTCTGAAAATCAGGCAAGGGTGGCATCTCAACCAAAATGGTGCAGGCGGTTAAACCTCAACCGCTATTCCATGGGCAAATGTGTTGTCTGAGACTCATCGATTCATACAAGCAGACATTCTGATGTAATTATTGCATCCGCTTCCACTGAAGTGCTCATTACCCTACATTATGGTATTTAGTTGCGTGCCCAGATCAACACAACTTCTTCTGCACAGCCATTTAAACAGCAGGATTTATTTCTGGCCATTTGAATCTGCAACTTCATGGTCTGAAGTCCAAATGCTTTCCAACAAAGGGAGCTTCACAACATAGGCTATATGAACTTGTCAGGATGCTGGATGAGTACGACCATAAGCAAGGCATTGGAGATGCAGCGGTTAGACCAGACTACATCTGTTTGAGAAGGTCCACAGTGTCTGCACTATAGGTGAAAAGGTGGGCACAGGTAAACCGTGCACAGGTTGTTACCATGGATACTGGGATGGCAGTTGTTAGCGTCGGCCACTGTCCCTTGTTAAAGTGCACATGGTTGTTACCATGGATACTGGGATGGCAGTTGTTAGTGCAGGTCACTGCACCTTGTTACAGTGCTCAGGTTGTTACCATGGATACTGGGATGGCAGTTGTTAGTGCAGGTCTCTGCACCTTGTTACAGTGCTCAGGTTGTTACCATGGATACTGGGATGGCAGTTGTTAGTGCAAGTCACTGCACCTTGTTACAGTGCTCAGGTTGTTACCATGGATACTGGGATGGCAGTTGTTAGTGCAGGTCACTGCACCTTGTTACAGTGCTCAGGTTGTTACCTTGGATACCGGAACGGAAGTTCCTCTGTTACAGTGCACAGGTAGAATGTGCTGTGTCTGGGATCTGTGGTCCCTGCATGCTCTACCTTGTGTTTATAGACCATGAAATAATAACAAACCAGTGGGGGGTGGTGCATTCATTATCATTTTGGCCTGATTTATACTGAAATGCGTTGTTGCTGAACTCCTGCCAGATGCCGCTTTTATCCGTTTCTCACTCTGTTCTGCCTGTGAATCCACTGAGGTTTTATCAGTCTGATCTCAACCGTGTTTGAGCATGGCAGTTCAGTCAATAGGAAATAGCTTAAATGTTTATTGGATTACTCAAAATTGAGTTGGGCTCATAGAAATCATACGATTCATATCATTATCGTCCCAGGCCTTGAAATATAACTATATGATTTTGAGTTCATATTGGATTGTTGGCTCTTTTAGCTCCTGGCATTTCTCCTGCATTGATCTTTGAATGCTCTAATATGAGAGTGGTTGAGTGAAATGGCTTCCTGAAGCAAACTCGTTGTTGGAGAGGCAGCCTTAGCGCTGACTCTACTGTATTAAGCGGAGCTGGGTGTTCAGCACGGCACTGGCCAGGCTTCTGGAACGTTCTCTCAAACCGCAGGAAGTCAGGCTGCTGTACCAAGGTGCACAAACGAATCGGCCAGACGAATCCAAAACACCCCAGTGAAAGACGAATACCGTTGAAAATGTTCATACAGTGCATTAGTGTGTTTGTCGCGTGGCCTGAGAGAGAGGGGGGGGGATCTGATTGGAGGCTCTTGTGCATTGTCAGAAGCTGATTGGCTGCTGTGGAAAAGTAAGTGCACAGGCATAGAGCCTATTCTCTTGGTAGGCTGTTGCTGAAAGATGCCGTGTCCATTCTGAGGTTTTATTCATGAGGAGTTTTTCCTCTGAGCACTTCCTGGACCAAACTGGCAGAGCTCAGCTTGTGACTCCCTCCCAGTCATTCTGCCATCACCTCTCTCAGATGGTCTCACCTTCACTCACAATACTGGGGCTGGCCTGTCATTGCAGCGCAGGGGAAACCGGGTCGTTGGTGGATCTCTGGTTTCTGTCGCTAGGCGCCCCCGGTGGAGAAGCGCGGTCTAGCAGCGAACGCAAAAATAGCCGTCTCTCCGAAATTCCTGGGAAAACCCAGACATGACCGCATGGCGTCATGGATCAGATAAACCCTCGCGCTCCCCTGTGTCTGGGGCACTCCAGCTTCTCAGCACACTGTTGCAATTCAGTCTGGGTCTCTCATGTATGCACGAGAAAAGAAAGTGGACAGAGGACAAACTGAGATAAAACTGGATGTAATCTAGGGTCCTGACCGGCCTGCTTACAGTAGAATGCGGTATCAGGGGAACTCTGGGTCTGTTACTGCCGTTTCCCACATGGTTGTGTGGAATGGCCCCTGGCCATCTTCCCTCTCCCCGCACTGTCGTTTAGTATCTAGACCAAACCTGCAGCTCTGCTGGTCTGCATGTTACGTGACTCATTAGTATAATCGTGTGCCCATAATTGGGGAAAAGCACAGAGAGAGAGAACGGATTTCTTTGTAGGATCTGCGGGCTTGTGCGTGGGCGGCATCGAGTGCGAGGATGGACCGTAACGTGAGAGCTGAGCCGCGCGCTAACGCCACGCCGGGCGGAATTGAAATTCCGGGGAGGGAGCGTAATGATTCCCTGGAATGCTGGGAATGTCGGCTTGAGACTCCGCACAGGGGCAGAAGCATGAAGGCACAATGCGCTCTTATGCCCCGACCAGCAGGGAAAACAACTGAGCCAAACTAAAGAGAATGGGGCACTTTCCTCTCCAGGGTAAGCTTCTAATGCACTGATCAGCCAGTGTAAGATAGTAATGCACTGATCAGCACTGATCAGCCAGTGTAAGATAGTAATGCACTGATCAGCACTGATCAGCTAGGGTAAGATCCTCACACATTGATCAGCCAGGGTAAGATAGTAATGCACTGATCAGCACTGATCAGCTAGGGTAAAATGCTCACACATTGATCAGCCAGGGTAAGATAGTAATGCACTGATCAGCTAGGGTAAAATGCTCACACATTGATCAGCCAGGGTAAGATAGTAATGCACTGATCAGCACTGATCAGCTAGGGTAAGATCCTCACACATTGATCAGCCAGGGTAAGCTCATCACACACTGATTGTAACATACTGGTCAGCCCTGACTGTGTCATCATCTTTTTTCATAAAAAATCATAGTATAGCCTTCAGAAACATGTAGCTTTGTGAAGGCATTTCTGTGTGTCGCAAACAAGTAACTTCTGCACAATTAAGAGTGTATCTCGCAATACTACTACGCAAGCAACTAGATGTAGATTTATTAATGCATCTTGTGGTAACACCACAAGCATGCAACTTTTTTCCATTTGGAATCTCGCGAATCTGCACAAACAAGGAGGAGCTTTCACTGATTACAAACACAACTGTCAGTGCCTCAAACACACAGCTTTAAGGTATTTGGTCAGCCGTGTGGTTAAAACTGGCCGCATTTCTTGCACGCAGGGGCGATTGTCAGTGGGCCTGGGCTTTCATAGGGACCGACAGCAGGAATGCAGAATTGGTGGAATTCTTGTTTTTGGAGACTGGCAGCTTTCCTCAGATTCCTGTGGGATGCCCCCCCCCCCCCGTCTCTGCTGGGCTCGTTTGCGCCGAGCCGACCGGTGGAAAAAAACGCAGAACATGCCTGCGGTTCTCACCGAATCTCCTGCTGGAGGGGCGGGGGCGGGAAAGGGGAAGGGGAAGGGGATAAATCCTCCTGTCAGGTGTTCTGGCCTGTCCCTGTGGGGTATGGGGGGGGTGTTGCATATCCAAATTGAGCAGAGGTGCTCATGTTTTATGGCTTTTCTTTCCCATGGAAGGCAGCCGGAGACTGGGGAGATGTTTTGTCCTGCCGCAGTAATCCTGGCACGCCCCTGTTCCCAGAGCTGCCTGCGCTAAACGCTTATTCAGAAACCAGCAGCGCCTCGTCCGCTCCGGGGCTGTCCCGTTACCAGGGGCGCATGCTAGCGCCCGTTTGTCTTTTAGCCCAGCACACCAGACTTATCAAACAAATCTGATGGTCTTCAATCGAGACATTGATAAGTAGAAATCAAGTGTCTTAGTGCTGGGCCAAAAGAAACCTGCACTCCCATCATCCCCCTGCCACTCACCTCCTTCAGTCCCCCCCCCTTACAACCCCACCAAAAAGAAAATCCTCCCTAAAATGCTGTCTGTCCTTCAAATATGAAGAACGTGATGACAAGTATTCTACTTGTTTTAGCTGGCTTAATAAAGATACATCTGAACTGTACGGTTGTTTTAAATTTATTATCTAGAATGTTTTTTTTTGGAGATAGCAAACCTAACGGCCCATTAGCCTACGATACGATGGATCATATGTCAGCTATGATGCACTGCAGTAGTTAACTGACTGCACTTTAATGACCGAGCGCAGTCGTTTTACAAGGTAACTAAGAAGAGTTGGCGCCTGCAGTCGATAAGCAGATCCGAGCCAAAAGCACATTCCTGTGTGGTTGGTGATCTCACTCACAGCTTCTTTTATTGTGTGGTTTTCTCATACTTCAGGAAGGTCTTTGACCAGGCCAGACTTTAGGGAATTTTTAAAATTCTCCCTCTCTGTGACATAGGAATTTACATGTCTGGTAGCTTAACACAGAATTGAAGCACAGAATGAACTTCCGGACTTTTCTATAGCTATAGTGTGCCGGGAAGTGTTGTGATAAGGGAAGCGATATTGTAAAGTACCTGCAGTCACCTGTTCAATCAGTCTTTTGTTTATTTAAGCCCAGCTTCAGTAAATGAACAGAAGAAACAATAACACTGAGACTAAGATTTGGACATACTGGACGTAATAGTACATTATTAATAATGAAAAGCATAACACAGAGAAATGTGATTTTTTTGCAATCAGGAAGAAACGATTGGTCAAGTAATGCTCCACTGACCTAGGTGTTCTGAACAGAGAAAATATTTAATTTCAGCCATTGAGAAAAATGATTCAAGATACATTTTACAGTGAATGCCAGGACATGAGTTTTTTTTTCCTTTTTTCTATCAGTATCTTCAAAGAACTGCGTTGATTGATAGAAGTTAATGTTGTATTATTATTATTATTATTATCATTATTATAATAGATTAACACATCACAGAAAAATCACATGACTGAAGAGTACCAGACTCCCCAGGCACACAGCTGGAGCTGACCGTGTCCTGTTGCATAAGGTCTGTCCCAGTTTGTTAGCTGCACTGCTGCTGGTACAGAGGCACTCGCATTAGAGGAGGTTATCAGGGCCGAATGCTCTTTCTAAGTGACTGCACTCCAGCCTTGTTTTTAGCCCGATGCTCTCGGCCAATCAGAGTGCAGGCTGGAGCTGTGTGTCAAGGAGCTGTGATTTGCCAGCCCATTGTCTTTCTGCGGTGAGTCATGTTGTCATTTGTGGTGTGTGTGTGTGTGTGTGTGTGCGTGCGTGTGTGCGTGCGTGCGTGCGTATGTGTATGTGTGTCAGTGTAGCAGAACACGATTTGGGCATTTCTGTAAGAAAATCCATCCATTTTTCCGTCTCTGCTTGCTTTATTTATTTATTAACTTAACTTAAGCTGGTCACACAATATTTAGTACTTAATTCATAGGTCCACCTTCCATGCAGTCTAAAGCTTTATTGACACATTATCCCAGAGGGGGGTCTTTTGAACGCTTCTCTCCCTCTACGATTTGTCAAATATGCAGCGTTGAGCACAATGAACAAATAAACTGCACGCAGCCAGAAAGAGAGAGAGATACAGATACTGTATGCAACTTTATTTATGTCCTTATGCCTCAAAGCCATTTCATATCCGTGCTGCCGTGACAGTGTTGCCCTGGAAACCTCCCACTTCTTGCAACTGCTTTGGCAATTCAGTGCACTTCACCCGCCTCTGTGAGTCCAGGTGCCCTGAGTTGGCCCCAGCTGACATTCCTTCTGTTATAACACTCCAGAGAGCGGTGGCGCCCCCTGCTGTCAGGTCTGGTATTTGAGGAATACCTGAAGGTGGAGATTGCAGATGGTGGTCTGTAGGTCTGTAGGTCTGTGTGCCATAAAGATGGGTACCAGGTGGAGGGGTCAGGGATAAGGGGGGTGTTCCTGTGCTCCCCCTGCTGGTGATTGCCCTGTGCTGCAGTCCCTGTTTCTACTGGTGCGGACGGTATGGCAGAAGAAGTCTGCCTCGTAGCTCAGCTCAGCTGCAGGCATGTACTGCAACAGTCCATCCCATAATGCTGCGGCATTTCCAGGAAATGAGCTGAGGTTACATATAGCCTGAGAGAGGAAATGTGGCCTTTTTTTCCTGAGCGCTGCCTTGAGGGCTTTACGGAAAGGGGTTCCTGAGATGTCATTTTGTCTCGCATTGCTTTGTGTTTTTTGGTAGTGGGCAGATAAATGGAAAACAGCTGATCTTCATGATACCAGCCATTCATTTTTTTTTTAATGTTGTGTGAAAATGAAGTAGCCAAATAAAAATAAGAACTAGTTCAGCGTAGGCTGTTTCGTCCCTTCAGGAAGATGGCTTGGAGTCAGCTCTTCCTTCCTGGACTGAGGGGACCGTGAGCGCGCCGGCGGGTGTCTGGGAGCACATGGCGGGTTGAGCGTAGCGGTTTTGCGATAACGGCCGACTCTCTCTCTCTCCACAGGCGCAGATCGCCTTCCTGCAGGGGGAACGCCGGGGCCAGGAGAACCTGAAGAAGGACCTTGTGAGGAGGATCAAGATGCTGGAGTATGCCTCAAACAGGAGAGGTAAGTCATGGAAGTAACTTAGCATCAATTGGGGAGGCATTTTGGGAAATGTAGTACTTTGACAAGCTTTCTCAGGCAATGTACATAAAGATGTTTTTTTTTCTCCCTTTACTACAAATCTTTGATCTTTCAGGTGTCAGTTCCATGATAAAGATATAGTTCAGCAAAACATGTTAAGGAATTCATTAATTAGTCAGATTCACAAATTTCAAATCCAGCCTTACAAATACAAACTGTCAAGCCTGTCATTTTGCTGCTTATTGGCTGCTGGGAGAAAGTCCAGTTTAAAGTTATGATTGTTGCTGTAGGGTTAGGGTTAGGGTTGCTGATGGTGAGCAGTAGGTCCTGTGGTGTGCTGTAGGGTTAGGGTTATTGTTGCTATTGGAGAGCAGTAGGCTCTGTGGTGTGTAGGGTTAGGGTTGTTGTTGCTAATGGAGAGCAGTAGGCTCTGTGGTGAGCTGTAGGTTAGCATAGCGCAGTGGCTCTCCCAGCCCATCTGCTCTGTGCTTGTAAAGTGATACCGGTGACACTGCACTTTTCCCTTGGAGTGGGGGGGGGGGCGGTTAAAAAGCTGCCCCTGGATCTCCAAGCTGCGGGGGAACTTGGCGCAGTCAAAAAACGGCAAGGTCACCCTTCTATTTCCAGCGGAGGTGTGCAATTATTTACACCGCAGTTTCGGGGCTTTGGGTTGGGTTTCAGTGGGAACTGTAATGCTCAGGCCTCCTTCACACTTGGGAGGGAGTGAGGGGGCATGATGACATCACTGACGGCCGGGGGGAAGGGAGTGGAAGGGAGTGGAACCTCCTCAGTGCAGCGGGAACAGGCTAGCAATAAGCAGAACCGTGACACCAGGTCCGTGTACACAGAAGCACTGATTCACACGCTCTTATTCTGAATGAGATTCCGTGTAGGTGGACAGAGTTCCTGTTTGAAAGAAAGAAAAATAAGGGGGGGGGGGGGGGGGTGAGTTAGAACACAGCATGATGCTGCCTGCTGAGTTGTTTCCTCTGTCCTGGCGATCACCGCCTCTGCTGTGCCAAAATAAGGGATGGGGGGGGAGAGAAGGAGGAGAAAGAGGAGGAGTGGATAAGAGGAGGGCAGGATGCCGGGATGAGAGGCCTAATCGTTATTCCGACGGCGGCCCTGCTCTCTCTCTCCGCTCCCTCGGCCCCCGGGCTGTTGAAACGCTCCCAGCTTCCGGTCTCTGGCCGTGTCCGTGCGCTGCCGCGGTGGTCGGGGCTTTGAACTGCGGGACAGAGACCCCTTGAGTGAAACGCCATTAGCTGCGAGTGATGCCACGTGCTAACGGCTAACGGGCTGTGAAGGGCTCCCCCGCTTTCCTATGTGAGGAGCTAACCGTTTGGTAGCGTTGCTGTGTCGTCGCCGAAGTGCTGCCTGCAGTCATCTGTAACATACAGCGCGTTGGCCGTGTGTGTGAGGATGAGGATGGCTCGGAGTGTAAAAACGCAGCCATGGAGAGATGCAGTACCGAGCACTTAATGTTCTGGGGGGGGGGGGTTTGAATTTATGACCAGAAAATCGGCGTGAACACATTGATTTTATGACTGTGTGTAAACCACTTTCTCCCATTTCCTTCAGCTCTTATGACGTCATCAACAGACCATTTGTCACCAATGGATAAGGGAAATGTTTTTTTTCCCCTCCCCCTACACAAGCTTGTACGTGGTCATGCTCTTCTGGAGATCTGCTGATGTCTTTGTTTGCCTTGCTGCTTGACCTTTACTGTCATTTCGCAGATGCTGTTAAGAGACTCAGCAGCTGAGATTGTGACCGTGTTAAAGAGGTGTAAAGTTCTCTGTGTGTGTGAGGATCTCATCATTAACTCTCCCTCTCCCTTTTCTCTCTCTCTCTCCACACCCCCCTCTCTCCCTCTCTCTCTTGCAGAGCAAAGTACCATAAATTAAGATACGGCACGGAGCTGAATCAGGGGGAGGTGAAGCCTCCCAGCTATGACTCGGGTAAGGTCGCTCGACCTCCCCGCCCACAGCTGGCATGTGCCGACTGGGCGTGACAGGGCCAGGGAAAGCCAGTCTCACTGCGTCGTATACCTCCATCTGCATGAATCATTTACCGCACAGCTGGGAAGCTATAGGGGAGTGATGGGGAAAAATAAAGCTTTGCAACAAGGAACCCTGTATATAAGTCTGTGCATCTCCTCAATATTACAGTTAGGTTTACTCCTGCAGATGCTCTTAATCTAGGTGGCCTGGATTACCTGCAGTAATATGTTTAAATAAGTCATTAATATTCATCAGAACCCTGTTTTAGAAAAGGACGTGTATGTACAGTATGCAGTGGCTGTGAATGCTTTTATGAACATCTTTATTGGGAATTACAGCTTCTATTTGAAAAAAGCCATGTAATAAATGTGATGTAGTGTGTAAATGAATGATTTCCTGTTCCTTATTGTCCCTTCCTTCCTGTCAGACGATGTGAACGAGAATGAGAAGGAGGGTCCGAGCCTGCAGAACCACCAGTTGCCCTGGAAACGGGGGCGACAGCTCCTCCGACAGTGAGTACTGCCGACTCCGCCCCCTATGTAGGAAAGAAAACTGTGCTAAGCCATAAAGTCATCGAATTTGGGGAGCACAACATGGGGACTCTGGGGTTGGAATCGGTCACAAAGATATGGCCGTACTAGTCGATGCCAATGCCAACCTGTTTGACATGATTGCAGAAATACGCACTCCAACCAAGTTTCCACATTCATGGAAAAGCAGAAATCAACTAGTGACAAGAAATACAGTTCAAATAAAGGGAATTACCTGATATGCATAGTGAATGCCTGCAATATACATGCATAAATACACTCTCAGAAAATAACCTATGCATACACATGCACAAAACACACATGCAGTCTCACACACACACACACACACACACACACACACATACTGGCACACCATTTGTTGACCCCCCCCGAATATATGCACAAAAAAATACACTGTAAAATACATCACACGCCACACACATACGCTTACACACACACACACACACCACACACACACACACACACACACATATACACACACACACAAACGTTCATCAGGACTGCTCTACATATCTGTACTGTAACAGACAGACACGGCCGCATTTCGACGCATGGTATTTTGGCTGCAGGGAATCTGTTCTGCCCTCTGCTACGCTGTTGTTTTTTTATACCAGATGTGATGATTCAGGATTCAGGCCACTGGATTACAGGGCCAAAGGAGTGAATTGAGAAAGATGGAAAAGGGTGCCCTCCTGTGGTCAACAGTGTAATTGCAGTAATCCTTTGATTTGAAGCACTTTTTATATCAGCTTTATATTGCTGAAAGCCTCCCCCTGCAGTACCCAGTGTCTGTATGCAGGGTAATCTCATGCTCTCTCACTGCCTGTCCTAAGGCTGCGCTGCGTAAAACAGGCCTTCTGGGTTTTAGCGCTGAAGAACAGGCTTACAGATATTCTGCATGTGGTATTTTTTGTTTGTTTTGTCACTATTTGTACATGAGTGTTTATTCTTTGCCCTTTTTCAGAAGTATGTACGAAATCATTCTGTCATTTTACTGAACTTTGCTGAGCTCAAGAGATATGAATGTGATTTTGAATATTATCATGCATAACAATTTTTACATGTCATCCTGACATGTCACACGGGCACAATGGCTGTGCCACACCTGAGATTTGAACCTGCAGTCTTTGAGGCACAGCTTGGGGCAGCATTGGGGTTACTCCTCAGAGAGCTATTGAAGTGAAACGCATGGCACTGAGCCCCTCCTGTCTCCTCTCCCCTGGCCAGGTACCTGCAGGAAGTGGGCTACACGGACACCATCCTGGACGTGAAGTCTCAGCGGGTCCGCACTCTTCTGGGCCTGACAGGACAGGGGGGGGACCGGCCCTCCAGCAGGAACCCCGAGCCGATGGTCAATGGCACCGAGCCCGCCCTGCAAGCCGGCGACACGATCGGGTGAGCCGCGGTGTTCCTTACCCATAATGCACAGGGCACGAAACGCAGTCCCGCGTTGTCTGGGAACACAATAAACGGACCCCCTGTGTTAGGAAACCTACACACACACACACACACACACACACGTGCATTTGAGCTTGGCAGATGTCCATTTAGTTTAAACTGTACATAAATACAGTAGAATTAAAATACAGTAGAAAATACAGTACTGTAGAAAAGTATTAGCCTCTTTACCAGCTCTGCTTTGTTCGATCTAGTGCTACCCCTCGCCGCTGTGTGCAAGATCGTAACATCTCTAGGACTCCCATATTCCTCTGTCAAAACCAAACCAAAATGGCCTCTCAATGTTCCTGTAGTCAGATAGCATGTACATACTGGCGGTGGTCCCTGTTCAACTGCACCCGAGTCGAATCACTTCACTTGTGATTATGGGATGGATCCATTTCTTTGAAAAAAGAAAAGGACAGTAATTGACTGCCAAGTGCGGGAACAAGATGAGCGTGGCAGAAAATGTTCTGAGACGATGAAGTGCCAGTCTATGCAAATGAAAAGGGAGCACTTCAGGTTTCAGTTGGAATAAATGGGGCTGATTCACATCGTGTTTGTCTGTGGTGTGGGATTACACTTCTGCTAAGAAGTCTCCTGTGAAATTCTGCATCACTGGCTCAGGTGGCACCAGCTTGAAAAGAATTAGGCAATCGAATTCCGTATTGGTTTACTGGTGACCTGAGAATGTTTTCTGAACTTTTGATACTTGTTCAGCTCAGAACCACTAGGACTTCATACAGGAAGGTTCCTGTTCATCTACCCTTTGACATGGAAGTTGAGTTATATGCCCTGTATCACAGGCCTTTGTACAATCCTTTTAGCACAGCTTGTTTAATGTGCACATATGTACAGCACAGTGCACTGGGTAAAAGTGCACAGGCTGTAAAAGCACAAAGCTCTGGGTAAAGGTGCACAGGGCTGTAAAAGCACAGATAACTGCAGTGTACAGAGCTCCGAGGGTTTAATTAAAGCACCCGGCTCGTTAAAGGAACAGACTGGACGTGTTCTGTGCTGCGGTGTCCTGTGACTAGCCCTGCTGTATATACAGCTGAACACCCTCCTCCTCCTTCTCTGTGTCATCAGGAAACCCGGCTTGTCGGACTCCGACTCCGTGCTGGAGGCCTTCAGATTCATCGAAACGGCCGCGGCCGAGTTCAGCGACGAAGACGAGGACGAGGACGGCGAAGGGAGGGACCGGTCCTTCACGGAAACGGTAAGGGCCGGAACCGTCCGCCCCCGCGCCCCCCTGTGTTTGGAGCGGCCGGCCTCGGTTTGAAGCTGAAGGCCCGTGCTCGTTTCCTCTCCCGCAGATCAAGAGGAAGCCGGCGTCCTCCTCCTCCTCTTCCTCGGCGTCGGCCACGCCCTCCCCCGCCGCGCCGGAAGCGTGCGACGACCCCGACGCCGAGGAGGCGCTGCAGGGCTTCAGCTTCCTGGTGGGGTCCGAGGAGGCGGAGGGCTCGCCCGATCCCAGGGGCTTGGGGGACGGCACGGACTGGGGTGAGTCAGGGGGGCGCTGGGGTCAAAGGTCACGCTTTGCCAGCTCGTTTGATGTTCTGAAGAGTCTTACCGAGAGACTGTTCAGTCTTCGTAGCCAGATTGTGATCTAATGCGTGTAAAAATGCAACCAACTTTACGTGCACCAATGCACGTAAAGCACACGACAGTGTAGTATAATGGGTAAGGAGCTGGTCTTGTAACCTAAAGGTAACAGGTTCGATTCCCAAGTAGGACACTGCCGTTGAACCCTTGAGCACTTAACCTGCATTGCTCCAGTATATATCCAGCTGTATAAATGGATGTAATGTAAATGCTGTGTAAAAGTTGTGTAAGTCGCTCTGGATAAGAGCGTCTGCTAAATGCCTGTAATGTAATGTCACATACAGTACTACTGCATACACTTATTTGTTTTGAATGTAAATTGTTTTTATTTAAACCCAGGCACTTTAATTCAATGCATTCAGACAGTGAGTAATGCATCTTACCGGTATGCGAAGCCTGAAATGACTCCCAGTGACTGTTGTTCTTCTGTTAGCTCACACAACATTCCGCAGACTTCGCAGCGCAGAAATAAATTGGCCACAAAGGGCAAATGCATTAAAGGTGGAGACAGTTTCTTGTTCGTTGGTTTTTGCTTGTAATCGAGCAGATCCGTAGATAAACATTCTGCTTTTAACTGTTGCGGAGCTTGAGAGCCACTCTTGCTCAAGCCTGCTCCTCTGGCCGTACCGCATCACTCTGAACCAGAACTCTGTGACCTCCCCTGATCACGCCACATACGCAAGAGAAGACTTCCCACCCGCTGGAATATTCAGCGCATAACAATGCAGAAGGGGATGTCAGTTGTGCCAACTGTGATCTATTGTGTAGGGTCGGATCAGGTCGGTTTGACTCGTATAAACATTAAGCACAAAAAAACCAAAGCACAATGTTGTGTTTGAGTTTCCCCTTTGGTTACAATTAACTGCAGCATTTTGCTTTTGCCATGCGGCAGATCCATTGTACTATGGGTTACACTGTAGGGGAAAGAATGGCACTTCTGCTTAATGAAATGAAGTGATGGTTTGTTTCTCGCATGTGCTTCTTTAATATTAATGGTTATTGTCTAATGAAAACAGCTCAGTCTTCGTTTTGAACATCTTCGCACTCTTCCTTTTCAGAAAGCGGTTCATGGTTTGTTCAAACCAGTGTTTTAACATTGTGGAGATTTTTATTTACTTTTGTACAGTTTGTACTGTGTTTTGTCCCTTTGTTTGCCCATAGTAGTGTGTCTTGTGTCTGTCCCACATTAACCAGTGCCGCTAGCTGCAAAAGTAGCCCTCCGTTCCACTATATCAGTTTGTGAAGAGAAATAGCCATTGTATTTTCTCTGTACTTAATAGGGTAGCATCTGTTTTGCAGTTATGCTTCGGCACAGCACACTGTAATCTAATTGATTAGACCTAATTTGGGCTCATTAATATTCCACTAATGGGCGTCGCAACACCGACACTGTAAAGGAGAAGGAAGACTTATTCTGCACTAGATTATGGAACTTTACTGAAAGGTATCCAGTTACAGAAAAAAAAAAGTTTTTTTCGAGTCTGTTCTTTTGGAGGTATGCCGCAGTGGTCTCTGTTTAGAAGAACACTGGGTTTGTTTTCAGATTTGAGATACCACTTCCCCTCCAAGACTCGCTGTTCGCTAATCTAACCGTCAGCCGTTTCTTGGTTCAGCAGTTTCCTTGCCCAAATAAGGCTGACCCTGCCCTATGAAACTGATGGTGAAGAGATAGACGCCTGCGATAGGAGGCTAGTTTCACGGGTTCCTGCAAGACCCCTCCTGAGATGCCACCTCAGTGGCTGTTTGAGGACACCCTGGTCATCCGCAGTTGGCCCTAGCGACGACGCTGTATCCGTGGTGATTTCGAGCCGGGGAGAGAGAGCGTGCGGATCACTAAAGGCACCTGTCCCGTACGGACGCAGAGACTGAAGCGTCTTGGTTTGTCTCCCCTGTTTAGAGAAGGACGAGCCGGGCCCCATGTCTGGGGCCTGGGACGTGGACCAGGGCTTGATTACCAAACTCAAGGAGCAGTACAGAAAGGAGCGCAAGGGGAAAAAGGGGGTGAAGAGTAAGTCCACCAGGGCGGCGCCACCTCCCTCTGCTCGGCCCCACTGGACCGCTGAGGGGGGACGAGGGAGAAATCGAGCGCTATGAGCATTCTCTTACCATTTCCTCTTCCGCTGCTCCTTCTGATGCCTCCCACTGCGGTGTATGTGTGTGTGTGTGCGCGTGCGTGCGTGCGTGTATGCGTGTGTTCATCTGGGTGTCTGTGTGTGTGTGTGTGTGTGCGCGTGCTTGTGTGCGCATGCGTGCGTGCGTGTATGCGTGTGTTGTGTGTGTGTGTGTGTGTGTGTGTGTGCACGTGCTTGTGTGCGCATGCGTACGTGCGTGTATGCGTGTGTTCATCTGTGTGTCTGTGTGTGTGTGTGTGTGCGCGTGCTTGTGTGCGCATGCGTACGTGCGTGTGTGCATGTGTTCATCTGTGTGTCTGTGTGTGTTTGTGTGTGCGTGTGCGCGTGAGCGTGTGCATGTGTACATCCACACACTCACAGCTGGATGCCAGGACAGTCATACTATTCCATCAAAAGTATATGATCACACTGCCAGTACAGGTCCCTTAACTTATTTGACTGTACAGGTGCATGGGACACTTAGCATGCATTCGCACCATACCAGTGCATTTCCCTCAGATATATACAGTCACATTCTGCTTGATACAAGCCCATCTGTCATGTTCATATACAGCCTAGTCTGATCTCATCCTCACTCCTATAGCCTGCAGGTTTGCTCATGCCCAGTTAAGGACTTACTCTGTTCTGATTAAGTTCTGCCTTCTTTATGAAGTTCATTTTGCCATTGTTCTCTAAACCTGAGAGTGAAGACATCTCACGGTCTCCTGCATTTCACCCGCTGTGTCTTCAGCAACGTACAACTACACATACTGTTTCCTACATTAACCAGCATGCTCTATTTCTAGGACTCCTGGACACGCCTGTCTGTGTGATGTTGTGTCTTTTTGGCTGTTATGCGTGCTTTGTCATTTGGATCTCTTTTTTCGAGTTTTGCTTTTTCTTGGCCATTTTCTCTCAATCTTGCACATTCTCAGTGGCCTTGCCTTTGAAACCTCACTTTGTTGCTTTGATTTCCCTCTTCTGATGCAGTGTTGAGATGTGTGCTTTCTCTGAGAGGGGGGTGAGGTGGGATGGGGGTGTTCACAGTGAGATGGGCTCCCTGCCCTGGCACCTCTGTCTCCATCCAGCATGGTCACCCGGTTCTGGAACACTCCCCCCTCAGAGCTTGGACAAGCCACACTCACATACTCACATACTCCCATACTTACTACAGGACACACTCACATACCCCTGTACTTACTACAGGACACACTCACATACTCCCATACTTACCTCAGAACACACACACATACTCCCACACTTACTACAGAGCACAGTCACATACTCCCATACTTACCACAGGACACACTCACATACTCCCACACATACTCCCATATTTACCACAGGACACACTCACATACTCCCATACTTACTACAGGACACACTCACATACTCCCATACTTACTACAGAACAAACTCACATGCTCCCATACTTACCGCAGGACACACTCACATACTTACTACAGAACACTCACATACTCCCTTACTTATCACAGGGCATGCTCACATGCTCACATACTCCGCATTCTTCCTGCTTTTGAATCCTTTGCCAACCCCAAAGGGTTTGACTCTTCTGCTTTCAGCTGAAACTCCTCTATTATCTCCTTATTTACTCATTCTGTTTATTCCTGTCCTCTTTTGTTCTTCTAGCTTCCTCCTCTGTTCCAGCACCACCTTGTTTTGCTATTTTAACGGCTGACTGACTCTCTGCTCTGTATTTTAACGTGCTCTTGCTCCGCCCCCGTCCCGTCCGCAGGGCCCAACCGGTCCAAGCTGCAGGACATGCTGGCCACTCTGCGGGACGGCGAGGACCTGCCCCCCCTGCAGCCGCCCGTCAACCCCCCCGCCCGGCCTGGCACCGCCTGGGCCAGCGAGCACGAGCCGGGCCGACCTGACGAAGGTACCGCCCTCCGTCTCGCGCCTGTCCGTCACACACGGCATAACGAGCTCCGCCCCCCCCCCCCCCCCCCCCCCATCTTGGGCCCTGCTGATTGGCTGTTGTGATGTCTGCAGTGGAGGCGCTGACGTTCGCCCCGTCGCCAGGGAAGTCCTTCGTCATGGGCATGGCCGTGGACGCGGAGGAGGACATGGAGAGCGAGATGGGCCTGGGCGAGCTGGCAGGTCTGACCGTGGCCAACGAGGCTGACAGCCCCGCCTACGATGTGAGTGGCCCCGTGCATCATGGGAGAAAGCGCCTCTGTGTCCATGGAAACGCCCGTTCCTCAGGAGAAGCCTAAACCTAACCTTAATCCAGCTGATGAAAAAATTAATGCAATGACAAATGTACATCTCTTCATTGCTTGTTTTTTTTTACTTCTTCTATTTATTTAATGTTTATTTTGTAGGTACAGATGCATTTAAACATAGATTATTGTCGAACAAAAACCCAATGCAATGTACTAAAATTCCATTTAACGTATGAAAAGAGAACCCACAGGTTTGGAGCATTATAAAGCTTATTCATAGAACATGCTTTTGAGGAGGGGGGGAACAATTAATGTGTAACGCTCAGTTTAGCATCTAGAAACGCAGTAGCTGGTCACGAACAGCCTTTCTGACCTTTAGCCTTGCGTCTGAGAGCCCACAACTGTTTAAATGGCATTTATTGCACCAGCTGAATATTTGTCTTGCCCTTTGAATGGATTTAGCTTTAGTCCTGCTTGTTTGTGCTCTCTTTGCCAAAAGCAGTTGAATTTGCACTCTGCTTATACTGCAAACTATGCATGACAGCACAGCATGACGGATGTGCGTGACTGGGTGTGGATTGCGATTTTTTTTTTCCTGTGCTGTGACTTGTCAGAATATTTTTTAGCAAAGTATTTTCATATTGAATCATATGCAAATCATAACACTTAGCAACTCTATAGCCGGGTTCCTCCTAAGATTTCTTCCTATCGTGGAGTTTTTTCTTGCCACCTGTTTGGGGGTTTTTCTCTCCATGGGAGCTTGCTATTTGAGGGGTTCAGGCCTGGTGTTTGTTCTATTTACTCTGTTTCTTGCCCTCTTTCTTTCTTTTTTTTTTCTTCTTCTTCTCTGTATAGTGTCTTGTGACAGTTCTCTGTAAAAAAGCGCTATACAAATAAAACTGAATTGAACTCGGGGTTGTGTTGCGGCTACGTAAAGTCCTCAAGCTCAGCGTAGCTCATTCGCCTGCTTCATTCTCCGTCTGTAAAAGTCTGTTTCTTTTGGTCCTGCTCTCAGATCGCCAATAAAAACGACGCGCTGAGGAAGACCTGGAACCCCAAGTTCACGCTGCGGAGCCACTTCGACGCCATCCGCGGCCTGGCCTTCCACCCGGTGGAGCCCGTGCTGGTCACCGCGTCGGAGGACCACACGCTCAAGATGTGGAACCTGCACAAGACCGCGCCCCTCAAGAAGTAAGGGACAAAGCCTTACCTGACCGCAACCGTGCCAAAGCCTTAACCACCTGTAACCCTGACCAAGCCTTAGTGTGAAATAGCATATTGCCATGTGCATGTGGCATAGTGAAGAGGCCTGTTGACTTTGAATCAGTGTGAATGTTATCAACAGAGCTTACACTGTGGGCGGACGTGTCAGTGTAATGTGTGTCTGAAGAGAATTGTGTGTCTGTCTGGAGAGAGTGTTGAAGCCGACCTGGGCTGCCTTCGCCGTGTTTGCGGCGGGATGCGCTCGCAGTGCATGCGTCGCGTCTCGCCGCAGTGCGGCTCCCTGTGACGGCTGCGTTGCAGCTGTACGCCGTGTGACGCTCCGTGTTTCTCTCTCTGCAGGAACGCCGCGTTAGACGTGGAGCCCATTTACACGTTCAGAGCCCACCAGTAAGCACCGTCCTGCAGCCCGTGCCCGACAACGCACCATGACGACGACCGAGCCATGTTTAACCCTTATACGCACGCTCCCTAGCGGCCAAGACACCAGCGTCCTGAGATTGTTTAACACAGACATTCAGTGCATTCCTGCAAACTATGAGGGGAAACAACAAGCTCTGTGTTTTAGCTTTATTAGTAGACAATGCACAACAACTGCACCAAATATGAAGTTTCTAAGTGCCGCCATTGTCGTTTGTCCATATAAAGCCTTAAATACTACACCAAGTACAGTAAATGGGGACGGATTGGCCAGATTTGGCATCTGCGTGAAGGGGTTAATGTGCCACTGGTTTCCACACTCATCTGCAATCTTATTTTCATTTCTGTATAGACCTGCAGTACTTATCATTTCCAGAGGCTTCCATAAAGTAGCTAGGGTAACTCCAGTTGTGTGTGTACTCAATCTACGAATGTAAAGCTAAATAAATCTACAACGGTGATATTAAGCAGTAACATGGCACAGTCAGGAGATATTTTATATGCTGGAATCTCTCTTGACTGCAGGCTAAATGATGTGCCTGAGATGAGCTTAGTGACCGTTACTCATTCTTCTAGTTTTTTACATGTAGGTTCTCGTTTTATCTACTGAACATACTCTTGATAAAAATTGTTTTCTGATCTAGTTAATCCAATTGTTTAATCGAGGACTCCTAGTGAGTATTAATGAAGCTGGATCTGTTAAATGTGGAAAAAAGTGTTTGAGTGGTGGTATTTATGGGGTGGCGGACGAGTAACGCTGAGTCCTCCCTGCCTGTAGGGGCGCTGTGCTGTGTGTGGTGATGAGTGCTTCGGGAGAGCAGTGCTTCAGTGGAGGTGTCGACGGGACCATTCAGAGCTGGAACGTCCCCAGCCCCATCATCGACCCTTACGATTCCTACGGTAGGACCCCACCCTTTCTGCAGGGCAAGAGGGTGTACTGTCCTCTTACATTCACCGGCACTGGCAATGCTTCAGAAGAGTGCACGTGTGCCACCTTTTCAGTGTTAAACACATGGCTTTTTTGTGTGTTGACTGCTGAATTAATTCTTTGAGAAGTTATTATGAAAATTTAATGATATCTAATGATCACGTTTTGTCAGCATAGCCATTTGTTTGTCTGAAAATCTACAATAAAAGTGTGAACTACAATAAAAAAAAAGTGTGAAACTACAATAAAAGTGTGAACCTAGGCTTAATTTCTTCCCCTTTCATGCAGTATCAACAAGTATCCACTGCTATCTTTAGCTGTATCCAGTAGCGTAATCCACTCTCTCTCCCCCCTGTAATAGAGGCCTCCGTGCTGCGGGGGGCGCTGTGCGGGCACTCGGACGCCGTGTGGGGCCTTGTGTACAGCGCCGCTCACCAGCGCCTCCTGTCCTGCTCCGCCGACGGCACGGTGCAGCTCTGGAACGCCGCCAACACCGGCCCCGCCCTCGCGGTCTTTAATGAGAGCAGGGGTGAGTGCCCGCCCCTCGGCCGTCAGCAAAACCAGTCCCTGAGCTGTCTGAACTCAGCAGCCTCCTCCGCTTTGCCTTCTCCTGACTGCACTCACTTGTTTTGAACAGGGCTCAACAGGCAGGTTCAGGTTCGGTAGGTGCTGGTATTGCCCATTGGACTTGTTGTATTTGGTAGATTTTGACCCCATGGATTTTGGCATTAAATTTTTTTTCCTCCAGTTCCTGCCATTGACAGTGAACCTAATGTGAACATTATTTTAAAGTGGTTGATTTGCATAATTATACAGAAACAGTTGCTGAAGTGTGACAGACAGAACATGACAAGCTCGTCTTCATGATGAATGTCTGTGGTTTGAAGACAGTGGTTGTGAACGATAGGCAGGACGTTTCTTCAGGACCGTGTTTGGTTCTCTCTCTCAGAGCTGGGCACGCCCTCGTCGGTGGACCTGGTGTGCAGTGACTCGGCCCACATGGTCACCTCCTTCAGCAGCGGCCGGACGGGCCTCTTCAACATGGAGACACGCCAGCTGATCCTCAGCCTGGAGTCTGCCGCAGAGCCAGGTACAGCGCCACCCAAGGGCCTGGGGGAGTACCACCACCTGTGTTCAGAGAAAGCCCCAGAAACAGTGGCCAACAGGGCCATTATCTGGTCAATCCAAAGTTATAATGGCTTCAGGCTCATTATGGTGGCTCCTCCTCTTCTCTGTGGCTCGCTGCTGTCATGGTGGCTCCTCCCCCTGTCTGTGGATCATTTTTGTCATGGTAGCTCCTCCCCCTCTCTGTGGGTCAGTGTTGTGATGGTGGCTCCTCCCCCTCTTTGTGGATCATTGTGGTCACGGTGGCTCCTCCCCCTCTCTGTGGGTCATGGTTCTGGTCCTATCTTTTGCAGGATCTCCCTGCCAGATCAATAAGGTGCTGAGTCATCCCACGCTCCCCGTCACCATCACCGCGCAGGAAGACCGGCACATCAAGTTCTTTGACAACAATACAGGTACGGTGCGCCGTCTGTTCCATGCGACCTCCACCAGGGGGCGTCAGAGGGTCAGTTATAAGGGAGGATAAAACCTCATGAAGTTGACGATTCATCATTATTAAGCCATGGAAAGAAATTTTTTACATATTATTTTAGAATTTATACTGTGATCTGGCAGGATACAGTGTATATCATAAGAACTGCTAGAACAGGAGTGAGGCAAGATAGTTGTTTGTAAATTATGTAATGAAATGTAAAGCTTGCCATAAAATCACACTTTGCATCGACGTCTTCTACAGTCACAGGGAAAGCATTTCTTAATCATATTTCTTAAGAACGTTCCTGGCACCGGAATATTTATTCAACATGGAGAAGCGTAAAGTCCATCTATCTTTCAGGCCGTTCTTCACTCCAGGTTTATGGGACCACATCAGGCTGTCGGGGTTTGAGTCATTTTCAATTCAGTCGGTTCACAAAAGGATTTGAAATGTACAATTTTAAGTCGCTGATAATGTTTAACGATGATCTTTCAGTTAATTTGATTGAATTTAAATTTGTTTTGTGTATTGAACTGTTATTTGAAATGGAATTTACCCAATTGGAATTTGAGGTGTTGAGGTGTCTCGGAAATGGGGTGCTTCCTGAATCTGGGAAGCAAGATGCAGTGTGAAAACGCAGAGCATAGTGAAATGTTCTGCTGCTACAATGGCTGCTTGAAGCTCATTTCAGCACTGAGGGGCTGGTAGGACAAATGGACTGATTCATATTGTTCTCCATGTTCCTGTCTGTCTGGTCGTGACTCATTGGCTGATTTCCCTTTCTCCGTGCAGGAAAGCTCATCCACTCCATGGTCGCACATTTAGATGCAGTCACTAGCTTAGCCGTGGACCCCAACGGACTGTACCTGATGTCTGGGAGTAAGTACCATCTCCGCTGATGCGATTCCTTCTCTCCAGCAAATACTAGCCTGTGTTTCTGTGTGCTTGTGATGAGGACTGTTCCAGCTGTGAAGTCCAGAGGGCGCTGTAGGCCATGCCTAAACTAAAAGCAGAGCCTGGAAAGTGTCATAGAAGTTAAGCTGCCGGACTGCATATTTACAGATACAATTAAAAAAAAAACAAAGGCATGCGGTACAAAGTCTATTATCCCTTTCTCTTTCTTCCCCCTCTCTCAACCTCCCACCCCCTCTCTCTCTCTCTCTTTCTCTCTCTCCCTCTCTCTCTCTCTCTCTCCCTCTCTCCCTCCTCTCTCTCTACAGGTCATGACTGCTCGATTCGTCTGTGGAACATGGAGACAAAGACCTGTATCCAGGAGTTCACTGCACATCGTAAGAAGTTTGAGGAGTCCATCCACGATGTGGCGTTCCACCCGTCCAAGGCCTACATCGCCAGCGCCGGTGCCGACGCCCTGGCCAAGGTCTTCGTGTGATGCGGGCCGCCGCCACCGCCGGGGACCAATAGAGAGGGGGAATCAGGGCAGGGGGTGGGGCCAAGTGGTCAGGTGACCCCCACTCCCACCAATGGGCTGTTTCCCTCTCTGCTCTCCACTGGCCTGCCGAGCTGTGCTGGTGCCGAGGATCAGGCTCAGCTCAGGGAGGGACCAGGACGGCTGGGTGGGGGGTGGGTAAAACCAAGAGGGGAGGGGTACCTCCATCCAGGCTGGCCTGGGTGTGACCGGGCAAGGCCAGATGTGTTGCTCAGTGTCAATCCCGCAAAGACAGGCACAGACTGTTGATATTCTCTATTAATCAAGGGGTCTCTCTCTCTCTCCCTTTGTCTTTCTCTCTCTCTCTCTCTCTCTCTCTCTCACTCTATCCCTCCCTGTTTCTCTCTCTTGCTCTGTCTCTTGCTCTCTCACTCTCTCTCTTTTTCCCCCCCCCCCCTTTCTCTCTCTCTTTCTCTGTCTCTCTTTTACTGGAAGGCTCCTCTGATTTAGTCTTAAGTGAGGGTGATGGGAAATGGGGATGATCCTCTCAGATGGTGTGCTGCTGTGCTCTCTCTCTCTCTCGCACGGGGCGAGGTTCGACTGTCCCTCTCTGGAGTTGGTTTGGGGTGAGAGAACAACAGGCCGGGCGCTCGCCCCACCGAGACCCCCCGTCTCCCCACGGCTGCCTTCGCTTTCCTTTTAAAAAGTTTTAATGAAAATGTGCCTTCGCTTCGGATGGGTCTGCAGAACAATCTTTTACCAAGCTTTTTTTATTTTTAATTTAAGGCGGAGAGTTCAGGTACCGTAAAATACCATATGTGAAAATTTACATGTACAAAATTTGTGATCGGGCTTTGGTCTTAAATTTTAAGTATGAGTTCATTTAAATGTCAGTTAGACTGTAGAACTCCAAAGGTTGCTATCCACTGGGAGGGAGGGGCTGAATGTTTCAGAATGTGTACTGGCTGGTAGTGGTATGTCCATTTGGTTCTGCAGGAAACAGGAAGTGCAGACTGAAATTCATCTCAGTCCTTATAGTACTACAGTATGCATGAGAACTGGCAGTTTGAATTTAGAGGTTCCCTATTGCATTGTCGGCCACAACTTTTTGTGGGTCCAGTATTGAAATATTGCAAGTGGAGAAAACGATTGTTGAAAAGAAAAGGTTGAGATAGTACTATTGTCGTATTCTTGTTTTGATAAATGCCCCTGCATAACCCAAAAGACTCACTGTAGACTTGGTCCTCTTTCATTAGTTTTAAGTGTAGCCAACTCTATGCTAATCGCATAAACAGTTTTTTTGGCCCAGATGCTGAGCGGAATTGTGAAGCCCGCCTTATCGTACATTCCAGAGCCTCTCTGGTCTCCCGCCATTCCCAGAATAACAACGGGAAGTGCATTTTCTCACAGGAAGTGCATCAACGCTAATGACTGCATCTCTCACTGCTGCTATTTGCCGTCATATGCTGGGGTCTCGGACTCGTTTCGTGAAACCAGGCCAAGTATGTAAATACTGCAATAATACAGCACGCAGGTCGGAACATGAACTCGAGTCAAGGTGCGGCCGTCGAACATTTAGCTCAGTCCAGTATCCGGCTGAAGTTTAATTCTTTTATAAATAAAGAATTCCACAGACGAACATGCATCATGTCTGCTATAGTTTAACTCATTGTAATGTACACTGTGCTTCACGTACTGTACTCGTGGTAAGAAATTATATAAAAGCCAGTTTTCCGTGTCCCTAGACAAACTGCGCCAGAGCTGGTTGGCAGTGATAAATTGCATTTCCCTTGATACTTAGTTAAGCCAAAAAGATCGACCATGACGAAAGCTGATAGCATAGAGTCTTAATGCGTGGTAGAAGAGTGATGTCTGTGTCTCCTGTGGCGTTTGATAGATAACCTTTAGCCACAAGGACACCGGTGCGCGAATCAGCTGGAGTGGCATAAAAGTCGGAGAAAGATTTTTTACAGAACTTATTGCACTGTACCCTTAAATCAGAGTGCTATGTATTTATTGTGCCATTTCGAAATTGGTTGAAAATATGCAATGACTAGCCGCTTGTAACTTTTGTACTTTATGTTCTTTTGCTTGTCTAAACATATGGGTAGTACCGCCTGTAGATATTAATTGCTGCTTGTTACGGAAATATGAAAAATGGAAGTATTTAGTTCCATTGTTGTCCCCCGTGTGACTGTAGCATCCTCAGGGGTGTGGTCAGGAGACGCAATCTCAGAGTTGTCCCTCAGAGGAAAGAAAGCACATGTAGCAATTAAATGTTGCTCCGTATGTAAAATTTAAAAACGTTTTTTTTTTTTTTTCTGTGGTTACTTGAATCTCAATAATTAAATCTTTGGGATACTACTCGTATTTTGCAGTATGGTTGCAGATTTTCTTTTTTCATTCTTTGATGTAGAAGCATAAAAACCGATGGTGTGCAGAGAGTTAGTTTATTTTTCAGGAGATATCGTTTGTACAATGCGAAGACCAGGGAGCGTTAAAGAGTCTGCCCTTCACTTAACTGTCTGTGTGCCTGTCTCTCAAGTGATGACCGTGTGCTTGTATGCATAGTAAAAAAAAATCTTTAAATGAGTTTCTGGGGTTTCACTTCTTATTTTTAAGTAATTTGGGGGAAAATTTAGTTTTATATTATGGAATGATCTATAGCCTATATACAGTGAGCTTTTGGGACAAAGACTTTTTCTTTTCTCTTGATTTGGCTGAGTAGTCCACAATTTTATATATGTAGTCAAACAATTCACATGTGGTTATTTTATTAAATGATATTTTTATACATTTTGGTTTCACTGTGTAGAACTTATCATACTCCCCCCCCCCCCCCCCCCCCCCTTTTCATTGTCTTGCTGTATGAAGGATGAAGTGCTGTCCAATGAGTTTGGAGGCATTTGCTTGAACTTAAGCAGATAAAATGCTTCTACACTTTATAATTCATTCTGCTGCTGCTATCAGCTGTTACATCATCAATGAAGGCAAATGAGCCAGTATATGTGGCAACCATACTTGCCCAAACCATAACCACACCTTAACACCCCAACACACCTGACTAATCAGAAACACCTGTGAAGCCATTTGTCCCAAACATTATGGTGCCCTGAAATGGGGGGACTATGCATTAATACTGCTTGTAATTTCTACATGGTGAAACCAAAATGTATAAAATACATTTGCATTATTTGATTACAAATATAAAACTGAGCCAAATCAAGAAAGAAAACATTATTTGTCCCAAACAGTATGGATCTCACTGTGAGTGCAGTGTGTGTGTGTGTGTGTGTGTGTGTGTGTGTACATGTATTACTATCTTTGTGAGAACCAAATTTCCCCACAAGGATAGAAAGATACCTTTTGCTGGTCCCCACAAGCTCAAGAGGCTGTTTTAGGGTTAGGACTTTGGGTTAGGGTTAGGGTTACAATTAGGTTAAGGTTAGGGTTAAGGTTAGGCATGTAGTGGTTGGGGTTAGGGTTAGAGGTTACAGAATGAATGTAAGTAAATGGGAAGTCCTCACAAGTATAGCAATACAAACGTGTGTGTGTGGTGTGAAGTGGCATCAGGTGTGTATCTTGTGCAGATTATTTCCTGTCGTTCAGCACGATGCTAGCTGTCCGTTAGAAGTTTGCCTCCCTGCTGATCAGAGACCAGAGGAATGAAATCCTGCCACTGAAAGGTTAAGGTCTGGTTTAGGCACAAACTGTGGAAACGACGCCCCAAGAATGCCTCCGCGGTTGCCGTCTGACTCATCTTGAAGTGCCAGTTTGACAAAATAGGAACACTGTCTGGGCCTCGTTTCCAAATTCGGACCTGCGCAACCCTCGGCTAGCCTTCAGAGTGCAAAATGAAATGGAATGACCGGAATCCACCGCAAGGCCTGGCGAGAAGCTTTGCCGATTACCGCGCATGCTAACAAGCATTCCTTCCAGAAATGAGATTTTAAATAAAAGCCGCATACACATACATAGAGTTTGGGGATATGCCAAGTCTGCCTATTATCGTTTGCTATTATAAAGTTCAAATGTATAGAGTTCTTAAAGATCGCGTGTATTTGATAAACGTGTTAATTTTCCTGTACAGATCTTATAATAGTTTGTTATTTTTTCATGATGTATACTTTTTCCAAATGGGTGAGTGAAAGATTTATCAATGACAAAGTAATAAACTTTGACAAGCTATATTTCAAATATGTTTACATTATTTACACTGTGGTTGTGTGTGCGTGTGTGTGTGTGTGTGTGTGTGTGTGTGTGTGTGCCTGGGAGGGGGTATTTTTAATAATGACACTGCTGAAACTGCCTTTTCAAGGCACATAAATGTTTTCAGAAACTTTTATTAAAAATTGCAATAAAATATTGATCAAATATGTTTAGCATCTTTAAAAAAAAAACACAAGCAAAAGGTTTTGAAGATGTATATGTACAAACAAAAACAGGAATGTTACGTAAATACATTGACTACATAAAAGAGGCACATCTGTCTCATCAACAGATGGGGGTAAAAGACAGGATAGAAAGAAAGAAGACCAAAATCACTTGTGCGAGGAACATTTTTTGTTTAAATACGAAGTTTGTGTTTATAGTTTTTCTATGAGTAAGAAACCCCCTATTGAAGTCCCCCTCTGTTCTATAGTTCATGGTACTGCAGATTTGTTCCCATTGGACCATACTTGTTTAAACCCCGTACACAAGCAATCCGTTTGCTTGCACAGCTAATTGTGATCGCAGTACACACTCGTTTGTGCATTTTTCACTAAACTATAGAACAGCAAATGTACGTGAAGTGAAGTTATATTGGCCGCGTTATGAAAAAACATACTACAGCGGATTATTTCTGCGTTTCTGCTCTCCGTCTTGTAGCAGAAGAGCTGAAACAGAAGAGCTGATGGTATGATCGCTTTGCCTTGTTTGTCACAAAACTGACAAATTGGGCATGCTCACTTTGGATCAGATCCTCTCTGTGGAATGGATTTGGGCCCTGCTCGACACAAACCCATCAGCAGAAGTGCTATTTGTGATTATAGTGTAATCTGTATAATAAGTTTTCTGAGCAGCACGTCGACTGAAATCTTGGCTTCCCAGGTGGGGAGATTCGAAGTCCACGGTGATGGATACTTTGCAGCCAATAGATCCTGCTCTTTCTCCATTCGTTTTGAACTAAGTTCCAGTCTCTTGCCTGCTTATTCTGTTATTTTCTTAAAAGCTTGACTAAAACTGCCTTTTACTGAGATTCAGTTAGACAAAGAAGCCCCCTCCAACTGTTAGAAGGAAAGTATTATTGATATACAAAGATTTATTATAATTATTTTTTTAAAATATCTGGAGGAAATATTTGTTGGGACTCTTTACATGAAAATGGCCCTGGCCAAAATGGCACTGTGCATTGCCCCGGCTACAATGCCCCATTAACGTTTTCCAGCTTTCCCTGTCAGCTTGAAGCCCATTGGAGAATGCAGCCTCATACTTTACACGATTATCACACGCTTATTTTCAAAGCATTTCCTTTCCGTTTTAGATCCACATCTGTAACCTTTGTCTTTTAAGTGAATCCAACTCAATTCCTTGGAACCCACTCCGTGTTTCAGAAGTGAGGCCAATGATATTAATTAGGGAGCAGTAGGCTTGGTGTTGGCCCACTGAACTTCAGTAATAAAATAGCACCACCTCTCCTTTGAAATCTTGATGGTGCAGCACCATGGCAACCCACTCCCACCCCCCTAACTGACCCCGTCCCCCCGCCCCACACACACACACCGCCACCCGCAGAAGTCAGTCCCCGGACCCTGTTCAGTTCCGGGGCTGTGAGTTGAACTCCTGGCAGATGTTGTGGATGATCTTGGGCACGAACTTATAGAGGCTGTCGAACTCGTCCACGAAGAAGGAGTGCTCTTTGTCCGGGTCGGTGGCGATGTACTCCAGCTCGTCCTGTGCCGCCCAGGCAATGCCGACCGAGTAGGCGATCACCCCTGGGTACGGAGAGAGGAGAGATCTGCTCAGAGAACCGCCCTGCTACACTCATCAGGTTTACCCCACCTCCTCCCAGCCTGGAACAGTCTCAGAGCCAGGGAGGCAGGTTCATTCATCTTCACCCACGCTGCCGAGTCACCTCTGTCATTTACGCCGAGGATCATGGGAATGTTATGCTAATGAGCGGTCATAAGGCCCCCCCCCCCAGCTTACCCGTGCGGTGTACCGCCAGCGCGGGCGCCCGGACGTCGTCGTAGGAGCGTCCGTCGGTGATGACGATCATGATCTTGCGCTTGTTGGGCTTGGACTTGCTGAAGAGCTGCTCGGAGGCGTAGGTGATGGCGGCCCCCGTGCTGGTGCCGCCGCTCCAGTAGTTGATGCGCTTGATGGCGTCGAGCAGCTCGGCCTTGCTGTCGTACTGGCCGAAGGCGAACTCCAGCCGCTGCTCGTACGTGTACTGACCGCGCCCACCCGCGTGTCCGTGTCCGAGATCTCGAACTCCCGCGTCACGTTGGCCACGAACTCCAGCACGGTGCGGAAGTTCCCGGTGCCCACGCTGCTGGAGCCGTCGATGACGAAGGCGATGTCGTTGGCGTTCAGGCAGGTCTTGCTGCACACCAGCCGGTCCGTGTCGCACACGCGCTTCACCAGCGGCTGCACCGCCTTCCGCAGCGCGAACCAGCTGGAGACCGGCAGCGAGTAGAACCCGTTCGTCCGGCACACCGCCTACGGCGGGAAGCGATGGAGGCAGAGAGAGACAGGAATGGCGGGTCATATTTTCACATTAAAATACTTTTAATGCCTCAGATAAATTAACTGTAAATAAATGTCTACCTCCAAGTTCCATTGGAATTATTAATGTACCCATAAAATCATCCATAGTTAATTGTCATGGCGTCACAGGCATATACCACACAAACGTGCTAGCATAATGAATATTTTTAAAGATTAAACACACTGCGGTAATACTAATTCTGCATTCTTCAAATTAATATATAGTGAGAGATTAACAGTGCCTTTGAGTAGCATATATTTTATTCATCTATCCTACAGTAATTGAGTGACAAGACGACAACCAAAGTGGCCACGCCCCTGGAACGGTACCTTATCCACGAAGTTGGCCTCCACCACGTTCTGCTTCTCGTTCTCATCCGGACCCTCGATGGTGACGAAAAAAATGTTGATGCCGGACTCCCTGGCCAATCGGGAGGCCTCCTCCACCTTGTCCGTGGGCCAGCCGTCCACCAGCACCACCGCCACGTTGGGAGCCCCGCCCCTGTTGCCGTTGGCGTCGCTGAAGTAGTGCTTGTTGATGTAGTACAGAGCCTTCCCTGCAGGGCAAAGCAGCAGCAGAAACAGGAAGTCATGCATGCGGAAAGCCACTGGGAAAGAGAAACAGGGTCGCTGAATAGAGTGAGCTACCGCTTAACTTCAGGGGGTCCAGAGAGGAAGTGGGCTAAAGAGGTCGGATAAACCAGTGAAAATAAAAAAAGCAGGCAGCTGGCGTGATTCCAAAATGTGACATGCAAAAAATGAATTTGAGAAAAAGACTTCCCATTTGTGTACGAAATGTGGGGTAACATGGACAACCAATCACATTTGGTGGGAAAGGTTTTTGTTTTTATCAAGAGCGCGGTTATGGTTGTACCATTGATGTCCTGCAGTCGTGTAAAAGATTCCACTGTCAGTCTCGGTTATGAACTGACATTAACATTTAAACGAGGGCGATGAATAATCTATTAGGTCGTTATGTGGGATGCGGTTATGTGGGATTTTACTGTCTGAAAATTCCATTATGTTTTTAAATTACATGGCAGAAGTTTCGGAAGTAATATGGGTGGTACACCGTGACTGATTTATTAGTGAAGACATTTTGCCAATGTTCATGCAAGTCAATTGGAGAGAATTACACAAGCAGATTACACAAGTATCTGGCAACACTGCAGAAATTCTTCCCGAATATGCATTCATATATGAAGAGAAACAAAAAGGCCCTGTTTTCCAGACACATCCATAAGGAAAGGCCCTAGCTCGCCACTACCTCTGTAATCTCCTACTTTGTCTTCCTGTGAGTGCACATTAGCTGATGACACCTGCAAAATGGCAAGAGAAATTTAACGCATGCCTAAGTGCAGGTCCAGGCATTTCCACTGAGCAAATCTTTCATGTTGCCTGCTGTTACACTGCTTTCAAAGGCCAGTGAATTGCTTATTGACAGAAGAAAATCCGTACATGATATGACGAACCGCGCTCCATAAATGTCTGTCATCGGAGGGAAAGGAGTTCACTGTATTCTGCAGATTAAATTTGGAACACTAAACTAAAGTCATGGAATGAACCTGCAGAAAATGTTCAATTAAAGACCAAAGTGGCCATAAAAAAGGTAGGGAGTGCAGATTCCGACCCTGGTGGAACGTTGATGACATCAGCACTGACAGCAGCTGCCACTCACCTACGTTGGACAGCCCCCCCTTCTGGACAATCTTGTCTATTGCAGGTTTCAGGTCTCTGGAGCTGGAAAAAGCCTTCAGACTGATCTCAGTCATGGCGTCGTCCCTGTTGCCAAGTAAAGGGTGTACAACATCTGAACGCATGGATTTTGAGGGCGCTCAAACTCTGAATCTACCCCTAGAGGGCGCAAGCCTGAATCACTTCACAGCGCCCACAAGCTTGGAGCAAATCCAAATCCATATCAACAGCCACAGCCTCACCCAGTCATTATACATCCATGTTTTATTATTTTTTTAATTGACTTATAAATACTTTTGAACTGCTGTTGCTGAGCTACAGCCAGTGAAAGCAGATAATTTAATCTGATTTGACTATCCTGAACTTCCTTCTAATAAGTATATAATTTAAGATTTAAAATAATGACCCACATGCAGCAGATCCCTTTGGTTCTCATTAATTCCTACTTAAATCCTTTAGGTCATATGAAGTAATGAAAAGCAAAAAGCCCCCACAGCAAGCTCAGATGTAAAAGATGCTAACTGTGTTAGCAGCGCCGTGTTAAAAGATGAGTTTGAAAATAAATAAAATGGCCTGGAGGCACACGCGGAAATAGTCAAATCTACTTTGAAAAAACATCCCAGTGGAAAGAAAAACACTCAAACGGTGATGAGAATGAACTCCCCGATGGGAAGAAATCTCAGGAGGAATCTGGCTATGGAGGAGGAGCCCGTTCTCCGCTATCCGGCCCGGTAATAAGATGGAATGGATGTTACCAGAAATGTAATGAGGGCTGTAGCAGAGCAAATGATAAAAAAGGCTGGGCACATTACCGTCAGTGGCAGTTAATTAGCTTGTAAAATAGGCAGTCCGAGCAGAGAGACATAATATACAATTCAGTGGGGCTGTACGACAGCCTCCTAATAGCTAATTTTCACGATAAAAATGAACAGCATTCATTTTTATCATTCTGGTATTTCACAGGTATTTTACAGCAGAGCCATAGCTGATCTTCCTCGTCCACTGGCTTCAGTTAATTTTGAAATGTGGCCTCGCACAGACTTTTTGAAGAACTGATCTCATCAAAAAAAATCTAAAAATAATCATATATTCTCTTTAGTAAATCGCTTGTATAATGAAACTGGACCAGCACGCAGTCTTTGGAAAGCCTTTGTCACGGGTGTGCCGCACCCTTAAGTAGAAATCATCCGTGGACGAACAGTCCCACAACCCATCTGAGGTTCATAATCAGTTTTCCACCTCCTCTGAGTGTACTCCCTGGTTGCCATGGAGAAAGCGATATAAAGAAGAGGTCAGTGAGGAAGCCATGCTTCCGCAGCCATCCCCCCACCCCCCCCACACCCTACCCGCCACCACTCCTGCCCCACACCTGACCCCCCCCCCACACTGTGCTGGGAGCTGTTGGGTCTGTATCCGTTTGTCTGGCTGCCTCTGACACATAGCCGTGCACCCCGGGGGGGCCCGGGGGGGCCTTTGACAGCAGGCCTGCACAGGCCCCCCCCTAGCCCAGCTGTGCTATTCGCCGCCGTTCCCCTCTCCCAATGTAAGCGAACAAGCCCCGACAGCACACCACGCCGAAGCCAAGGCAAGCCCTGGCCTCGCGAACGCCGAGCGCGAGGGGTTATTCAGTCAGTGCCCAGGAGCAGGTGTTCGGTGAACACAGGGGAACCTTCATAAGTGTGAGGTGTGTGCAATAGGGGTGTATCCAAAACGGAATGCCCTATTCAGAAAGGCGCAGGTTATGTGTGCGTTTAGATTTTTCCTTCCTGAAGTTGAAGGATGACATTCGGAAGATTTTCTCTTTTTTAATTTGCTGGTTTTTTTAGTCGTGGAAATCCCATGTTACTCCGGAAAAGATTTTGTGATTCACACAAACAAAATTTGCATTAGATGGAAGCAATTCATACTTTCCAGATGCTGGGGCTACAGTGATGCATTTAATAATTCCAATAACTTATTACAATTAAAATGTTTACTTTTACTCCACTTAAAAATTTATGAACATTTCAGTTCTGAAAACAGTGCCCATTCCTGATCAATTTCTATCTCTGAAGTTCCACTGTGTTAGGGGTCTAAGTGGAGGGTGTGCTTCAGACACACACACACACACACACACATACACAGAGACTCAAATCTGCCAGCTTAGCACTTTTAATGATTTACTCTCCTGTTTTAAACATGGAGCACAAACATGATTTGCGTGAGGGAGGCTAGCAGCATTCGTTAGCATTGCTGGCTGGTCTGTGTACTTACCCGTATTGGATAATGCCCATCATAGGACCAGCCAGGCCCACGTTGATGACCTGGGCCACCTCCACCAGGAAGTCCTTCTGGATCTTGAAGCGACGCTTCCCGATGCTCCAACTGCCATCCATCAGGAAGGCAATGTCCACCTTGCAGTCTGCAGGACCAGACCACCATGATTAAAACAGTGAGTTACACTGAATGAGAGGCTGAGGAGGCCATTGAACCAGGGATAGATACAGAGGGCATTATGTAACAATGACTGAAGAACATAGTTCTGCATATGCTGCAGTATTTCAAGTTATGGTATATAACAGTAAAGTGAAATGTCGATAGTGGCTACTTTTTTTGCTGTGCGGGGTTGCCGAGCTTACTTGGATCTCCCTGGGAGGAGGCCGCTTGGCCCCGGAGTGGTGAGTCCTGCTCCCGGACAGCGGGGGCTGAGGGAGAGACACTGTGTTAGGCACTGCAGGGTGAGGGAGGGACACTGTGTTAGGCACTGCAGGGTGAGGGAGAGACAGTGTTAGGCACTGCAGGGTGAGGGAGAGACACAGTGTTAGGCACTGCAGGGTGAGGGAGAGACACAGTGTTAGGCACTGCAGGGAGAGAGACAGTGTTAGGCACTGCAGGGTGAGGGAGAGACACTGTGTTAGGCACTGCAGGGTGAGGGAGAGACAGTGTTAGGCACTGCAGGGGAGAGACAGTGTTAGGCACTGCAGGGTGAGGGAGAGACACAGTGTTAGGCACTGCAGGGTGAGGGAGAGACAGTGTTAGGCACTGCAGGGGAGAGACAGTGTTAGGCACTGCAGGGGAGAGACAGTGTTAGGCACTGCAGGAGAGAGACAGTGTTAAGCACTGCAGGGTGAGGGAGAGACACAGCGTTAGGCACTACAGGGTGAGGGAGAGACACAGTGTTAGGCACTGCAGGGGAGAGACAGTGTTAGGCACTGCAGGAGAGAGACAGTGTTAGGCACTGCAGGGGAGAGACAGTGTTAGGCACTGCAGGGTGAGGGAGGGGCACTGTGTTAGGCACTGCAGGGTGAGGGAGGGGCACTGTGTTAGGCACTGCAGGGGAGAGACACTGTGTTAGGCACTGGGAGAGAGGGACAGTGTTAGGCACTGCAGGGTGAGGGAGGGACACTGTGTTAGGCACTGCAGGGTGAGGGAGGGACACTGTTAGGCACTGCAGGGTGAGGGAGGGACACTGTTAGGCACTCCAGGGTGAGGGAGGGACACTGTTAGGCACTCCAGGGTGAGGGAGAGACAGTGTTAGGCACTGCAGGGTGAGGGAGAGACAGTGTTAGGCACTGCAGGGAGAGACAGTGTTAGGCACTGCAGGGGAGAGACAGTGTTAGGTGCAGGGAGACACAGTGTTAGGCACTGCAGGGTGAGGAAGAGACACAGTGTTAGGCACTGCAGGGTGAGAGAGAGACAGTGTTAGGCACTGCAGGGTGAGGGAGACACAGTGTTAGGCACTGCAGGGTGAGGGAGACACAGTGTTAGGCACTGCAGGGTGAGGGAGAGACACAGTGTTAGGCACTGCAGGGTGAGGGAGAGACACAGTGTTAGGCACTGCAGGGTGAGGGGGAGACAGTGTTAGGCACTGCAGGAGAGAGACAGTGTTAGGCACTGCAGGGTGAGGGAGAGACAGTGTTAGGCACTGCAGGGTGAGGGAGACACAGCGTTAGGCACTGCAGGGTGAGGGAGAGAGACAGTGTTAGGCACTGCAGGGTGAGGGAGACACAGTGTTAGGCACTGCAGGAGAGAGACAGTGTTAGGCACTGCAGGGTGAGGGAGACAGTGTTAGGCACTGCAGGGTGAGGGAGAGACACTGTGTTAGGCACTGCAGGGTGAGAGACAGACAGTGTTAGGCACCGCAGGGTGAGGGAGAGACAGTGTTAGGCACTGCGGGGCAGGCAGCAGGGCTGAAACCACGTTTACCCATGTGGACAGTTTCCTGTCATCACCTGCATGCCCTCACAGGGGCTGTATTGTAGTCCTAATCGCCCAATGGAATGCAACCTTAGAACTCGTATGACCTTTTTGAGAAGGCCTTAAGCCTGAGGTGACCTCCAAGCATAGCAAAAACAGAAATGTGTAGCATGTAGAATTGAGATAACCACATGAATGAAATTTTACTGCAATATTTACATGGTTAAAGATCATATACCTGTTTGGTTTAAAAGGCTTAAATCCTAGCATGCAAAGAAACAGTTAAACCCTCTATTCCTTCACATGCTCTGGGATAAAACAGATTATCGACTTAACTGCAAAAAAATTCCCAATATGACCTTCACCCGAAAGCAGTGCAGACTTGCTTACGTGAGCGTGCTCCTGCTGGTGGGGTTAATGCGGTTTGTCGTTAGGTAAAGCATGCTACAGCGCAAGCTACCTTACCTGAGTCAACGGGGTTGACCTCGGGCTTCCAGGCGTCCACCGGCTCGACTGTGTTGAAGATATTACATTTAGTGATGCGTTAGCGTGGTCTGCGGCGGTCTGTGAAAGCGCTAAACGTTCCGAGCTGAAGGACTTAACTCCTCATTCTGTGCGCTAGTGTGTTAGCAGGTAGCACTAAGCGTTTCTGTTCCGGCCTGTAATCTTGTAGTCCCTGGTCATTGTGTGCGCAGGGAAAGTGTGTTAGCGTGTATCGCTAAATGCTCTGAGCTGAACGACTGGCCCTCTTGTCATTGTGTGCGATAGGGAAATTGTGTTAGCGGGTAGCGCTAAGCGTTTCTGTTCAGGCCTGTAATCTGGAGGCCGGGCTGCGGCTCTTGACGGGCGGCTGTCACAGTAAGTGATTTAGCGCCTGTAGGGGCACGCAAACAAGCCCCGAGACCCGACTCTTACGCCCCGCCCGGGCTGGTCCCAGGCCAAGCGGCGTGTTGCAGGTAAAGAGGAGATGAAAGAAGCCTGGCGCTGAAACAAACGAGCCGAGATGAGACGGGACCTGGCGGGACGGGGTGTGGCCTGGGGGGGAGGGGGGGGTCTGTGTATGCGGTGGGTGGTCCGTGGCGGTAGGTACCTCTGGTGTGCGTGGGGTCGGGGCCGTTTCTTCGGCTGCCGTCCGTCTCTCCCGACCTGGGTGCTGCAGGACAAAACAGACGGCGGTGAGAGGGGGGAGACGGGGCCCTGCAATCTGCCGGGAGAGGCGGGCAAAAATCGCCCCAAATCGGCCACAGTCCCACTCACACGCACTCTGTGTATCTGTCACTACACATTACATTGTTGGCAGGTTTATATTTGTGAAGCCATGTTCTTACGCAAGACCCGGGCTTTAGTTGTTGCCCCAAACAAGCTCGGTTTAATTTAGATGCTTCGGCGATGTCACAAACAGACTGCGCTGCAGGCCCTATAATCTTCTCTAAAAATAAAGTAAAAATTCACAGCAGATGCCGTTTTGTGTCTTGTCACCGGTCCACATACCACTGGTTGATTGATTTGTAGCTTGTCGTTGGTACAGTCTACAGTCAGCCCACAAAACATTTGTGGTCTGGCAGAATCCAGCACTGTCAGAGCAAGACTTCTTACAGTATGTGCAATCTCAATTAGCTCGTCTAGGCAGTACTTCCCTGACTGCAAACCTGATTCAAATGCAGTACGACACTGTGCACCATATTTACTTTCTGTAAAACACATGAAATTGTGATGGGAATTAGAAGAGCAAAGGAAAATAAAATAACGTAATGTTATTTGCAGTATGTGTAATAGAAAGTGCTGAAGAAGCAAATCTGGTTTCATTCATTTTAAATGACCATATTCTAAGTGTGCTTCTCATATGTACTTACTATCAGAGGTTAAATGATCTTTAAGTCTTTAATTTTGGACTAGTGGTTATAACAGGTCCTAAAGCAACAAGACTTGCTGATTTGGGCCCTTTACCCAAACATCACCAAGGCTTCAGACTGTTATCTTTGCTCTGTTTCACAGCTGGGGAATGTAATCTATAGGGTGGAGTACAGGCCAGGAAAGTGGCACTGTGACCGGGAGGTCCAAATCCCATGCAACACAAAGCAGTTACATCATGAAGGAAGCTATACTTAACCTGAAGCTGTTTAAGTTAATATTAAGCACAATAAGGATTATGGACCTGCCGGTGATAAGGGTTCCTGTTGATAAATTGTAGTTTTCTAACTTTACCAGTGTGTCAGAGCAGTGCATAAAGTCATAGCGAACTTAGGCCCTGTCCACACGTATACAGATTTTTCTGAAAACGTAGTTTTTTTTCCCCCTCCATTAAAAAAAAATCCTATCCACACGACCGGCGTTTAAAAAAATATCTCCGTCCACAGGAGAACGCTAAAACGATTGCTGGTAACTGATGCGCGAGTTCACGTCATGACGTCATCGTTTTCATAAAGCTCCGTTTTTCTTGTCCACACAAAGACAGAGGAACCGGAGTTTTGAAAAATCTCCACCTTGGAAGGCGTTTTCAAAAAGCTTGTTCTCAGTGACCTAAAACGCCGTTTTCGTGTGGACGGGAGGCCAAAACGGAGGGGAAAAAAACGACGTTTTCAGAAAAACCCGTATACGTGTGGACAGGGCCTTACGCTGGGTAGCTCGCTTGGTAAAAGCACCGCCTGCGGAGCATAAGTGAGGACTGTGGTCTCAGATCAGATCCGACCCATGCCAGTGCCGACTGTGCCCGCGTAATTGCCGTTGCGTCGCTCAGGGATGTGGGAGGGACGCAGTCGGTAGGGATACAGCGTTGTCCTTTGCTCAGTCAACTCCTGCTGGTCGTCAGGGCGCCTGTAGGTAGCTTTCTCTGCGCACGTGTATGATTGGGTCTCCTCCTCCCGTGCTCTGCGTGTACACAGCTTGCGGCTGCGGTGTGAAAAGGAGCAGCTGGCTGGCATGCGCGTGTTGATGGGAGAACCGCGGGTTGTCTTCACTCTCCCGAGTCGGCAGCACGGACCAAACATGAGCACGCTTGCACATAGTTTGCAAATTTGACTTTCCAAATTTGGGTGGGATCGGAGATACCAAATAAATAAAAAAAACAGAAATAACTGTTTTTTTCACCATTCCGACAAGCCCACCTACCTGTTATGTTACACTGCCCACCCGTATTATGTAACGATTACCCTCAAATGAAACGAACATGCACTTACTGTACTGTCCAAATTCATAATACCAGCGCTCATACTCTGATGCACCAGGCCTGGGCTCTCGCGCTGAGGAGAAACAGCAAGCACAGTTTGGCATGCATTAGCCCTGGCGCCACGATGCATTGTGGGAAGACTGCCATAGCAGAGAGACATCTCCACCGCTGCGATTGGCCATTCATCATCTCTACATATACTCTGCCAATCACAGCAGGGGAAATATATGCCTCCAGCTGGTATACATCACCACTGCTGTGATTGGTCATTCATAATCTTTATATATTGCCTGCCAATCACAAACCCCCACGCACACATGGGAACAGCGGTAACCACATACACTACCTGGGACATATCTCTCTCTTGTCTTGTTTATATCAAGAGGCCCTGTGTTTTACTTACAGTGCCACACATTGCACACATAAAGCCAGGCCTATTAGAAACACACCAACATGAATGCACTCACAGTACAAATTGAACACATGTGATAAGCCAGCACCTACACGTATCAAAGTCATTCAACAATAGCTCTTTTCTCCCCCACACACAGCTGTGAATATAATTCAGTCAGACATATATGCTCCTGACGTAAACCAACAGCTTGCAATCAAAGCTGTTTAAGTTTAAGTTGTTCTGTGAACCCCCCCCCCCCCCCCCCCCCCCCCGACCACATCCCCGTCCCCATCCCCTCCCCTGTCCCAAGGACTAAGTTTGAGAGCCCCTATGTGACTGTTATGCAATGTTTGGCCAGCAGGGGGAGACCTTCACAGCTCCTGTGCGATGGCTTACCTGGTGTTTCGGGGGGCTCTACCTCACTCCACGTGTACCCCGAATCTGGATTAGTGTGACTAACATCTGGACAACAAAGAGAGGAGTCAGCAGCTCGCCATCAAATGCAGTTAGCTCTGACTGCCTAACCACAGAGGTTTGTACATTTAAAATCCAGTGAAGATCATATTTCATTTATTTATCTTTTATGAACTTTAACTCATATTAATTAAATGCACTGGATGCCTGAATGTTTTGTATTCAGGTCACTCTTATATGTTATCTTATCTACTGCACACACTTTAAGGAAATGACTAGGAGATATCAGTATGCTGTTTACAACTTTAAACAGTTTAGGTAAATGTTACGTAAAATTATTTAGATTTAGATTTAGAAGTACAATTTTATAGATTTTTTATTTTTGATGTGAATCATCATTGCTTATACAGAATTGTGTTATAAACATTGCCAAGATAGTTTTTCATTTAAACTTATTTATGCACAAGTTATAGTTGACTGATGTCTCCATTGAGCCACTTTCCCGCCATTTCTGATACCTGTGGGCCGTCGAGGTCCAGCGAACCAGTCAGGGCGCGGGTGCGAGGAGGGCGACCAGTTCCTCCTAGCCAAAGCTGCGAGAGAGATTGAAAGGCGCTTTTTGAAGAGCTAGCACCCGCCGCGGTTCGTTTCAGAGGACGGGGGCGGACCTGCGGTCTCACACTGAGGCGTAAACAGCCTGCAGGGGTAAGACCAAGGCCTACCACGGAACACAATGTAAGGTCAGCCAACTAGCTGCAAATTTTCTTGACCAAGTTTTCCCCCCCCCTCCCCTCCCCAGGGGGAAACAATGAATTATTGCGCTTGAAAGCTAGATTTAGACAGAGAAACATTCGTGTGAATGAGAAATGTGTTTCCGCTTCCTCTGATAACAGTGTTACCAGTTACCAGACTTCAGTGATTCCGCTCTGAATATCAAATATGATGATGTCATCAAAAGCTGCCAATGTCTTCCTCCTTACATGCAACTGAAAGGCAATGCTGCCAAGAGGCTGTGAACTCTCTTAATTCTCCCCATTGCAGCAAAGACAAGAGAAAATGACCGCTTTGTCAACCCAACCAGAGTCCAAAATTAGTTGGTTTTGAAGGCTTTGCAGCTCACTTGATGCAAATGGGGTATCTGTTTCATCAGACTGCCCTGTTCTCTGAGGGGCAGGCAAGAGTCACGTTCAACTGCAGCTTACAACAACAGGAACCGATCTCTTTTACTCCAACGGCTAGGCAGCCATGTTTGTGTTGACTGCTAGGGCCAGCAGCCAGCCTGTATAGGCAATGCAGTCAGTCGGGCATGGAAGGAATGTTGTCATGGTATGAACTGAGGGCTGGGGGATGAGAACTAGATCCAAATTTGCGATAAAGAAAAGAACTCTTGTGCTGTGGTAGAGGCATATCTGTCGTGTTTCAGTAGAGAGAGAGAGGCTTTTTGTGCTATGGTGTGATTGATCTTTGTTGTTTTCTAGTAGGGACAGACCTGTTACGTATGCAATGGTAGAAAAACTGACTGGGATGTGTTCAGATATGGCCAGGTAATGCTCCATAGGAATTTCACAGAGAGGTACTCTGGACCACTAGCAGAGCTGCTTTCTGAGTGATAAGAACCTCAGATTGACCTGATTACTCACTAATCTCACTCAGTACTGCTGCAGGTTCACTGTCAAACTCTGACACATGGTGCCACGAGAAGTATTTTGACAAAAACACATAATTAATCTCAGCCTGTCATTTCTCTGTGATCTCTGTCGAGTTTGGACTCAAAGGATCCCCAGGTCTCCCCAACAAATCCTGGCAAGATAATCCTCGCATTAGCCCCTCTCTCTGGGATTTTCCTTTTCCAGTCTTTGCTGTTTGATTGCTTCGGGGCGAACCTACAGTATGTACTTGGATTTGAGGAGATCTCCAGTCTTTATTTCACTACTAGGGGCTTAAAACACATTTCTCATTGCATCCAGTTATCGCGTGGGCGTTGATCTTCCTGGAATGTTAAACTAAACCGTGGCGCTAGTCAATGATAAATTTCTGTCACAAATAGTGCTCAGCACTCAGCTATAGCAACAGGCTTGTCTCAGACAGTCCCACGTACTTCAGTGGAGGGAGGACAGACATATTAGGTATCATGGGAGTTGTAGGAAATGAGAAAGTAGCACATTACCATGACATTGCGGAATACTATGTGCAACCTGCTTTAAACTGTGGCAGTACAATGGTTAAGGGACTAGCCTGTAACTGAAAGGTTTCAGATTCGATTCCCTAGTAGGACACTGCAGTTGTACCCTTGAGCAAGATACTCAGCCTGCATTGTTTCAGTATGTATCCAGCTGTACAAATAGATACTATGCAAAAAAAAATGCAGAAGCTGTGTAAGTTGCTCTGGATAAGATTGTCTGCAAAATTCCAGTCGTGTCAGTTCTATTTAGTACTGTCATTTAAAAAGCATTAGAATTAAAGTACAGAGCGACTCTTTTTCAGTCTATTGTATGTATTGGACCATCATTGATGTTTATATCTGTTTCATAAAATCTAACAAGTTTTACAGTCTTGAACAATTGCTTTCGGAAATACAATTACTTTTTGAGACGAGATCAAGATGAACATCAAAGAATCATTTCCATTATCATAGCATCATGGTAAAGCATACTGTTATGGTAAAGAAGCCATGAAGCATTCTCAGGGATGGATATTAGAATTACAAAATAAAAATGAATTTAGTCAGTGGTTAATCCAGAATGATTTTTAAAATCATTATTTAGTTACAAGTGACAGGCAGGCCATTGACTTGAGGGGTCTATTTTTGATTTTCTGTGGAAAGACACACAGGGTCACAGAGAAATCTCTGCGAAATCAGGGTAAAAATAGTACCTGGAACTCTTATGACTGATTTTTTTTGCACCTCGACAGTAAAATCTTTAATAATAAGTGATTCTTTATCGTTGCTTGGGTTTCGTGTGCCTTTGAAAAGGGCCTGTGGTGGGCTACCCTCTCAGCTCTGGCGCGCGATGAGGTCATTTACTGTACATGAGGTTTCGATGTGTTTATGATGTGCTGTTGGCACGCAGGGGCCCCCCAGTCACACCTGGTCTGCACACTGCACACTTACCGGGGTTGGGCTGGGCCGGCTGTGGGTTCCTCTCCAGGACTGAGGCCGGCACTCTATTGATAGCTGCTTGACAATAAGGAACAGGTGGAGAGGAGAGGAGAGGAGAGCAGAGCTCAGTTTATTATTTCATTTTTGTTTTGGGGGGGGGGGGGGGGGGGCGGGGGCTTGTATCTTGACTGCGGTCCAGCTGTTGGGACTGGGGCCCCCCCGCTGGCCTGGTACTCATTTCCGAAGCAAGTGGAAACATGCCATATGCTGCGCTTTCATCTTGCCCCGGCATAACTTCGGCGCTGTGTACCCACAATCCACTGCTGAACGCTTTCTGTGTGGCTAGCCGTGTGGCTAGCCGTGTGGCTAGAGGCTGCTGTGGTGAAGGTCCTGACAGTTTAAGCTCGGGGTCGCACTCACAGTGACCTGCAGTAATACACATACCACCTGTTTGGCCCCTGCCCCGCCCTGCCTTGCCCCCGCCCCATCCCCACCTGGCCCCGCCCATGATTCTAAAGCTTCTGACAACCCCCATGTGCCCACAGAGAGGCCCCTCAACTCTGGCCAACTTTCAGACAGCAGCCTGCCCCGCCCGTCTCTCCCTCTGTTACAGCTCAATTGGAAGCATGATTGACAGAATGTGGGCGGGCCTCAGAGGTGGAGAAGTAACTCCAGGTCCAGAAAGTAAAAGTCCTCCCCACTATTTTGTTCCGATCACCTGTATTTGCTAATTAGCACAGTTCTCAGCCAGGAGGTAGAACTAATCAGTGAAATCAGTCGGCTGAGTTTGTGGGTGGATGGAACGTGAGGTGGGACTTTTACTCCGTGACCCCCGTACTCTCCACCTCAGGCAGGCATCGGGGCTCACTTGGCACAGAGGGAGATCCCGGTTGCCTCCGGATGGTCGACACTGCATCCGGTCTTCGTATACCTGTTTGATGCGGGGGGAGACGTCAGGAACATACACACACAGGAACATACACACGCAGACGAGCTAATAACACACAGACAGCGCATCTCTCTCTTAGGTCCCGGTGCCTGGTACTGATTTTCGACCACACTGGATCTGGATATATGCTGTGCAACTTACATACTGTACATTTTTCTGGCTGCTTTCATCTTGCCTCATAAGATTGATCAGCCCCTGATGTCAGCTGAGGGAAAGATAAAGCAGACTATCGCTTGATCACTGATTGGTTGTTTCGTTGGCCACTCGTGAGACTGGAGAGAAGCATTGCTTTGGTCTGATGTTTGAATCATAATGGATACAACCTGTAGCTGCCCACACCCCACCTGCTTCCTGTTCTCCTGAGCTGTCGAAACACATTCAGGGGTACAGTGCACCCCTCAGGAGTATTACTGCACCTTTTTTTGTCTCATCTATACCTATGCATTTTTTTACTCTAGTTGCTACTTCAATTTGGTTTTAATGTCTCATGCCACATTAGCCTTGTAAAATGTCTGCAGAAAATAACATCTTCCAAAACCTATTACTGGATGTATAATGATGAATAAACTAATAATAATAATAATAATAATAATAATAATAATAATAATAATAACAATTACTATTATTATTATTATTATTATTATTATTATTTATTATTATTATTATTATTATTATTATTATTATTATTATTATCATCATCTATTTTCAGGTTGTTGGCAGGGCTGATAGCACTGCTATGGTCATACACTTGCATCACAGATCTCCTGGGCACAGGGAGATAGCTGTAAGCTTGTAGGACTCAAAGGCTTATAGTGGGAAAGGCTTGGGTTCTGAAACAGGCAAGCTGGGCTGGTCCTGGATACTCGGTCTGCCTCTGTGCATGCGGTCAGTGTGAGAGACGTCTTGCAAACAGCTGTGTACGTACAAAATCAGAGACACCATGCAGGGGTGTGTGTGTGTATGTGTGCATGCATGTGCATGTGTGTGTGTTTGTGCTTGTGTGTGTGTGTGTGTCCGCGTATGTTTGTGTGTGTGCATGTGTGTGTGTGTGTGCGCGCATGTGTGTCTGAGTTGTGTATGTGTGTGTGTGTGCGCGCGCGCGCATGTTTTGAATGGAGGGTGTGTGAGTAAGGAGAAAGGAGGAGAACCCAAGCACCAGCAGAAATTCCGAGCCTTTGTGCGTCGGGCATTCACGGCAACGCTCGGCGGTGAAAAGCAAACGAGACAATGAAGGAAGGACACACATTGGGATGATTTAGGCCGGATTTACCTTGGTTTGTGCGCGGAGAAATTCTGCTGGGGTAGGAGCTGCCCCTGAATGCTGTGGAAACAATTTATGACCAGTTAGTGCGCCTGCTCGGGAAGCACAGATGTGCCCTTTCTCAGGCTCAAAATTGGAGGGAAGGAGCTGAGAGAATACTGTACCTGGAGTCTTTCCTGGAGAATTCTGGGTCTGCCCTAAAGCACAGGAAAATATCTTACATTATTGGAAAACTGAGTTGTAACCTATTTTGACAGCACTGAACGTAAACACAAATTTAAGTTACAGGAAGCTAAAATGGGTCAAATTGATCTTTACATTTTACATTTTATTATGGACTGCAAGTAGACTTAGTCATGAATTGTAAAAGTGTTAAAAGCTTTTTTATGGACAAAACTTTATGGGAAATATCCCACTGAAGATGTAGATACAGAAACATGGCTGTCTACTCAGGACAACAAACGAACCATAGAGAGATAACACACAATAGCTACTGCAAAACTAAGCATGGTGTTTAAAACGTGCACACATGTACACACACACACACGCACACACACACACACGGTGGAACTTACTGGTGCTGCTCGCCGCCAAGTATGGGTGAATGCTGCCTAGATCAGAGACACAGAATCATGGTATCAACAGGGCGGCTTCAGAGGCCTCCGCTATCCCATCAGGCTTGGCGGTCGGGCAGGGCACGCCCCCCCCCCGATCCGCTGCTGATGAGAAGCCCCCTACTGACACATTCCCCCTGTTCTACCAATCGACACACTGTGTCCAGACAGGGCCCTCACGGGGATTGGCCTCACCCAGCAGGGTTAGGAGCTGAAACCCCTCCCGTGTTTAACGGGCGCAGAGTGGATGAGGCAACATGGGTATGCTTCATGGCACCCTTTCTGTTCCAGCATTAGCACAATCCTCCATAGGCGCGTCCACACCTTACTGACCTTGGACTGACCTAGGCACATCCACACCTTACTGACCTTGGACTGACCTAGGCACATCCACACTTTACTGACCTTGGACTGACCTAGGCACGTCCACACCTTACTGACCTGGGACTGACCTAGGCACGTCCACACCTTACTGACCTTGGAGGCCCTCTGAGTGAAGCCTTGGTGCCGCACAGAGGCGCACGGCACATCTGCCGGACCGACTGACTCTCCGCCGGAAAGGTCCATCCCTGCTCCGGTCTGCGAGGGGCTTACCGGCATCCCTGGCCTTGTGGACAGCGCGGGGCTTTGTGCCGATGCTCGGGGGCTGGGTGGTGGTGGTGGTGGTGGTGGTCGTGGTCGGCTCCGGCGTGGTTGGCAGGACGGTGGTGACTGGGGAGGCTTCCTTCGGACCTGGGGGAAGAAGGGATGAGGGTGGAGAAGAAAAAACAGCCTGAAAAGGTACTCCAGTCTCTTCCGCCGTGGCTGCTGGGGAGAGGGGCGGAGCTCGGACAGCAAGCCAGGCCATCAGGCACCCGCTGCTCTAACGGAGCATGAGTGAGACTCTAAGGGCTGACTGCTCCTGGTCAAACGCAACACGACTCTGAATGGCATGGTACAGGAAAGATGTCAAACAAAGGGAAATGGTTTAGTTTGATTTTGTGCTCAAATCATTAAGAGTGATTAAATCCTTTTTTTTCGAACATCAAAAATAAATACAATGCTTCTTTAAAATACAGAAAGCACTGAAGACAGGTTTGATGGGACCATGATGAACAAATATTGCTGGATTTCATGGCTACTCCGTCCAAATCCACCAAAAATGAGATACAATGTTGGTTTTACAAGAGCAGTAATGGTGCGTCCACCCCCAAAGAAGTCTAGCTAGTTCCTTACCTGTATTTACTGAAGTGGATCGTGCTGGGGCGTAGTCCAGGGTGGATGGGTAGCTCACGCCCTTCTTTGGTTTACCCACTGAGGAAGATAAACACAGAACTCAACGCAGCAAATCACGGAGCCTGGTAGCTCTACTGCTAGGATTTGAATATCAAAAGATTCCTGATGACAGACTAAACACGTTTCTGGTTTCCCAGAAAGACTGTCATTAGGAGGGTTCACAGCCTGACCTGAAACGATGAAGGACTCCCTCCACTTGGGCAGGGACAGGGAGCGTATGCTGTTGACGAAGCTGCCCTTGTAGGATGACTGTCCCGCCGTCTTCTTGACGATCACCTTGCCGCCATCGTTAGTGATGATTCCGCTGAAAAAACACACCAGGCTGGACTGTGCTCTTCAGAACACTTCCCACTCTGTACACAAACATTAAAACTCTCTCCTCTAGGAGCAAAGCTGTGTCAGTGTCCCTTTTGATGAGCCCAAATGGGCCCTTGTGTTTCGGGTTAGACCAAAGTTCTGCTTTGACCGCGCCCCTGTACATACCTGTGGATGGCAGCATTGCAGATGCTGGAGATGGATGCGAACACGCCTGTTCCCGTACACTGGCTGCTTAGTCTCCCTACAGTTAGCAGGGCATTTTGCAATGAATTCTGGAGATTGATCTTCCCTGCCCTCACATCACACTCTATAGCAGGAACAACTGCAACAGCACAATTTTCTTGGGTTAGTCTTACGTAACTAACATAATAATAATTATAGTAACGATGATAATAATAATAATATGTCCTTACCTTGTCTTTGCTTCTTGTTCTTCCCATTTGGCCTGGCTTCATTGCCACAGGTAAGCAGCAAAGCTGGTGATGTGGAGAAATAGGGATTACGAATCAAGATCATGACCCGGATCACAGGCTATCCGCTCTGAACACAGGATTTTATACTGAATATTTACTTTCTTCTTTTATTTTTGTAAGTTGGAACTGTATACAGTGTGTGTTGTGGGTGTTCTGATATAGCTGTAATGTTAGCAGTGGGTTATCAATGTAAGCACGCACAAAGAACAAAACCCACTTGATGACATATTACCATCCCAAGTGTTGGGAACCAATTACCATCCCAAATGTCAAGAGTCCCCAGGCTGTGGTTAGCATGTACTGTAGGCAGTACTGTGTTTCAATGTCAGGTACTAATGAAAAGCTTCTTTGTGTAGTTTCCTTCATTCAGACTTTCCTGTGCAATGTGCTTCACAGGTTCATCAGCAGTTCAGTGCAAGCTCCTGGCCAAATTTCACATAATATTAGGCCAATGTATCACATCTCACGCCTCCAAGCAGCTATCAAGTGGTCCCACAGGCTCACTGCCATTGCTGTGCTTGGATCTGCCTGGTTCTCTTTGATATCCATAGATGTAAGTACACCAGCATGCATTTGAGCTGAACGGTGGTGCTGTGGTCAGGTTAGGGTGATGTGGATTCGGTGATGTGACACTTTTTGTTGAGATTCATTCCCAGAGTCACAGGAGTGATTTATTTCTTCTTTGCCAAAAGTAATAGCAAGTATACATGACCCATGGATTTTATTTGGCTGGCAATGGGCCCTGTCATGCATGAAAAGCTGCAGCATTCGATCCAAAGTAGGAACAGAATGTCAGGCCCTGATAGGTTGAATCTCTTTGAATCTTCTTGGTCAATTTAATGTCCTAGGATCTGATCTTTCTCATGTCAATGTTTCAGCTGAGGCACCGTAAGTCAGGCCAATGCAACAGAAAGTGAGAAGCACAGAACACACGTTTCCCAGGAGCACTTATGAAGCTTGCCAGTGAAACGCTGTGAGTAACTTATCTAAACATGAGTCAGGTGGGCTTCTCTACCTTTACTAGCAAAGAGACCGTTGGCTGTTGGAAGTTTAAAAAAATTGTTGAAATCATACCAACACAGAAGGTAGTGAGAGATGCTGTGTACATGGTGGGGGGCAGGGGTCTCACTGGTCCACAGTTTTATTCTGATGTCTTCCCAGGTCTCCTCTGTTGCACCTGTTGTGAGAGAATTGGAGTGGTTGCCATAGGAGCAGTTGTCACAAGAACCCTCACTGTGGTACACCCATAGAACTGGTCCTCCTCCAAAGCCAGCATGGCTCTAAAACTCAACACCCAGAGAACTGGTCCTCCTCCAAAGCCAGCATGGCTTTAAAACTCAACACCCAGAGAACTGGTCCTCCTCCAAAGCCAGCATGGCTCTAAAACTCAACACCCAGAGAACTGCTCCTCCTCCAAAGCCAGCATGGCTCTAAAACTCAACACCCAGAGAACTGCTCCTCCTCCAAAGCCAGCGTGGCTCTAAAACTCAACACCCAGAGAACTGCTCCTCCTCCAAAGCCAGCATGGCTCTAAAACTCAACACCCAGAGAACTGGTCCTCCTCCAAAGACCGCATGGGTCTAACACCCAGAGAACTGGTCCATCTCCAAAGCCAGCATGGGTCTAAAACTTAACACCCAGAGAACTGGTCCACCTCCAACGCCAGCATGGGTCTAAAACTTAACACCCAGAGAACTGGTCCTTCACCAAATACAGTATGGGTCTAAAACTTAACACCCAGAGAACTGGTCCTTCACCAAATACAGTATGGGTCTAAAACTTAACACCCAGAGAACTGGTCCTTCACCAAATACAGTATGGGTCTAAAACTTAACACCCAGAGAACTGGTCCTTCACCAAATAGGGTATGGGTCTAAAACTTAACACCCAGAGAACTGGTCCTTCACCAAATACAGTATGGGTCTAAAACTTAACATCCAGAGAACTGGTCCACCTCCAAAGCCAGCATGGCTCTCAAACTCAACACCCAGAGAACTGGTCCTTCACCAAATACAGTATGGGTCTAAAACTTAACATCCAGAAACTGGTCCTCCTACAAAGAACTCAATACCTGGAGGACTGTAAGTGTTTTATTATATTTTTCAGCTTGTGCTCCTCCTTCAGATTGCACACTCTGGTTTAAGTAATAAATTGACTGGAGCCATTGTGCCTTGCTAATTGGTTGGAAAACCCAGCATACACAACACCTCCACAGGGAACTGATCTACATAGAAAGCGTGGCCTCTGCTATCTTCACACCCCAGCTGCTAATGTGTCCTGCTGTTTCCTGCGCACACATTCTCGGCTTGTTTATAACCCACCGGCCTTAGAATTAAACAAAAAAAAATGAAATTCCCTTTTAATCTGTGACTGTCAGCCTGTTGGCATCCACCCACGCAGCATGCACGCGCAGGCAGCGGAGGCAAATCTGCATGCAGGAATGTTTGCAGTGCATTAGCCGCGAGCGTCTCTCTGCAATCCATCTAATGATTATGCTAACGAGGGGCAGAAACTACCAGGCCTGTATCAACAACACCGTCAAGCCTCTTATCATGCAAGAAACAGTCCTGTCTCCCTGCTGTAATACAGGCAGCTTTAATGATTGAGCCTGTTAATACACAGTGATGGATCATGCTATTAATGTTAACTATATTCAGTAATTGTGTGTGATAACTAATTCTAACTGTTACAACAGGGATGGATGTAATTGTCAGTGATGTCCACGAGTCTCTGTACTCATCTGCATGCAACAAGGATTGATGCTAGAGCAGGACCTCAAAGGCTGGCACCTAGCCCTTAGGTTTGCTGGGAATATTATCAGAGACGCAGATCTGTATTTTGATTTTTAATTTGGCATCTCCAGTCCCACCCGAATTTGGAATGTCCAATTTGCAAACTATGTACAAGCCTTATCATATGCGCCCCCGCTGTCAGCTCCTCGGAAACGAGCAGTGTCAGCCAGCTGCTTCTTCTCACAACCCAGCTACAAGCCATGCATGCGCAGACCGAGGGTGGAGGAGACCCAATCGTATGCGTGCACAGAGAGCGGGGCTGGAGAAGACCCAATCATACACGTGCACAGATAGTGGGGGGGTGGAGGAGACCCAATCATACGCGTGCACAGAGAGCGGGGCTGGAGGAGACCCAATCATACGCATGCACAGAGAGCAAGCCACGGCCAACAGGGGTCCCTTGAGCAATGAACGCTGCAATCCCTGCCAACTGAATCCCTCCCTTGGGTAATGCAAAGCCAATTGAGTGCCGCCCCTCCAAGCAGTCGTGTTTCCAACTGAGAGGCAAATCCACTAAGAAAATTACTGAGCAATGTTGTGCAACAGCTGTGCACGCCATCCATGCAATATTAACAATTGATTCACGGAAATATTGATGCAAATTAGGTAACTTCACAAGCATGCCCTGATAACTAGTGAGCATAGTGAACAAGTACAATATTATTTCACATAAGTTTCTGTATTTTTTGAGCTTGTACAGCCTACGGTTGTGCCAAACTTAATGTCCTCTGTGGCATTAGTTTACATCCGCACAATTATTTTTTTCAATCAAAAACAGTCAAGTCAATGGATGCACAAATGAAATACAGTGATATTCATTGGAATTTGGGATTACAAGGATTCATTTTAGTTTGGGCACCCATAATGGCACAGGAACAATAATCACTTAAAATACCCCATTGCACAACAAAATCGGTTGAATGACCATCAAATGTATTTCTACAATATTTCTTTTGCAACTTCATCTGAACCAATAGCACTAGGCCATTTTAAATGAATTCATTTTATTAAAGTAACATAGCTCTTAAAGAACCATCTAAATATCTGTCTCCATACAATGAAATACCAGCTTAAATTTAATTAGAAATCACGTCACAGCAGTCAAGTTCAATGTCATCTTTGCTGTCTATCATTTCTAGTATAGTATGACTCAGCCTGCCCTGATGAAAAATTCCTGTCTCTGTTCACCTAAAGAGGGATACCCATGCACAGAAGATCCATTTCACCACCAAGTTCCAGGTGATCTTTAAACAAAAACATGCTTATTGCAAGTGGTAAATTGTGTTTATCTTTGTGACTCAGACATGCCCTGTAGTGAGTCCAGTTTGCATAAAAAAACTCACTTTTAGCACTAAAATTTAAGCAGATAGCAATTTATATACTGTATGCATGACCCAGACAATGCACTGTGTTGCTATTTCTCTGGTAGTGCAGTTTCATGCACTTCTCACCCACTGTAGGTGCTTTCTGAATCGTGTACTTTATTCTGGTACTTACGACAGGTTAATGGGTGGCAACAATTGTGCTCCATTTATGGGTTCCCCCTTGAAAGTTCAAACTCTCTACCACTGAAACTGAAATCTTCTCATTTGATTCACCTTATGAATATTAATGAAGGTGCTTGACCAAGGACATTGCCATGGCAACAGATGCTCCATCTGCTGGCACATAGTCAGGAAGTGGAGAGGGCAGAAGGAGCAAAGGAAGTGAGTATCTGGTTGCGAAACAATATCTATGGAAATATGACAGTTGTTCTCCCAATGAGTAAATCCTAATTAACATGGCCCATTCACACTAAAGATGTCACCCAAATTCAACAGTAGTGATGGTTTCTTGAAGTCACACTACTCTTTCAGTCATTGAAACAGGCTTCCTATATAATTAGACATGTATATGCAAAGTCACAAACTTCTTGTTAACTAAGCCTGGAATATACTTTAAAATGAATTTGTTAGCGCACAAAACAGGGGCTGTCAACATGTGCGTCCAAAGAAAACCAAGGTTTCTCTAACAGTTGCTAACAGCAACAATCAAAAGGATTGACTGTCACATTAATTTTACATGTGATATAGGTTTGATTATATTTAGACCAGGTTCTTTGTCTATACGAGAAGCCAGGAAGTAGATATGTTGCCCATGCAGTTGAAAATGTGGTCAGTAAGCCTAAATCCTCATGGATACCCAACCCTGTCCTGACTCCACCATTTGGCTGGGTATTTTACAGCAGTTGGCTAACACAGCCTGCCAGGCAGCTAAGGTAGCTAACCGCTGCACCATATTCTGTTCACATGGACAGCTCCAGCAATCTTGTGTGTGTCAGTGAAAGCAACCACAGAGGCTTTTCAGCAGCTTGGTATTTTTTGTTTTTAAGCCAAAAACAGGCAAATCTGGTAATATATTATATGTGCCCGCCCCCCCCCCCCCCCCCCCCCCCCCCCCCCCCTTAACAAATCTGTGGGCACGCCCTTCTTCCCTCCACCCCGACTCACCCCCAAGGCATATAACTCCTCTGTATCTCACAAATTTGGATTTCAGGAACTTGGACGTCAGATTCTATGAATTTTGTCTCAGGTTATAAAATCACAGTTGCAGTAATAACAGCAAATGCAGGACATGCAAAACTAAACCCCAAAACTGTTGCCATGCGACATGCGACTCCTTTTATATTCACTAGAATTATTACAATGTAGTTAAGTTGTTGTTAAGAGCTTGTATTATACAGTAACAACACCGCCTGTGTGGAAGCTTGATTATATGGAGACTATCCCATCATGCATTTCACTCACATGCCTGTTCCTGCGTTTGGTTAGCTTCACAGGCATCGCCTCATTCCTGCTCTTTCTGTCAGCGTGAAGCCTGCTTCAGAGTCCTCGCTATGAACCACATTTTCTGATCTGTCAGCAGTGGCGCCAGAGGCAGCTTATCTTTCACACTGGCTCAACGATCGGAGCCTAATAAAATTAAATATGACCCCTGGAGGCACTGTGAGCTGGCCCATCAGCGAGGGAACATTGGTCTGAAATCTGTGGATTCTCTTTTCTTTGGAGTTAGGACCTGTTACTGTTTATTTATGAGAGGCCATCTCAGATATACCCATAGGGATGAACAGCTTGCCAGTTTTTGAATCACGAACAGACAGCTGTTGTTTTAGAATTGCGCATTAACCTTCATTCTACTGTATCTGGTGGAGGTGGGGTGCCTTTCATTGCTGCAACAGGTTCCCAATCTCTGGCCCTGAACAATTTGATGGACACAGAAAGCAGCTGATTACAGCACACCACGATATGCAGCACATAACTTCAGACAAGGTAAGGGATCAACTTCAGCTTTTACTGAGTCCCGCAGAGAATAAACTTTCACACTCTGGTAATTTCACTCAAACCACAGCCCTGTAAAAACATTCATTATGTGTGTCCAGAACTCCCTTTGCAATACTATGGCTATTCCCTCCACAGACACTGAAACATTGCCTTTCTTTTCCGCTCTTTTTTGCCCTGACAGTTAATCCCCTTCTAGCACACTCACACAACCCCCCAACGGCAAGCTGATGGTTTCACCCAAGCTGAGGGAAACATAAAGAAAGTGAATGTGGAGTTCACATGTGAATTAAGGTGTCAGATAACAGATTCCAAAAGGCCATTTTCCAAAAATCTGTCATTTCATCATCATAAGTCTTACCCTTCCCCCCATCCCCCACACACCTATTATGGGGAGTGGTCCTCCTGCTTCCTTTTTTAGCCTGTTTAATCTTGCTGTGATGTAACATGATGCGTTTTTATTTGATATTGGGGCAGACATTTTTTTCAGCCTCACTGATCTGTGAGGTTCAACACATAGTGTCTCATGTGATGTCATGTTCCCCCCATCCACTCGCTGCCAATTTTTTCTACTCCACTCTGTGTGTCATCCAGGTAAATGCTCCAATACTGCCCACAGGCGCATCATGTACAGGGCTGCCGCATCTGGGTCAGTTCACTTGTTGAACACCTTTGAACATTGTTATCCAGCATTTCAAATACAAATCTACTGATGCAGTTGAGGGTGAGAGCTACGCTACAGGGCTAGATCAAAACACTGCCTGAAGGTTCCATTGCCTAATGCAACCTGAAGCCTGGTTACCAACCATAGACTCCCAGTTTCTCACACTGCTGCCCCTGACAGACGATCAGCGACAACTAGAAACCACCCAACGCACACATGCATATTCCACATGCTAGAGGTTAAAACTGTACTCTGAGCACCTATTTCAGTTAAACTACAGTTTTATTGCTAACATAGCGTACAGAAAACAATACAACTGCTATTTTTGTAATCAACGCAAAGTTGACTGATTAGGCTGGCAGAGTGCAGTGAAAGAGACATAGGCCTTCAGACCTATGCACAACGGTTACACAGTCCGCAGGAAAATCAATTTATGTAATTGCTCATTTGAAACGGCTTATCGTCGAAAAATCTCCAACGATCCAGTGGAATGGAACAAAACCGCTAACCACGATCAGCTTTGGCGCGCTGCTTTGTCTCTCAAACGGCACCAGTGCGCTAATCTCACTGTAATCTCTAAATTCCCCGCACGGTGCCCCCCCTCCCCGTGCGTACTTATGGAAAATTAAACTGCAAGGGTGTGAGAAGAAGTGATCACGGGCTGAATTCTTCCCGCCCATGTTTCTCTCAGAAGTCAGCTGCTCAGTTTCCCATGGCGAGCAGCACAGCGCTTTGTGGAGCGCGGGTGTCTGTCAGGCCCTCAGGTGAGATAACGGGAGAAGCAGGAAGTTGCCCCGGTTCCCCGCTCATTCAGAAAGGGCCACCGGGGGTGCAGAAGTCACACGGTAGCCGGCGGGAGCCCGCGTCTGTCCGACGCCCCGCCCTCCTGTTCCCCGCACGCCTACCGTTTGGCCGGTGGACAACGCATACCAGGGGAGTAAAATCCCCGCATTCAAAAAAACGCTTAGTTTCAAGCTCAGATTTCAAACAGGATGACAGCAAGCTGAGTCTCTGTTTTCTCACTGGCTTCTCTCCACCTGCACTTAGAACTGAAAACTGCTGGACAGACCCTCCCTTCTCAGTGGCTGCCTCTGAAAATAAATAAAATTTTTAAAAAACTTTCGCTTCAGATATAAAAAATAGTTGTGGTGTTGTTTTGCGGAAATATTTAGTATTCTAAGAAATCCTCTCATCTCCTGCCAGTGGTACACTGATACGTGGGCATGTTTCATGTGATTTAAAATACAATACTCCCCAAGCATGGTTTTCTGTATCTTTGGGTGTATCAGCCAAGCCAAATGACTTAGACGTAGCAGGTGTCTGTGGTGGGTGTGCGCACCAGTTTTAAGTGCCTTTCTTGTTACCAAGGAGGTGCTCAGCTTTCACAGAATGTACTGTGCAAGCCAAGGACAGCACTGGACTGACAACTCTGTTTCATGAGGGTAGAAACTGAACCGCACTTCCTTTGGGAGATTTTTCACAAAAGGGAATCTTAAGCTCTTTCTAGAACAGCTCTCATTGAGGCGGAACAGGTACATTATGACCTCACAATGCCTTGTATTGTTTTCCTTTTGCTTTGTGTGACAGGCCTGCAGGGAAGTGAGGGATGTGTTTTGTGTAATGGAACGTCTATGGTGTGTGTAATGCTGACTGAGAGAGGCCTTCTCGGAGGCCTGCGGGCGTACGCATTCTGCAGCACGTCTCTGTGTCTTCCTTATGGCCGAGAGCCATAGAACGACAGCTATAAGTTTCCAATCGCGTCCGTGGCAGTGCACGATTGGTCCTGGGGACAGATCAGCCAGGAAGCCAGAAGAGCTTGTCCTCACATGACCATGGGGTAGTTTAATAGCTCAGCTACTCTCCTGTGTAAGTCTCTCTGTGCACAGCAAGGTTTCTGCAGCTCAGACTATGTTCAGAGTCATTATAATGCCAAAACCTCTGCTGAGCAAAAGCTCTACAGAGAAAAATGTATGCATATTTAAACTTCTACAGTATAAAATCAGTTCAGTGCAAAATCTACATACCAAAATATCTAAATAAGGATATAGAATATGAGATTGCTATATTGGAAAATATGCTGATATGCTAGTGTGCTAGTTTGCTGTTCTTTCCCTGTCTACCCTTGCCGGGTTTTTCTCTGATTCATTCATAGTATTAAGCATATGGGCCAAAGAATAATGCATAGCCTGTCTGCATGTTATTACACATAATTCATAATTACATTTTTACAAGGTAAAGATATCAGGTGATTATTGGCACGGGTGGTTTGTCAGATAACGTTTTATCGTATTATGGTATATTGTAATGCGTAAAAGGGGACACACTGTGGGTAAAACTCCTGTCCACATAGCTAGGTGGGTGGGTGTGTTCCCTGAGGCAAAATATAGGGGACACTACCTGGCAAAGTTACTGGTGTATACAGTAGTTTTTCCGAAAACAGACGTAACCAGATTCACAATGTGTTATGTGTGTTTCACTAAATATAGCGTGTGTTTCCCTGTTTAACCTGCGGAGACATCACAACAGAGCAGAATCTGATTGCTACTGATTCCCACTGGAAGAACTACCATCAGAGGTGCCACAGAAGTTTGAAAAACCAAGAAGAGAAATCAAAAGTATGCGAGAGTATTCTGAGCTTTTCTCTTGTGGTTCCTAAGAGAAGCTGTTTGCATGCCTATGAAATCTGTGGGTGGGTACAGGAGCCGGTTTTCAGAATGGGCATTCTGGACAATATCACAGACAGAAACATATTGCTTAGAGCGATGCAGCCTGGACTATTTCAGCCTTCTTGGTTAGGATAACAAAACTCTGAAATAGCGTGGATAAAAGCAGCCCGTGTGCAAACGGGAAACGCAGGGAGGGGTCATGTTTTAGAAAACGGCAAGCATGGGAATCTTACTGGGGGTGCGGCCTTTTGTGTTTAGATTGAAATACGCTATAGCGTGATGAGAATGTAATCCGAGGAAAGAGAAAGATCCAGACAAGCATGCAAGCTTTGACTTGAACCTGCCTCCCCATGTGCCATGCAGTGGCAAAACCATATCCTATTAGAGGCTGTCCCAGGTACAAAATATTAAGGTCGTTTAAAAAAATCTGAATTATACATTGAAAAATAAAAGGAAACAAGCAAAAAGTTGGTAACAGAACGTTTATGCATCTAAAGATGTGGAAGGATCGATTATGGACATATTCTGTGGAGGGGCTGGGGTCTCCCCTGTGACATTGAGAGCTGGTTACCTTTAGAAGGTTTTGAAATAAAAATAGAGACAGTATGTCCCCAAAAGTTTGCCACAACATTTTGCCAAGTAGTTTTGCATTTTGTCCTGCAGGGGCAGTGCCAGGTGGCCGTTTTATGTTTACAGACTTTAGTGGGTTTTTTTTGTTTGTTTTTTTTTTTTTTCTTTTAGGAGGTATGTTGCTATAATGTGTGAGTCTGTTTAAGCTTTCTTGTGGACTCCATCAGACAATAGTTTCAATCAATTTGTCAGATTTAATAATAATTTTCTGAATGGGATTGCGATTGTAACTAAACAATTAATCTGGCAAGTATGTTTGTTAAAAAAAGAAAAATAAGTTTTAAAACTATCCAAGGTTACGACGACTTTCCACAAAAGCGCATAAATATGTTAGATACAATCAGTTGGCATTGGCCGTGCGTGGAGCTGACCGCCCCAAGGTAGTTTCAGATGTGATCTGAAGAGGGGGTGCTAGTTTGGAAAATCTCAGAGAAAATTGCTGTTAGCTGACAGTGTAAAATGTATCGCCTTGGGCAATTGGTTCAAGTCTGTACTAGCTCTCCGTGCTGCGGAATCAAGTCAGGATCATAAATCTGGTCCACACGCTCATAAAGCTGATTGAAAAACAAAATTTGAAAAAGAAAAACTCCCCGGCAACCGTATCTAACCTTTTGCATGAAATTACCTGCGATTAAAATTTGTTCTTTTTTTTTTTAATCCAACGCCAACAATTAACCAATAGAAGGTGATAAAAAAAAAGTAAATGCTTTTCGGAGATTTATCTTGTCAATCAATCATTCGATCCAATGTCAATCTAGAGTTTCCGCTTCAACTGTTGTAATGTTAAAGGAAACAATTAAACATATATTAAAACAAAATAATACACAACTCACAGTCTTTTAACATTAACAAGGATTTGCACTGACAAGCAAAATATCTGTACTTCTTCCTGAATTACAAGACAGGTCTTTGCAGGAACTAATCCCAGGCAAATCTGATGCAACAAAAAAGATAACCAAATAGATTAACCGAACCTGGCCATGGGCAGATCTGAGTGAATTAAGGTGAATTTACCTTTATGGATTGAAAGTAGGCTGTCTGCCTCTCGGTCCTCTTGAGTTTCGCACTATTAAAATCCCAGTTGCTCAAAAAGTCCCTGGGTCATGGCTGCAAAATCCAAGTCGGAGTGGAAGTGAATGGTCTCACTGTATCCCCAGCAATATCAACACACCTTCAGCATTCCGTCTGCGAGCGCCGAATCGCAGGGGAGCGCACAGTGAAGTGGGGATATAGGATGGAGCGAAAGTAACCCAAGTTTCTCTCGCCCGTCCCACTCGCTGCAGAGCAATACTTTACAGAAGCAATCAAGTGCGTTCGCTCAGTTCACTAAACCAGGGGATGCTCGCGCGCTCCGACTGCAGAGCTCACACGCGTGCTTGACAGACTTTAAAAGAAAGTTTAGCGTCCGAGCCTTTTCATTTTCCAATTACGACGTAATTCATGCTTATTCGAAATAAAGTGACGCTTGACAGCCTCGCCAAAACGTCGGATAAAAAGTTGTTAGACACAAAATAAACCGAACCAAAATCCAAGCACTGACTTTGTGTTTTATGGAGTCTTCACACGGAAGCTATACTTATAAACGTTTGGTTTTCCTTTAGTTGTGTGAAATGTAAAATAGTTACACTCTCAAATAGTTTCAGCCAAAGCATATATTTCCTTCTATTTCAAGATCTACTTTTACATCCGACAGAAGAAATGTTTGAATAGCCATATAGGAAATAACTGAATCATCTTTTTCAACGTGTTAATTTCTATGAATCATTTATTATTCAACTCATGTAATGCTGACATTTTAATTAAAAGGGCAAAAAAACAAGCAGCCACTGTATATGATCCCAAAGTTTTCAGATTTTTCCAGCCAGCCTTGTGCCCTTTCTGCATGAGTGGACTGTGGCATTTTGCATTGGGGGAAATGCTGGGGAAATGTCAGATTTTTGGCCGCGACATCGAATAAGTCTGAACGCACAAGAGGCCTTTATCCCTAAAGAGTAGATTTGTAGGCGGAGTCACTAGCTTGTGTGTGTGTGTGTCAGTATGTGTGTGTTTCAGCTCTTCTTCTCTGATCCCTACAGAATAGCTGTTTACTGTGACTCATCCAGTGGCCTGTCTGTGGGTCCGTGGTTCAAAGGGTGTCATGTAGGTGTGGGGGAGGTGTGCCCACGGGGGTGCTCTCTGCTGGGGGGGTCCCACGTGTGTGTGAACGCTGCAGATCAACAGGCACATCCGCGTGAGGAAGCCCCCGCAAACCCCGCCCACTCCCACCTGCAAAAAAGCCAGCCCTCTGACCGGGGGACATGCTCCACATCTGGGGATAAACTCGCGAACACTGCCCGCCCCTTCGCCTCGAACCCCCCGCATCTCAGCAAGTCCGCTGTACCCGTCTCTCTCACCATCGCCGTACAGGAGTGAGCAGAGGTGGAAGCACCAGTGGAACTTATTAAGGGCCCAGATTGATGTGTGGTTGGGTGGGGCCTGCTGGACTGATGTGTGTGTGGGTGGGGCCTTGCAGACTGATGGGCAGGTCAGTGGGGGCTGCCAGATTGACTGATGGGTGGGGGGGGGTATGTGTGGGTGTGTGGGGGGGGGGGGGTCCTGCTGGACTGATGTGTGTGTGTGTGGGGGGGGGGGGTCCTACTGGACTGATGATTGGGCGGGTGGTGGTGCCTGTCAGTTTGATAATTGCTCCGAGAGGCTTCCATTGTGCTGTCCGTACAGACATGACTGAGTGCAGACGGTCCGTGCAGCAGACCACCCCCCCCCCCCCGGAGACCTTTCCAGTGCACCTCTCTGTCTGGGACCGCAGCCCCACCCCTCTCATTAGAGCTCAAAGGCAGCTACCTTTCCCTGGAATCGCCCGATTGCTAATCAGCAGGCCTCCGGGAGCCAGACAGCATAATCACAGGCGATGTAATCACAGCGGACTCTGCTTTCTCTCCGCTTTTCACTGCCCTCTGCGCAAAGTGGGGTTTCTGTCATTGTGGTTTTGATACGCGCCTGCTTTCCCCAGCAGGGACGCTAACTCTGAGCGGCCTCTCGTCCCGCGGACGTCTGAAGCCGCGTCGCGCGTTTTAATTTGCCACCGTGGGAGCGCAAGGGCAGCTGGGAGGGACAGGAGGAGGTGAGTGGCTCTGACTGGGGGGAGGGACAGCGGGGGGGACAGGAGGAGGTGAGTGGCTCTGACTGGGGGGGGCAGCTGGGAGGGACAGGTGGAGGTGAGTGGCTCTGACTGGGGGGGCAGCTGGGAGGGACAGGAGGAGGTGAGTGGCTCTGAGGACAGCGGGGGGGACAGGAGGAGGTGAGTGGCTCTGACTGGGGGGGGGGAGGACAGCGGGGGGGGACAGGCGGAGGTGAGTGTGACTCTTACTGGGGGGGGACAGCAGGGGGGACAGGAGGAGGTGAGTGGCTCTGACTGGGGGGACAGCGGGGGGGACAGGAGGGGGGGAGGACAGCGGGGGGGACAGGAGGAGGTGAGTGGCTCTGACTGGGGGGGGACAGCGGGGGGGACAGGAGGAGGTGAGTGGCTCTGACTGGGGGGGGACAGGCGGAGGTGAGTGGCTCTGACTGGGGGGACAGGAGGAGGTGAGTGGCTCTGACTGGGGGGACAGCGGGGGGGACAGCTGGGGGGGGGGACAGCGGGGGGGACAGGAGGAGGAGGTGGGTGACTGGGGGGACAGCTGACTGGGGGGGGGCAGGGGGGGGACAGCAGGGGGGACAGGAGGAGGTGAGTGGCTCTGACTGGGGGGAGGACAGCGGGGGGGACAGGAGGAGGTGAGTGGCTCTGACTGGGGGGGACAGCGGGGGGGACAGGAGGAGGTGAGTGGCTCTGACTGGGGGGGGCACAGTGGGGGGGACAGCGGGGGGGACAGGGGGAGGTGAGTGACTCTGACTGGGGGGGGGGACAGCGGGGGGGACAGGCGGAGGTGAGTGGCTCTGACTGGGGGGGACAGCGGGGGGGACAGGCGGCTCATTTCTGAGGCGCACTGAGTCGTGGAGCGGGCCGAGAACTTGGTGGGGAATGCGGGGCATCCGGCCGATTAGCATCACACCCCCCTTCCCCACACCTCCTCCTACCCCCCGTCTGGGGAACGCCTGCCACCGTCCCACCTCCATAAGGGTCCCTTTGTGCGGGGCGCACGCTGCTCCTTTGGTGCAGCCAGCCCCTCGTTAGCGCACGGCTAACCGCTCTCAGCCCCGGCACGTCTCCTTACCGCAAAATGACCGACCCTTATGCACAGACACATGGGGCGGGGGGGGGCGGGGGGGGGGGGGGGGGGGGGGGGGGGGGGGGGGGTCGGGGGTTATGTTTACGGTTGCCATGTTAGAAAATACAAGTAAAGGGAAAAAGCATTGGCCAGACCACAGTAAACCGATTTATGGTGAAAAATATTTATGTGAACTTTATGTGAAATTTCTACATGTCTATCATGCAGGCCTGCACTGAATCAAAAAGGCTTTAAAAAACAATGAGTATTCACTTGAATGGGTTTCAGAGTTTACGTTAGTTGACACGAATAACCCCAAGTCATGAGTAATAACACAATGTACAAACCACAATAAGACTTTTCCAATGTGTGGACTTTTTTTTTTTTTTTTGAAAACTGAAGTAGTTTTCTTCTTTGAGTTCAGATTCTGTCAGCCTTAAAAAAAAAAAACAGGAGTGTCCAAAATAAATAAATAAGCAAATAAATAAATAAATAAATAAAGTTTAGAGTCTGTCGCTGGCAGCAGTTTTGGCGGGAGAGCGGATGGCGATGCAGAAGATCTCCTCGTTGGCGGGCGGTGGGGTGCTCGGTGGGCTGATGACCCCAGAGTCCAGGCTGGGGATGGGGTGGAGGAGCCCCTCTGTGGGGAGCTTCTGCTCTTGGCAGCGGGGGGAAGACAGCGCCCATGTCTGGGGGCGTGCGGGCTCGGCTTCCGGCTGCGGGGGCTGGGAGCTCCGGAGCCTGACCCCGCCCCGGCCCGGCAGGGAGCAGGGCAGCAGCGCGATCACGTCCCGGCGGAACTTGCAGCTCATGCCGAAGTAGATGAGCGGGTTGTAGAAGCTGGCGGACTTGGCGAACAGGCGGGTGAAGATGCTGGTGGAGGCGGGCACCGGGAAGCCCCAGGCCGACCACATGGACACGGCGGCGTAGGGAGACCAGGCCAGGACGAAGGCCACGCAGATGACCAGGGACACCTGGGGACGGGGGCCAGAATTTAAGCCCATGTGGGACTTTTCTTTGTGTAAAAAAAAAAATGAATGAGGTTTTTTCTTTACCAAAACAGTTTTAGTAAGATAATAAAAATGAATGCCATTTGTATGTCTGCAAGTTAAAGTTAAGGAAAAATGTTGACTGACTCAAGGTCTGGGTTCTATATTGAGAATCCACACAAGTCGCACACTCACACTGAGTTACCTCAGTGGGGAGGACTGGCACTTACGCGTGTGACGTCCCTCTCGATCTTCCTCTGTCTGTCGGTCAGGTAGCCGTCCGCGGACATGGCGTTGCTGGACTTGACCCTTTTGATGATGGACACGTAGGAGAAGAGCATCACCAGCACCGGGATGAAGAAGCAGGATACGAGGATGGAGACGATGTAGGACTTGTAGTAGGCGGAGAAGCTGGATTTGGTCCAGTCTATTTCGCAGGTTCCGTAGCCACGGTCTGGAAGGCGGTACAGGTGTGCACGTGTGTGAATGTGTGCACGTGTTTAAATGTGTGTATGTGTGTGTAAATGTGTGCATGTGTTTGTGTGTTTTGTTTTTTAAAACACTATCCTTTTATTTGCTTTGTTGTTGCTCCATCAGTTTCATTCATAGATTGATTCATTGGTTGATTCATTCATTCATTCACTCATTCAATTATTAATTCACTCATTTTCAATTGCAATATTAATTGCATGTCTTTCCACATGTGGTTCCTGAGAAGTCGATGATGTCAGTAAATGACATCGGAGAACATCTCTGATTGGGCGGATCTTACCTATGTAGCTCCCCCAGCCCAGCAGCGGAGCCCCTGACCAGAACGCTGCCGCCAGCCAAATGCAGACCAGGCACACGGAAACTGTGCTTCTGCTGACGCAGTTTGCTGCAGGAAGAAAAACGGGAATTAATGAGAAAAGCAGAAATTCGCCAATCAGATAAGCTAGCTCCGCCCCCAGCGTGTACGTTTCCTCACTGGGTCCCAAGGGTCGTTCCATTTCTCAGATGTGTGCGACCTGGGGCAAACTGACAGGAATTATATTTCTCACCTTCCACCCATGTCTGGACCAGTCTGAACAAGCAAAGCATACAAACCACATCTCCCAGCATCCCCATATCAGACCCCGGTTGCCCTTGTGACATGTGTGGATGGACCTCGTCAATGCTGTCAACACGTTGGAAGGTATGTAGAGACCATTATTGTTTGTGCAACAGAATGTCATTGGCACTATTGAGAAGAAATATAAAAAAAACTTTTTATTATTATTATTGGTTGAAGTGTAACTACAGTGGCCAGGCCGAAATGTTAGTTGTGACTTTTCTCCTCTTGAACAGGAGGGTCTTTGTAAATGATAAATGTTATGACTCTGTACAGAGTCAATGGGTATGGGCGCAAAGGCGTGGAATTGTTAAATAGGCATAAATATCAGACATTCTATAAACAAACAGCTCTTTTCTCAGCAAGGCGTTTCTTTGTGTACCTCAGACATGGAAAAGAGCCTTTTGTTAGCAGAAACGCGCTAAATTTGGTGAAGCAGTGTACAACTGTAAAGACCTCACATAGACTCATGTTTTATGTGCCACACATATCATGTATATTTGAGCTCAAATGTAGTGTGAGACAAATCCAGATCGAAACTGCAGACTCCTTTTTTGGGAAATAATTTTACACAGAATTTATTCCCTCTGGACACGGCTAACTTTCACATATTTGTTTCTGAGCAATAAAAAGTTTCGCTTGGCAGTGATTGATGTGTTAATAAGGACTGAGAAATTCCTACATTTTTCTCTTCTAATAAAGATTCTTGTTCAATTTTTACAACAGAAAAACTTGTTTACAAGCATACTTATGAGAGTCAAGTTTAAACCGTGTGCTCTGTTATTAAATCCTGAAGTGAAATCTCATTTTAAACAGTAAAAACAAGAGCTCATCATTAATTGGGGCTTACTGAATTGCAGGCTGATTAAAGATTACCCCTGTGTCCTTGCATGATTATTTTTTTCTGCTGTTAAATTAAATTGAAAGTGTAGCAGAAATGCACAGTAATTAATTTCATACACTTTTATAGCAGAAGTTTGGATCTGGTGATTATATCTAACAAAGCATTGGAGATGTCTCATATTCTGGGACTCCTTTCACAAAAGTTGTGACATACAAGCTGAGATTCATGAGATATGATAGATTCCTCCTCCTTTTTTTTGGAGTTTTCACATGGAAATCGCAAACTGCAAGCCACAGACTCATGTCCCAAGCACGTTCATGTAGGCAGTCAGTAAATCAGCTATCGTTCTCATTCTCCTTCCTCATTTTGGTTTTATATCAAACCGTTGGGTTCATGCGGAACATTGTAGCACTTGTCCACTCTACCTGGGCCTACCGTCTGTCGCCTTGATGTACCTAACTTGAAGTGAGACTGGCAGGGCCATGCTCCTGTTAGTGTTTCACCTTCTGTCAAGAGGGTTGCATAAATGTAATATTTTACATTGGTACATTTTATCTCCATAGGTATCTAAGGGGTGGATGCAATCACAGAAGATTTGTTTGGAGCATGCTTCCGTCTCCACACAATCCAAGGAAATGCCATACTTCTGAGGAAAGAATTGTATGTGCGTTGCACTATTATTTGCAATTTGCAAGTGATGCATTTTTGACAAGATAATGCGATCTGCACAGCATGGGCAGCATGTTACTCTAAAGAGACTTGGATCACTGTAATTTAAAGCAGCTCTACAAGTATGAGTCATAAAACTGACTCAATTATTTTCCCCTCAAAGCGGAGACAGGACGTAGGAAGCTGGTGATTTTTACCTCGGTTAGGGTGGCAACCCTTGATATATCTGGTGACACTGATGACAGTCAAGGTGTTAATGCTGGCCAGACCAAAGAGTAGGGTGAGGAAGCCATCCACCTGAGAAGAAAGAATGTGTCAGTCAAAGATCGGACTGAAAGGTTAATAACTATCTTGGAATGAGTGGGCGGGTCACCTGAGACAGTTATATGAGGCCTGGCTCTCAGTTCACTTGTTGATTATAATCTGTGTATCAGGTGGCTCTCAAGAAAGAGCCTCAGTCTGGTGCACAAAAGTGCTTTCTTGACCCCTGACCTCCCGCTCTCTGTTACAACACCAATCATGCAGAGCCCGGCAGATAGCCTGGCAAAGCTACTTCCTGACTGCCACGTATGGAAGGGAACCCACCCCCTGCCTCCCCAGCTGACTGTGATGTCATACTACACAACAACGCAGTGCTCTGAAGTACCTGTAGATTCAACTACCCAACCCTGCAGGACGTAATTACTTAGTCTGTTTATTGAGGCCAGACCAAAGTATTCTGCATATAATATAATCTTTCAGGTTATATTCGGCTCTGGGAACCCTGCTGCATAGACCACCAGTGCCTTCCACTAGTTGCCCATGGGGCTCTGAGTAAGGACTGGAATTGATTAGCTTTGAGCGCTAATCTTATTATAGTCCCTAATCCCCCCGCTACCAACAATCTGGGCTGCTAAACCAAACCCTGAGTTTATCCCTCATAAAAATTAGCCAGGCCCACAGGAGTGATGTGTTCCTTGCGATCTCTGTGTTCATAAACTCTGAAAATAGTGCATTTTAAGGAATGCCGCCCGATTATCCGAGGAACCTAACACCACTCCCTACACAAAACCTCACAACACTTTCTGGTAGGAAAAAGAGCAGCCAAAAATTGAATGGCTAGGGATGACTTGCAAACTTAAGGGGGGAAAAAAATCTCTTTTAGATCGATGGGCTTGGTGTCAGAGTGCACCCTCCTGTTTCAGACAGCGGAATCATCAACCGCACCTTCTCTGCGGTGGAAGAACGACAGATGTCAAAGGTCAGGAATGTTTTACTGCTCCGGTGGACTGCACTTGCAGATCAGAGAGGTGTTTTACAAGTCTGTTCCCAATGTTTTCTTCTTTTTTTTTTTTTTTTTTAAAAGAGCCTTTCCAAAAAGCTCCCCGTGCCTCTTAAAACAGAAGGCTCGAAAAGGCCTAGAACCTGTTATTGCCATTTTCGCTCTGAATCTTGAAAATGCAACTTATGCCTGCACAAGATGGTGTTATGAATGAGAAAAGATAGCTGAGTAGTATCCTGTGCATTTGAGTGGGATTCTGTTGCTGTTAGCCAGACCCCTGTTAGTGAAGTGTATTGAGCCTCCTGCCACCACCAAATACCCTGCGTGGGAGGGGGGTAGCGACCCTCTCTGTCTGATCCTGTCCCGCTGGTGCGCTGGCGCTGGTGAGATGCGGGTCAGGTCCCAGGGCCCAGCCCCCCACCCCGTGGATCTTTGTTTCTGTCCCATCAGGTCTGTGTCATAATCTGCTAATGCCTCTCACATGCCTGCAGAATCTGAATATACAAGTGAATATATACTTTATATAAGTGGATGTATTCTAAAGAAATTCAGGTAAACTAACTTGGGTGCAACACCAGTGTTCCACTTGGGAGTCAAATTATATATAAATAACAGGGCCAGTTCCCTAACCATATACTACGCTGTTGCCTCTTTGCACAGGTATTTCATGTCATACATGGAGACTCCAGAGAGCAGACTCGTGGATGATGAAGCTTTGTAAAGATAGCCTTCGGCAAGAGCAGGAAATAAGTGGAGGATGCCAATCCAAAGGACTCTGGAAACATTCCAAACAATGGTGGAAAAAAAAAACATATCCAGACAAATACCAGCAATTACACTGGATATGAAACCCCAGGTAAAGAATTCTAGGCAGTATGAGGTTAACACACTGAAAAGATACCAGCTTTGCAAGAATGCACACGTGCCTGTTTCATTCATATATTTCCTTATTTGTAGAAATTTTTTTTTTTTTTAAAAAGAATTGTCAGATGGCTTTGCATGAAGCCATTCAGGTGGGACAATCACTCTAGGACTAAAAGAAGAAGGAGAAAAAAAAAACTTACATAAGACGTTTACACGAAAGTTTAGGAGGCTTATGAAAATCGCTCCATGGTCACGGTCTAACACCACCACGATTGTATTAAAACCGTAGTTGGTTTTGTCACCTGAGCTGAACTTGAAGTCATTTGAAAGACTGTTATTCTCCATCCCACTCTGTGCATTAACAACATGGCTATTGTTCAAGTCCTTCCAAGCCTATTTTTGCATCCTCCATGCTAGACTATGCCCCTAACCATGTGCTTAAATGATGTACATGTGTGCCATGTGCTCTCCATGTGCTTAAATTATGCCGTTGTTCCTTTGACCACGCTGGGCCATTCTGCGGTATTCTGTAAGACTGCAGCTCTCCCTCCAGTGTGTGACTCCAGTATGAAATGTGCTGTGGACCCGCTTTTCCATCACTGGGGGCCCACAAGCTGTAAGCTGATTACGGATTAACCTTCAGCCCACATGGAAACTCATGCAATCAGGAATTCTTTCACATCAGCTACTTTGGGGGGGAAATTAGCACTGTTTAAAGAACTGACCAAATGGCATCACTCAACCTCTCTTCAACCAGCTATTAATAGGACCTTAAGTTGCCCAATCGGCTGCACAGGCAGAGACGGCATTTAACTCCCGGTACGTTGAGCAGTGCGTGTCGTGCTCACGACCTCCAGCTCAAACCGAAAGCAGCGTGGGGAGCGAAAGCTACTTCACATTTTTTTGGAAAGAAACTTTTTTACAGATGAATTTTGACCCTGACAGCGTGTGGTCGCTCTTTCTTTGAAGCTGGCGGTTTTAGAAAAAAGCGCTGAGAGGTTGCGCGTGATGTCTCCCTGTTGGCACTCTCTTTCGCCAGCTGCTGGCTGAGACGGCTGAAAACCAGCACACTTAACTGAGAGCGTGCAGTCCTTGTGTATGCTGTGCTGTGGGAAAAGGCTTTTTGGTTGTAAAATGACAGGCCTGACAAGCATAGCTTCTTACTACTTTTCCCAGTACAGCAGAATGTAATACTAAAATAATCTGATGATCTTGTAGTTGAACTTGATCTCTGCTAGGCTCGTTTAATGTCTCTTGGAGGGTCGTTTCCTGGACTCTATTCACACTGCTCTGTGTCCTTATTTATGCTTCACAGTTCATCAATCTCGTGCTTAGACGGGGGTTAAGTGTCTGAGGACAGAAAGCCCAAAATTTGCATTCCTGTTTAACAGGGTGAGTGAATTCAGTCGAGGGGCTTTTGGGCTGAATCTCTGGCATTCGGTCAAAGCTCTGGCCTTTGTGATTCTGGCTCAGCCTCTCTCTTCCCCCACAGTAATTAGCCAGAACGAGGGAGACCATAAGATTGCTATGCTATGTGTGCGAGAGTTAATTATTGAGTTATTTTGGAGCTTTTCTTCACATATTTTACATACATTTCAATGTTTTATTTTAAAGACATGACCCTGTTATCTCAAATGTTTTTTTTTTCCCCACATAATCCAGAGACTGATCTTGAGTGATCTTCAGCTACCGGGGTTAGGAATGATAAAAAAAACACAAGCCGCTGTGTGTGAATGAGCCAAACCTGCATCTCACCTGACAGGTCCACACTGCAGAGATCAGAAAGCCGTTGTCCCGGAAGACGTTGAAAATCTCCAGGATCCCGCGGGAGTAGCCGAACACTGAGATGCTGGCATCGGACACGGCGAGGTTAAAGGTCAGGTAGTCTGTGGGCAGCAGAGAGGCCCTCTGCTTGTACAGGATGAATATCACCACACTGTTTCCAAACCAGGAGAGCCAACCTGCATCAGCGTGCACAACACACACACAAGTATACACACACACACAGAGGCACGCACACAAGTATACACACACACACACACAGAGGCATGCACACAAGTATACACACACGCACACACACACACACACACAAGTATACACACACAAAGGCACGCACACACACACACAAGTATACACACACACACGTACAAACACACAGGCACGCACGCACACACACACAGTTGCACACACAAGTAAACACACACGTACACACACACAGGCATGCACACACACACAAGCACGCACACACATGCACGCATGGACACACACAAGTATACACACACACAAACACAAACACACAGGCAGGCACGGACACACACACACACAAACATACACATGCATACACATACACAAAAACAAAGACAGATTTTGTTAAGAAGGTGATCTAAGTAACTGCAGTAACTGCTGTACCAGATCTCCCCTCCTCCCTCTGATTGTGTTCTGTGAGCTCTGTGGGCCCAGAGCCTCTGGTCCCAGGCCTGCCATCCATGAGCAGAGCCCTGCCTGGAGTTTTACAAATACCGCTGTAGCACATAGCCCTGCCTGGAGTTTTAATAATACTGCTGTAGCACATAGCCCTGCCTGGAGTTTTAATAATACTGCTGTAGCACATAGCCCTGCCTGGAGTTTTAATAATACTGCTGTAGCACATAGCCCTGCCTGGAGCCTTAAAAATAGCGCTGTAGCACATAGCCCTGCCTGGAGCTTTAATAATACTGCTATAGCACATAGCCCTGCCTGGAGCTTTAATAATACCGCTATACCACATAGCCCTGCCTGGAGCCTTAAAAATAGCGCTGTAGCACATAGCCCTGCCTGGAGCTTTAATAATACCGATATAGCACATAGCCCTGCCTGGAGCTTTAATAATACCGATATAGCACATAGCCCTGCCTGGAGTTTTTTTAATACCGCCAAAGCGTGCCAAGGCTGACTTTGGAAATGCCAAGGCAAGCAAGCTGTGTCTGTTGGATTGATAATCGTTATTCTGATTACACATAAATATGACTGCATGGTTGCAAAGATGTTTTCAGAGATTAATGAATGTTTTGGCAGCAGAGACTCTGAACCTGATCTACTAAACCTGATCAATGTCTTTTTATGTGAGAAGCTTTTGGTACCCAGAAAATTTTTTAACAGTCTCACTACCTTTCATCTAGAAGCCATGCAAATGATTAAAGGTCAGCTGATTTCATGTCTAGGCTGACTTCAAAAAGTGAAAAAGTTATTGCCTACTCCTGTGCCAGAATACTGGCAAAAACGCGGCTTGACACTCTAAACACCTTCACTGACGTTGTGGTCCCGTCAATGACAGTTTGTTCGAAACATATATTCCTTCCCAGGTCACATGGGCAAATTCGACCCCAGTGCTTCATCAGCCAACGATTCCAGAACACCTGGGTCTGTTGCCATGGCAGTTAAACGCTGCCGCTTTTATATCACTGTTCAATGGCATGTTATTTCGCCTATAAGCAAGTATTCCTTTATTCCTTTAATGTTTCATGTGAAATACCTTTTAAAATGCACATTTTTATTGACCAGACTTATTTTCGCTGCCTGAAACGGAAATATTATTCGTCACAAAACCACCGTTGAAGTGGAACAGAATGTGAAAATTTAATTTGGGACCACGAAAGACAAAAACGGGAAAAGATATGAAAACCCCGTAAATTAGTAGACTACTGAGCAATCCTTCTTTCTGTTAAAGATAAAAGGATGAATAGCCTACAATTTTCCAGGGTAGCCTACGCTAGAACTGGACCTGGTTTTTGGACCTGTTTCAACCAAAATCAAAGGTTGATATGGTGTCTTGAATTATTTTCAGTGCAGTAATAAAAAGTTGGATGAAAAGAATAACTGCACGTATCGCAGGATTACTCCGACTTAAACCACTTGTTCGTTTTTCTCTGCATGTGAGATTACGTTGTTATACAATTACCATCTCTATTATTATGAAATAATGCATTTGTTTGCAATATATAAAGATACATAAAGTGAGTTTCCGATGATTGCATGCATATTTGTAATCTAATCAAAATGAGTATTTTCAAAAACTCTCTGAACTTGATCTATGTCGTTTCTAACCTACAAAAGACTAACTGTGCGCGAGATTTATCATTGCTAAGAATACCTTTACCGCATGCCAACAATAAGTAACCCCAGCATGAACCCACCTAGAATCAACAGGTATGCTCCAATGATGGTCTCTCCTTGTTCCGACAAAGGAGGCTCTTCATCCATACGGCTAAAATTATTATTCCTCCATGGAATATTGACCACTTGTAGAGGCGCCTTTATAGACATGACTGTATTTTATTAGCTGCCACGGCATGAATCGCCGTTGTTCTCTGGTAGCTAGGTTCACAGAATACACAGATGCGATTCACGTGCAAAAAGAAACCCCCGACCAGATCAGGACTAGAGCTGCCTACTCAACATCGCATCGCTATCCGTAGCGATGACGTGTCTGTCAGCAATCCAATTTTGTTTGCAAAATAAAACAGAAGGAGACAGATTAATTAAAAATGAAATTCTCACTAAAAGTGTCTTGATTGGGTGCAGAGGTTGCTGGCACCCAATCAAGAGAATAAGTGGTCCCAGTGAGTCGATAACCAACTCGGAAAATTTGTTGACTGTCATTTACATACAGTTGACTGCATTCAGCGTTAACAAAATTGAGTTTTCATTGTCAAAAACTCTAGAATATACCTTGGTTGTACTCTCCAATGAAGACCTGCCCTGTCTGTGCGAGCACAATCACAGTATATATTGAAGTAGCCTTGAATTAAAATTTTATGTAGACCTAGGCTATATAGATATTATGTGAGTTTTCCGAAAACATGAGTTTAGTACGAGTTCATATATGAGTGCCAACTACTCGTCGTATTAAATTTGCCCCGCGCGCTTGGACTGTCCAAGGTCCTGAAATTCAAGGCACGCAGAAGGACAATGTGCAAAAATGCACTATTCCACCGAGATGATAGACTCATTGTAAAATGACATGCTGCAGACCTTCAGAGATTTTGCAGCGACATTAGTCAACAATTTATTCACATTAGTCAACCAAGAACGACATGACCAGCATTAACACATTGTGGCCCGGTCTGCGACTGCGATATTTTTGTAAAGTACGTTTGTTTGTTGTTTAAAATAGTACAAATACTTAGTGAATTATTATTATTATTATTATTATTATTATTATTATTATTATTATTATTATTATTATTATTATTATTATTATTATTATTATTATTATTATTATTATTATTATTATTGAAGACGGCCACAATGGAAAGTCACGCAATGAAAGTCGGACAACTTAATTACCAGTCTTCACTGAAACTTTTGTCAAAGTGATTATGGTGCCCAGGTGTCACCCAGACTGCATTATCTTAAAAATAACCTATTGATAAGCCCACAGAAATGGTTGTTGAACTAATAGCTCCTTTCCTCGGAGCCGATTAGTTGGGCTGCATTGTCCCCTTCATAGTTAAGCCCCGACTCCTGTAATTACACATAAGCATCCTTAATTTCCTATTTTAGCTCAGGTGCATGTCTTTATATAATTCATTTGATTAAGGTTAATTAAGGTGTCAATTGGAAACAAACTGATGAAAACATTCCCGACGGAAATGTTATCCTACGGTACCGAAAGCGGTAATGTAATCCTCCTGTTCAGTCCTCTAAACAAAGATCTTCGTAATTTGGAGCCCAATTATCAACGGTCTCTGTCAGTAAAAAACATTCAATATTAAGGGTTTACCGGTCCTCACTTTATTGGTCCTCATTTCAGTTGTAGACATAGGCGACTTAGGCGACATTTGTGTGGGAGCGCGCCAAAGAAAGGCAAATAAAATGCCTTTCCCACATTTTTTGAAAATTGCACAATTAACCGAAATATCATTATCTGTCCCATCAAATCCATCAAAATCCTTTTTTGATGGTTGATCAAAAATTAATCTATGCCGTCATAAAATGATATATTCAAGGAAACATGAATATTAAAGCTAAAAACTTAGTGGTTTTCAACATTTAACAATATGTTTTTAAGGTATTATTTTACCTTATGTATGTTTTTAACACTTAGCATTTTATGTTGCATTTGGTAACCCATAACAATACATCATTCAAAGATATATTTTGGTTATACCTAAAGGCATAGATATCACTCTATAAATGTGTAATTCAATGAGTTACCTTTGGTCTGGTAATAATGGAATAATGGACTGTAGTTATAAAGCATCTGGCAGCACATTTAAAGGTTGACAAGCTGAATCCTATGACTTTTAAATGGAGGTTGGCAGTTTTCCATGGCTTTTGCTTATTGAACTAGAGACAAATGTATTTTTCATGATTTTGCATGTCAGTGTCACGAGTAGATTGCCTCCTTTATAAAAAAAATAAATAAAAAATGAACAAAGGATGTGCTTGAATAAAAAAAAACATGTCATGAATACATTTTTGTTATTATCTAACCCATGCAGGCTGGATTACTGTTATTTAATATAATAATAATAATGTCTTTTAAGCCGCAAGCGTCAGAGAACAAAGTGAGGTCATGTTTTTCTCTGCTGTGTGTACTCATGTTCACCGAGTTCACTAAAATCTCACAAAGTTTTAAAATACTCAGGAACAGGCTGCTATGACACTTCTGCTGGGCAGATCACCCCCACAGCCCTCCCCCCACGCCCCTCCCACTCACAGGTCCCAGACTGAGCTGCTCTGTGGAGGACACGGCCATGACGGGGTAACCTGAATCCCTCCAGACGGGACGGGCTCACAGAGCGCACCTTGTTCGGGGGCCCCCGTCGCCGCGGAGCTGCCCGGGGCCTGACGGGATGTGGGCGGGGCCCCTGCCAGCTGCCCCGCCTCGGCTTCCTGTCTCTGCACCAAGACGCCATTGAGCCGCAGAGGCGGACTGAGAGCCCGCACTGTGGGCTCGAACCCCCGGCCCGGCCGGCCACTGGCACGCCGAAAACACTGCCCCCTCTCATCCCTGCGCCGGGCCGGCCCTCATCCCAGTGCAAACATCAACCCCAAGCCTCCCCCCCCCTCCCCCCCCAAAAAAACCTCTAAACCACTGCCCTCGCCTCAGCCCCAGGTAAGGAAAGCAAAGGTTTTCCTGAGGTTTGCTGGTTCTTTTCTCAGGAAGAAAGGGTGTGAGGGAGCAGGGCGGGGCGGGGGGGCAGAGGAAACCGAAAGGGCGCAGAGGACATATCACATGACCAACGAGGCTGTGGCCCAATCATAACCACCAAAGCGGTTGGAGTTGGTGGTCTAGACCTGGGGTGTCCAGTCTTATCTGAAATGGGCTTGTGTGGGTGCAGGTTTTTTAACCCAGAACTACAATACCTGATTGAACTAATTAACTAATCATGGTGTTTAATCAAGACATTGTTAAGTATGGTCAGGCGTCTTAATGCTGCGCTAAAACAAAAAACTCCATTTTCGGACACTCCTGTTCTTCCTTCTACTCCTGGTGTAGTTCTAATGGTGGCATGGTGACTTCTTTGTCTTATTGTTGTTTTTTATGTGGAAAGTAAATATTGATTTTTTATGTTCTTTTATGCATCATTTGCGTTTGTTTTATGTTTATTCCAGATCCACACAGTTTGGCAGGAGAGAAAGCACTGGTTTCATTCACTCCAAAGGCAACCAAAAGCCGTACAGTGCAGTGCAGTACAGTGCCCTGGAATGGGGGGGGGGGGGGGGGTGAAACCAATTTGTTTGTGGGGTTAGACCGACTGTACGTGGCTGCTACTGACCAGCTATACTCAGGATGTAACATCGCTCTGGCTTGAAGCTGTAATGTCTAGGGCATAGTGCCAAACCTCAACCTGTATAGAAACCACAAACACACACTCTCTCTCTCTCTCTCTTTCACACACACACACACACACACACATGCACGCAAACAGAAATACACTACCACACTCTCAAACACAGACACACACATACAGGACACACACAAATGGTTTAAATGCATTTCAGTAGAATACACAGCAGACAAGAAAAAAAAAAAAAAAAAGCTGGAGCATGGCTGTAATAGAAAACGCTAACCTCAATTAGTCCATGGCTTTGCACCAACAGCAGAGGTGAGTATTATGCCACGTGTTTCTGTGCAGATTTCCAAAGCTATTGAAACGTATGCGGTATCGTGGACCCTACGGCGCTGACATGGGTGAAAGCCAGCAGAGCCTATGAAGGAGGCCCCGCGTGATTCCAGCTCTGCTTGGCACGCCATTAAACCACCAGGCAGAAGATACCGAAGAGCTGAGCTTGAGCTCACAGCACAATCTCAGCAAGGCCTGAGGAAGGTGGCTGTGATGATCTCACCGAGGGTGGAGTTTGGGGACTTTTTCACAGGGCGGATGCCAATGTATCTCTGTTTCATATTTTTGGAATACCTACAGATATTACACAAATTCCAGTGCCGGGGCATGGAGAGAGTGAAGTGAAACATAACATCAAAAAACAGAAGAAAACCGAGCCCCCTATACCCCCCCAAAAAAAACAACTAGCTGGGATGAAATGCATTGAGAGGAATTTTTTGAAATTGAGGATCTTGCACAACAGTCCTTTCCTTTGAAATCCACTTCCCGTAATAGCCACTGTGTTCTTTGAAAAGCTTCTACTGACAAAAGCAAACAAACCATTTTAAGTTCAAGAAAAAGGCACGCTTCTTTCATGTCTGATTGTGTGATATTAGACAAAATCATTCCCCACACAATATTTGTCTCTACGAGAATATGTGAAGGTATGGTGGTATCTTCATCATAGCAAAATGCACTTGGTTTTTGTCCACTGATAACCAAATTAAATTGAATAAATGATCGGAAATATTCTATGGACAAGTTCATCAGAAGAACTTAAAAAAAAAAAAATTGACCCCCCCCGGATTTGGAATGTCCAATTCGCCAACTACGTACAGGCATGCTCATATACGCCCCCTGCTGCCAGCTCGGGAGAGTGAAGACAACTCGCGGATTCCCTCTGAAACAAAATGGATTGTGTTCCTTTTTGAACAGCAGGAATGGTAGCAGAAGCTCTATGAACAAAACATCAGCATGCTGCGTCTATTGGCAGAGCCATTAAACTGCTGTGTGAGTGTGGGCCTGGGGTGGCATGACTACCCGCAAGCCTCTCTGCTTTGATATTTTCCTCACTTTCATCTTCCTGTCATAAACTGCTGGAATGGAAATGATTGTGTTTTGTCAGGGACACATTCAAAGGCGTCCCCATGCCCCACATTTTGGACTCTGGAGCTCTTGGCATTTGATCTTTGAGGCAGAGAGCCTCAGAAAGGTGCCTTTCAATGAGCTTGATCTATAAATAGGTATGATAGGTAAAGGAACACTCATGGTCTTTTAAAAAAGCAGATCAAAGTTCAACCCCAGAAAAATATGTTTACTTAGGAATTGAAATCAGAAGCACCGATAAACGTGCAATGTCCTGCCCTGAAATGTCTTGCGAGAAACAAACACTCATTCCTTTTATCCAGGTGAAAGGTTGAACAGAGTGCAGTGGTCTATGCTGGCTGCTCAGTCCCTTCAGGTGAACCCTGATTTAGCCTCTCTGTTTCCCCATTGGCCGTTCTCCTGACTTCCTTTGACATCACACCCCCAGGGCTGATTGCAAGAAGTAAAAGGTCTTTCTACTGACTTTCATCCAGTATTGATTGACAGAAAATATGACTTGACCAAAGAAATAGACAAACGATACCAAAATAAAAATACATGCTCATAGCCCTAGATAATTTCTGGACATAAAATGCAAGTGAATTTATTTGAGTTGAAGTGCCACCCTTGTGGCGCAGAGCACCCTCTTTACTGTGTGTCTCATTCTCACGAGCTCTCGCTCTGTTACTGTGGGCACCTCTAATGTTAGCACTGATTTACCGCTCCATTCAAGGTCCTTAACAGCTTATTCAATACCCTCTCTGCCCCAGTCCTTTCCCTTTGGGGGCATATGGCGGCCACACCGTTGCCTACGCAGCCAGACGGCTTTAACACGGCCGGCGTTTACTGCCGCTGTCTCCTCCTCGGGTCGCCCGGCTAACGGCCAGCAAAGCGCAATGCATCCTGGGTGCCGGGAGACGCACGGGGGGCACGCGCATTCACAGGCATGTCAGGACTGCAGTTAACACTCACCCCGGTTTACTTTGGCAACAGACGCTGCGTGCCTATCACAACAAAGCGGCCATTATGGGGCCAGTTGTGGCCTCTGGAGCCACAACCAAGGGGAGAGATCTCAAGCAGATCAGTGCGCTTCGTCTAGCAGATTTCATAAAGACTGTTATTATTATTATTATTATATTATTATTATTATTATTATTATTATTACTAGTCATAGTAGTAGTAGTAGAAGCACTAGTAGTAGTATTAGTAATAGTAGTAGTAGTAGTAGTAGTAGCAGTAGTAATAGTAGTAGCAGTAGTATTATTGGTATTATTAGTATTATTATTAGTATACCCAAGGAAAAGAACTGTTTAGGAGCGAAGCTTTAGCAGTCAGATCTGAGTCCAGTAAAAACAATGCGGCTCTTCATGGGAATCGCGCTCCGGTTTTGGGAGAATGAGAGCAGTCTGCTTAAAGGAAAACAGAATGGAGAATGTGGGAAACTCACTCTCTTCCCCACGTGCTGGGGTGCTTGGCAGGGGGACACAGGCCTTCTCTGTGCCTCTCTGCTCTGCTGCACAGGTACAGCGGTGCACTGCAAAATGGAGCCCCTGCAGCTTCGCTTCTGTAGCCAATGGGTACATGGAAACGACAAAAGATTATTAATCCTGGCAGATTTTTTTTTGTCTTTTCCCTAAATGGGGGAGGATGAAAAAGGAGAGGGACGCTAAATTCTAAACATTCACTAGATATGATCTTCACACTTATTCACACTCAGTAGATGTAATACTCTCACTTATTCACACTCAGTAGATGTAATACTCTCACTTATTCACACTCAGTAGATGTAATACTCTCACTTATTCACACTCGGTAGATATGATCTTCTCACTTATTCACACTCAGTAGATGCAATACTCTCACTTATTCACACTCGGTAGGTCTGGTCTTCCCACTTATTCACTGTGAAGAGCACAAGACATGTGCTGGAAGCATAGCTTATTGGATGAAAGAATGTAACTTGTTTTATGTGATGAAGTGGTACCTTTTATCTCTAACATGTGTATGTGTCCTGTTTCATTCCAGGGGAAAGAACTGAGCATGAATCATGTCCTGCAGAATACATGCTGTGGGAATTAGCACTAAATTCTGTAAATACACGTGAAAAGGGAATTGTTCTAAAATGTGGACCTATGCCCAGTGGAGAAAAACTGCATTATGAACATTTTAATAGGAGGTGCACGCAGACACCGGACAGTCATGCTGGACAAATAACAATCTGGGGGAACGCTGGAAAGAGGCTGAGTCTGTTAATGACAGTGCACTTCTGGGTGTGGTGTTTGAGCTTGCATCTCATTGGCTACTCCCTGGCAGTGATGCATTCTGGGACTCCAGGGTGGATGTGGCTCGGCTGATGAGAAAGTCTTGCCCTTTGTTCTGAGCCTCTAGTTCAACAGGCCGACTTGTGGAAACACGACGGACTGTTTGGCAGTTAGCTGGGACAATTTCAGCATCCTTCAGGACAGACATATTAAGCCTACCTGTGCAGTTCGATGGGTCCTCCTTTTGACTCTGAATGGAACTAAACAATCGCTCCTAAACAGGAACAGTTTAACATTTAAGTTCTTCGTTGATTCTTCGATTTTTGGACAGACTCTGTGGTTGAACTAAACGTTGTGTAATCCTATATGTATGGCATCATTGGCATGAGCAAAATATAGAACCTGCCGTATCCAGTTATGAGTGTGAGAGTCTTCTGCTGTACATTTCCAGCACATTCTTCTGGCTTTGAGCAGATGTGCTGCAGTCCAGAGAAATACATCAACTATGCAGTGCATGTCCGCTTGCTTTTTCGCTTGTGATTTAGCTGCTGTTCGGAAGTCATGCGTGTTGTTATCAGAGAAGTCAAAACTACAGTTTGGACAATATTTAGTATCATTTTTCCCTTTCACCAGCACAATCAATTTAAAGCATTTATGATGTAAAAATATTTTTATTCAACATATTTTCCTCATTTACAAAAGTATTCACCTCCCATGACTCATTGCTTCGTAGACTGGCCACTAGGAGCAAATACTCAGCTAATGCCCTGAGTTTTCTGTGGTATGTCAGAATTAACTGTGCCATTTAGATTTAGGATTTTTTTGCCCCCCCCACAGATCTACTAAATTATACAGAGGGTATTGATGGGTAGAAATTTTGAGGTCATACCACATAGAGCTCAATCTTTTTTCAGAAGGTCTTATGGCCTTTCAAACTCCAATCATGACTTTAATATTTTCTCAGGAGTAGCTTCTATCGTACCGCTCTTCCAAAGAAGCCAAAGTGGTAAATGGTAAATGGAAGAAAAAAAATAACAATCAAGACTAGATACTGAAAGATGTCTTATACTTGCACTCACACTAAAAAAAAAAGTAATTGAACACACCTGACTAATCAGAAACACCTGTTTAGCCATTTGTCTGACACATTATGGTGCCTTGAAGTAGGGAAGCTATGTATATAAATTGCTGTTTTTTCTGCATTGTGAAACCAAAATCTATTAAAATACCCTTTAAGAAAAGCTGAGAATCTGCACTTTAACCAAGTCTGTAGTGTTTGATTGGTAATTTTATATTATAGAATACAGAGCTAAATCAAGAAATATATATATATATTTTTTATTTTTTTTTTTTTTTTTATTTTTTTTTTTTTTTATTTTAAATGGGCCAAGCCCAAAATGGCAAAAAATTAAGCTTTTAATGGTCTTAACAACAAATCATTGGTCAGAATATTTGCAAGAATTAAACAAATGCACTCCTGAGACCTCCTGTGCCACCATTTGCCCGTTTACTTTTGCTGCAGTACAGATTCGCTCCAGGAGTATACACACACAGACTGTACATGATTCATAATGCCCTTTAGCTTCCTTCATTATTCAGTCTGGATGGAGACAGAAGAAAACAAAGTCACATATTCAAATAGTCACATATGCCTTCCCTCATGTCATGGTTTTGGGTGACAACACCATTTCTTCTCCATCTGCGTCATGCTTTCGTTTATTACGGCCATTGGTTTTTTTCTGCGCCTTTTCTTCAGTTATTACGGTCATTAAGTTTTCTTAATTTACTTGATTGAATTATACGCGTGCAAATCTCTTTATACAATTTTCACCTATTGGCTTTCTATTTAAACCCCTAGCAAGCCGATAAGCTTTGCTTCAGTGTCACTTACGTTACACGAGAGCCAGTAATCTGTCAAGTGTGGTAAGAGGTATAGGATTGAGTTTTTGCAGTACTGGATTGTTGTAGCTACAAAGTTAGCACAACAGTCTTTAGCTTAATGGGATATTGGCAACAAGCTAGTGCCACAACCTAAACTCAGAATTCTTCTTTTAGGGTGTTGCTTTTTCAGCCTCGGTTCGAGGTCTGTTTTGAGTTGTCTATTTTCTGCACAGGCAGTTTTGATTTATTTTCAGAAAGTTCATAGTCCTTAAAAGCTTTTGTTTTTTACCCAGTACGCGGGTTGTTTAGAGCTTTTCTTTGGGATGCTCTCCCTTGGGAGCATTGGGGCTCCTTCACCAATATGTTAAGTTTTTTCTTAAATTTGTTCTTGAGAAAGAAAAGAGAATTCTACGTCAGATTCATGACGTGTTCTTAAACCGCAGAATTGTTCGCACCTGTGTTCTTATAATGATGAACCCCATTGTCCTCCTAAATTGAAAGTGCGTTGCCAGTTGTTCCTAATTATCATAGGTAAACGCCCCGCCAGTCCCCATAAAAGGGCATGAGACTGCAGGGACCGTGTGCTCACACAGAAATCACACACAGTATAAATTGAAAAAAGTTGGGAGAAGTCAAGAATGCCCAAACGAAAATCTAAAGACGGTGGAGCACCAGACTCCAAACGTAAGAGAAACTTCAGTAGTTCTGAAGTAGAGGTACTGCTGCAGGAAGTGAACAGCAAACAACCTGTTTTATTTAGTAGGGTCAGTAGTGGATATAAAATAACACAAAAGATGCATGGGATGCTATTACTCGTTCAGTGAACGCTGTGTCCGGAGAAGGGCGCACAACTAATGAATTTAAAAATTTAAAAAAAGGTTTGTCAAATCTGAGGCCAAAAAAAAAAAAAAATGCTGGTGGGAGTGGGTGCAAGGAATTTGATTTTAGGCATTCAAAGGACAAAGCGCTTGTCGTCACATTATTACCGCTAATTAAATCAACCGACGGTAAACTGCATCGGAGAAACTAGCTGTTTCAACCCGTCGCTGCACAAAACACTGCACAAAAAATTTATTGCCAGTCATTTTGGTGTCGTTCCCCCTTCAGAGACCCGGTGCCTACAACATTGTCCATGTGTTTAGTTACCTACTTAGTTTGTATTCAAGTATAGACCAAACATTGCATAATTGAAACCGCCAAAAATAAAAGGTCACTACAATGGTTTGATTTTTATCATTTTTATCATACTCCCGCTGAGGCAACCACCCTCTGAGGTGGAACCTGGTACCTTAATGCTTTGTAAAATAATGAAAATAAATATTATAAATGATAACATTATTGTAATTTAAATCCTATAATATTATGCAACTGTAGAATTGAAGAAAATGCAATAACCAATTATTTTGCACGAACATATCAGCACTCAAATGTGCGTAAGTGTGCTCTTGAGTGTGTGTAGATTCTGTTCTTACCTAAGAACAAATCCCAAATAAAACATTGGTGAATGTCAGAATCTTTGTGAAAACTGCGTAAGTGGGTTTTAAGAAGAAAATTCTTGAACGGTTGGTGAATGAGGCCCATTGTTTTTCTTTTCTTTCCTTTTCCGCTGTCCTTTTGTCTCTTTCGAGACTTAGTGGTTATTCTACCTCCAGTGAATAGCTTAAAGAATCCCTGTTCAGTTGCATTTGGTCTCCCAAAACCTCCACTCCCTCACAGCTCATTCACACGTGCAAAGAGTATTTCAGTTTCATCTGTTACATAATGACCAGTGGCTCAGCTTATGTGTAAAGCATTTATATAGTCACACCATTTTTAACCTTTTTTTTCCACAACAGAACCACTATTGACTTAAAAAGGTCAGTTATGCAAGTAGCTAGGTCCCATTTATGATTACACTTATCCCATCGGAAGCTAAATTCAAACTTAAATGCTGAAGGGATGTTTGCTAAAAGTGAAATGACTTCCACAAGGAAACCCAAAGTGTGTAAATTCTAAATTAAATGCACTAGAAAGTACGATGGGAGTTCTGCTATGAATTCAGATCTGTTTGATTTTCTGGAGTAGGCATTCCTGTTTGTGAATTGCTGCAGTCTTGTTAGACAGAATTCCATATTTTTCCCCAAATTCTCCTCTCTGTATGACTGACCTTCATGATGTTGAGTAAATTTTATAAAGAACAAGAACATTTCCTCCAAAGCCACACAATGTGGGAGCTTCTGAGTGGCTCATTCAGATAAGGCACCACACTGTGGTCAGTGGTGGAAAGCCCAGGGGTCAGAAAGATAAAGTCCTGCCATGTGTTTCTTCCACCCATGAACTCAACCAGCTGATTTCACTAATTAGTTCTACCTCCTGGCTGAGGAATTGCAAGTCCTGGTGGCTGGAACAAAATAGTGGGGAGGACTTTTACTTTCTGGACCTGGATTTTCCACCCCTGGCTTTGGTGTACATATGAGCCCCGTGATTGAACACGATTGAAGAAAGAGGCATTAATTGGCAGTCACCTTGTACACAAAAAAAGATACAACTGTAAGAGAGAATTGTCTGTGCTCTGCCATTGAGGGAGAGGTGTCCATTCAGGGGGTATCTGAGGGAGATGTGTCCATTCAGGGGGTATCTGAGGGAGAGGTGTCCATTCAGGGGGTACCTGAGAAGAGGTGTCCATCCAGGGGGGAGGGTGGCGGTGGCCTTGCATATCACTAATTCGTAAGCATAGCAGAGGACATCCTTTATGTGTACAAGAAACACTGATGACTCAGATGCTGAATGAATAGATGGTGACTCAGTGCTGAGTAAATAATAAGTAATCTGTACTGGATGTCTTCAATAAGTATTATAATTGTGCCAGTAACTGATCGTGTCCTTGAGTATTTCATTGAAATGAGATGCCTTTTATTCTTCTGACTTGGCCAGAGGGGGTCTTTATTGCTGTCTCTGACATTTCATGCCTTCGTTAATTATTCCCAATGTACAAACTGTTCCGATTCCTATTGTTGAACTTGTTCTATAACTTATTGATCGCAAACATATTAAACTTTTTCTTTAAAAAATCAGCTCAGATGATGAAGTATGATAGAAATACATGTTAAAAAATTATTTGTATTATCAAATTTTTAGTAAACCAGCTAATAATTCCAATGCAGATAAATTATGACCTTTGATCTGTCATACAGCTCTAGAATGCACCACTTGCAGTTCCATTGCTCAGATTAATAACATTTTGAAACAAAATATAAACTAAAAAAAAAAAAAAAAATTGATATATGGAGTGCTAAATAATAAAAATGTGTAACACATACAGTACACATGGACAATACATGGGTAACAATAAGATGCAACAGAAAAAGTATGGACATTCCAGGTGGTCTGAATTACCTCCAGGTAAGATTTGTGGCCTAATACATCAACCTTTAGTGCCATATGTCTACACCAGATCTCAAGGTGTGCACAAAACATATCTTCATAAAGAAAGCATTTTAGAACATCTAGAGAGCAGGATCATTTGAAAGATCAAATGTATAAGAACTATGACGCAATGTTCTGTTGTGATCTGTCAGGCGTAACAAAGCTGCCGAGTTTAGTTTCTAAAAGTTTCTTTCTCAGATGTTTTCCTGGAATAATCTGGAAATCCTGGATGTTCAGCCTCATTTGGTGAATGTATGACCTTTTTGTTTGGGTACAAGGGACCATTTCCAGGGCTGAAACGGGAGGTAGGACAAAACCTCAAAGCTTTGGGTTGCGTTTTGGTGTTGGGTGCTTTTCAACTATTTTTTCTGTTGGGTGGACAGTGATGCTACTGTCCCATAGCAAAGTGGTTGGTAGGTAACTGAAACCAAGGATGTGGACGGAGTCATTCAGTCTGTGTAATATTTCTTTCTCGGTCTCATGCATTACCAGACAAAATGAGTGTCTTCTGGTGTTAAGCCAAAACAGGAAAAACATTTGGCCGAGCAGAGACAGGCTAACATTTGCAGAGAACAGAGAACAGTCGTTGACTGATATCTGTAGTTAGCAAGAACCAAACAAAGCAGTTTGGCAAACAGCTGTTGAAACACGCATGAAACATTGTATTTGAGTATATTTATGAAGTGAATGTATCCATGGTGTTTGTGTGATTGTTTGTGATAGACTAGGCATGTGTGCATGTGGGGGAGGACATGACTGTGTGTGTGTGTGTGTGTGTGTGTTTGGATCCCACAGTGTGGATCTGGCTGTCCCTCAGGTCTAGAGGAATCCCATGCTGTGAGATGACGCATTTTGGGCCTGGTTCACATGGTGCCCCTGGGTGAAGCGAGATTAATGGAGTCCCCCTCATTGCGCCTCGATTCCCCAGAGCCAGAGGCTCATTCTGGCCTCATACCAGGCACTGCATCCAAAACCACCACGTCTCTCTGCCTCTCCCTGCCTGAAAGCTGCATCCCTCTCAGATCACCCCTGCAGTATGCAGCCTTCGACACTGTGCATGCTCATTGGAAAACTTGCATTGACAAACAAGGGGTTGCCTGCGATTGGGTAGGAGCACCCATGGCAGGCTTGGGTAGACCATGCTCAGTCTTGTTGAGGTTGAGCTTCAGGTGATGCCTGGCCATCCAAGCTGAGACGTCAATCAGACAGAAAGATATTCTCTCATTGACCTGTAAGGAAGAGGGAAGGTAAGAGAAGAAGAGTTGTGTATCATCTGCATAACAGTGATAAGAGAAGCTGTGTGAATTAATGACTGAACCACAAGATTCAGTGTATATAGAGAACAGCAGAGGCCCCAGTACAGATCCCTGTGGGACTCCTGTAACAAGGGGGTGAGGTGCAGAGACAGACCCTATCCAGATGACCTGGTGGGACCTATCTGCATGATAAGAAGCAAGCCAAGAGAGGGCAGTGGTGAGTGTCTTCCAGTGGTGAGTGCCTCCATCACAGCCAGGAGGACAGTCTCTGCAATGGACTGAGGTCCCAGAACCAGATGTACAGCACAACAATTAAGTTTTCATTAAAAGTCAAATACCACACACCCCCTTGCCCATCACAGCCTGGGGGGGCGAGTTAACCTGGCAGCTCCAGGAGCCCCCCTCCCTGGGGAGTGGTCACAGTTCACGTGTGATGGGACCTCTGCGATCTCCGCTCGCCTCCTGTCCACGGGGGTCCAACTGGGGATTACACCCGCTGACCTCCCACCCCGCAAGCGTCTGTGCGTCTGTCTTCAGCGGAAAGGATCCGGAGATTAGAGAGAGGAGCCGCGGGATGCCCCGTGAGAGGGAAGAGCCGCTCGGTGCTCTCCTGACGCACGCGGGAAATTCGGTCGAGCGGAGACAGCCCTCGCTCACCGTCCGCCTGTGGAGAGGTGCGGAAGCTCGAAGGGTCACGAGACGTTCTGGCATGTTCTGTTCTCAAGCGGCCCCCGTGGCCTGTTGTGTGCAGTGCAGGCACCGCACAGAAGTGCCTTCACTGAGCGCTCACGCTCTTAGGCTGGCCCACGGCACACCTCTTAGGTCTGAATGCCAGGGGCACTGCCACCCTGGACGCCTCTCCTCTTTTACTTTAAAGGCATTAGCAGACACTCTTATCCAGAGCAACTTGCACAACCTTTTTCACTCTTTGGCTCGGTCAGTAAAGGTGATTAACAGTGTAGGCAGGATGGACCTATCACTCAAGCTGAGCCTGCTCTGCGCTTACAGCCTTGGTGATGTCATCAGGCAGCAAGAGATAGCAGGGAATGAATGATGGATCCAGCGCGGTCCGCTGCCTCCCCCTGACTGAGTGCAGGAAGCACTTTCCAGCTGTGCGTGTGATTGGCTCCCAGCTGTACCGCAGCTGTACGCACGTACAGCGTGGCGTGCTCCGGACAGTGCTGTGGGCAAGCTGGAGAAGCCCTCTGCAGAGGAGGGGAGAGGAGGGAAGGAAAGCCAGGTCTCCATAAATCTGAGAGCCATGACGGCTCTGCAGTTTCCCACAGCAATGGTGCAAAAGCATGGGAGGGAGTAAACCCAGCACTCATGCTCAGTAAATGCTGAGACCACCACTAACACTTCCCATTGGTGAGCACACACACCAACCCTACCCAAGTCAAATCTAGATGTGCTTCGTAAATCCACTGCGGCGCTCACTGGAAAGAGGTAGACCTACATTTTAACGGTTTAAGAAATGCTAAGAGTGAATAATTCATTCACTGTTAAGACTGAATAGTGAACACTGAAGAAATGGTGTTCCTGGTTTCTAGTCTTGCTTAGCTTGATAGCACAGTATCTTCATTGCTGCGACCTGTCCTATTCCCATTTCATTGTGAAGCTAGAACCCCAGCCAGGCAGGAGCATCAACTGGATGCTGTTAATGGGCACAATATTTCCCAGCATGCCGCTCTGCGAGGGAACTGAATCTTGTAGTACTCTTGGCGTTTCTCTGAAGGATTCTGCCGCTTTTGATCTCCACAGATGCAGCGGGCCTGCTGCACAGGCAAGGGCCTGTACGGTCCATCTGCTCCATGACCCCAAATCCTGCTAAACCACAGGGGAGGGTGGGGGGTGACTGGAGCCCCCCCTACTGCCACACAAGCCATACGTGTCCCCAGGGGGGACACCGGTCTCTGATTGCACCCGAGGTTTTTGGACACGGCCAGGGAGGTGTGGTAGAGGTCGAATGGGCTCCAGATGCGGGCAAACCTCAGTAACAACCATGCAGACGGAGGGAGATAGAGATGAGCCTGGCCTGCCGTTCGCATCTGTCACTGAAAATCGAAAACATTTGGGAAAGGAAAGCGTTTGCCTTCATGGTGGAGGTAAGTTCACAGTCACGGGCAGTAAACGCAAGTATGCATCGAGGACCACGAAGCCCTCTCCCGCGGCCACTCCCCCTGTCCGTCAACACGCGCTCGTTTATGTATGCGCGACGCTCTGCAGAGTTGCAGTGTTTTCACTGCGGCTGATTGCACTTTCCTCTAATTACAAGGTGGCTTGCTCAGGAGACGGTGAAGGCGCCAATGAAAGCAAGCTTTTTCTTACTATCTCTTTAATCTGTTCAATTTTACATGCCACACATGCACTCCTCTTTGTGTAAACTGGCCAAAACTAAAAGCAACAAGCATAATTACATGTCTGTGGATGATGCTCTGCTCTGCAGTGCTATTGAAAGTGCAAAAACAATATGAAGAGACTCCTGCATTCATGATCAGATTTTATTACCTTTTCCTGTTATTCAGCATGTCCTCATAAATCTATGTTTGTGTTTTACAGAAACTCCTCAACAGCAAACTATTTATGTCTCAGAATGCAAGATTTGTTTAAAAAATGAAAAATAGAAAGTGATGTAAACAGCAAAAAACAGTTTCCAGTGTAGGCTTTGGAAGCCACACTGTTGTGCTAGGCTAAAGAGGAGGTCTGTGTGGGCCCTGTTCCCTGTATGGGGCTAAATGCGCTTCTGTGCTATGATGATTCACTGACTCCAGCCTTCAGCAGGTGTAAACAGCACAGACGAGGCGTAAAAAAACGAAAACGCTCCCCGTGTGTCCTCCCCATGAGCTTCCGAGGGAGAGAGACAGAGCACCTGAACATTATCCTCACATCACTGGCTCATAAATTTCCCCTGACATATTCCACGGCAAGTGTAAATATGTTTTATATAACTGACTCGGGTATGAAGACGCTGCAGGAGAGTAAACTAGCTGTGAGCATTGCGTGATACTTAATAAAGAGGCCAACAACTGGTGCTATAGACCATGTAATCAGCATTGACAGAAAATTAAAGCAATGAGTTTCTGGTTCATGAGGCAAAGGAATGTTTTGAGGTGTGACTGTGTATTTATGCTTTCTAATCCCTATTCAAATTTTGAATTACCTGTGGCAAGAGTACTTTTGAGCCAAAGAGCCAACCTGTCAAGTGAAACTCTTTCATTTTCAATCTGCACACTGTGACTTATGTCACTTTTAAAAAAAGATTCTGAGATTCTGAAGAGGAAATTTTCTATTTTTATTTCTGTTTCCCATTTTCATAGAAGAAATCTCTGTTCACTGGAGTATGCAGGGGCGTCAACCACTTGAAAGCAAACTGAGACTAGTTTCGTGCATTTGTTTCACCATTGACAGTCACTGACATGTTTCTGCCCTTTTTCAACAAGGGCGGGCATACATTATACAAGTTGCGAGCTCCCGTTTGTTTTATTCAGATTGGGAAAAACGTTTGGTCGTAACGTTGCAACTCGCAAGGTATGAGGTACCATTACGAACCGATCCGACTGGTCTACTGGCTCTCGATCATTTTTTGCCATAGCAAAAAAATTTGGGCGCTGTCGGCTTGAATTCGTCTGGTGTAACACCATCTGATCTGGTCAGGAGCTCATGTAATCTATGCTATCATCCAAACTTTTGTCACAATCTGAACCTCGTTAAGTGGGAGAGGACATCCGAAATCCCAGTGTTGTAACCCGTGAGAAAATCGTATAATGTACACCTGCCCTAATAGAGCAATAAGAAGGACTTCAGATTAGCAGGACACAAGGAAAGAAAAAGATAACGAGAAACTGTGCAGATGCGTGTTTGACTGTGTGGAGTTACAGCTGGAATGTGTGTTTGACTGCACAGAGTAACAGCTGGAATGTGTGTTTGACTGCGCAGAGTTACAGCTGGAATGTGTGTTTGACTGCGCAGAGTAACAGCTGGAATGTGTGTTTGACTGCGCAGAGTTACAGCTGGAATGACCATTAGGCACCAGTACGCAGAGCTTTTAACCACAATGCATCATGTCTGCTGAGCACAGTGACCACATACCCCTGGGCTGAGGTGTGGTGATTGGATGGGGGAGGGAGGTGGCTGTTTTGGGGGGGGGGGGGGGGTCTCTGGCAGGCATCTGCTCAGGACCTCAGGTCCAAGCTTGGTGTCTCTCTCACCCTGGGCAAAGCTGACAAAATCAGAAGTGTCATCTCATTTTTTGTTCGTTTTTTTCATGTTGTTTCATGTTTTCCCCATTTCCTTTCTTGCGACCATGTTCACTGTTCAGAATGACCTACATCCATGTTAGCGATTGCACGATTTGGAATTCAGTTGAAATAGCCTAAATGTTTATTTTTTCTGTTGTTTTTTTTCCCTCAATTTGCTGAGCAATATTGTCAGTTAAGTTTAAGTTACTGAAATTAAACAAACAAATTGTGATTGTTTTTGTAAAAAATTGGCCGAGAAGTCCAAAATGGAACGATGCTAGTTGAATATTTTTTGGCACAAAATGAAACCAGGTCCCTTATGCTATCGTTCTCACTGACCCTGGTTCCAGAGATCCATGGGGTTTGGTGGGCAGGGATCACTGAGCCTGGCCCCGGAGAGCCACAGATTTTGGTGGATGTTGTCCTACACTTAGAATCTGAAGCCAATTTAGACCCAGTTGAGCTGAGGAAACTGTAATCAGCTACTTTAATGAATAAAATAAGTACCAAGTACCCAGAAAGACCAGCAGAATGGGGACCTCTTCTAAACCAGGGTTATCCCCCTGTCTCGGGTACAGTCAGAGGCCGGGTTAGTCCACTACACTGGACAGAGTCTGCAGGTGCTGCAGTGTCTCTCACGCTGTAGTAAAGACCCAAAGTCGGGTTCCCCAGGCCCTGTTTCAGCAGCGTCTTAGTAGTGCCCTGTCTCTCCTGCTCTGTGACCCGGCAGCGTGCTGACCGTAGACTGTTAAAGGCAAACGTGGACAAAGTGACTGTGACGTCATCCTCTGACTTTCCATGGGTTTGCGAAAAGCATTCTGAAGCCGCAGAAGGGCAGTTTTTGTGCCGCCATTTTGTATAAATTGGTGCCAGAGATTGCGTAGTAGTTAAAGGGGGGGACACTTATATGGTCATGAAGACTGGCCTGGGTCTGGGTCCACTAAGCACCTGAGATCCCCCCCATTGAGTGACAATGACACAAACTATCCCTTGAATGGCCCACAGAACATAAAAATATTGTCCAAATGACACAATCAGACTGACACATGAGGACATATTGCACAAAGAAAAAACACTTATTGGGACTACTTGTGGGAAAAAATGATTGACTTTGTATTTTCACTGCATTGGAACCATTGATTGAGACGGGTGGCTAAAAGCCCTGCACTGGCGCCAACCATGCTGTCGCCATGGAGTAATGTCTCTCAACAAGACCAGGAAGTGAGCTTCAACAGCGGGGCCCCTCCTGGCCCCTTGGTGCTGACTGATCAAAGGTCCCAAAGGCTGTCAGAGAGAGGAGCCAGTGCCTGCGGGGGCCCAAAAAGAGCCATACTTCTTTAGGGTACTAGGACTGAAGGACTCGCTCCCCCAATCCCCCCCCCATCTCCTCCCTTACCCCCCCTCCCCTCCCCCCCCCTCACCTCAGTGCCAGGTGATTAATTTAAGTGAGCGGTGATTGCCTTTCGGATCACCTCTGGAGCAGGGTCATCACACTGATGGGATTACGCAGGCGGGGGGCGTGTCAGAGTTCAGGCTGGGGCGTGTGTGCAGGAGGACACACGCTGTGAGTGAGTCCGCTCAGGGGCACACCGGAGATTAGATCCTCAATTTCACACACCGCGGAGAGCTGGCGAATCATCTCTGGGAGGGGAACCAGGGTGGGTGGGGTTAGGGTTAAGGGTGGGTGGGGAATGAGTTAGCGGTTGCACAGTCAGTGAACTGGTAAGAGCATGATCAACTGTTCATATTGAGTCAATCATGAAATTAGACCAAGACAAAACCTAACTCTTTCGATATATTTCACCGAAGAACTTGACTTAATTACAGTAGCTATAGGGAAAAAAATGTGTCATTCTTGGCCCATTAACAGCCTGGTTCTCTTGGGATGCATTGCATACATAAGCTAACCAGGCCCGTTTACTTTAGCAGCTTAGCATGAACAGAAAGGTTAAGATGTGGCTGCTAGCCCACGGGCGCTAGCTCCGTATCCACCACACCGTCCTGCCCAGACGGATCAGCTTGATTCTGCCAGGGCTCCAGCAGTTGTCTCTAAGATGGATGGGGTTTAAATAATTCCTGAACAGCCCAAAACTTCTGTCAGGCATGCAGTGAATAACCAGCATGCACTGCTACGCAAGACGAGAAAGACAAAATGTAAGCATGTTTCCCTCCCTGGCCCTCCCGTGGAAAGATTAATGCATGTGCAGGAGCAAGATAAGATAATGTACGTCATGCATCGATACTACAGATATATTGCACCCCCTGGATCAGTCTTGTGGTGGCTTATCATTGGTTAATCACAGAATCAATCATGTTGCTTTTGGCAGGTGGCCAAAAATATGTGGAAGGAAAGCATAAATTCGCCCCAGCTTGACACACGCTCCCATTCAGTGTGACAGTTTTTATCTGACAGCTACATTTCAATCAGCATATTAGAGTGACTGTGCATTGGAGTACTACAGCGTTCTTTCACTTCTGCCCAAAAAAATAAGACGAGTGTTTCCAAATAGCTTTTTGTTGTTTCAGTGAAAAATTAAAGAATCATGTGCGTATGAGATTAGCCTGGAGAGGGGCCTTATAAAAATTTTTGTTACTCATTCATTAACAATGATCATCAAAGGAAATACAGGAAGATAAAGTGTTTGTATAAATTGCTATCATTAAATACACTTTTGCTATTTGCTATTTCTTTTCAAATTTGAGTAACAAATTTGCGTAACAACTTTCCTACATTGAAGAAATTCACACTAAAGGAAGCGTAGCTTTTGGTTGCTACAGTTGTGTGTTTGTGAAGCGGCTCAGGTTGAGGATCTTGGTTAAAGATGCAACGGGAACTAAACACACGTCCACGTGGTTAAACACCTTGGCCGCCAGGCTACACTGAGCTTGCCTCAGGTGTCTGTGCGTGATTATTCTTATGAAACAAACCAAGAGTCCACTCGAGAGAATGACTAATGCATTTATATTACTTTTGCACTCATTCGAGCACCAGCGTGTGTCAGGAGCTTCACATGCCTAGCACACGTGTCGAAACGCCTGTGCATACGGTGTCTGAAATGTGCAAACTGACAAGGGGGAAGGCTCGCCTTTAATCCTGGCCTGGGGCAGCCTGCTCCAGCTGCTAAGACCGCTTCCCCCCCCCCCCTCCCCAATACTGAAACCTCCTCCAGAACATCCCACCCCCACCGCCAACCCCACCGACACAAACCTGGCCAAAACGATAGATAAGGCCCAAAGACAAGCCTGCATGATCCTGCCCAGGGGGGAGGGTCGACCGCCGCCTGCCTGCCTGGGGGGTATTGACTAGCGGCTTTCCCTTTTTGCCTTGGGATGAGCAGACAGACAGACCGTGGCTTGCTGTTTTTGGACTGCTGCCACGGGTAACCATGACTTCACGGAATTCGGTTACCTTCAGCAGTGTCCCAGAGTGCGCTTACAAGAGGTTCCCGTGTTCGCCGCTGCTGGCGTTGACCTCTGAGACAGAGAAGCCGCGTCTGAGGACGGGATGGGACCGGACTCGCACCGCGCAACCCGCGGCTGATTGGGGGAGGAGTCTGGGTAATTGCGTGGAGGTGATGCACTGAACTTTAAGGTCAGAGGTCATGTGGATCAGTAGGGGGGCGATGAGCGGTTGATAATCCGCTTTGTGTAATGACCCTGCTCCAAAAGTAAAGAGAAAGATAATCGCTGCTCGCTGGAATTAATCGTTCGCACGGAGGGAAGAGGAGGTCCTTCATAAAAAACTCTGTGGGGCACTGTTACCTGAACCAAAGTGGCAGAGAGGCAATGCGGCAGCAGGACGGTGGGCACATACAGGGCATAGGGCATGCGTGGGGCAGTCCTCAGTGATGCCCTCCAGCTCATTCCTCGCCACTCGCACCCCCCGGCCCGAAACCGCCCAAGACCCATGCCGCCAAATTTCCCAACTCTGTCCGAAGTTCACCTCAGTCTTCACCTTCGAGGAATGCGCTCTTTGCCCAAACAGAAAATGAGTGCCGGCTTTCAGGTGTGGCGGATTAGCCCTGTCACTCACGCTCGTACAAAGAGATCTATATCGCTGTTGCGTTTCACATACCGCTAAAAACACAGCAGAAATGGCGGATACATTCAGCGACTCCTCTCTGATCTTGAAGGCCACTGAAGACAATAACAGCATACATCCCTATGTCTGAACTCCAGGGCTCAACGAATGTAGCAGGTTTACAAAGTCACTGATTTGGGCTGTTCGTCTTTTGATCTCCCGATCAAAGCTATACATTTTTGGGAGATTACACTTAATTAGTGACGTGATTTAGTATTAAAATGACTGGCTGGCAATAGAGGATTGTAGACACAAATATTTCTCTTTTCCTTTGATTAATGTTTTGGAGTAAGCGTTCTGACCCTTTCTAATTAGGGGCAGTGACAGGCCATTTTTCAAAAAGGGTGCTCTTTGCGCCTCTCCTTAGGCGCCATGAAAGAGAGAAAACAAAGACAGAGTGATGTCAGAGGGAAGAGGAACCTCCTCTACGTTTTGTTGTCGAAAGGACGTGTATGACCTTCTCAAACATGCTGTTCTCTTTCCCCTCCCTGCAGCGGTCCCCCAAAGTTTTTAAGGGTTGAGTTTGAACATGACAGCACGCTTTAAAAAAAAAAAAAAACCTTTTTAATATATGGCTCTTTGGCCGCAGGGTTTGATGTTTGAGAAACTGTCGAAGGTGACACCGAAAGCAAGATGAATAAGCAAAAATCACGGATGCTTGCCTGGCAGTGACGGATTGCCTGAAAATTACCGTTTTCACGTACTGTGCGCGAACATTTGCATCCCCATTCACATTCACAAAAGTGTATCTAATATATACTTATGTATATGTGTATGCAGTCATGTGTACGTATGTGTGCTTTACTAGATTCTCAATACAGTCTAAATCTGAAAAGCTGAATCTTTACATGTGATTTCTACAGTTACGACTTAAACTGTAAGAGTGGGGCGATGTGGTATGTCATAAGTGCTTTCCCTCCTCGCGCCTGTAAAAAAAAAAACTGTAATTTCACTGAAAAATACTGTACAAAGCACTGCAATTTAATGTAATTAGAAGAAGGAGGGGTGACATTACAAAACCACAACACAAAACCACCCTCTTCACTGCGGGCTAACCTCCTCTGAAGAACCTTTTGGGTGGTTGCTTCATATCTGGAGAAAACTGACAGAACATTTCATCTTTTTTAAAATATTTTTTCATTTCATGTCTATTATGTTCCTCAGGCAAATACACGTGCCTGGCACCATTCAGAAGTTGTGAAATGGCTCATTTGGTTGTAATTTCTGAATGAAGAACATTCAGTAAGAGCCTATATATTACGATCCAATTATCAACAAGACAATTTTATAAAATGGTCAGGTCATGCACAAATCTGAAGGTGGAACAGAAGAAAATGTTCATACTGACTAGCAGCTATTGAGTAGTTGATATGAGTTGTCTATTCGTCCCTTCAAAGCCAAAACTGTGGAGTTCGAGTGCCTGAAAGTTGTGTTTTGAGCAATGTTTCACAAACCTGATGACCCACCATTTTATTTCCTTATCACTGGGCTCTTGGGGGATCAAATTAATATTGAAAACAATTTGCCATGGCTTAATTTTACTCGGCTGTTGGTTTGCTATATATAACTGCAGGAGATGTGTTTGTTCTACCTGATTAACTGAGTAATCAGCTGGAATGAAAAAGCACCTGTGTTTTGTAGTTGTCCATGACCATGAAATGCACTTTCGTACTTCGCTTTGGATAAAAGCGTCTGCCAAATACATGTAATATGTAATGTTGTGGTACATCCTCAGGACTCAGTCAGGGAGATGGCTGTGCAAGAGGAACTCTGCAGCGATGGAGAGCTGGCTCAGGAGCCTCTGCGTGTCTAGAAGAAGAGCACAGCCTCGGCGTTTCGGTTAAAATAAAAGGCCGCAGCGCTAGCTGTGCGCACACACAAGGAGATCACACTGTCCCCCTTTTTGCTGGAAATTCCTAAAAGTTCTATTATTTCCTGGCTGGAAGCCCCCGGAGGACCACCTGTATCAAAAATACAGCGTCTGGCCCGACTTGCTTTTCCCTGGGATGTAATTAAAGCACACAGACCATTTTGTTTCTCCCTTTCTCTGTCTCCCTCTCATTTCATTTCTGCTTATTTTATTTTTCACTTCCCTCCTCCCCCCTTTTCCCCAGTCTGCTACCCCTCCTTTCAAAGTAAGGTTTTCATTAACACCCCCCCCCCCCCCTCCCCTCACCACCACCACCACCACCACCACCACCACCCCACAGCCCCACCGAATATTTCAAGTGTCCATTGCAATGTATATTTTCAGTGCCCCGAAACAGAAGGAATTACTAAAATATACCAGATCCACACACCAATGCCATTTAAGCTGTGCTTCATAAACAAACAACAGGTGAAGAAAATAGATATGAAGAGGACTGGCATTGGAATGTCATGTGAGACAGACCACTCTTCTTCCCCGCAGAGAGGTGGAAATGCCCTTATACTATAATCTGCAGTCCATGATTAAAACCTGCTTCTTGGGATGTCTAGCCCTGAAAGCTTTTTTTTCTTTGTGTGCATGAAAAATACCAGTTTTGCAGTAAGTGTCCAGCTGATATTGGATCCTTTTGCTGCATAAATATCATGACATTGTACTCTAGCTTTTATTATTTAGCATTTTATGCTTACATTAATTACACATTTTAAATATTTATTAAATTACATTCCACTGCTTGCCAGGTTTGTTTTCTCTGTTGTTGATGGGCTTCTGCAGAGAATTTTAATATGGTTAATGTGAGTTGGTATGCACGCTTAGCAACACAGACCACGCTTAGCAACACAGAGCTGAGTGCAGAGCACGCTTAGCAACACAGAGCTCAGCGCAGAGCACACTTAGCAACACAGAGCACGCTTAGCAACACAGAGCTCAGCACAGAGCACACTTAGCAACACAGAGCTCAGCGTAGAGCACGCTTAGCAACACAGAGCTCAGCGCAGAGCACGCTTAGCAACACAGAGCTCAACACAGAGCACGCTTAGCGACACAGAGCTCAGCGCAGAGCACACTTAGCAACACAGAACATGCGTAGCAACACAGTGCAATGCATAGCAGCACAAAGTACGCGTAACAGCACAGAGCTCAGCACAGAGCACACTTAGAAACACAGAACACACTTAGCAACACAGAACATGCGTAGCAATACAGTGCAATGCATAGCAGCACAAAGTACACGTAACAGCACAGAGCTCAGCACAGAGCACACTTAGCAACACACAGTGCAGTGCATTTCACCCACAGCTCTCAGCTCAAAGTGCACCTTTCATCCAGCCCCAGGAACAAAGCACACGCATCCATCCGCCCTGCCCTCTGCTCACGCCCAGCCGTTCTGCAGGAAAAACGCTGGAGGGAAAGATATCTTTACATTCCTGAACCATGAGCTTGTATCCGACACTTACGTAAAGACAGCACTAACCACATTATAAATGTGTTACAGAGTGTTAGAGGGGCTCCTCTGTACAAATAATCTGACCATAAAAGCCCCCTGGGACATGTAAATGTGGATCTTTTTACTATAGACTATCTCTACACCTCTGCCCAAGTGGTACGCTTACAATGGGTGCTGTCATACATGCAAGTCACTTAATGCATACAGAGCCAAATTATTAGGATATGTAATATGTACAGCGCAGTTCGTAAGTATTTGGACAGTGACACCTTTTTGTTGTTGTTGCTTGGTACTCTAGCACATGGATTTGAATTGAAACAATGAAAGATTATATATATATATATATATATATATAAAACACTTAATGTGCCTGTCAATTATAAATATTTGTTCAAAATGTACATGTATTCAAACACCTTTTACATTTTATTTGTGAAGCATATTTTTTAATCACCATAAGTAAAATCATGAAAAATTCTGTCAACTACAAAGATGTCCAAATAACGGGATTTAATAAGAGCAGACAAAGACAAAAACAGACAAAAATGTTCAGCATTTAAATGGACTGAAACCAAGATCATAAAAACGGAGGACTTTAAAATTGAAAAAATGCTCAGATGAACAGATGCGTCTTGTGAATGACGGATGTAGGCAAAGTTTGGGGTGGACTGAATGGGAGGGGCTGGATACATAGAGCCACGCCCCAGAGTTCACGCCCCAGGCCCCTGCACAGCAGCCGCTGTGCCCCACTCCTGCATGTCCTCCGCTACCCCTGCCCACGCCCGCTAACGCAGCCCGTTCGCTAACAGACCCGGGAAGTTTCCGCCAGCTCAACTGATTTATCGCAGGATGTACAGAAGTTTGCTGCCAACATTTTGCAAATTTGCTTTACCATGATCAAGTGACCATTTATGTGCACGTTACTGGAGATCGTTTTATGTACCAAATGAATGCCAATAAAGTAAGGTGTGAGCGTGTGTGCTAAATGCTCAGAACATTTACTACATTTCCCATAGGGTAACCAACAACCCAGCCTCATAGAAAATGATAGGGTCATGAAAAAAAAAATTATGAGGATTTCGAGTGACTGCTTGGAAGAGCTTCAGCCTGTGCATAGGCCCATGTAGCCACACGTACAGAAGCTGTGCCTAATACAGACGGTGAATGGGGGCTCTACCTGTGGAGGCCTCATGGGAGAGAGAGATGTCCCTGCCTGTCACTCCCCTCAGATCTACACCCCAAAAACCTGAGCATTTCAAATGTCAGACGCCATTTTTATTCCTTTCCACAATCCCAGGATTTAGACTACAGTTTTGAGAAGAGAGAGATGGAAAACTGGCGCCATCTTCCTGAAAATAAGTGATCCTGTACATTAGTCAGACTGACTGCCATAAAATGAATAATAAAACAATTAAGCTACAGTATCCTGAAATTTGTTGGCCTAACTGAGGAATATGAAATACATCAAAGGAATGTGGAGTATCACAAGAGCAGGTATTTTGAATTAAAACAGATTTGTACTTACCTCAAAAAATCCCCACTCTAGAAATTGTCCTGTCAGAGAGAGAAATAACCGTGAAATTTCATTTTCAAACTGTCAAATGAAGGGATTAGTTCAGTTAGCAAGTCTGAAAAATGATGGACTTGACAGCAGTTTTCAAGCAAAAGCCAGGATATCACATCACTTTTATTTCTAAAGGCCTAGCTTTGAAGCTATTCTGCCTTAAAATAAATCTTCAGCATTCACACAAAGTAATGATTAATTCACCAACAATTAGCACAGAATTAGCAAGAGATTCATACTGCAATAAAGAGCCAAGCAATTACAGCAAACATTATATTCTAATATAATGTTGGGAAACCAAAATTACAGCTGCTTATGTTCATACAGTGAGAGAAATTAGATTGCAGATATGTCCTCCACATAGTGGTGCAATTATTATTATTTATGTATTTATGTTTAAATTAGCATATGCTACTGGCTAATATTTCTGTTATCTCATGAATTACCACATACCAAAGCTGATGTGTGCTTATTGTACCATTGTGTCACTACCTGAACAGAACACAACAGAACATTTTCAGCAATGCAGATTAAATGTGTGTCAAATGTATCACATTTTATTACACAATTTTTGTGAATATGTGGAGTGAAACTGAACTTGAATGTCTGATTTCTGTTTAGCATTTAATTAGCCAAAACTGTTCATTTCTCAATTGCAGTGAAGCATTTTGCACTTCTTTCTGTGTAAAGTGACACATTTTCATAATCACTTAAAATGCATGTCGAAGTGTTGATGGATCTGTGAAAATAGCGGACAAGAATCACTGCGCACAATTAGCAGCTCTGTCAGTCCTTTAATGTTTTACTTTCACAGTTCTGCAAAACTATACCAATAACAGGACGAGGGAGAAGTCAAACAGAAGAGTGCGATGCAGAAGGTAGGCATTTTAAACCTGATAAAGATGGCCGCCTGAATACGGCTGAGAGGGCAGGAGCGTATAGCCGGCTTCAGGCCATGTGACCACTGGAGCAGAAGGAAAGCCTCCTCTACAGATGCAGAGCCATGGCTCTCAACCCACAGGCCACGCCCAGCACACTGTGCTGACCAATAAAACCCATCTATTTTCCAGTCAACGTGGAAAAAACAAACAAAAAACATTTTTAACTGGCAGGAAAACACTTGGGATTTACTGGTCCACAAATTGGGCTGCTCGGCTAACTCAAGGGCAGGTTCTTCAGTCACACCCTGTGATCCCTCTAGTCTTTAAGTTTAACTGCTCACCATACACAGCAACACAAATACAGACCAGCTGTTTTTTTTTTAATTACAGGCACCTGCCCAATTTCAGATCGCAATTTGGGTTACAATAAATCCCGGAAACAACGGCATTATGAAGTGTTTCATGGGCTGAGTACTTCAGCCAGAGACATGGGAGAGGAAGGCAAGCCTGGAGACAGAAGATCTGGGAAGAAACCAAACCTGCAATAAAGCATTTATAACAAAAGAATGCAATTTAATTGATCATAGGAGCAAACGTATTGACGTAAGCTGTGAGAACTGACCTTGCCCTTAGTCTTAAGAGCTAGGAGATATTTATCGCATGGAAGCCTGTTGAGAGGTTCTGAGAGCTTGATGATGCGCGGGTCAAAGGTCAAAAGACAAAGGCAGTCAGAGTTCAGTCACAGATTCCACAGCTGACAAAGATTCAGTTTACTTTCATTTGGCCATGGGATATCCCTCTGCTTTTTCAATTTTTTATTATTATTTATTGGGACAAAGAAGTATACACGGCAACCCACCTGGTACAAGTTACATTTTCTTGAAATTTTGGGAAATAAATAGCTAATCTTTAACACAGAAACACAAAGTACCAAAAAAATAAGACATTATACAGGTACCAGGTGTGGATCAATTTGCCATATTTAAATATAACAAAAATTTATAACATTAAAAAAAAAAAAATTACTTTGGCAAAGAATGCTAATATGCCTCAAAGATACGGCCAAATTTGATTTAAAAAAAATCATTAAGAATTATTATAGCAAAGAGGATGTATAAAAAGAGGATGTCTTTCCCTTAAGGCACAGGTCTTACAATGGCCCTGCATAAAACTGCTAAAGTCATGTGATTCAATATAATCGAAGTCCAAAACTATATACACACACATACAGTACGCATAGACTTTCCCAGCGATCTGTTTACATCTTTCCCTTCTTTCTTCATTGGGTTTCAAGTCAAGTAATGATAATGCCAGTGTGTCCATACATGTGAGATTCCTTAGATTAGCGTACAAGGTTAAGATTAATCTGTGCGTTATGTCTGTCTTCGAGGCCACACAATGAGAAGCCATAACAGACGCATCAGAGGACTAGCAGCGCTGGCGTTTCCCCGTACGCTTACTGCCTCCCTATAAAGGAAACCACACTATTAAAACAAAACAGAATCCTTGACTGGAACTTCTTTTTTCCATCAAATCCCGGCCTGTAGTTCACCTCCAAGACAGCAGGGGGCACTGTGTTCAGAAGCCGGTGGTGTCTCCGTACTGTTTGTTCCATTGCGCATACATGCTGAGAGTCTGTGGGCTCACGCTACGCTTGATCTTCTTCAGAGACTCCAGAAAGTCTGAGAGCTTTATGTTCCGTACCTACAGAGGACAAAAAAAACATATCATCGGCTAACAGCCACCAAAAGAGCCGTAAGTATGCATACACTGGTGATTCAGATACAGCGCTCTATTAAAAAGAATGTACACATTGTGGAAAATGAGAGGTGACAGCTTTTCTCTGTCCATCAAACCAGATCAAAGTATTTTATTCTCTTCGCCACGGAAACTACAGAACTAAGATAAAATGGACATCCCACCAGATTGTGTGAAGTGACATACGCTTACCTCATTGGCTGCCATGTTCTTTACTTGTTCTGGTCGGAGCTCTGGGGGGAAATTAAAAAGGCATTATCATGGGGGCATGACTTTCTCTTGTTTTCAAAATGTAGGAAAAATCCAGCACAGCGGGGTTTTCGGTCTAATAGACACGTTTCCTATGTGTGACTCATGGGCATTTGTTTCGTGTTGCTTTGTCAATCAGGTCCAGTGTAACAACCTTTCAAAATTGAAAGCTGTAAAACAGTACTTTGCTGCAGTGCTATAGCGCCACCATGTGGTCAACAAAGTTTGCCATTTTTCCCTGAACCCCTACAAGTTTTGCCATTTCACTCATTATGTCCACAAGCGGACATAAACTACAATGATGTCATATTAGGATGTGTAGTTCATGTAAAGAAAAGACAGACCAAAAAGGTTTATTTGTATACAAAATCTAAACATGAACAATTTATGAAAGACTTCATGCAAATACATTTGCTCTTTTTCCTCTTTCAAGGGTCACTAGTTTGAGCAAAGGTTTACTCATGCAGAAACATATGGTAGACCTAGAATAAGCACCACACAACACCGAAAGTCTTTGCTCTCAGAACACTGAAACTACTTTGCCTCAAATGAAGCTTTTACATTTACCTGCTTAACTGATTTTTTAAAAAAGATACACACGATGCAGCCCTTGAAGCCAAAGTCAGAAAGTCACAGGACCAAAACACGGAAGAAATAAAATAAAATACAGCAAATATCTCTATGCACAGCAAACTCCAGCCTCGCTCTTCTCTCCCAAGCACCTCACCTCTGATTGGCCCCAGAGCGGCGTCTTTAGCCAATGAAGTCAGTCGCTCCCTGAATAGCCCTCTGTCAGTCTGAAAAAAATAATATCACAGAATCACCCAAAGTTACTCAGATCAGAGGCATTCTGTTTGAGACTTGACTAAGCTTCAACCCTTCAGGGAAAATAGTGTGATAACAGCAGCGAGGCTTACTCTGGAGATCAACAAGTTTAGTAATGCCTACACATCCAGTCACAAAACTTGTCTTAAATTATTCTTACTTTTGTTCTTAAAACTGTTCCTACGAAAAAACCATGAGATTCATGACACCAGCAGGCCTTTGTTTCTGTGCATATCCCAGGTGTACGAGATTATGAATGCTGGCTGTTTGTAAATTTTATGCGCAACACTGTTCACGTGATTAGCACAAGGAAACAAGGAAACATAAACACATACAGATTCCTACACGCAGTTTACAATCAAATATGATCGTACGCATGTTTCGTGAATGAGGCCCAATGAGTCTTCTGAAGCTATGACTCCATGTTCAGAAACTCACTTGGCCAGGTGGGCCAGATCCTTCTGGCTCAGAGGATTCCCGTGCTTCCCCAGGAGGTTCTTCAGCAGACTGAAGCGGGTCTGAAAACAAACGCAGACGCATCTTTCGTTTTTCTCTGAGAGCGCGTTCGCATTTTGACTAAGTTTTACCGCTACGCTACACGGCACATTGAGACGGTGACTGCTGAGTGCGCTTCCTGGAATATCTCTGAGCGGAAGACAAATTTTGCGGTATGACTACATCACTGCTGTGGTATGGCGTCAGAGCGCACACGCACAGGGGAAAGAAGGCCAGAATGTGACGTACGCACCTCTTCCGACGGCAGAGTCACGTACACCCTTTTTGCGAATCGCCTGCAGAGGGGACACGTCATCGCACATGTGATTCAGACAGAACTGACCAATCCCAGCCTGAGTCCTCATAATTTTATAATCAAGCAGAGCCGAACATCGCCCTCTGGTGGAATAAGAGTTAACAGCTCCCCGGCCAGGTACAGGAAGTGTTGCCTGCTGGCAGTGGGACGGTGAGCACACAGGTGATACGCTACCTGAGCACGGCCTCGTCCAGCTCCTGCGGCCTGTTGGTGGCGCCCATCACCAGCACCCTGTCGTCTCCTCCTGACTGCACCTGCCAATGAGGGACCGCCGTTACCCAGAGCGTACATTACAGCAGGAAACTTGTCTTAAACTTGTCACAGGCAAACACAAGCACACACACACACACACCGACACCGCCAACGGTCACCCACACACGCCAATCTTACCCCATCAAACTCCACCAGGAATTCTGTTTTCAGCCTCCTCGTGGAGTCATGCTCCCCCTCCTTCCTCTCACAGAGAAGACTGTCGACTTCGTCTGATGGGTTCAGGGGTCGGGGTCGGGAGTGCAAGAGGGGGAGGAGAAGAAGGAGGAGAAGAAGAATCGCCTCATCAGAGTGCTGCATTTAGACAGCCACAACACCAGAGGGCGACAGAGAGAGCCAAAAGTCTTACCTATGAAGATTACGGAGGGCTGCAGCTCTCTGGCCACAGAGAACAAGGCCCGCACCAGCTTCTCCCCCTCACCCACCTGGGGGGCAGAGGAAACTCAGGGGGAGCAACACCAACAGCAACAGGAGAAATGGCGTAGCCAGCTACCATTACTTACTGAACCAAAACAATTGTGGCTGCTAAGAAAGAGCAGCAACACCCAAAGAAGCTCTCTCCCATCTCTAGGGAAGGTCATTAGCTTAAGATGTTACTTACATACTTAGAGGTCAAGGTGGCAGCGCTGATGTTAAAAAATGTAGCATTGGATTCCATGGCCACAGCTTTGGCCTGTTCGAGAAAGAAAAAAGATCAACATTAAAAAGATGCTTGTGTAAGCACTACAGCTACACATGTCCACGAGTCCAAATCAGCCTTCCTTAAGCTCTTTAAGCTGCACAAGCATGCAGGCGTTATGGGCCTCATCTCCAGGTGCGACATGAGAGGGTTTCGGCACTTTGAGGAAATAAGACTCCTGTTCCTCAGCTCAGTGTGGCTACGGGCTCTTTTAAGGAGTAACATTAGTGAGGTGGCGGCAGCGGTGCCAGGTCGTGAGCGAGCGCTGGGCGTCCATCATCATCATCGTCCTGACGGGTGGAACTCTACCAGCGCGACTCAGCTCCTGACATGTGGAACTCTACCAGCGCGACTCAGCTCCTGACGGGTGGAACTCTACCAGCGCGACTCAGCTCCTGACAGGTGGAACTCTACCAGTGTGACTCAGCTCCTGACAGGTGGAACTCTATCTGCGTGACTCAGCTCCTGACAGGTGGAACTCTATCTGCGTGACTCAGCTCCTGACAGGTGGAACTCTATCTGCGTGACTCAGCTCCTGACAGGTGGAACTCTATCTGCGTGACTCAGCTCCCGACAGGTGGAACTCTATCTGCGTGACTCAGCTCCCGACAGGTGGAACTCTATCTGCGTGACTCAGCTCCTGACAGGTGGAACTCTATCTGCGTGACTCAGCTCCTGACAGGTGGAACTCTATCTGCGCGACTCAGCTCCTGACAGGTGGAACTCTATCTGCGTGACTCAGCTCCCCGCCGTGGCGAGTTCCCGGCGCCCGGCCGTGACTCACCAGCATGGTCTTCCCGTTCCCGGGGGGGCCGAAGAGGAGCAGGCCGCGTGCCGGAGCCCTGAGGCCGGTGAACAGCTGCGGAGAAACACCACGTTTACCCTGGTACTTACACAGCGTTTACCACTCCCCCACCCCCCCAACCCCAGCACAGCCCTGCAGTGACTGACACACTGTACAAACAGTAGGCCCTGTTGACTGTGACTACCCCAGTACTTTTCCACTGCTTCCCAGCAATACATCTCTGTCTGGTCCGCAGTTCATGTCATTTCATCAAGCTAAAAGGCCGGGGAATCAGGTCCCCATAAAAGCTACTCTACATGAATCTGTCCTCAATTCATGCATTTTCGCCTCTCTGTGATCATTAAATGAGTTGTGTTAAATTGCTGAATTGCTAATCTACTCTGATACTAGCCCCTGTTACCTTTTCTACATGTTCCAAATACATTAACATGGGTTTAATTTCAGGTTGATTAATAATGCACTGTAGTTATCTTACGCTTAAACCTCCCTTTAATGATTCAGTTTTGCTGCTTCTCATTTCCTCATGTCCCAGCTAAGCGCTTTAATAACAGAATCATAAATGCATCTATTTTTCTCTTTCGTTTGCTTCTGTCTGGATCGCGTCTGACCTCAGGTCTGAGGGCGGGGAGGATGACGATCTCCTGCAGGGCCTGTTTGGCCAGGTCCTGTCCCGCAACGTCCTCGAAGCGCACCATGACCCCGCTGAAAGAGAGAGAGAGACCGACAGGCCGTCACGCTCACTGGGGCCAGCGGGGGGCGCCGCTTCGACCGCACCACAGAGCCCGGCTGCCCCCTCACCTGTCCACGATCTCGTTCAGGATGAGGTTGGCCAGCTTGCTGTCCACATTCTTGAAGTTCTTCATGTCCCGGACCCTGGCGCCGGCGGTGGCAGCGGGTCTGCCGTTCCGTCCGTTGGCGGCTTTAGCGGAAACCTGTCGAGAGAACAAATCGGCGTTCGACAGAAAGCGTTTTTAAGAGACACTTTCTCCTCTCTAGGTGCTACTCTGAATCAGACCTGGGTCAAACAGGCATTTGTTTTAGATTCAAATACTTTTCTGTGCTCTGTTGATCCTGCCTGGTGTAGCTGAGCCTGTCAATATGACCAGAAGGCGGGGTTTGCACTTTCTGAGACTATTTCATTGGTTCCAATACACCAGACAAGATAAGTAAAGCATAGAAAAGTATTTGAATCCAAAACAAATACATATTTCACCCAGGTCTGATTGCAGAGCACTGCTGCAGAGTTAAACGGGTGGTGGATTGTATTTGTGAATGAGTTCCCTTTGCTGAATTTGGCCGTTCGCGTTTCAGTTCTGTACGGACGCTACCTTTCCACCGCCGGGGTCCTGGGAGGCCGGCCTGGCAGGGTTGGAGCCGGGTGAGCCCCTGTGTGCGGGGCGGGGGTGTCCAGGCAGGCTGCTCGGGAAGGTCTTGGGTACGGTCTTAGGCCGAGGAGGAGCGTGGCTCGAAGGAGGCTGAGGATCCTTCTTTTTGGGAACTGTTGTTCTGTTGTCTGCCAAGAGCAGGAGAAAAGCAACTGATCTCTGCGCTTCCAGATTCTGATGGACTGCGACTGTGTTTCAGAAGAGGAGTAGGCCAGGTTTAATTACGCTCGTTATCTTCCACAACACAACAGAGGACGTCTGTTTTTCTTTCTTTCTATCCTTCAGACCTCATCTGCACAGAAATGTTTCTGCACGCGGAGCACAACATCGATCTCCAAATTGATCCAGTTTGTTTCTCTAGCGCCTGGAGACAGCGTGACCGACCAGAACGATCTGCATCACGGACTGAACGGACAGAGCAAACAGATCAAACCCTGAAACCCGAATCACGAGTCTCACATGAACACTGCACGTCATTCAATACACTGTCAATGTTTTTTTACAGCAAACATATACAATGAATTATACACCAGTTATACTTATACCTCCAATGAATTATCATCTAGCACAAACATTAGACTAACCTTAGACTAAAAATGAGTGAAAACACCTCTAGTGTTGGAATGTCAGGAATAATATATTCTTTTTTATTATCTCTCTGCTTCTGTCTGCTGATAGACTTGCATTGAGTATTGATAATCACTGGAGCACCATTTCTCACAAGGGCTTCTCCTACAACTCATCTCCACCTTCAAACTGTGATACCTCTGTGTCAGACGCATGACAGTGAGCAATATCTTTCTCAATCACACACACACACACACACGCACACGCACACACACACTGTTCAGAGCCATTGGGCAGCACTGTACTGTACCACAGGCACATTATTAACCCTTTAAGATGTAAGATCACAAATACGTGTTTAGAATGTTAACTGAACATTCAATTCTGTATTCAATTCTGCGCTAAATAGAAATAGAACTAAATAGAAACTATTAACATGTATAAATTCCCTGTACAGTCATTTCAAATGCCATCAAAACAGTCTTGGGAATGTTATTTTTAACACTACTAACATCAATCTCAATTCCTCACAGTGAATTTATATGGTTGTCACTACACTGAAGAGTATAAATTAGGCTCTTTGAGAGAAGGTTTGAATCTTAAGCCATCTGCCCAGTGGTGAGTACATGCTGTTGAAGTACAGCAGACATATACATAGCTGTAGCAGTTGTCAAAGATTTGTGCCTGATACACCTTGATGGAGAGCAGGATGATGTTAACGTTAGGGCTGATCAATTTCACTTCCTGTGTTTTGGGAATTTCAGCAAATGCGAACATTTCACTTAAAAGTTTTTTGTGATGAATATATTTAAAGTATATGGCTCATCAGGTGCTTTTCCAACATGACCTATGCGTTAATCCAGGTTTGCCATAACGCTATACAGCCGTAATGCTCAGCAACATAATCAATGCAAGGAACTTATTGGTCTAGAGAATATAGCCTAAAGAAATTAATGCAATTGTCTGTGGACAGTTGGTGGCTAAGTAGTTACTTTCCTGTTTAATTAAAAAAGAATAAAAGATGGGATGACAAGAGGCATTACATATGTCATGCTCTTTCTCTCTTCCTATTTCATTCTTAACCTCTCTATTTCTCCCTCTTGCCATCTCACTCTCAGCTTCTCTCTTTCTACTTCCCTCTATTTCTCACTCTCTCTTTCTAGCCTTTTCACCATTTTTTTCTTTCTCACTCTATTTCCTTCCTTGCTTTCTTACTTTCAGTTTTTCTTTTTCTCTTTCTTGCATTCTTTTAGCTGTATCTTGCTCTCAGAACCTCCCTTTCTTACAATCTTTCTTTCTATTTCTCTTTCTTACACTCACTTCATCTCTCTAAATCACAGGAGCGCGGGGCCAGAAAGCAGGGCCAGGGCGTTTTGGGCCCCTCTGATCCCCGGGTCCCAGGTACCCACCTGGAGGCAGGACAGCGCTGGGGGGCAGGTTTTCCACACTGCCGTCTCCCAGACCCGAACCCAACAGCTTAGCTGCGGAGTTAACGAGACAACGAAACAAAGCTGAAGAAATGAAGAAGGCACAAGCACTGAGAGTGTAAGAGTGACACTGAAAGTGTAAGAGTGAGGTGAAACACAGGCAGAACGGGCAGCAGATCTGTCAGAGAGACAGATGCACAAACAGTGCTTGGGTCATGTGACTGAGGCGGGGAGCGCAGTTTTCATCAGATACACAAGAGCAGGAGATGCAGTGCGTTAGCAGGACTAGTAGGAACAGCAGCAACAGCAGTGCATGCACACACGCATACATACGCGCACACACACACATACACGTACGCACACACACACACGTGCGCACAAACTCACAAACATGCATGCACACATTCACACACACAAGCATGCAGTGATCTAAAGCACAATAATGTCAAACTGAACTGAAAGTCTAAACCTACAGTACAACTGGAAATGACTCCGATCTCCTGGAGTAGCCTCTGCCACTATCAAGTGCATTTTCATCAGCTTTCTGTACTTGAGTTTGGCATCAGGCAGCTTTTCTCTAGTGACTGAGCTAAACCCATTTTTCCCCCTTCAGATCTCATACTGGGCCTCACAAAACTGAGAAGAAACCAGTGATCACACTGATTTCACTCTAAATGCCATATGTTCACTGTTTAAAACCCTGCCGTCCGTGACAGGTGGTTCCCCGACACAAAAACATTCATAACTGACATGAGAAATTCACAGGTACTGCGAGCGTCGCGAATGTAACTGAGAAAAACGTCTGACAGTAATAATCGAGCCCAGCAGGACGCTAGTGAAGGAGGCACATTAACTTCAGCACAGCATTCACCCAGCGTACGCTAGCACGCTAGCCCAGCTCACCCAAAAGCTGCAGCCGATCTGTGGCCATCTTCAGGTTGGTGGCCATCTTGGCCTGGAGCCGTTTGGCCCTTTCTTGCTGCTCTCCTGTGAAAACACACCAGCATTAACAGCCTGCTACAGGCTTACAAACGAGCTCCGACTAGAGAAGAAGAGGGATGGGTAAAGACCTAGTGAAGAAGACTTCAAAACAAGGGAGAACCGGGAGTCAGTTGGCCAACATGGAGAAATCATAACCGTCTGAATATGAATCATGAAGGAAATTAGCGATAGCACTGGAACAGTGTATAGGCATTACAGTGCGCGGTTCACCTTGTCCTGCGATTGGAATGGCAATGCCCTTCTCCAGCTCTGCAATGCCCTTCTGGTACCACTGGACTGCCTGCTCCTTGTGACCTGGATGCAAAAGATCAGCAAATCAGTGACACGAATCCATTCATGAATGTATCAATGAATCAGCAAATCAGTGACTGAATGAATGAATGCCTCGCTCACTAACATTCTTAGAATGTTACCTTAGAACTGGCATCTACAACAATATTAAACAGTAATAAACAGCAATAAACAAGAATAAATTAAAAAATGCTAATTATAAAAGCAGCAACAGATTATTCATTACATAATTTGCCTCATATTATCCATAACAATCTAATAAGGTATTTACCAATTAAATTCCCAAGGGCAGAAAATAAGATTTCCTCATCATTAAACAGGAAAACAGTAGCTTATTTTCACTCAAACACTCTCACCCGGCCTACTTGCAGTTTTGGAGCTAGAAAACTATCTGGTGCTTTCACTTCAAGAAACAGTGCATGTGGATTACGGTTATCCTTAACGAAACTTTCATGATGAAGCTTTAGCATGGCAGCTTTGCTCACACAAATCAGAAACGCAGACGCACGCTGCTCCAGCCCTAATTATAGGCTAACCAGCTGGCATGGTGGCCCACTGGAAACCAGATACCTAGAAAAGAAACTTCATCTGCTCAGTCATTTAAGGGATTCCAACCAGGCATGCGTTGTGCAAAACCGTCAAATCTCCTTCAAGTTCAGCTCCCGAGCTCTGACGCTCTTGCTAGTATAGCCAGTCCATTCAGTCTCTCCTGCCCTATGCTGCTTGTCAGGTAGTTCCTGATTTATTTTAATTTGGAAAAACAGGCACTCCGCTGTTGCGACTCTGACAGGCAATGTCACAAGCAGTGAAGTAGACTGTGCCTGAGCTGGCCTGTGCCTCATCGGTCTGTGCCTGAGCCGGTCTCTGCCTGACCGGACTGTGTCTGAGCTGGACTGTGCCTGACCGGACTGTGTCTGAGCTGGTCTGTGCTTGGCCGGACAGTGCCCAAGCGGGACTGTGTCTGAGCCGGTCTGTGCCTAAGCTGGACTGTGCCTGAGCTGGTCTGTGCTTGACCGGACTGTGTCTGAGCCGGTCTGTGTGATGGAGGGAGAGAGCACAGGAGCACAGCTGTGAGAGCTAAACCCAGCTGCTTTCTGTCATGGTTCTGTGTTTTCCTGTCTGTGTTTCCTTGTTGGGCCGCCAGATGGCGGCACTTCTGGTTTGTGTCCTGCTTGTTCCATGTTAATTGTATCATTGGTTTCAATTATTCCATTGGCTGTCTCGTTCTCCCTTCCCTCTCTGTGGCCTGATTATTCATTGTGCCCTCCTGTGTCTCGTCAGTGTCTGTATATAAGTTTCCCTTCCCCTGGACTCAGGTGCTGGATCCTTGATTGTCTGTTCATGCCTCCGCTCTTGTTCTTGACCCGTATGTTCCTGCCCAGGTTCTGTTTCCCCTTGCGTTTGGACTTTTGGATTTTCTGGTTTCCTGGTTTTGTGTTTGTGAAGGTTGCCCTGCGAGGCTTTTTGTTCCCTTGTCCCCTTTTGTTGTAAGTAAAGTCTTGTTTCTTTCATACCTGTTGGAGTTTTGAGTTTTTTTCCCTGCACTCCGCATTTGGGTCCTGACCCTCCACTATACACCCTGACAGCTTTCATCTCTAAGGGTCCCCATGAGACAGAGGAGGAGCCTGTCCAGTGCTACTAATATTTAATCAAACTCCAGCTGTCTGTACAGGGCAAATTCAAGTCACTGCGGGAGATTATTATTGAAAAATTCCAACAATGCCAACGAGATTAAGAAATATAGGCTAATAAAGACAATAGATTATCATTGACTATTTTAAGCACTTTACTTCCCCAAGGAGCACGTGGGGTATATTGCAAAACTCTCCCTGATATGACAGGCCTCGTTATGATTAACCGTTTCGTACAGTTAACTGTACGGAAGCAAAATTAGCTTCCTAGATTTTACTGCTCATAGTAAAATGAAACCAAGGGGTGAAATACACAAGCACTTGGCGTCCTTATTCATATCATTCAGCAATTTGGAATTTCACGGTGAGAAGTGACTTGATATCAGTTGAAGATAGAATGCCCTTTCAGGCCTGTGTTTAGCTATGTTAAATAGCGGTCATTTATACAGCGGAGCTATGTACCATATATTTTACATGGCATGCATGCACGTCGTACAACAAAACAGCTGTTCTCCGCCTTTTGAAGGTGGGAAATACATAGTGTCAACGTTCTTAGATTACCTTTGTCATCTTCGTCAATCTTAAGGGCCACTGATATGTACTCGAATGCCTGTTTGTGATGGTTCCTGATGCGCTCGCCGTTGTCGTCGTAATCTTTATCGGCCGAGTCCGCAGCTCTTTTGACTTTGGCCGCCATGACTCGGAAAAGCTGCTCACGCACCCAAGCAAACAGAATTCCCAAATATAAGGTGAAATCTCGGCACAACACGAACACGGCAAGTAACAGTGGATTCAGGAAGCAGTAGTACAAATTCCAGTTGTGTTGTTGTGACACCTGATCGGGGACGTCACACGTAATGGGACCAGCTGAAGCTTTCGTTTTTCTGTTTCTTCCGTTTGCAGAACTCATTCACTTGCTTTACCGTCGAATCCATAACATGGCTAGCAAGCCAGCTTGTTGATCTGTGATACAGTACGTATTCCACTACGCCTACATTACCTAAATTACCAATTTAATCAGCTAGGTAGCTGACCGGTAGACGAACACATTGACAGCTACAAGGGGCGGTATCTTTGCGTGGATCACAAAATAAAAATGGAGGGTGACAGTTTGACCACGCATGCGTAGTGTTGGGGCTTCTCGCCCAGATGTTGAACATTTTCCTAGCCAGTTGTTCTTTAGGCAAAGGCCCACCGTAATAGCGTTTCATTAATCTCTTTTAAATACGTACGTGACATGTGGATAGCAATCTAACAAAATAAACAAATACATAATTTGTAATATCAATTAATGTCTGTAAATGCATATTTGTTCGTTTACATTGCCGTCTCACTCTACAAGGAACTTTCCTATACAAACATTAAGAAGCACAGGACACTTTAAACAACGTACCACATTAGTATGGAATCAAGGTGGAATAGATTACTTTCCACATTGGAGATTAATAATCTTAATTATACTTTCTATGAACAGGAGGATTGTGATGGTGAATATGAATCTGAACAGAAACAATATCATTTTTTTTAAAACGGGCAATTTTACATTTCTTTTGAATCAGGAAATCTCACTGTGGTGAGAATACGGAAATGTTTTGCGAGAGAAACCTGTGAGGAAAGCAACGGTATTACAGGGGGTATGGGGGTTCTGGTGGTGTTGGAGGTAGTGACTGCGGACCTGTTTGCCTCTGCTCTCCCATTGAGATATAGAATCTGTTTTAGAGGAATGCATGCATTTATTAAACAAACTGGATTATGGTGCATGATATAATCCTCATCCAGTTAGGATCAAAGGGGTTCATAAACCTAATTAATAGGACAGACTGTAGTAGTATGGAGAGTATATGAATTATTATGTTATTTCTGTTGGCACCCAGTCAGAAGGGGAGCAAAGAGATGAATTTACTTGCTGTCTTGTAAGCAATCCTGCAGAGCAGGCCGTCCAAAATGGACCCACAGCAAATAATAAATAAATAAATAAATAAATAACAGTCAAGGATATATTGCTCCCATATTCCATAAATTACACAGTTAGACAATTAAACTTAGATTTAAAAAAAAAAAAAAAGCCTGATTTACACATCAGTTGTAATATTTAGATCACTGTATAATATTTATTTAATATTTATACTGTGCTAAATAAGTGGGTCTGATTTAGATCCATGATGCAGTGAGATCATGATTTAGACTTCCAAGGTCAATTGCAATGAGCTTCAGTGGAGTTTCAACAGCAGATTTAAACCTTTAGACCACATCACTGTATTATTACTGGAACGTCTATCCAAATCTGTGAAATAAGGATTAGTTGTTCCAGTTGTAATACAGTTATGTGATCTGGGGGTTTAAACCTGAGGTTTAAACTCCAGGTAAGCACACTGCAATTTACACCCAAATACCAGTGTGTTCCATTCCTACGGAACTGAAGACTTGCACAATCAGTAGTGATCTAGCCTTTTGTGCTTCTATAGTACCCATACCTTAATGGAGTTTGCAACTTGCATTTAAATAACTACAGATGATGTAAATACATCCCAAAAAGTACAATAGATTTTTTTTCTCTCTTTTTTTTTTATTTAATTAAATGAGATGCACAGTTCTCACACTTATTCTTACAACTATTTCACAAGAAATCCATACACAATATGCCAGATCGCCAGGGGGAACTAGAACCAAAAACATACTTAAAAAAATACAAAAATAAATCATAAAAAGATTTCATATGTAATGCATCCATTTAGGCTACAGTCTTTATAGCCTTCTTATTAGTGCACGATTGGGATGGCAGGTATACCTCGGTGGGGCATGCTCCATACTTGTACAGAACCGAGAGTTCTGCACTTCGCAGTGTTTCCTGAAAACGTAAGTTCGAAAGACCACGTTCTCTTCAGATGATAAGATGAAAAAGCAGAGGGCCAAGTTACATTAAATATTTTACGAAACATTTGCGATCATTGCATTGGAATGCACCTTATTTAATTTGTCTGAACTAAGATAGCCAATGTTGTTTGTTGTAACTTGTCCTCATTTTAATATCAATAATTTTAACGGCAGGCTTTGATTTTTCGATTTGTAATTAATGACGTATAGACAGTGCTTTGTATGTGCGAGTAACTTGGCATTTTTGCACGTTCACAACGTGTTTTTGTTGAGCTTTTACATATTATTCAGATATTTTAAGGAAGATGCTTCCAGTCTTTGAACAATATGAAATTTGAAGCTATGAACCATACTTCCGGTTCGAGCAACTAACCAATTAGATAGCTCTAACAGTTTACAATGTTGCAATTGGTTGGTTAGGTTTTCGTACAGCGCTAAAAGTCCACATCAAAGAGCCATGGCGGACGGTATGTAAAAGCATGTATAACTTGGGGATCTGACTTATGTTTTCACGTGTAAAAATGACTTTGAGCTTAGACACATTTTATTAAATATCGTAATATAGAACATCGAAAGCATTTTATCGACTTGTTTTGTGTCGTACTGGTTGTAATGACGTGTATTGTCTATTGTCTGTGGGTGTCTCTTGGCTTTGCTTTTGAATGAATGAAACACCAAATACTGGCCAGTTCGTTAAGTGGCTCATGCAATTTGTCCAGCTAACACATAGCTTGTTAGTTGTATACATTTAGCTGCCCTACTAACAATCATAGGAATGAGCATTAAAAATTTCAGAATGCATCCTCTTTGTTGCCACAATCACTCGTCTCCGTTTAGCTAACGCTAGCCCCAACTAGGTACATACTTAAATCAACATCGTTACAGTAACGATAGTCTACTTTTACTCCCATTTACGGCACTGATAACACATTTCTAGACAACGAGACAGATGGACTAACTAGCAACATGGACAGATTACATAAAATACTCATTATTCTGTAGAAAAAGAAGCCCGCCAACCTGCGACATTAGTTTTCCTATAGAACAATAATAATCACCACAAGCTAGTAATACTATGATAGGGCGTCTATAGACCTACTTTATGTTTACTAACGTCAGTTGTAACCAGGTTATTTATGTATCTGTTGCCATGCATTTTCTTTATTCTTGGTAGCTAATTGACGTTTATTTTACTTTGATGAACGATCTATCCCTTTTAACTGTAGATCACACCGATGCAGAGCAAGGCGTGGAGGGGCACACACCAGTAAGTTTAAAATGTTAGCCAGCAAGCAAATGCTACCGCCTTCTCCTTGGCTTGCAGTTTGTAGCTGTTACAACGATAATCATATTTAGTTTTTCACCAAAGGTTGAACATCAACATCAGCACGCAGACTATGGTCTCGGTGAAAATGTCCAGGTAATTACCCCTGCCTCGGCAGTGACAGTAATAAAAAAGTGAAATTGTTAAGGTTGTGTTCACATTGGTTCCTTCCCCTGTCGCTTCAGAGAACTGTGGAAAATGAAAAAACCAACGCAGACAAGGCTTCCAAACAAAAGGTGGACCTACAGTCGCTTCCCACACGTGCATATTTAGACCAGACGGTGGTGCCAATCCTTCTACAGTCTCTCTCGGTTCTTGCCAAGGAAAGGTATTTACAACTGGTCTTGACTCCTACTTGACTACAATAATCTAGTTCTTCCACCGTTGTTCTGTTGCAGTTGATATGGTTGGATAACGTTTTAATTAAATGTGTACACTATTTTCTTGTAGACCGCAAAATCCTATCGAGTTTTTAGCTGCGCATCTTCTCAAGAACAAGTCACAATATGAAGATCGAAATTAGCATCAGAGGAGCCGGGGCACACACAACTAAGAGGCTGTATTATGACATTTTCTTTTTAATTGCATTTCTGTGTTGCACTGATATTTGTTGTGTTTTCTTAAAGTAGTTTCTGTTGAAGATTTTTTTCCCACCTTTTTTTCGTCAGCTGAATATAGGATCATCAAGATGCGTACACTTAAGGGAACTGTATTGCTGAGAAAATGTCAATTTAATTTACAACGATTTTCAAATGCAGCTGGTATAATGCGTCCTCGTGTATTTCCATTGCATCACGATTTAACTTAATTTACTCATACATTGACTAACAGCGCGGATTCTGGATGTGTATGTGCGTATATGGGTTTCCACCTATTTTTTACAGTCTCTGGTTTCCACCCAAGACACGTAGCCTAGGGACTACAGATGAAAATAAGCCTGGCTGGCTAACTCTGGAATGTTTACAGAAATGCTGTTGGTGTGCATTGTCCCTGTCAAATAAACTAAGGAATTAAAATCAACTTTAAAAATATACATGGTTTACATACGGTGCAGCCCATAAGTATGTGGACAGTGACACAATTTTTGTTGTTTTGTCTCTGTACTCCAGCACATCGGATTTGAAATAAAACAAATGAATTTGAGGGAAAAGTTCAGACCGTCATCTCTAATTTGAGGGTGTTTACCTCCATGTTGGGTGATCCCTGTAGAATTTTTTATTTATACATATTCTCCCGATAGGGAAAAAAAGTTTTTTAAGTATTTTTTTTTTTTTGTTTTGAAAGTTTTTTAAACCGTTAAATCCCATATCAACATAATTTTGATGGAACACTTAAAGCTCAACAGGAAAAAAATTTTTTTACCAGATTCTCATCTACGGTTGCTGAAAAGATAAATACAAAATAGCATCTACTCCATTTGTTAACTAGCACGTACATGTGCTTTATTGTATACAACAAAAAATAAGAGCTTACATGTTTGTAACAAATATTCAGTTATAAGATAAAAAAATAAGTCCCATACCGAATATATTTCAGAATATAAAATGCATTTCATTTATCAAACATGGTTCCAGCACTACATGATTCCATTTACCACAGTTAAGTTTACCTACATTTTTAATTTTTGGTACTTCAAATTTCCAGTGCCTCCATTCAGCACTGTATGACTACCAAAGTTTACCAGTCCCCCTTTGCCAAACAGAATTTTAAAATAGCTGTTCTGGGGTTGGCCCTCACCATGTTATTTTAAACACATGGGTAGGGTCGTGGTATCTATGACACCAGTAAAAGGTAACCCTGGTTCTGGACTGCTGCCAACATGAAGAATAACTGTTAGGCTTTATGAATGACATGACCATGTGCTCAGTAGTTCATCCAACCTGATAATTGATGGAAATTGCAATCTTGCTGAGAAAGAATAAAAAAAGACAACCATCTGTGGCACTCCATGACCTGGGCTGCCTAATTTATCTCCGTCTCATACCATTGCATGCATAACCCAATATAAAACTGCACCCTTGGCTAAAATATTTCAGTAAAAAAATAGATTGACATTTCTCCATCTCCCCTCCCTTTAGCACAGTGGTAACCAACCCTATTCCTGGAGATCAACCATCCTGTAGGGTTTCATTTCAACCCTAATTTAGCACAACTCATTCAGCGCAACAAGACCTCTGGCTGCTGAATGCGGTGCGCTTTGTTAGGGTTGGAATGAAAACCTACAGGACAGTAGATCTCCAGGAACACAGCTTGTTACTTTAGAACAACATTGGCACGCCCATGGTGGAAATAAATCACCACGGCCCTGAAGCTTCAACATGCGATATGTCCATAGACAAAATGGCCGTCACAAGTCAAATGTAGAACTGGTGGGCAGCAAGGCTGTCCATGAAAGGCTGGACCAGGTTGTCGGTGGAGAAGTAGAAGATGAGGCCGAATGTGATAGAGATGGGTAGGGCAGGAAGTGCCTTCTTGAAAATGCCCAGCAAAAGAAGGGTGAGGCACAGACCCTACAGGGAAAAGGCTGCTATTAATTCACTTTCCAGCAACGCAGTGTTCACCAATTTCACACATTTATTACCAAATAATGACTTATTTTTTTCTTCGCGATCAATGTGTCCAGTTCTGTTTTTACTTGTGATTTTAAAAAACTGTTCCTACCCTGCAAAGGGGTCAAATGTTAATTTGCGTGAAAGCGAGGAGGAGCGCTTGTTTTCAGCTCTTCCTGTGGCCAGCTGAAATTGACGTGTTGAGGCATGCTGGTAGGTTACTCACAATGAGAATGGCCACGAAGCAGGCCAGAGTGGTGTTCCAGTCCCCCCCTGCAGCTGCAGCCTTCCCAATCAGCACACTGTAGAATATGAAGTCCCCTAGGCCGAGCTTCACGCCCCCATCCCCTGCACCAAACACGACACCCCTTACAAATATGCCTTTCCCACGGCTTCAGTGATGACCGTTCCCATATGGCAAAGTGAAAACTCATGAAACTTGGGACATTTTGTTCAGGGTCGTAGAATTTTTTAAGGTGCAAGAAAATGATGCCCATTTACCACCTGGTGGCTAATGGTCTATGCGCTGAGGTCACGGTCTAAGTTCAAAGATGGCCAATTGACAGCCCATCACAATTTAATAAAGGACTGCACCAATTCTTAATTGACCAGCATGGAACTGCACATACTTATAACAGACAGTGCAACAATTATTGCATTATATTCATTTCTACAGATGCTCTTATCCAGAGGACCTTACAATATAGCAGAAACATGAGGGCATTGATTAATATGAGCAATAGTGGCAATCCAGCGAGTGAAGATGCAACATCACTAGAGCTGTAGTGCAAGTTAACTATGTTAACCAACAAGAAAAACACATTCTAAATACTACATCTGCAACAAACCCTTAGAAGAGAAACCATAAAAATAACCTAAAATACCATAACCTGAATGGTTGGAATGGGAGAAGATTGGGGATTCAAAATCTAGTCTGAAGAGGTCTGGTAAGGAGCAAAGAGAATGTGCACTCTTCTTTCTTTAGGGTGTTTATCCTCCGCTGATCTGCACCTATTGGGCTGTTAGGTAAGGTCTTCTCATGAAATGCAAGTCTAATTGCCATGAAAGGACTTGACTAAATTTACAATGAAAGATACAATGTCTAAATGCTATAATTTGCGGCCTCTTGTTACTTGGATATGGTTAAACTGCAGTGGAAATTTGATTGTGGTGCTTGGAGCCTGGCTTGCAAGTAGGCAAGTCCCGTAGCTGCAATGTAGTCTGCAAATTTGGGAGAGCAGGGAGCCCTTCTACAGGCTGCAAACCAAGGTTTGGTGGACACAGTAAGGTATCAGATTACATCTCAGACCTTCACAAAGGGAGCTAATCCTTTTCTAACTTGGCATCTGTTGCAGACATTCACATGATCACTCATGCCTCTGAGCCTTGTTAACAAAAGCAAGCCAGTGACTTGTGTTTTTCCCTAGACAGTATCTCATTTCACCCCAGTTGCACTTAAGAGGTTGTTTGGTTCAACCGGGTTCAATGAGAGAGGGTTTCTACTGCTTGGGTCAGGAGGCATTTTTCCTCTTGTGTGTTCAGTAATAAGAGTGGAAGATCACCCGAGTCTCATAATGGTGAAAGGAAGGCCAGTGCCCAGCTTCACTCACTCTCTTCCTCCTCCTCCTCCTCAGTGTACATCCTCCTCACTGTGGGCCCTTGGCTCCTCTCAGCATCCCCATGATTGCCCTCCTGCGGGTCTTCATCTGAGACACAAAAATAACACGGGGCTGGAACGGACTCAACTCTTTTTTCAGTGGGACTGGCCTGCAGATATAGCCACATTCATAAACAACCTCTGGGTACTGTCACATGAGCTGGGGGGGGGGGGCTAAGTCACCATTTAAAGGTGTGTAAGGGCAAAACAAGCTGAAATCAACAAAAACGTTAAGTCAAGAAGTAACATTTACTTCAGTTTGGCACTGAATGTGGGTTCCACACCACTCTACATTGCGGCTGACCAGAGGGAGCTGTGACTGACCTGTATCTTGATCAATAGCCCCTGCTGCAGGAGTGGATCCCTGGGCCATCCCCACCAGCCAGACCATTGTAGCTGAACAGAGGGGAGGAAAAGGCGGGGAATGCGACCTTGGTTCTCTCAGACATCAGCTTTAGCACAACATTTTCATTCTGCTCTGCCTTTGCAGTGTATTCATTTGCATCAATCTCAGCTCCCAAGACTCTCTTAACACAGAACAGCCACACCTGACCCATCCTTAATTTTCTAAATTCAAAATTATACACACTCAGGCAGCGAATCAGAAACACCTGGGAGCTTATAATAATAATATACTCTTCTTCATGCAAACAACCCAGAGTATTTTCCAAGGAGTTTATAATGAAGAAACAAAATTCTGAAACAGCCAAAAAATTCAAGCTAAAGCCACAGGAGTATACTGAAGCTTTAAGTGTAAAACTGCTAAATGTAGCTGCATCTCTGATGTGGCTTGGGGCATTGCTAAAGCAGTAGTCCCCAACCCTGTTCCTGGAGATGTACAGGATTATCCTGTTGGTTTTCACTCCAATCCCATTTTGGCACACCTGATTTTACTAATTAGCAGCTCAATGAGATCTCCAGCTGTTGAATGTGGTGTGCATTGTTAGGGTTGGAGTGATAACCCACTGGACAGGAACTGGGTTGGGAACTAATGTGCTAAAAAAAACAGCCTAAGAACTCCAGACAAGTGGATTCATCCCCTCAGGTCATACTCACAGGAGTATATGAGAGCGGGGAAGATGGGCTCGTTGCGCTCCTGCGCCAGCTCTACCAGTATCCTCAGCGGGCCTTTAGGACACAGTACTGCGATCAAATCTGAAATAAAACGATGCCTATTTACTTAAAAAAAAAACCAACCCATCTCTAAAACTGCACGTGATGATACAATTGATGCAAACCAGAAACAAAATACATGTTAAAACTGTATGGAGTTGACGGCAGATTCAAACTAACTAGTGAAATTTCATGGAGCTACAACGACTCTATTGAGCCAATCACAGGGGTTAATCTCTCCACACTGGAACGTCCAGATCAGTTTGCGTGACCGCACTCTGCATTTTAGGCCACTTCTGCTCCGGGTACACTTCGCTCTTCCTCCCAGTGCCCCAAACGGCAGGGATTGGGCTTTAGATTTCAGTTAGTTTAAGGTGGCACAGGCTGCCAGAGAGCGGCTGGTGAGAAGGCTTCACAAGAGCGCAAGAGTTCTTTTACCGTAAACAGAGATGGCCGCCAAGATGAACCAGCCCGACCACTCGGGCAGGTACTTGACGAAGATGAGGGCCATGAGGGCGCTGATGATGATTAGGTAGGCCTGCTGGAGCTGCAGTGGGCCCTTCCAGTGGATGCAGACCATGCCCACCACACCGAAGTTCCACATGATCATCGCCAATGTGGGATAATCCATTGCCACATTATAGGCCTTGAACACTTCCCTGCAGATTACGAGGTGGGTGTCAAGAAATTAGGAGATTGGCTTGCCTGGAGCACAGTGGTTAATCGTACGTTATTTGCCTTATCTACGATGTAAATAAATAGTTTTGGGGAACTATTGAATTGTCAGTGAAAGCATTTGGTAGATTAGAACTCATACAGCTTTAGCTATACAAATCAATATAAACAATGGGACCCTTCATTTTAGTAGTTTACACTGACCAGAATTATTATTCCAGGACCTGACCCAAATTAGGCCATTTAGTCCTGAAATTAAATTCATACTGTACAAAAGAAAAAAAGGCTTTACCCAACCGCAAACCCAATGTTGCGCACACAGTTGGAATTACTCACTGTACAAAACTCACCCCAGATACATGTAGCTAAACCAGAAAAGCATCATCAGAGATGAGAGAATCAGCCACCCATGAATGAACTGCAATTAAATGAAAAAAGCAACAAAATTCAGCCTAATATGAATGTGATGCTATTCTTCAATTTTTTTAAACCTTGATAATTTTGAAGTTTTCTTATCTGTCACTTGTTCTTACGGTACAACCATGCTTTATTTGACATACAGTAAAACCACTGGTACTGAGTTTGGGAAGATGGACTTTTTTCGCACTCTGGTACATGACTGCAGTACGAGCAGAAGAGGGTCAAAACTTTAGTTTCTTTCAGATTAAGAAAGGACTGGGTGCTCTCACCTTGTAACAACGGTACTTGTAGAGCAGCACGAGGATTATGGTCATCACAACAATGACGCTGATCAGAGTAATGGTGTTTAGAACAGAATTGAGCAACCGCTTGCCCACCGATGGCGTGTCCTCTGTGAAGGGCGTGTAAATCCTATTATCAGAAAACTGATGTCACTGCAGGTTTGAAAGTCACTCTATAAGATGGATTATTGGATATTGTGTGCCCGACAGTAAAACTAACAGGTAACATTAACAGATAACATTACCCATTTATTTTACTGGGGGTGGGGGGTGTACATACAGCTGTTCCCCATTTTTCTCGGAGTAGAAGCTGACCGACTTGATTGTTGCCACAACGACAACCATGCAGAACGAGACTGGCAGGAAGAGCATGATGACACGTTTGGCACCGTGCTTAAGCATGTCCTCCTCCTCCCTCTCCTCTGTAGACCGCTCCTCCACTGTGCCATGTTCTGGCCTTTCAGGTGGACTCTGGTCAACAACCATGTGTGATTCAGTGGGGGGAAAAACTAAATGACAAGCACAGTGCACCTCCTTTAAACAGGATGAAATATTGGATGGAACATAATTTGCAACTATCGTCAGATCCTATAAGCAGGCTAACTTAAACAAAGCCTACCCCTTTGACATCTGTGTCCACTGGTCGAGGACGTTGAGAGTCATTGCTGTGAGATGGGGAGGATGGACCTTGTGGTGATACCAAGGCCGTCTGCTCATTGGACAACTCTCCTTCGCTATCCGAGGAACTCATGAATGGAAGTTCACATATATTTACAGCCTCAGACTTAACATGGATAGAGGCGACAGACAAGAAGGATGAGAGAGTAAATCATTTCAAGATATTGGTAAAATTGGCACTCTACTGTACATTCAATTTAGTACACTAAATATATACTGAAAATACAATAATAATCTTCATTATTGCAAGTATAATTGCAATTTGCAAGCAAAATAACCACATTACAAGATGTGGAACAGATACTGAATGCTAATGCCCTGTGCAAGCTGCCAACCCAGTCGTCAGATCCAACAACCCTAGTCAATTAATTAGCTAACGAGCCTTGTTAAAATTCTAACTAGCTAGTAGGGATGATGATTTTCAATTTTTAACGCATCTTGGTCGGGCGACATCACTTGTTGTATGGAAAACGCATGCACCCATAACAAAGCACATCACTACCCAAGTATTTTATCTTAGTAAAGTGTTAATGCTTAGCCTATCTTGGCAATAAACACAGTCAGTGTCAGATATGGTAAGAATTTTATTCTCAACTCACAAATGTTGCGCACCCACAATACCGAAACCCAACGGCTTGGCTACATACTCGAAGCTGATTGGTTGAGACTTGTTCCCTGGTATGAAGTACCGCCTATAAAAGTTCAATCAACAACAGGGCGAGTCTGATGAATGACTGAATACTGAGTGGATAGTCAAGTTATAGCTTGCCTACGCTGTAGTCACTTTCGCTTATGCAATGGCTCATCAACAAAAACCATAACTGTAATCAAATCGTGTTAAAAAATATATCGACTATTAACTTTATTCTGTTTATATTATATGTAGAAATGTCCTCCATTTTAACGCATTTCAGTTTTTTTTATTATTACATACGATGATTTAATAAATGGCGCTGCTCCAACACATAGCTGTACATGCAGACCTTTATGAGAAAACAAAAAAGATCGAGTAGGTACGTATCCGACGAGAAATCGATACGTTACACGTACCCATCCCTACTTGCTAACTCGTCGTTATTTCAGTATGTGCAGACACGGAACTGATCGGTTAAAGCAATTATGTTTGCGAAACGTAATAAGGAAAGTTTAACCTACTTGTGTTTGTGAGAGTTTGACATCGACGAAGACTATTCATTATATGGTTCTGTTTCTGCATAACCCAGGGTGGGACGGCAGAGAAGCCAGGAAATACATATTCGCCAAACGATTTGGGGAATATCACGTGACACGCACAAAAACAGTGTCACGTGACACCACAGAACGTTGTACTGTCAAATCGGGTCCTGTTTGTTAGAGGGTCTAACAACAAATAACACAGATTTTTGGAGCGTTACATGAAATTCTGTGGATTCAATCCGCACATCAAGATTCCTAAATTTCATGGCGTCCACTTATACAAACAAACAGGGGTGCACAACTCCGGTCCGGGAGGGGCTAGTCTGCCTGCTGTTTTTTTTTTTTAACCAGTTACCTTGGTTTTAATTTTCTGACAGCTTTATAAATTACACTGCCTCACTCCTGCAGTTGAGCATAGTAAATCTATTGGATGCACTTGCAGTTTGCGGCTGTAGCTGGTGCTATACAAATGTAAGGTCAATAAATGATTAATTAAATAAGAGCAGAAGTTATCACAAAATCCTGAAACGGGTCAGTCTTTCGGCACCACTGCACTAGTATTTAAACTTTAGTCTCGCATGCATTACCACCACTTCATCCTATTTTCAGTAACAACTCTATGAATAATCAGTCAAAATCCTGCGGCCAAAACACAATAATGTATCTTCTTTGGATTAGTACAAAAAACCTAAACCCACAGCGGCCCTTTTCGGATAAGAATGGACAGACATTAAATTGAGCTTTTCAGCACGTAATCATTGTTCCCACGGCACGGGACAAAAATTTGCTTTTCGCATTTAGATGAAGTAACTGATGTGTAATTTGCACAAGGACCCTACACCGGCACCTCACGGACAGCACAGGTCATATCAGTTGACAGCGGTTACTGATGAGTGAATACCGGTGAATACACAGTAATTTTGACAGGTAGAATCTTTAAGACAGTCTCTTTAACATTTGGAAATACTTCATATATCTCTAACTGGACTAATCGAAATATAAATAACATCTGAAGATGCGTCCGTGAAAGTAAACATCAAGGATTATTTTTTTCATTATGAAGCCTGATTTCAACCTGACGTCACGTTAACCTTTCCTATTGATCTTCCCTTTGACCATAGTGACAGAATCCGCCAATCCTAGCGTTGCGTGCAAGTAATTCATGCCATTCAGTGTCAGCCACACCCACAACAGTTTCTCAACTAACCATATCCCGTTTAACTGCAGCTATTAGCCAATCAAGTTTACCTTACGTAATTCTATTAAATTCTATAGTCGCGTCTTTTACCTGCCTCAAAAACGTAACCAATCAGATCAATTGCACAGACTGTGAGCCAATAGACGTTATTCTTCATTTCCATGGCACGGGAGCCGAGTTATGCCAAACCACTACCGGCTATCAGTAGCTTTCTATGAGGAAAACTGGTCTGAGCTTTTGTTCTTCTCTTCACTTAAAATCAGTCTATCGGTTATTTTTCTTTGTTCTACGCGCTATACTTCAAAAAAATAAATTTCCAGCAGTTTCTCTAATTGCCGTTTAACATTTCAAACACACGTATCTTTTACTCCTGTTGGTCATTCGCTAGCAGCTAGCTACCATTTTTTCCTCTTTTCCTCCGTGTTTCTACTTTTTCCTGATAAGGTTTTATCAGACCAAGATAGGCGGCTCGGGCGCTAAGATGTCGAACCGAGTGGTGTGCAGAGAAGCAAGTCATGCCGGCAGCTGGTACACCGCCTCAGGTAGAACCGGGGTACAGTTTGGGCTTCTTGGGGCCACAGATTGGGATATGTAGCCCAGGGGGTGGAGGGCAGCGATCAGCTGGGGGGTTTTAAACACTGCAAGAGGATTTTCAAGACAGACAGGCCGAGGTTTTACCGAATGTATGACTTGCTAACAAGCGTTACTGTTTTTAATTAGTAAAACTAAGTCGAGCTAGGCACGTGTCAGTATCTATGTTAGTTAACGGTTTTATAGCTACATTACATTAGCGAACAAATCTGAAATGAAACTGCAAGCTTTGCATGTTAGTGGCATTTAAATGTGACTTTGGTATTTGTTTGGCTTTGGATTCGGGCCGCTTCCAGTGTTCAACTAACAAAATTACATAGCTAGTTAGCTAGCGTACATCTAACAAACGAAGTCTGAAACCACATTGCTAGTGTAGACTAAATTAATTCGAAGTTATTTGCATATAAAAATTGCTTGCAAAAAAATTATACTTGGAGAGAAAGAAAAACGGTCGTCACGGTAGTTTGCTAACGTTAGCCAATGAAATGTCTGGCTTTTGTAGTTGGCGTTGTCTGTTAATTAAACTAGCTGAGTAAATTGCTGTGGATGCTGGTTTACATGCAAGTAACGTTAGCGGTGAAATATATAAGATATACGTTAAAGCTATAGGTTAGACCGGATACAGGTTAAAGCTCCAGACAGTGTGGAGTAACGTTGTGGAATGTTTACTAGACCTAGCTAGACAAAGTGATTAGTTTAACGTCACTGTGAATTGACACACACACACACACACACACACACACACACACACACACATATATATATATATATATAATAGCTAGATCTTGGCAGTGCTAACGTTAGCTGTGTTAGTAGCTAACTTAGGCTTTTTGAAATCCATATTACGAATTTGTGTATTCAGCAATTCAGCACTTTTGTTTGCAGCCCGGGTGGGTGGTGAGAATGGTCAAACGCCAAAATAAAGGATTCGTTTGCAGTTTAGACTGTTTGACTGGGTTTTAATGTTACCCTGAACGTCACCATTCCAAACGTTCAGTGTCATAACGTTACATGCTAGCTAGCTAGTAGCTAGAATAATTAGAGACAAGCTAGGTATAATCGCTTTGAATAGCAACGTTGCCTCACGTTATTTGAGACAGACAGTTAACCGATTAATGGTTGTTTGTGATTATTACATGATGCTTGTCAGCTAGATAGGTTAGTTTGCGCTTGTTTAGCTAGCTAGCTAGCCAATTGTTCAAGTGAAGGTTTAACGTTAGATCTGTATCCGATCGTCCTTAATATTTTTCACCCTAGTAGACAAAGGACCAGGAATGGCAGCTGTTTAGTCTGGTTCCCATTTCATGATTGAGGTTAGCTACACACCCTGTTGGGATGCCTAGCTGCTTAACGAGGTATGCAGAATGGCCTCAAACGGCAGTCTAACGTTAATCTACCTGGTTGTGTTGTCTGTGTTCAGATTCGACATTAACACTTCATCTAATGCATGGGCATGTTTTTTTCTTTTTGTTATTTATTTATTTTTTTGGATAATTGTCACTTGCTTTTTGGGGCGATGAAAGGTACATACACTAGGGTACATTGTAAAAAAAAAAAAAAAGGATCTGTCAGCGAGTCAAACCACTATATGGAAGGTAATTTCATACTTTTGAGCTGAAATTTTGTTCACCATTGTCCGTACTTAAGACCAATTATAGTTGCAAAAGGGCTTAAGACGCAGTGAGAAGCAATATTCACGGCCCTTTTAAAGGCCAAGACGAATTAAGTTAACAGTAGGTCGTGCGTCATCGGTCAGGGTCAGCTACATTCTGACCCGCGCACTCCAGTACTGTGAAGAGGTGAAATAATTTGTCTTGGATGGCTTTGTTTAGGTCTCATGCTTTAGTGCACCCAGCAAAAAATGGATATGCAGTAAAGTTAGAGAAACTTCCCAATGGCCTGTCATTAAGCCTGGGCCCTTCCATGTGCCTCCTAAGGAGACTTACTGGGAAGTGAACATCCATACCACAATTTCTTAGATAGCTCTAGCAGCTAGCTGTATTTTTTAGCATCAATGCCACATTCTTAAATGATAAAAAATGTTTAATTTTGTGCATAAAGAAGTTTGTGTTGCGCAGTTGTTTTAAAATACCCTTTCTACTTATTTTGTTTTCTACAACAATTTCGCAGTTTGCAGGTTTAAGCAGTATTATTTATCTAATTAGATTTTTCCGCCTTCCCCATGCAGGTTAGCTCAGTGGTTAAACTCTCTTGCTGAGGGAAATGGGGAAGGGAGGGGCTTTGGAACGTGGCCTCAGCGTCTGTAGAGTTTTCCGTGGAGCAGTCTGACGGCACTTTTAATTACGGGGATCAACGAGCCCGTAGCCTGACTGCGAGTAGCTGATCTCTGCGCGCCGTGCCGAATTTTGCAGCCTGCACGAGTGTTTTGGACAGGTCTGAGCTCAGTGCGTTGATAGACCGTTAATGGGTACCACATGGAGTTTGGGTGGGGCCTTACCGCACGGTGTCCCCCCCCCCCCCCCCCCCCCCCCCCCCCCCCCCCCCCCCCCCCCCCCCCCCCCCCCCCCCCCCCCCCCCCCCCCCCCCCCCTTATATCGCTGTGCTCTAATATGCTGCTTGAGCTTGGAGAAATAATGACCGGTCTGCACTTATACTAGCTAAATGGCCAGTGCTGGAAGGGCAGCATTTTTCAGGTCATGCCAGGCGTGGGTTGAATGGTGCCGGGAAGCGCAGCCGCAGCCAAAGTGAATGGCGATCGATCGCCATAGGCGCAGAGAACCAGGTCACTCTCCGGATAGCTCATCTAAATGGATTAAAGAGATCTTTTTGGCATGTGCGTCCTCTGTCTGCGCGGTGCTGCGTCACCGGTGTCTTCCCCAAAAGGTCATGCAGCCCAGTGCTTTCCAGGATTCGGATTACACTGCATGAGAGAAGCCACACTCCAGCGCAACATCAGCATTAAGAAAAAAAGCAACAGGATTCTGTGCCCTTACAGTCAATCCCAAGCAGGATGAACGGAGTTGACATGATATAGGCCTAGACGGAGTTGTCCAGGTGTTGTGGATTTGATTCACATTACGTTACATTAAAGGCATTTAACCAGAGTGACTTACACAGCTTTTTACATTGCATTTATACAGCTGGATATATACTGAAGCAATGCAGGTTAAGTACCTTGCTCAAGGGTACAACGGCAGTGTCCTACCTGGGAATCAAATCTGTTACCTTTAGGTTACAAGAGCAACTCCTTACCTATTAGGCTATACTACACTGCCGCCCGCAGATCAGTCACCTGGCTGTGTTCTGTAAAGTGTCCTCCACCTCTCCCGCTGTGTATAATATAGCCGGGATATGTTGTAACATGCTGTTGGCGGAGGTGTGAATGTCAGATCCACAGCAGTTGAACACTTAAATCCCCACGTCCTCCCCCCTCCCCCTGCCCAATGAACAACATGTCCTCAGGTTTGCCATCTTCAGAGGAAATTAAATTTCTCAAGTTGATTCTAAAGTGTGGAAAAAAACACACACCCACAGGTCTGCAATGCTGAACTGCTGCTCACTGCCAATTCCACTATAATTTAGAAACAATGGAAAGAATATTTTGTTTAGAGGGGCAGTGCACTTTTTTGTGATTTTGATAGAATTTCAGTGGTGGTGTTTTCAGTTGGTACATAGTCGTTCGCTGTGAAGGATCTTGTATATATTTTCAGATGTTTCTGACAACCTGCTGGCTTTACAATGGCTGGTATTGGCCATTAGAATTTCAAATTTAATGGTCAAATTTTTTTTAAAAAAGGACATACCCTTCAGGTAACTCCAAAGCAGCTTGTCCCTGTTGGGGAGTTGTTTTTTGTACCTCATGTGCTATTTGGAGGTTCAGGCCTGGTGTTTGCTTTTTTCCTGCTACTCTGTAAAGGGTCTTGGTGACAGTTTTTTGTAAAAAGCACTATAAAAAATAAATTTTGATTTGATACAGCAATGTTATTTTTCTGTTCATTGTGTGACCACGTCCCTCTGCTTGTGAGGAGCAGAAGAATGTTATGCTACACAACCATGTGCTGCAAAATATGATTTTTTAAACTTTATTTATCAGATACGCATTGAATTTCATTTAAAATATAAGTGTTAAAATTAGCAGCTAAATGAAACACTTGATGTTGATGTTTTTGTGTGAGGATCGATTCCCAAAAGGAAACATCAGGATCAGAAGCATCAGTACTTCAGTATTAGCGTCTGAGTGACGCTAATTGTGCAAATTCACAGGCAGAATTAAAGGGGGACACTGTGTCCATTCAGGGATATAAGAGAACTAAACATAGCCTTGAATGTTAAATTTAAAAAAGTACATGAAATTAGGCTAGATAAGATTGGCCATAGGCTAGCCTGCTGCTGTCTTTTTATTTTTTAATTGTGTAATGACAGGCCTGCCTTCCAACTGCATGCATGTCAAACAATCTGAGTCAACTACCCATTTTTGTTGAGAAATATCAACATATCCACATGTTGTTTGTGATCGGTAAGCAGTTGATCCTAATTTATGCTTTGTCGCACACATAAACAGGGTTTTTCCTGGCTCAGAATAGGGCTTAGGTGGTGACTTTGTGTTGCAGTGACTGATGTTGGTCTGGCTTTACTGCCACTGTCAACTCAATGCGTTGTCTCCCTATATTTAGCTACATTTTGAACAAAAAGTTCTGTAAAGTTTTCAAGAGAACACCACAATGCATTGAGATACTGAAGGATTAACTTTAGGGTACAATATAAACTTTTTAATGAATCCACTCAGTTACCTCCTTAATGTGTTTAAATTATTTTTTTTATACATCCACTCAAAGTTTGCACCATCTTTTTTTGTCACTGGGGTTATTTGTACCTTGTAACAACAACATAAAAGGTTTTTCAGAATTTTATTTCTCAGTTCGATGCAAACATATAGGCAAAAAACGGTGTAGGCTAATGATAATACAGGAGCATCCACTTGCAATCCAATTGCATAACGGATTATCACTTAATTCAGGCATAGCATAGAATTGCTGATTCCCAAACCTTTTCCCATTCCATTGTAAAGAGATCGCATATTTCCATAAACCATTAGCCTATCACGTATTTTGGATGTTTTAGTGGAATTATGTCCAATTACTGTACGTAATCACGTAATCATCTGTAAGTGTGTGTTATGTCTGTTGGAAATAGCGGACGCCTGAGTGGCACGTGCCGTTGTCGTAACTTCCTCTATGCAGTCTCGTTCTTTTTCACATTCAAACTGATTTTACTGAAGTGAATTTAGCGTGTCTTATGTTGCAGGTGAATGAAAGCGGTCAAAACCTAAGCTTGAAATGCAGTATCATTCACAACCAAATTGTTCCAATAAATGCATGTACCATTTTGAATAGTTTGACAAGTCCCCCCCCCCCCCCACAATTTCTCCTATAGGTGGCTTAGGCAGCGTGCAAAATCTCTAGGTGGCCCATCTAGAACATTTCAATGCAGGAAAAACAAAAGATAAAGTTCTGTGGTCAGTGTGGTGTGACAAAAGTGAAGTATTTTCAACTGAAAAATGTTGCACTGCACTTTTTCTCGATGTCACACATCTCTAGAATTTTAATGACGCTGACACCGCCATGCCTTGTCATCTAGTATGATTGCTCGACCAGAGGGAACGCCAGAATTCATTTACATTTTTTTCCCGTTTTGACTGATGTTGATGAACATGGAGGGGATAGAGGAAAAACAGATCTGTAGAAGTATTAGCAGAGACCTTCCCCCAAGAAAATTTATGGAACTAGAAAGGAAATTGTTTTTTTGGACAGCTTATGTTTTTTTTTTTTTTGATTGGCCAACATGATATGTCACATGAAGGTGGCCATTTTGTCCCTTTTGCACCTCGTAATGGCTGCCACTGTAACTCTTAGCTAGTGATGACTGCTATGTTACGCTAAGTTAAATTAGTTAGCTAAGTTAGCTTGCTTTAGTAGCCAGCAGTGTAGTATAGTACATGCTGCCACAAAGCCTATTAATTCACCTGCGGTAGCTTGGTGCACATTGCAAGAAGATGCGTGACAGCCGTACTTTAGAAGTGTGTGTTTGGCAAACCTTTAACTTGCAACCTCCTCGAATTTCTTCAGTTGCATTTCAGTTTGAACAACATTTTGATGTATTGCCATGTTAAACCTAACCGCTATTGATATGTTTATAACTGGACATTTTAGGAATTTGGAGATCCCATCTAGATGGATATTTTTGTGGTTGAAGCTGAGTACAGTTTAAGTCTCAGTGATGGACATACTATACTGTAGTATGAACAAGTGACCCTGTTACTGGCTCAGTTGTCATGACAACATTATCAATTGTTCTCGTCTCCAGTAAATCAGTTATCTTAAGCATTAAGTGCAAAGGAATCAAACTCATCAACTCACCTTAAAATAACTAAAATGGAAGAATACACATTTGTTCAGGAATTGATCAACGCTATTACGTTTCTGTGTCCGTATGCTTCTGCCCGGCTGGAGTTCGAAGATGCTGTTAAAAAATCCAGTTTTCCTGGGCAGAGAAGCTTACACAGATAGTCTGTTACAGCTGTTTAGCCTGGTAAACTGGCTAGCTAGCCAATGTTAAGTGTGGGACAGAATGAGTTGGTCTCTACAGTGTAAAGCTAGCTTCATACTTTCGGTGTGTCCGCGAGGGTCTGCTTTGGTCTGCGTGACATAAATATCGTCATCCGCCCATGTCTGCGAGGGTCCACGCGGACCCCTATGCGGGCGTCCGCGCGCAGCCCAAAATTTGTGACCGTGCGGACTGTACGCATAGCAAGCGCGCCGACTGCGCATTCTCCAAATAACAAAATGGATGCTTGTTTTGAAGAGAGGTTGTGCGAGGAGATCCACCGTTACCCACATTTATATAATCAGTCTTTGAAAGAATACAAAGACAGCCAAAAACAAAGACAAGGCATTGAACTCTTTGTTTTTGAACGCTTGGGAGAGATGAAAATGCGCATGCTTTTTCTTCTTCTTGATTTTTATGGCGTTGGCAAACAAGGTTATGGTACTTTACCGCCACCAACTGGAGTGTGGATCGGGAAATGCGCATGCTTGAAATGCCAGACCGACGCGGACCCTCAATTGTAGTATGAATGGAACCGCGCGTGCGTCCGCACGACCGGTAGAAGTTTGCACGTGGAACACAGAAAGTATGTCCAAGCCTTAATCAGGCACGACATGGCTGGCAATATTAATGTCCTCACTTCAAACAAGTTTGCTTACATGAGGCATTATCAGAAAACACCCCCCTCCCCAGATCTTCTAAAATTGACCTGTGCAGCTGGGCCCCACTAATCTGCATCACCGTAGTGCATTTCCTGAACAAGGGTACGGTATTGACCCAAGGTTTCCCTTCTTGTTTTCCCTTCCCTCAGTAAATTCTTTGTCTGCACATCTTTCTTAGTCGAACGGCTGCTGTTAAGCCATTGCACAAGTACATTTATCTCCTGACTTTTCGATTCCATGTCTTGAGAGCAAATGACTGCACTTCTCCTCGATGCGTTCTATTGCCGTTTACGCGTTCATACATTTTACGAGCAGCAAATGCAGGCTAGCACTGATGGAATGTTGGAGGCAATGTAGCGGTGTCCATCGGGCGATCGTAGTTCACCAGACTGCCCATCGGCCTTTAGTCAGTTAACCCTTAACCCTAGTTACCGACCTGTTTCTGCAGCTTCAGGAAGTGTGTGCTAACGTTCAGCCTCCCACTGTGACAGAGAGCATTTGTTGGAGCGTCTAGGGGAAACTGTTGGAGAAAATGGACCGGAAAGGAGAAAATGTTATTTTCAGTTCTGAATGTGTCCTAACCTCCACCCCCCTCCGTTCTCTCTCCCTCCTTCAGGGTCCCAGCTGAACGCACAGTTGGAAGGCTGGCTATCTCAAGCTCAATCCACACAAGGACCGGCAAGAGCCATCATAGCACCGTGAGCACCGATACCGGACACGCTCTAATATTACCCACTGCTTGCTCATTCAAATCGCCGTCTGTGTCTAAATGGAGCTCTGACACTAACCTTCCAGACGAGACACTGTTTTGGCCTAAACTGTGTGTCAACCTGCTGAAATGGCCAGCGCTGGTCACTGTTGTCCTGTCACTGCTCTGACGGCTGTTCCTTTGCAGGCACGCTGGTTACACGTACTGTGGAGCGTGTGCAGCTCACGCCTACAAGCAGGTGGACCCTTCCATCACGTGAGTGACCTCACCGTAATACGTGGTTCTTATTTTAGTTCATTTCTGATTGAGAAACTGCAGAGTTTAGAACAGCAGCGAAACTCCCGCTGGTTCTGTTCCTGTGGGAGCAGCAGCACTATGGAGATCAGCCCCTCCCTAGCAACTAAAGATCAGTCTCACAGTACGTCAGTGTTCTCTCTTACTGAGGTTAGCCCCAAATAGCCTGTTGATTATACACTCTGTCGGCACCTGTAAAAGGTTCCTGTGATATTGAGGAGTTTTAGCTAGGTCTACGGCAGTCTCAATTAGCATATTAATTTAGTCTGTGAGTGTGAGCGCATAGGGTACCTCCATTAGCATGTCAGAGTTACAATAGATGTTAAACACAGAACTCTTTGTCTCTTGACTGTGAGAGATTGAGGTATTATTTCGAGCGTACTGGATGAATTTTACACCCTCGATGATTAGTGTGATTTAGACTTTAGACTTTATTGTCCACACCAGGTGGAAATTTGTTTTTTGGCTTCGCATTACAATATACATAACATTAAAAACATAAGCAAACACCACGCACAGTTGAATCTCATTCAACAGTCAGACCTTCAGATAACATCAAGTTACATTGGATTGCCTCATAGGTCCTGAATTATAGCACATCTCTTGTACTAAATAATGAATATAAAATACAGTATACAAATTCAGTCGTATTATTATATGATGCCTTTAATTAGCTGAATTCAATATGCGGATTGCATTTGGTATGAAGGTTATTTAAATAAATAAATAAACAAATAAAACATTCTTGGTTGCAGCAATTCAAAATAGCAATATAAAAGATGAGAAATGTGCTTTACCCAAAATGTCCGTGTACCTGAAAGTACAGTGCTTGCTGCCATGGCGACCTGCAGAACAGCCTTTGCTCGGTCCCTCGGGGTTCTGGTGCTGGGATGTGCCAGTGTGTTAGGATGCAGTTAGACTTCAGCCAAGGCCCCCGCTGAAACTGTTACCTCCAGCCAATCAGAGAGCTCGCGCGCTCCGGCGAGTGTGACCCGCGCTCTCGTCCCGCAGGCGGAGGGTGTTCATCCTCGGGCCCTCGCACCACATCCCGCTGTCCCGCTGCGCCCTCTCCCCCGCGGAGATCTACAGAACGCCGCTGTACGACCTGAGAATCGACCAGAAGGGTGAGGCTCCATGTGCCCCACTGTGTGATGTCACAATCAGTAGGCTGGACTCCTACAAACTGGATGCTAGATGCCTTACGTCCTGGGACAGACGGGAGGGTGACAGAGAAGACGGGCCTTGTTTTGCCGGTGGTTTTGTTTTTGCCTTTTAGCGAGGGGAAGGAGCTGATTCATAAGGTTGCCTGTGGAGCACTTGGCACGCCCCATTGCTTTGCGGTTTGTCTGACTGTCTGTAAACCTAGTGCTTCCTGTAGAATAGGGCTGCCCAACCCTGTTCTTGGAGATCTGCCATCCTGCAGGTTCTTCACTCCAATCCTAATTTTACACAACGGATTCGACTAATTAACAGCTCAATGAGATCTCTAGCTGTTGAATGAGTTGTGCTTTTTTGGGATGCAGTGAAAGATTACAGGACATCTCCAGGAACGGGGTTGGGCAGCTCTGCTATAGAACACCACAGCATTCTTTAGCAGGTTTATACGCAAGGGAGGATGCAAGATAATCAGTGTTTCAGAGGCACTGGACAGGCGCTTAATCTGGGCCTTCCTTTGTAAAAGCCAACTGAAATCTTTGAGTGGTTTAGTGGCCATATACAGCTGTGAAGTGTGTGTGTTCTGTCACAACTGCTTTCACATTACATTCAGAATGACGATGCACTCCAACATGCCGCCTGGCAGCCTGATGATATATGAGGAACCTGTGCTGTGAAAATGGCTATTCGTCAGGGGAGCAGTCACATGATCTGGGTCCCCCCCCCCGTCTTTCGCAGTTTATGCTGACCTCTGGAAAACGGGGATGTTCGAGCGGATGACCCTGCAGACGGACGAGGACGAGCACAGCATCGAGATGCACCTGCCTTACACTGCGAAAGCCATGGAGAGGTAGGGCCGAGCCACCGCTGATCGGAACCGCGACCAGCGTCCCCTGCTGCCCCACAGCTCAGGGCGGGGGTGGCAAACTGGCAATTAAAGCAGCTCCCTCCCCTATGCCCTGCCCCCATTGGTTGTGATTTCAATGACCAGCACATCCTGTGGTTCTCCAGACCAGGGATACAGGCCCCTGTTATGTACCTTCTTATGTTTCTACCTGTGGACCACCAAACTAGTTAGCAAGCATAAGGAAAGCGCTGATGTTATTTTCAAGGTACTGTTGACCTTGGTTATGGTTGTAGCATTAGTGTGGAGTAGAGCCCATTGGGCATTACCTTGGAGTAGAGTCGATTGGAGCGTTCGCATGGAGGTGTTAAAGGTCCCTTGTGTAACATCAGTAGGTGAGTACTAACTTCTGGAGCCCTTAGTCAACCAAAGTTATCCTCAGAATTTAAAAGGTATCACTCTACACATGTCCAGTTCTTTGTCCTGAATGTACTTACTAAAGTGCTTGCCTAAAAATGCGCTGCAGAATTAGCTTTACAGATTTATGGAAGGTGTTTTTTTTTCTTCTAATTTAAACCCCAGACAAAGTGTTTGTTTGGCCTTGACAGACACGGGCCAGTTTTGAATGGCTTTTGAATGTCAGATTATTAAGTGCTCTGAAGGTCAAACCATGTGCTTTCCCCTCCTATAAAACCGTACGCGGTGCCTTCTAAGTAACTTCATGCTCCACTGTGTTACAAGGCCTTAACTGGATAACTGAAATGAAATTAAAGAGCATGAACAAGAATCCGATCCCCTGGGTGGCTCGTGGCTATGGATTGCCTTTAGTAACTGTTGTCAAGGGCCTCTCATAGGGCCTTGGCTCAGGTGTTCAAACAGCTGGTTACAGTGCAGCTTGGCTGAGTTTCAGGCTGGAGGGGAGATGGGGTCACTGCGGCCAGACTGTGCTGGATCCAATGAATATTAAGATGGGGGGGGAATAAAATATTTTCTTTCTTCAATGCACACCTCAGTTCCCTTCCCATAATGCATGCCTGGGAGCGAGGGAGACTGACACGGCTGGCCGCAGGGCAGCGTCCTCCGCGGCTCTCTCGCGTGGCTCTTCCGCCGGCACTTGCGCCTCTCTGAACTCTTTGGCAGGCGTGCCTGGCCCGAGGTCTGTGCCGATGGGGCCTTTGAAGTCAGATTTTTTCCGTCCCGCCAAATTGGAAACTCCCCTTTTCCCTCTCCTGCGGAAAGAGCGGCTGAAGAGCGGTTTTCGGGTCTCCCGGATACGCTGCGCGCTGCAGTACAGTGCGTGTCCATGAGACCGGGTGTCTTCTCAGAGATCTGGCCCGAGTTCCCGAGGTTCTCCTAAACGCAGCTTTCTTTCCCCTCTTCTTCTTCGCCTTGTGCTTTCGCTTTGACTGCTCCGCCGGGCAGCAGTGGAATCCCCGCCGGCACCGATTGGCCCGTAGCGGCTGCCGTTGAAGAGGCAAGCTGCAGAAAGGCTGCCCCTTTCCCCTACGGTGCGAAACTGCCAGTCAGTTTTCAGACACTGTGATGATGTATAACCACAGGGGCCCGGGATTGGCAGTAGTTCAAAGAGAGTTTCTGCTGTAAGAGCCTGACGATTACTTGTTTACTGGAGGTATTGAAGGTCCTCTCCGTACGTCCTGTTTTCCCCACTCCCTGACCGGTTTTGTTATTTTATTTATTTTCTGTTTTTCCGTCCGACCAATCATTTTGCTGCCCGGTCTGTGCCTCCCGCCGTCAGGACAGGTGTGGAGCCGCATTCAGGAACCCCTCTGGGCCCCTGAGCTTACCGCTATTCTCCATTTCCCCCCACCCCCACCCCTGTCTCCATCTGCAGCCATAAAGACAACTTTTCCATCGTCCCAGTGCTAGTGGGAGCCCTGAGCGAGTCCAAAGAGCAAGAGTACGGAAAGCTGCTCAGCAAATACCTGGCCGACCCCTCAAACCTCTTTGTGATCTCGTCAGACTTCTGCCATTGGGGTGAGTGAGACGGGATCCACCGAGGAGTGCCTTACTGTGACTCACATGACATAGAGCCAGCCACCGACTCTGTGAACATGGCGTTTAATCTCTCCAGTACCTCTCATGGTACCTAATGGGAAAGGTACTATTTGTAAGAGGAGGGTGCATTTCCTTGCTTTGGACGTTGGCAGTGAAAGTCTGATCTGCATGGTTCTGTGACCGGGTCAGCCCTGCCTCACTCTCACTATGGCAGAGAGCGCTGTGAAGTTCGGCCAGAGTCTTTCTCTGCATATGCCTTACATCGGCCTGTGAAAAGAATAATGAGCTTGGTGAATAAAATGATCAGATCCAGACCACTAAAGCCGTTACCCAAACATGAGTTAGCATTGCTGGCAGCACATCACACAGAGCGCTGCCTTTGATTTGATATTTTTTTTTTTTTTCCCCCCTCGTGAAGGTCATCGATTCCGTTACACTTACTACGACGAGGCCCACGGGGAGATCTACAGATCGATCGAGAACCTTGATAAGATGGTAAGCTTCGGTTAAGCGCTTCGTACACACAGTGTGCAGATGTTTAGCACGTGAGAGATATCATACTGATTTTGGAGTGCATTTCTCAGTTTAAAATTACATGGGGTATAATTGGGGTAGGCTTGACCTTACTACATTGGTCATGCTAGCCCGTGGAATGTTGCATCTTTGGAACACAGGACATTTCAAATTCTAAATGTTTGTTGTTTATAACTTTATTATGAACAGAAGTGGCATGAAGCTAAAAATAATGCTTTGGTGTTCTGCTCGAACTCATTTTTTTTTTGCCCCACAGGCTAATAATTGAAAACCCCAGGAGAGATTTCTGTTTTAGTTACTCATGTTGCTCAAACTACAGTGACGCAGGCAAAAATTCATTTTTGGGCCCGTCTGTGAAAAAGTGGGTAGGCCGACTAGGTTTTTTTTCAAAATACATTTTCCACATGTGCTTTGCCCGCTCCAGGGCTACTTAGAGCTCCTTGGAGTATATATTTTGTTCTGCATTTTGGCTCTTCTCATTTGCATAAGAAACACAGAATCCTGTGTTTACACTACCTCTGTACCAGTGTAGGGGAAATACCTCTAATTATGTAGAATTGTGAGGATAGAGAATTGAAACATATTCGTCTCATTAGTCCTCATACTTGTGCACCAATGTATACAGGGGATATAAATATAAATGTATGTAGCTTGACAAGGGGTTACCAGCTATACTGGTAATATACACGTATACTCCCACAAGAACGCCAACTAGTAAAGAGAACATACCTACACGAAACCTTATGCTATGACCAAATGGTGCAAAAGTATAATCATTCTCATAATTAATCAGTCTCATAAAATCAGTAGTCAAATCCTGATTATGAATTTCAGTATTAAATATTAACATGCCCAATAACTTGTAACATGCTTAAGTTCTTTGAGGTGGTTGCCTCAAACATTCATTTTATTATGTGAATTACTGTTGAATTACTCTCTCTATCAACTACATCGTCTACATCTACATCTTTTAATCCAATTGTGCCACCAAAATGCCCCGTTTTGCCCAATTTGAACAGGACTAGTTTTACTCCAGGACGCCCTGTGGTGTCATTTTTTTATTGTTCGTAATTGGAGCAGAGCATTTGGGGTAAAATAATTCCTGCTTTTTAAAGTCTGGAGTCGGTTTTTTGACAGCCGCTTTTAAGTTCAGTCACAGCCTGCGGTGTGTCGAGCGGCCTTTGTTCCCGTTACCGCGGTTACTGGCGGTTCCTGAGCGGTCATCGCTGGGCACAGCGGCCGCGATCGGGCTGAATAAAACATGGCCGCTCGGCTTCCCGCTCGCCGGTCATGTCCTTTAGCCCCCCCCCCCCCCCCCCCCCCCCCCCCCCCGCGCAGTGGGATGACCTTTGGCCTTAAAGCCACTCAGCAGCGAGACTGTGATGCCAGAGAAAAGAGAGGCAGCTCAGGAGCTGCTCTCTGCTCTCTGTAGCTTATTCTTCTGCCTAGTTGGCTTTGCAGAGGTTAGGTCTGAATAGCGTTCACTGTGTGAACTAAACTGTGTTCTTGGCTAGAAATAGCTGTACAAAATAAGTATTGTACCTTACTGAACCTGTGTTTAGCAGTTGTCTATGACCATGAAATGCACTTTTTGTATGTCGCTTTGGATAAAAGCGTCTGCCAAATAAATGTAATGTAATGTCTCTTAAATAAGGGGTGGGGGAGGGGATGTGAAATACGGCCAGTTTAAACCCCCTCGCTGTATTTTGGTTTATGAAGGGTAGTTCAGTCACGTAGCACAATTTGGGTGATTTACAATAGGATGAAAACGCTTCGGATCTGAATTATTTCTTGATTTCAGCAGCTCTTTGGGTGATAGTCTTACAGCGTCTGTGTTTTGGGGCCACACCATTGTGAATTTAAGTGCAACTTTTAATATTTTTGCTGTGAAATATAGGTACCTTTCACTATGTAGACTTGCGTTTGATGAATGTAACATTCGACTGGATTTGATTGATTGGGACTTTGAACCCCGTGAAAAGGGTAGTTTTTTTGTCAGTAAGTCTTCAGCCTGACATCTATCTTGTTCTCTATATTGATTCTCAATATACTACAAACTCAAGTTTGGAACTTGCATAAACTAACTCAAATATGGTAACTGCATAAACCTACAATTTTATCCATTTTTGTCAGAGTTTGGCAAGTTAATGCAAAAGCTATCTCCCACAGAGGCCTGTGCTTATCTATACAAAGCCAGCCCACGGTAACTTATTTTTCTGTCTGTAATTTTCCTAATTTAATCATCTACCCCCTTACTCCTGAGTCTCAGACATGTGCCCGAATGAGTCATCCTTGGTGTTCGTAATTGCATTGCTGGGGGAGGTTTAAGGACCAGCTCTCAGTCTTGTGTTTCTTCCTTATAGGGCATGGGAATTATAGAACAGCTGGACCCTATGTCCTTTAGCAACTACCTGAAGAAATATCACAACACTATCTGTGGACGTCACCCCATCGGAGTGCTGCTAAACGTGAGTTTCGCTCGCAGGCCATATGCTGGCTTTGCTGCCGTCTTCCAGTAGGAGTTGGGTAGTTTTGTGCAAGGCGTGTTTTCCAAAGCGCCAGTAGGAGTTGGGTAGTTTTGTATAAGGCCTGTTTTCCAAAGTGCCAGTAGGAGTTGGGTAGTTTTCTATAAGGCCTGTTTTCCAAAGTGCCAGTAGGAGTTGGGTAGTTTTGTGCCAGGCCTTTGTGCATAGCAGGCTGCAGTGTAGGACAATGGGTAAGGAACTGGGCTTCTAACCTGATTGTTGCTGGTTTGACTCCCTGGTAGGATTTTGCGGTTGTACCTTTGAGCAGTTGGTGAATTGCTTCAGTAAGTATCCAGCAGTATAAATGGATGCTATGTAAAAAATGCTGCTCAGGTCTTCCTGCTAAAATGGCAGCAATGTAAGGCTCTTGTCTCTAAGGTTTGTGTTGTGCTAATGAGGTGATCAGAAATATGTCTACAGAGAAAAGCTTCTGTGTCTTTTTATTTTTAAAGTTTGTAATGATTTAGTGAAACGACCTGACCAGTACTGGTCAGATTTTATCATTAGAGGGTAGGGATTTGAAGGCTGTAGTTTCCAGTGCTCTGTAAAGAAGGCACTGAAACCATATAATAAAAAAAGAAAATCCATTTTTAGTTGCGTTCCCCTCTGTTCTCCCTCCTGTGTTATTAATCTGTTTTAGCACCTTGAACAATCTTAAGGTCACGGGCATATTTCCAGATAATGAGAGAGCCAGCATCTTGGTACAGGGAATAAGATTCTTTTTATAGGGACGATCGATGGTTTTTCTTCAGTGGCGTGTATCAGGTTGACATTAAATCCTACCACCTCCATCTGTCAGACTGAAAAATTGAGAATATCTTGGATGTAACTAGGGACTGCAGTTATCAATCATTTTGTTAATTACTTTCTCGAATAATCAAAAAAAAAAAAAAAAAAAAAAACCAGCAGATGTCATTGGGACCGTGGTGTGATGTCGCCGATGTGTGTGTGTGTGTGTGTGTGTGTGTGTGTGTGTGTGTGTGTGCTGAACACTGTGTGCTTCTTCTTGTAGGCCGTAGCCGAGCTGAAGAAGACGGGGCTGGACATGAACTTCTCCTTCCTGAACTACGCCCAGTCCAGCCAGTGCCGGAACTGGCAGGATAGCTCTGTGAGCTATGCAGCTGGGGCCCTGACCGTCCACTGAGACCTCCCCCCCCCCCCCCCCTGACCCCCCCCCCCCCCCCCCCCCCCCCCCCTTCTACCACCTCCACCACCATCTCAGGAAACCACCGCAGCTCCAGCCACCCCCCCCCCCCCCCCCCCCCCCCCCCTTCCGTCTCGCACCCCCCCACCCCATCGCTAGGAGTAACCGTGAAGGTCCGAGGCGCTTGGGTATCGGCTATTCGCAAATTTCTAACGCGTTTGAGAAAACCGAGCTCCTCCCTGGTTTGACCGGATCCTGATGGCCGAGGTGGTAGTTCGCGGTTCCGCGGGGGACAAGCGGGTGTGTGTTTGGGGTTTATTTTTCATGCTGGGAACCAGGTGGAGAGGGGTCGGTGTCCCGGGGTCACACAGGGACGGCATGGCTCTCGTTTTTCCCCGGCAACAAATGCAAAAAGAAAAAAATGAAATCCGAGAGGAAAAAAAAAAAAAAAAAAAAAAAAAAAAAAAACCTGTTCTATCTTCACATTGACCGCTCTTCCCGGGCCTGGGTACATGTAACTGCTTCAGTGACAAAAAAGTGTATGAAAACCAGATGAGTTCTGCTGGATGTAAAAAGGAAAACGAACACGAAGAAGCTCATTTTTAATAATGATACCTGATTAGAATGCCGATAGCTAGATACAATGACCACTGCTGTTTTCCGATCGCTAGCCAGTAGGTAGCGGACCGCCAACCGTGTACAACTTTGGCCTGCAGCTGTAGTTTGGTAATAAAGGGCTTCACACAACCGATCCTGCTAACGTTCTGCTATACGATCTATACCAAAAACAAAAACCTCCTATTTTATAGCATTATTCTTAATATTACTAGTCACTTAAAATATAGCCTAGTTCCTGCCTCTGTTACGTTTAACTTCCCCTGTATCTTTCCTTTCTTTACGTTGATTTTGTTATTTTATCTATAGGTTTTTACGTTTAACTAAAAGCAACTGGTAGCACGTGTTTAGCTTATGCGTATAACTGTCATTTTCCCCTAATCATTTTTGAGTGTAAAAGTCATTTTGTGTTACAGTGTGTGTGTGTGTGTGTGTAATGGCCTGCATTTTTATTTTTTATTTTGCTAAAGTTCAGTTGATTGTGTTAAGGGGAGGAGCTGTGGGTGAAACCGTAAAGGCCGCGATACGGGACGCGCTCAGGTTAGCGATCGGCGCGTTCCGTACGCCGTCCAGTCGGACCCGGAACACCCTCCTCTTCCGGCGCCCGCGTCCTCCATCTTGTGCGAGCGGCGGCGACGCTGCGGCGCAGGACAGCTCCGCGGCTCTCCCCCCTCCTCTGGCTCCGCTTCGGCACCAGAGTCTGTGAACGTCAGCTCTGGGCTGCCCTTCGTGCTCAAGAGTGTGACTGTCGCCCCAAACAAGATGTGCGGTGATCGCACCGCACCAGGGGTACGAAACCCTGTTCCTGGAGTGGCAGTGATGTTTGTTCCTGGTTTTCGTTCCACCCTAGCTTAATCACAAAAATCGATTTATTTAGAATCTGAGAGAAGAGACTTGTAACGGTGTTCGATTCCCGGGTAGGGCGCTGCCGTCGTACCCTTGAGCAAGGTACTTAACCTGCATTGCTTCAGTATATATCCAGCCGTATGTACGGACGCAATGTAAACGCTATGTAAAAGTCATCCGCTAAATGGCTGTAATGTAATGAAGAGTGTCCACGTCCTGAATGCTGTAACAGCTGAACAGCTCCAGCACACGGTCCCTTGCGTTCATTTAGCCTGGTTAACTCTTATACAGTGGAACAAAAACCAGGAACGGCTCCGGCGCTTCAGGACCGGGGTGGCCTACCCCTGCCCCCGCACCCTAAAGGGAAGCTGTCGCACGCGGGGGGGTGGGGGGAGCCGAGGGCTGTTTATAAGGGACGGCACTAGCAGCGCCAAGGCTACCTGGAACCACAGCCTGGTGGAGGAGGCTCAGACTCCAGACTTACAGGCATGGTTCAGCTGCTCAGCACTGCTCTGAAGTACTGAAAGTGTGTCATAAAACGTCAGATTTACATTTCTGATGATGTGATGTAAATGATGTGAGTAATGAGGCACGGCACATTGAGATTTACAGGGAATACACTGTGTAAATACCAAGGCACACCAACGGTTTGCTCCAACGTCACCTTGGCGAATTTGCTTTATGGCGGTTTGGGTACGAGTTGGTGCTGCATCACCACAGGCCAGTAGTAGCATCTTTATATATAATATATAATCTTTTTTTTTTTTTTTTGGTTACTGTTTAAGATCGGCGTGTGTGTCAACGGGAAACCTGTAATGGAAACAACCTCATCAAACTGCAGCTGTGCCTTTTGATTACAATTATTTATCAGGATGTCCCCCCCCCGCCCCAAATTGTGTTCTTTGTGGGGAAACAAATGGCCCTCCTGCTGAGAATGACATTTTTTATTTTTAACATTAAAAAAAAACAATGCTGTATTTGAGTGTGTGCGCCTGCAGCGTCAGTGTCGCTGTGCTGGAGTGGAATCGGCGGTCCTGGGGTTGTGAGCTCCTCGTCCTGTTGAAGCGCCTCTGGCTGCACGGTCCTGCTCAGGCTCTTTGCTCTCGTCGGCTGGTCTGTCTGTCGGCTGATCGTAGGGCACGGGGAGCAGCCCGGAACACGAGAGCGCCGCTGCGGTGAGCCCGACACGGACGTGCGGACTGAGCCCCGTGACCCCAACGCAGCGGACTGAGTCCCGTGACCCCAACGCAGCGGACTGAGCCCTGTGACCCCAACGCGGCGGGCTGAGCCCTGTGACCCCAACACAGCGGACTGAGCCCGTAATCCCAACGCAGCGGACTGAGACCCGTAATCCCAACGCGGCGGACTGGGCCCCATGACCCCAACGCGGCGGACTGAGCCCCGTGACCCCAACACAGTGGACTGAGCCCTGTGACCCCAACGCAGCGGACTGAGCCCCGTGACCCCAACACAGCGGACTGAGCCCCGTAACCCCAACGCGGCGGACTGAGCCCGTGACCCCAACGCAGCGGACTGAGCCCCGTGACCCCAACGCAGCGGACTGAGCCCGTGACCCCAACGCGGCGGACTGAGCCCTGTGACCCCAACGCGGCGGACTGAGCCCCGTGACCCCAACACGGCGGACTGAGCCCCGTGACCCCAACGCGGCGGGCCCTCCCGTCAGGACGACAGCCGCCGGGATTCCCCTAAGCCTCCGTCCCGTCAGGAGTGGGGCGGGGCTAAGCCGGCCGCGGTTCCTCAGGAGAGACCGCCGAATTACCTCTTGGCATTACGCCCACGTTACCCGGCGGTCAGACGGCCTTCCTGTACGACCGCAGACCGCAGCGAGCAGCTCCGCAGTGACCAGCTCCGCAGTGACCAGCTCTGAATGAATATTTGAGGAGGAAGAGGAACACGATGCCTCCTGCAAATCATGGCTGATGACTTGGGACAGCGGGAAGAGGTCGTGTTTTTTGACCCTGCCAACGGCGACCATGATGAGGACGTTACAGAACTGTCCCAGAGGACTGCCCCCCCCCCCCCCCCCCCCCCCCCCACGTATGTTGCCATTTTTAGCGTTTTATTTGACCTTTATCCGAGACAATACTGGTGTCACCTCTTGTAGTCAAGAACCTCTTTCTGGTGGAGGGGAAAAACAATGAAGTGCTCCTGTATGGAGATTATCTCAGGTTCCATTGATTAAGTACCCCTGTACACTCTTGCAGATCTTATCTACCCTTCATTTCAAATGTATTAAAGTGAAATACTCAAAAGGATTCTGGTCTTTGTGTTTTTCTGTTGAATGCATTGTTATTTTTAAACACTCCTCTCCACAACGTTTCATATGTCTGTAGAGTGTAGTGTTTCAGTAACTTATGTTTGGGACAAAGACATATAATTTTTTTTTCCTTCTTGATTTGGCTCTGTACTTCACAATTTTATATTTGCAATCCAACAATTCACATGTGGTTAAAGTGCACTTTCATTGTAGGGTAGTTTTTTTATTTAATTTTTATACATTTTTGTTTCACTGTATAGAGATTACAGTACTTTTTATACATATTTTTGAGTGAAACCAACATGCATAAAAAATACCCTTACATAGAAGCTGAGGGCACAACTTTTGTCAATTGATTACAAATCTAAAATGGTGGAGTACAGAGCAAAATAATAAAAAGAGTCTGTCCCTTTATGGAGCTGACTAGTATGCAATCAACTTGCTATATTATGAAAATGCCAAAGATCTCTCTTCAGCTGTCACTGCTACCAGTAAAGATGAAAATTGTGTTTGGCTAGCAAAAACAGTTCCTTTGGCTAGTTTGTCTTCTCCCAAATACCTAACATTCACTGCCTGACCCCAACTTGCACAGCCCCGGTAGATATGACTGTGTTCATTCCATTCTGCAGAGATCCTGTCATGAGTACATTCAAGTCCCCGCTAGAGGGAGCCTTATTACTGCTGTCTCCATTTCAGTTCAGTTACTGAGAGATTTTGTTTTTGGCTGGACCGCACCAGTGGGGCCAACCCTAAAAACGCGAATGTCTGTGACTGACTGAGTGAGTGATGAAGTTACACCATTGGTCGGCCGGATCACGTGTGTTAGGTACAGCCATATACTAGGTTTTAATCTGGTCTTGTTTAATGCTGTATTGTACAGGAGCAGAAGGCAGGGTCACAGTTACTTGCTTCCTGTGTGGTTCATTTCCGATAACCACTAAAAGGGTACGGTTCAAGTTACACTTTATTTCCCGTGAGGGGTAATTCGTCTCTACATTTGACCCATCCTAGCCACAGTGCAGTACCCGGGACCCAACTTCAGCCCCAGTTCCTGGCTCGGACAAATTGGTAACACTTTACAATAAGGTCACATGAATTGGTATTGATTAATGTAATTGTTACTTACTAACTACTGGTAAGTTCATCTGTACAGCTTTGACTAATGTATTTGTCATTAATTAATGATGTACAAATACATTAGTCAATTTCAATTTGTGACCTTACTGTAAATTTATTTTTGACCAATATGAATCAGGCATTCAACAAAGGCTAAGGGACGCTAGGCCATACAATTTAAATTTAGTCCGCTACTAGTCAACTTTCACACAAAGTTCACGTCATAGAACATTTCTTTATTTTACTTTTCAGCACTACAAACAGGTGCTAAACATTAACAGGTAGTGGGTACAGCAGAACAATATAATATTGATATTGTGTGCTTACGCAAATCAAATTCATGGATGAGGTGAAGGCATATGCCCTCTCACATCATAGCAAAATGAATAGGCTATTAGCCTGTAAAACATTTGGGATGGGTCCATGCAAAATAAAGATTAAACAAAATGGCCTATAACAACTACAAAATAGACTTTGCATATTATAAATAAAATGGACAGCTCCCTTATTGAAACAATGTAGACATTGGCTTATAGGCTAAATAAAAATATATTATGCATATATATATAGTCATGCCTTTTTTCTTTTGGAACTTTCAAGAATTGGAGGGCATTCAAGCAAAATAATTTGTTTGTTTTGAATTGTCTGTTGACAGAAAATGCTCTCTCTGCCTCCACTGATGAAGCCCAGCATGCGTAGCAGCTGTTTTAGATGTTTTAACAAAATGATTTAGTAAAATAACAGCACTTATGTAAGCTAATGAAAAAAATGTTTTGTTTTTTTTTCTGTTTTCTGCCTGTTGTCCTTCTCTGGAAAGGACAAACGGGCCCTAACTTGGACAGGAATTCCCGAGTGTTTATGAAAATTGTTCAATATGAAACCAGTACTTGTTTGCATGTATTTTGCAATCAGAGGTGTTGCGGTGTGCTTGTTTACCCATTGCCTTTCCTCCAGATGTTTCATTCTTTCATTTCTCCTTCTCAGCTCGGAACACACTGAATTACTAAGAGACTAAGAATAAATGCTCGGTTTTGGGGAAATGGAAGCAGGGACTGCAGCCTTGGTTCTGCCGGGTTCAGGATGTGCAGCCCTCAAATGTGTTTCATCTAGACCTCTCTCCTCCTGCTTCTTTAAACAGGCTTTCTCCGCCCACAGCAAGCCTGTAATTCTGACATTTGCACTTACTCCTGGGATCCTCAGAATTCTTCCGAGTTCATGCTGCAGTCAAGTATTCAAGTCAAGTCAAGTCAAGTAGAAATTTATTTGTCCCCAGAGGGGCAATTGGTTGTGCAGCAGTGAAAACAGTACCAAGGCAATTAAATACAACATATAATACAAAATAAAAACATAGAATACAAGTAAAAACATGAAATGCAGTAATAAACATAGAAAGTTAGCATTTACACCAGACCCCAGCAGTTACCAAGCAAAGGTTTTTTTTTCCACTGAGAAATGTTTCCATATCCATTTGGTTTAGATTTTGGTTTTGATGCCTCGCAAAAAAAAAAAAAAAAAACTGGCCAGGCGTGCTAGTTTTGAGCCATAAACCAGCATGATGTCTGAATAATGATGAGGCTAGCTGTGTGTTTGGCAATTAAAGGCATAGCTGACATGGGTCTGAAGGATGATAAGTAAAACCAGAGAGGGTGATTAAACCTGCTAAGTGTCTTCAGCAGAATGCCTGAAGTGGACTTAATTTATTGGAATTGTGGTGATAGACCTGCTTATATCACTAGCAGCAGAGTGGATGAAAAGCAATGAAACCGCCTCTTTGGCCCTGAGGCCTCTGATCCTAGGGTTCTATGCAGGAGTCTTATTTTGTTTTCATTAGGATTCTTTTGAATTTGTACATCCGACACCGTTCGACTTCCTGCTAGGAAGGTGTGGCCAGGTTCACTTGGCACCTGAAAATTAGTTTTGTGGCAAATGGAGATTAAGTAATGGAGATAATTCATCTAAGTCAAGTTCAAATCATTTTTGATCAATTTGAAAATTAATTTTGAAAACATGATTTATTATGTTCAAATACAAAGGGACAAAGGCATATATTTTTCTTGATTTGGCTCTGTTCCACTATTTCAGATTTGTCATCAAACAATCCACATTTAGCTAAAGTGCACATTATCAGCTTTTGTTAAAGTGTATTTTAAAATTTTTTGGTTTTACAATGTAGAAATTACGGCACTTTTTATACATAGTCCCCCATTTTACGGCACCATAACGTTTGGGACAAATGGCTTAACAGGTGTTTCTCTTCAGGCATGTTTGATTGCGTCCTTATTGCAGGTATAAGCAAGATTTCAGTCTCTAGTCTTGATTCTACACTTTTGGTTGCCTTCAGAGTCTGCTATTACTAGTTGTCAACATAAGGACTACGTTGTGCCAATGAAAGTCAAGAAAGCCATTATGAGTCTGAGAAATAAGGAAAAAAAAAAAAACCATCAGAGACATAGATCAAACCTTAGGCTTACCAAAATCAACTTTTTAGAACATAATTAACCCCTTTGCTCAGATGCAATATATGGTCAATCCTCACCTATTTAAGGGGTGTTCTATTTAAGGCTTTATAACACTAGGTGTGAGCATCACACTTGGAAAATGACTTAAATGAAGCAAGACACTTGTACCATTTACAATACATAGTTACGTATAATACATTAGTTGATATTCATAATTTTTGGTAGAAATAAAGTGCCACAAATTCAATTATCTTCGTAAAAATGAAATTGGTCTCCGTTTGAAATTAAATCCTGAAATATCACCTATATAACCTCTCCAAAAATGAATAAAATGATTTTTGTCCATTATAAAGCATATACATTTGCTCATTATGATGGTTTAAGATGAAACAGTGATGTCACATTGAAAAATAATAAATAAAAAAACATACTGTGCTACACATACCTGAATATGTAGTTATTCACTCTATTTGATCACTCAAAGAGAATTTTTCTAGCACGTATCAGCACACAATAAATTTGTCTCGTATGCCCAATGCAAATGTAACAATATTAAAAATGTGACAACATAAATAATTGAAACGATACAAGCAGTAATACATACATCTTCACTATTTTCATATGTATCCTTGCTTGACTTCATGCCTCCTCCTTTTCGTGTGACCCACTCCCCAAATCTATGTCTGTATGACGTGAATTTGCTTTAGCCATACTGATGAGCTCGCAAATTTAATAGAATCTTCCAAAAACCAAAGAACAAAAAAAATGATTACACCTCAACAAGTGGCTGTATATTACTGCATGACATTATGGTTAACTGCACAGCACGGTACTGAAGCAACAATTCATGCTGATGCATGGGGCCCGCACTCTTTGTTATAAATTTCAAATGAGACTTGCCATGCACCACTGGAAAGCTTATACTGTTCTCTACTCAATAAAAGAGTTCTCCATCAAACCAGAATGAAGTGAAAAGAGTTACAATGGGGAGATTTTCCTTGTGGCTGATGTAAATGCCTGCACCTACTTTGTACTTGTATTTTTATTTTTCGAACAGATTTTTCAAGACAATAAATGACCACTGATTCTTGAAAGGGACATCTTCATGTAAAACCAATGGTAAGATTGTATATTTATTCCATATTTAGTCACCGATATTTACAGTCGAATTACATGGTATAATTACTCCAGAATTCTTCTTATTTATTTCGATATTCAGTAAACAGCGATTTTCACCACTGTATTGGCATACCTTCAGGCTATTGCTGACTTTATCTTGTTGCTTGATAGAATATGAAATTTAGGTGGTGAAAGAATATTTTTTATGAACTCCCAGATAGACACTGTGTATCATACTAGTTGCAGATGAGACTGGGCAGGGGGTGGCTTGATAAATGGATGAACTACATGATAATGGTGGCACTTAGAAACCCACAAACACCTGTCCGGCAGATCACGAACGCTCCTCAGGAGGCAGGCGTGAATGTGTCAGTGACTACTGTCTGCAGAAGACATCACAGAAAGAGCTACAGAGGCTACACTGCAAGATACAAACCAGTAGTTAGCCACAAAAACAGGATGGCCAGGTTACAGTTAGCTAAGAAGTACCTAAAAGAGCCTGCAGAGTTCTGGAAAAGATGAGATGAAGATTCACTTGTTTCAGAGTGATGGCAAGAGCAAAGTGTGGAGGCCGAAAGGAACTGCCCAAGATCCAAAGCACCCTCCTCTGATCTTTGAAATGTGGTGGGGGTGTTAGAGTTTGGGCATGTTTGGCTGCCACAGATACTGTCGTCAAGCCTCAGTGCATTTCAATGAGGGCGCATAACTCAGAAGAAGCATGAAACCGCCAGACCCACGGTGCACTGTAGCGTTACATATACAGCCGGGGATCAGCACATAGCGATTATGTTCCAGGGATTAGTCATATCCTAAAAGTGTCATGAGTAAAACTTGACTAACTATATAGCTAGCTAACTATGTCCTCACTTCTGTAACTTTATTTGTTGTCCTCTGTGTGTCCATACATTTGTATCGGTGGTTGTAGCTATGTATCATTAGCTCCTACTCATGCATGCAGGATAGCATCTGTACGTGGGTTGCAGCTGTGTGTCCGTAGCTCCTACTCATCCGTACGCGCTAACTAGGTTAACTGAAGTAGGCGAAATGCTAACATGTTAGGGTTAGCTAGAGTAACATTAGGCGATAAAGCTGTGCTTAACAATCCTGTGCCATTGGAAGTGCGTCGTACTAAACGTGAGTGACCACCTGCACATGTGTCCTACTAAAGCATTCCACTAAACGTCCATAACTGACCCTCTATGGAGTGACCACAGAAAAAGTTGAATATTTCAAAAAATCTTGAATATTTTAAAAAATCTGAATACAAGTAACAATGTCTGGAACTAGCCGGTCATTTTGGTGTAAAAAGGTTGAATGTAGTGCAAAAACAGTAGGACTAGTTGGAGCTAGAAAAATTGGGGCGGAAAGTGAAAGAAATATGAAAGATACCAAGAGTGGGCTTGCCAGAAGCAGCCCACTAATTCTGGAGCGTGGAGAAGCATCTTTCCCGCTCAGATTCAAGCAGATGCCTCTAAACTTGTTCTACAGCAAGACAGTGATCCCAAACGCACTGCTAAAGCAACTAAGTAGTTTTTAAAAGCAAAAAAAACTGGAAGATTCTTGACTGGCTAAGTCATTCCCTGAATGAATCCAATTGAACATGCGTTTCATATGCTGAAGGGAAAACTCAAGGCAACTATCCACCAAAACTAGCAGGAGATGAAAATGGCTGCAGTACAGGTCTGGCAGAGCATCACCATAGAAGACACTCTGCACATCGTGATGTCTAAGGGTCACAGAAGAAGTACTAAACATGACTACTTTCATTTATCTAACATTAACATGTCCTAGAAATTATGATGCCCTGAAATGGGAGGTTATGTATAAACATTGCTGTAATTTATGCATGGTGAAATTAATGTGTCTAAAAATACTCTTTAATAAAATCTGAGAATGTGCTCTTGAACCACACACAATTTGCTTGACTGCAAATTTAAAGAGAGCCAAATCCAGGAAAAAACGTCTTTGTCCCAAACATTGTGGAGCTCACGGTGTATGAGTTATGTATTCCAGTAAAAAGATTGATAGCCATCTTGCTGAAAGGCATGGTGCCAAGCAGGCAGGTTTCTCCTCAATCAAACAACATTCCTCTGCTTTCTGGGAAAGTACTTATTCACTGACAACCCCCATGAAAAAAATTTTTTTTTTTTTTACAAGACGTCAAAGTCAGAGTCACGTCACAGGACTTGGATTTCGTGAGATTTCACAAGGCAGAAACTCGGGCGCTCAGGCTACAAGAAGAGAGAGGAGCCTTGGCGAGTTTCAACAGCAACTGCAGTTTAATTCTGTTCCCTTCTCTTTTTCTGGTGTCAGCTTGGGGTGATTTTTTTGGGGAGGAGTTTGGGGAGGACTTTAGGGAGTGAGCCACGGCAGCCTGCCCCAGATGGAGAGAGGCACACGTCCCGCGCCGTACAGCAGTCCCGCCGAGGCCATCTGAAAATGTCGTGCCAGGAAGGCGCCGTGTGGTACCTCAGCTGCGGGCTGGTCTTCAGCGGGGTGATGTTCCTCTTCAGACAGATGAGGGTCCGCACTCCCTACGGGCGCTACGTGAACCCCTCTGCGAGGTTGCTGGTGCCGGCCAAGTTGGCTTGGTTCCTCCAGGAGCTGCCCTCCTTGCTGGTCCCTGTGGTTCTGGTCCTGACGGCACACTCTCCATCCAAACTGGGACAGAAGCTTCTGCTCTGGACGTTCTGCCTGCACTACTTCCAGAGGTATGAACTACAGTCATGCATTGGCCAGTTCAGCTGCCTTAGCCTAGCAGATTTTTTTCTTTTTGCTTTACTACACGGGTCATATTTAGAACACAGTTTTAATTAAATGGTCTTTATGTGTCACATATGTCACATATTGAGTTCTTTTTAGTTCAAGAAAGTGTACTAACTGATTTTTGTTCATTATGATGAAGGGTTATTCAAGTTTGCATATCCACTTCTGTAAGCATGATGAATTGGGAATGCTGTCCAACTTTCTAGCAGTAATTTAAAAATTTTTTTAATTATATTCATTTCTTTAACCATTTTTAGCTGCCTCACTTATCTGTCTATTAAAATGTCCTAATGAGGTTGATGATACAAAATCTTCAATAGTCAACCTCAGACAGAGAAGTCATTAACCTTTCTTTTAAAGAACAAATTATGTAATAGATGTTCTTATTAAACCAGAGGATGAATCTGAAACCACTTAAGTACAACGTTTAGGACCAGATTTACGCATGTAAAACTCGCAGTGCAAATTGCGTGCTGTATGTTGGCATGTTCGCAGTCTGCCTGAAATTAATATCTTATTTCTTAAGGCTAGAGATAATTACGCGATCAGCGATAGTACCTTACAGTAGTAGTCTTACAGAGTTGATATAAGTCTACTCTGGCCATAGTGGACTCATGAAAACTTTGTAGGAGTGGATTTGACCCTGAGCATTCTACTGTGTGTCTTCACTGGATGTGGGGGTAATTGTGCATATTCTGGTGCCAAGTAAAATTGTAGATGCAAATGAATCCAGATGCAAGATGTGTAATGTTGCAAGGAGCTTGACTGATTGGTGGGATGGAATGGGAAGTATGTGGGAGGTTATAGGTCATCTTTTATTTCTCCCGTTAGGGTGCTCATCCTGTAGCTACAGTAACGTTGTCAGTAACAGCAGACGCCGGAAAGATTCAAAGCTCGCAGCATGTACCAAATCTAACTTTAAATAAAAACTTTAAATTATAATTTTTTTTATAATTTCAGTAATGCAATCTGAGCATGCTCGTTGTGCTCTGTTTCTAACAATGTTCCGTTAAAGGCAAAAAGCATGCTCTTTTCCATGGTGGACAAATGCAATTCAATGCACCAGCCTATCAGTGCATTTATTCATGTATAGCTACTAGTGACAACTGACCACTGATTTTTTTGAAACTTCAAACACTCATTACTGTTGCCACAGCTGTGCATGTTATTTCAATCATTTCAGATCTTTTGGTTAATTCAGTAGATTACAGTTTTTAAACACTCTGTGAATTCTGCCACTTTAAGTTTGCTGTGATTTTTAACAACTTTGCCATGACTGTTCCATGACTTTAGCCAATATTTTCTGTGAAAAACACCCAGCCTTTATTGCTTGCCCGCAATAATTAATTAATAATAATTCATATTAATAATCTGTACTGTTTGATGATTTCTTGCACGGTTGCAAGTTCAAATAATGTGATTCTTTTTTGTAAAGCTTCTCTCAGTCCATTCTGAGGGCTATACCTACCTGTCTTTGTCTTCCTTGCGCCTTGCTTTATGCCTGTTCTTTAGAGGTAGATAAACATCATGCAAAAATTGGCCATCGTTAATTGTGCGAACTGTAGTAAATTTTACAGGATACATAATCAGCCACACCTAACATCTCTGCCCGTACGTCGTTTGCGCAATCCTCCCTGAAATGCATAGCGCATGCTGTGCTTCCAGCTCCTTGTTTCTGAGGCACAATGGATTATATCTGCATCTGAAAGTTGTTGCAAAAGGCTTTGTTAATCTCTTGCCCTTAGTGCGAATTCTAATTTCTAACCTGAAATTTGCACCTGGTATTTTTGACTGGCGGAAAAAGGGCAGGTATCAGCCTTCCTGCTCGCTTAAACATTGGCATCGATATTGGTGTCTGCATTGGTCTCGAAAACAGTCCACATTGGTTGACCAGTAGTCATGTGCTCATACATATGTACATGTGTCCCCAGAATATTGATTAAAATTCAGACCATGACTTCCACCTACTTCTTAAAAAACAACTACTTTGTATTATGTTTAATATCATACTATATAAACATTGACAGTTTATTGGTGTTATTATTGGTATTATTACAATATATTTCCCATTAGTGGCATCACTAGGGTTGGTGTCTAGTGACGCCACTGATGGGAAATATATTGTAATATTTACGATTACAGGTAAGAAGGATATATAGATGTTTCGACACCCCTGACCTGTTGTTTTTACCTCTTTTTGGGGGGCGGTCCAAGTCTTAATTAGGGGGGTCAGACCCCCCCAATACCCCCCCCCCGTAATTCGAACCCTGAGTACAATTGAAATTGAGAAATTGTTGGACCTTCCTGTGGGCAGTTAGGTGGACAGAAAAAGCTAAATATCAATCAAATGAACAGTATCTCTCAGTTCATATTTTTCTCAAGATGCTATTCTTGAATTGGTTAAATTTGTGGCCCTGCAACATGTTTGGATGCATTCCTGAACAAACCTGATTGCATTTTACATTTTATATTGCAAGTATATGTTTAAATGTTTTTTTTTTTTACTTAGCTTAACTACACTGATTATATAATGATTCAAATATTACAGACTATATAGTTGTATTATTAATATTTTTTGTCCAAAGTGTGGAATTGTACATGTATTTTCTGGTTTTGTGCAGAAATGTAGGCCTCACATACAAAGTAAATAGTCATTTTATTAGTGGGCTTTCTTCCGGCAAGCCCACTCTTGTTATCTTTCATATTTTTTTATTATCCTTCCCAATTTTTCTAGCTCTAAATAGTCCTACAGTTTTTTCACTACATTCAAACTTTTTACACCAAAATGACCGGCTAGTTCCAGACATTGTTGCTTGTATTCAGATTTTTGAAATTCAAAACTTTTTGAAATATTCAACTTTTTCTGTGGTCACTCCATAGAGGGTCAGTCATGGACGATTAGTGAAACGCTTTAGTAGTACGCGTGCACAGGTGGTCACTCACTCATGGATGTTTAGTAGGATGCACTTCCAATGGCAAGGTTTTTAAGCACAGCTTTATTGCCTAATGTTGCTTTAACTAACCCTAACATGTTAGGGTTTCGCCTGCTTTATTAAGCAAGTTAACGCATACGGATGCTATCCTGCATGCATGAGTAGGAGCTACGGACACACAGCTACAACCCGTGTACGGATGCTATCCTGCACGCATGAGTAGGAGCTAATGACACACAGCTACAACCACTGATACAGATGTATGGACACACAGAGGACAACAAATAACGTTACAGAAGTGAGGATGCCATAGCTAGCTAGCTATATAGTTAGTCAAGTTTTACTCGTGACACTTTTAGGATATGACTAATCCCTGGAACATAATCGCTACTTGCTGATCCCCGGCTGTATATGTAACGCTACGGTGCACCGTGGGTCTGGACGGTTTCATGCTTCTTCTGAGCTTTGCGCCCTCATTGAAATGCACTGAGGCTTGACGACAGTACCAGTTGGAATTTGAAGCAAGCCCACACAATTCCTTCCGGAATTGTAACCTTTCTAGTTTTGTTCTTTTATTATATAACCTGATGGCCACCGGCTGGACTCCCTGTTCATTCAAAGTAATCAAAACATTTAACCACATATCTGAACGGATCTGTTCAGGCGTGAGTTGGCATGTTACAATTTGAGCAGATCATTTTTGATGGGAACAGGTTCACTGAATTCCATTACTGGGAATAGGCCTATTGTGCCAGATATGATTAACCTACTGGCCCCCATTCAGACATCCACCAAAGTCAATGTTTGATTACAGTCTTGATGTTTACTTGTATTATTACAATAGTTTGTAATCTTTTTTTTTTTTGGAAACTTTTTTCTGTATTATTACAAAATCGCATACTTTACACAGGCAGAAGTAACTACTAACATGCTCATTAAAAGTCAAGCAAGGAAGATGGTGTAACAAGTTAACAAGAGGTGTGATGTACAATAACCATACAAACAATTATTTTCCATTGCAACTTCACAGAGCAATCAATGCAACATTTTCCCCGACCACAGTCATTTTATTTACTCCAAAAGTGCTGTGCTTTGTTGAGATGCATGTCTGGGATCCAGGACATTGTGAACATTCCACAGTCTTCAGCATCTCGTATCTCGATTGGAAAGTCTCCATATTTGTGTTCCTTGGTGTACAGTTGTGTTCTTGGGCAAGGCATTGTACTCAGCCCAGGTTGCTTCTGTAAATATCCATCTGAACAAATAGATAAAATGTTAAAAAAGTGCTCTTGAGGCAGGGGAGTGGATGCAGACAGACTTGTTCAGAGATGCCTTCACCTGTCTCGCTGTGTGTTCTATTTCCTGTGGTGACCAAGTGTTTAAAATTCTGATATTTCTTTTATTAATGTCATGCTCCTGGAGGGAGGAGTGTGATATTGTGGGCCAACAACTACACCAACGAGAACATAAACGTGTTAGCGTCATTCTCTAATTGTGCCCTGGATTCTCGTTCATTACGCCCCAATGTTGTCCAATTGGCCCTTTCTTTTCCGGGTTAAATTTTAAGCTTGACAAAGCCTTCTGCCAGCCTTCACGGGTGGGCCATGAGAACCGATGTGGGCCCCTCCTGTCAGAATCTCTGCACTGTCTGCGACTCCAAATTCAGGGAACTGCCATGAGCCGCCTGTCAGCCCCGACACTTGTGCAACACCCCGAGCTCATTTGGGCACTTATTTGGAGACTTGAAGTTGTGCCATTTTCCTCGATGGACATCGGTTGGGCATTTCTGTTGGAATCTTGGACAGGTCAGATCAGGCTGACATCATTTTTTTAAAATTCTTGTCGATGAGAGAAACGTCCTGGTATGCTGGTAATGCACATTCATTTGGCAGAAATATGCGAGAAACAGGCTAACTGAACAGGCCGGAAGTCACCGGAATTGAGGAGGTGTTACCAGCTGCGTGGAGTGGAATGGAACTAAAGTCTCCCTAAAGTTTCCCACAAATCAAACTAGCCAGTCACATATGTTGCGGTACAAAGTTTAAATGTCTGTGGCACAACCAATATAAACTTGCCACATGAAAATTAATTGCGCATCCGGCTGGGTTACTATTCTGACCCAGCACTCCCGCATGGCTTCTGCAAATATGAACATGACACCTGATCCTTAAGCAGTGCTTTAGACACCCTGCAGCTCCTGTCAGAATTATGATTGATAACTTATGAATGGCAGTCATAATTGCACCCTCACCTCCCCCCCCCACCCAACTCCATTTGTTGCAAATATAAGTATGCAACTATAGCCAAATATAACCTGTCTTTCTCAAAACCCCAGAAGGCTTAATGTTTGTTAACTAATGGAGCAAATAATATTAAAAAATTAGCCTAACATGTAAAAAATACTTTAACCCCTTAAGTCGCACAAGGCCGTATTCCAGCAAAAAAAATCCATAGTCATTTTTAGTCTCTGGCTCAGAGAAACCTTGATAGAAAGTTTACTAATTCTCCGGAAGAATTATCATTGTTGTTCGTTTCGCTGCTGCATACATGCTGAAAGTATTGTGTGCAAAATAATGTTATAATCTTCAGTGCGTATAGATTCTCTGGAACAAAACAAGCTCAGCTATAAGCTTCTCTGACCTGTACTGGCCATGCGGTCCCTCAGTAATAGCAAGTGGTACTTGCAACACCTCAACATGGACAGTTTTTCTTGGACAACTTCTTCCCGGTACACTGAGAAGCATTTTAGATAATGAACTTACATTTCTAACAGTGTATCAGTTGTTTGGCTTGCATAAAAGGACACACATTGTTTCTCCTGCGTAAATAAACCATAACTTTTTCAGTGCGCATGCTGAAAATATTACGCATGAGTCTCAAGGTTCTTGAGACTTTGTGCCTACAAAGGTTGTTTTGCAACAGGAAGAAATCACTTGTCTAAGTGAATATTTCTGAGGAGGACAGTGAAAACAACTTTGACTCCACAGCAGAGGGCATGTTTCATGAGGACTTGAGCCCAGGAGAGGGAGGGGGAGGGTGACCAGCAGGGGGAAAGCAAGCTACTTTTAAGCATACGTTTTCCATGAGCATATAGTACACAATATTACAATTCTAATATATACAGTAATATAATATCATTCGGTTACCAAGTGTGCTTTTGGAGTCTCCAAATGGTCTTGGAGACTTTTTGGAAACCTGCCTAGAAATAGCTCAGAAAAAACAATGCAATATGTTCATTTTTGGTAGTATTGCTATCAAATTTGAACCAGGATTTGTCCAGGTTGTGGTGTTAGCTGAATTGTGTTTCTAAGCCCACCAGGTACTGTCACAAGCATCTGTATCCACTCAAAAAAAAAATTTAGGAGAGAATAAAACTTCCACTTCCAGCATATTTCAGCTTCTGTAACTTTGTTTCTGTAGTATTTATGGTAATTCTGGAAAACAATTATGGAAAACATGCTCCCAAGCATTACCTTTCAGAAGAGACCAGGATTTTGGGTGTAGTCAAAAGGGTACAAGAATAGTAACCATTTTATTTTGGTAATATCATTTTCAGGTTTGTGTTAAAAAAAAGGAGGGTTACACTTTAAAAATGTTAAAACTCTGTCTTTAGATTGAGTGCAGTGATTTAAGTTAGGTGATTAATGGAATATTATAGTAAAAGAAAAAAAACAATTTTAGAAATCATTTAAACTCATTAAATTGTTACATAATCACATGGCCTGGCTCCAATTTAACCTTGGCCTGTGCCTCTAGAAAAATCTGTCATCTCATTGTCATTGCAGAATCATCTCAATAAGTTGTTTAAGAATGAGTCATTGCACTGAATTTAAATGGCAATTCATGTAGTGTGGAGCTCAACGATATTCACATTTATCCACTCTACCCAACAGCATTTCAGCAGCTGAACTGGAGTCAACTAAAAATGTTTAAATAGCCTGACTGTTTTTCTTTTTTGTTATTTAACGTCTGTTTTTTTTAGGACATTCATCTTTTCGTTGCTGACCAAAGGCCGCCCTTCCCCTCTCAAGATTGTAGTCTCCGCTACTGCGTTCTGCTCCATCAACGGCTTCATCCAGGGTCACTATCACCTCCACTGCTTCCAGTATACGGAGGTCTGGCTGGCGGACATCTGCCTTGTGACTGGTGCGTGAGGAGAGGGGGAGTAAACCCATTTACATTTGAACAAATCACCGAGTGTCATTCGACTCATTGCTTTCGAGCATAGCAACCACATTTCTATGTCTTGAGCCCTGAATTGCTGTCATAGCTGTTTGTTTGTTGTTGTTTTTTTTGGACTGAGCAAATGCAAAATTCTTCATGACATGTATTGAGTTTACTGTAAGGGCCGTTTTATTAAAGAACACTTCTAATGACAAAGAACATGTCCTGATGAGAACAAACATACACCACATTTCTGAAAGTATGTGGACATCTGAACTCACATATGTAATTGTTGAATGTCTCATTCCAAAACCATGGCCATTAATACGGAGTTGGACCACCCTTTGCCTTTGTAACAACCTCTACTCTTCTGTGAACACTTTCCAGTATATTTTGGAACATGGCTGCACGGATTTGTTTCAACCCCAAGAGCATTAGTGAGGTTGGTTACAGATGTTGGGTGTAAAGCATGGCTCGCAGTCGGCATTCCAATTCATCCCAAAGGTGTTTGATAAGGGTAAAGGTCAGGGCTCTGTGCAGGCCAGTCAAGTTCTTCCCCACCTAACTCAGCACACTATTTTTTATGGACCTTGCTTTGTGCATGGGGGCATTGTCATGCTGAGACAGGAAAGGGCCTTCCCCAAACTGTTGCCACAAAGTTTGGGAGCGCACAATTCTCTATAAAATGTCATTGTATGCTGTAGCTTCAAGATTTCCCTTCACTGGAACTAAGAGGTAGAGCCCAAATCATGAAAAACAGTCCCAGAGAATTATTCCTTCCCCACCAAACTTTACAGTTGGCACTATTCAGCCAGCACAGTCGGCACTATGCATTTTGCCAAACCCTGATTTGTCTGTCAGACTGCCAAATACATGATTCATCGCTTCAGATAATGAGTTTCCACTGCTCCAGAACCCAATGGCGGTGTGCTTTACACCATTCCTGCCGATGCTTGGCATTGCGCATGATGATCTTTGGCTTGTGTACGGCTGCTCGGCCATGGAAACACATTTCATGAAGCTCTCGATGAACCGGTCTTGTGCTGATGTTACTTCCATACTTTGTAACTCTGTAGTGAGTATTGCAACCGAGGACAGATGATCTACCACTTCGCAGATGAGCAGCTGTTGCTCCTATACGGTTCCACTTCACAATAACAGCACTTACAGTTGACTGATGCAGCTCTGACAGGCCAAAAAACTGACTTGTTGTAAAGGTGGCATCCTATGACAGTGCCACATTGACAGTCACTGAACTCTTCAGTACGACCCATTCTACTGTCAATGTTTGTCAATGGAGATTGCATGACTGCATGTTTGAAATTATGCACCCGTTAACAATGGGTGTGGCTGAAATAGCCGAAATCGCTAATTACAAGGGGTGTCCACATACTTTTGGAAATGTGGTGTGTGCCTTTGTTCAGAGTAGACTGGCAGTTGTTTGAGATGGTTTGTCATATTCTCACTCTTGCAGAATGCATAGCTTGTATTAGCATGCAGTATATTGTTTTGGAGGTTAACCAGTTAGGAGATTAGTTTTACTTGTAGTGTTTTAAACTGGGATTTGTCTAATAAAAAAAGTTTCTCTCTGATGGTCATTTCTTAGGTTTGATATTATTCTTTCTGGGAATGGCCATCAACGTCCACAGCGACCACATCCTGCGAAACCTGAGAAAACCAGGCGAATTCACCTACAAAATTCCAACAGGTATTCCCGCTGTGTCGTATATACAATTCCAACAGGCTTTTCCACACTGATGTGTACAAGATTCCAACATGTAGCCTAATCCCGCACTGTCACAAAGTTTCATGCAGGTGATCCCTCACTGCAACATACTCATTAGCAGGAGGACTTCCCAGCAGTCCCAGGCACTTGCATGGTAGACCATTGTACGCCCTTCCCTGTGGGTACTGTCACAAATGGAAAATGCCCACTTTAACTTTAGTTGTCCGCAATAACAATGTGAGTAAAGACTTTGATAAAATTCCAAGCCATTTATCATAGGACAATTCAATTCTGGAAGAGTGAGAATTCTTTGAGTCACATCCCTGGCACAGCTAGTGATTTCGAACAGTCACTGAATGGGTTAGGGGGCACTGACTTGCTTTAGCTCGTGTTATCTTTGTACTTGAATGTGATGCTTCCGCCCAGGCTGATCTCCACAGTCATTGCATGTCAAGGATATTCATCTGTCTGTCACACAACTTCGTCCTGTTGATCTGAGAGTTACAGTATTTCATGGGGTTGCTGAGCAGTACCTGCCATCCTGTCAGGACACTGACTTTCACTGTAGTGATACTGTTTTCTAAGTTTAACATAGATTCCTGATTGTGCCCCACTGTAGCCAGTGTAATTCCAAAATGGTGGGCCTGCAAAAAAAATCAATCTGTCTGGTTCAGGTGTCGTTTGAACATATTGACTGCTTTATTGCAAGGCTAAGCATACAGTATATAACTATGCGCTTATTCACCTAGAATCTGCACTGGACAATTAGCCTGCTGGCTAAAGCACTGCAAGCTAAGTAGTTAGTTAAAGCAAGTGAACTTTTGAAAAGCTACTCAGATAGCCAGCGACTCCAGGCCGGATCTGCACCAGTTCTGGCCGGCAGTGCTGACTTTGTTTAGCTACAAAGTGGAACATTTCCACGGTATGAACTGAACCGAATTTAACGCGACTTTATCATCTGGCAAGTTTGCAGCTAGCTAGCTGGCTGCTAACTTCTGAGATGATAAAGCCAGTTGCAGAGCCTTCATAGCTAAGAACGCTACATAGGGGGCTACAAAGTTAACTAACATACAGTACCAGTAATTTACGCGTGCGTAAAACAATGTGCTGAAATACACAATCATGTGATAGCCTTGTATCCAATTAGGGGTCGAAACGTCCAAATGACACCTGAACCGGAGACAGGTTGACAGGTTTTGCAGGTCCAACAGTTTTGCGATTACACCGGCAGCCCCACAGATTATCACAGCACAGGGTAGCGTCCTTCGCGCGATAGTGAGTCCTTTGGTAGGTGGGGTGTCTAGAGTCTCCCTGTTGACTAAAGCGCGCTCTGTGTTTAAAGTATGCTCCTCTGACACAGTGACTGTGTAGCTTAGCCGCTGGACTGTGTGTTTTTTTTTTTTTTTTTTTTGGGAATTCATTGCATGGTTTTGTAGGTTTCCACGTAATTTCATTCCAAGGGAAGCGAGTCATCATTCTTTTCCCGTTACTGGATCGCAGGTGGTCTGTTTGATTACGTCTCCGGTGCCAACTTCCTCGGTGAGATCGTGGAATGGTTGGGCTACGCGGTCGCTACTCGGTCCTTTCCCGCGATCTCCTTCGCCTTTTTTACCATGTGCTCCATAGGACCGCGAGCCTACCACCACCACAGGTAGCGCGCCAAGCCAGCATGTCACCTCTCCCTCACACAGAAACAGGGAGGCCCATGGCAATGAACATGAGAAAAAGTCAATCTATAAAATCTGTCATTTGATCATATACAATAGGGGTTTAATCTGCATAATGATGTTCCTAAGTTAATAAACTGTAAGGTTGGAAATTGTGATAGATTGTAAGGTTTGGTGTGATAAGCGGCAGTGTAGTATAATGGGTAAGGAACTTGTCTTATAGCCTAAAGGTCACAGGTTCGATTCCCAGGTAGGACACTGCCGTTGTACCATTGAGCAAGGTACATAACCTGCTTCAGTATATATCCAGCTGTATAATTTGATACAATGTAAATGCTATGTAAAAAGTTGTGTGAGTCGCTCTGGTTGAGAGTGTCTGCTAAATGCCTGTAACGTAATGTAACGTGGGATGACAGCCTCTATTCCTTTCTGATGTTCCAGGTTCTACAAAGAGAAATTCAGCGATTACCCACAGTCCAGGAAAGCTTTGGTCCCTTTCATCTTTTGAGAGGACAGGAAGCACTCTTTGACATGCTTGTCCAAGGCAGCGATACTAGCAAAGCATCTTAGAGCACTAAAACTATGAAGAGACCTATCAGTGAGATGCAGGTTGCCAGACTACAGAACATGTTGTGAGGCTTGCCTGCTGTCTACAGTGCCCAGGCATATTTCACGTATTAGGAACATCATGTCTGAAGTCAAACTGTCCACTAGGAAGCGCTTGCTAGGTCCCGCCCCCTCTTTGAGCACATGATCGAGTTTGGCAGCGCATGTATATATTATTGTAAATAATTTCTGCACATTGAGTACTGCTTCGGGTAGTTTCACAATCCAGCAATTGTGAAATGTCCGAGTTATTCTCTTTTGAAATAAGAGACAAAAACCAAAACAAACTAAAATAAAAAAATTAAAAAAAAAAACTGCCATAGTTTCTCAGGTTGTTGGAGTCCATATGAATTGGAGGGGTTCCGGTCAGGGAGCCAACTGGATAAACACACTCTCCCAGAACAGCTGCGGTCTTTCGCTCTCCTGCCAGGCCTGCTCTTGTTGTCGCCAGTGTATTGGTAAGGAAGTGATGAACTCCAAATGTGTCTACTTTCCACTGCCAAGGTATGGGAGCCAGATCGCAACTGTTTACAGCATTTGTTTTCAGTGTCTTCTCGCTTACTTTGAGAGCAAGTAGTTATTCCAGACCAATAAGTATGATTTTAACCATTCCCAGACTTCAACCAAGGCATTCATCATGACAGGAGCAGCTTGTGGCTGATGGCAAATATTTTACATTTAGAGAAAAACCAAGATAAAATGAATATAAATAATATACAACATAAGATAGCCATCACCTGCTCCCTGGTAACTTGTTAGCAGGTTGGAAAAGTCAGAATTATCAAAACCCAAAGAGGAACTTCCTGGTTTACACTGCCCACTTGAATAAAGGCCTCCTGTTTGAAGCCAACAGATTGCTGAGTCTTGACATCATATCCATTGCTAGCGACAGTGTAGTGTAATGGGTCACATGTCCCATTCCCAGGTAGGACACTGCCGTCGTACCCTTGAGCAAGGTACTTAACCAGAATTGCTTTAGTATATATCCAGCTGTATAAATGGATGCAATGTAAATGCTATGTAAAAGTTGTGTAAGTCACTCTGGATAAGAGCGTCTGCTAAATGCCTGTAATGTAATGCAACCCTGTCCCTAGTTATTTTCCTCTTCAGTTGCCTAACACCGTTTTTGGGTGACAGGCCACAGGTACACTGAGTTAGAGAACCATTTTAAATTACACAAACCATTTTGTCTTAAACAACGACAGGCATAGGACTAGAATTAATTTAATGTCGACAGTTTACGCATTAAAAAAAAATAGACTAAATGCATTTGAAATACAGTATGAAACAAGCACATTTTTCCTCCAGATCTCTTTGGCCAAGTATAAATACAAAGCAGACACAAACGAAGCAATAAATTATGTTTCATCAGCATACAGTTGGAAACTGTTGGAAGAGTAAGTCTGGTCTGACATCATTGTGTTGTATAACTTCCATTTTGTAAGCAGTTTTTGCACAACATAGTCACAATGTCTTACTCATCTGAAATGGCAGACACAGTTTTATTAAAAAGTAATCACATACACAAGGGCCCAGTTTATCTCACCATCATACTAGCACGTCTAAATTCACTTGTTTTAAAATGTTTTTAAAAAGGTTTTAGGAGGAAAATGTGTAGTAACTACATTTTCTTAATGTACACTACCCTTTTAAGGTAACCAGCAAAAATTGAAAATTTGGAAAATGTTTTTCCTGACAAAAGATGTTACTGTACCTGTACATGAAAAGCAAGGAATCGGGTTCATAGCACTAACATGAGTGATGATTTAATTATGCAATCAATTTGATTTAATCAAATTCCAGTCTATTTATTACTTCAGAACAAATCTTTTTTTGTTGTTTGTATGAAGGACAAAAAAGGGTGCAACACTATTTTATTTGAGCAAACACAATAAAATACCTTATGCAATATGAAGGACGGTTGAACCGAATGCTTTTTCAAAACTCATTTTCTTTCCTCCCAACCTGTAATGCAATCACTATAGAAATTTTTAATGATTAAATAGTAAAACAAAGGACTTTTCAGTACTGTCACCTACAGTAGTAACTGTACAACTGTAATAGTAGAACTAGTTCAAGAACACTTAAGTAACAGCAGATCGCCGACCAGTAAAAACAAAAAAAATCAGTCTGCTGCCATCTAGTGTTGAAATCTTAAAACTACATCCATGATGGCGAACTTCTGTACCTTATTCTGATTTCAGGTAGTTATGCAGATGCACTCCATTCCCGGAGCTAAGTTCATCTATATGAATTAGCAAAAGCCTCGAAATCAAACAGGAACACAAAGCCCAAATTAACATCCTGGACGATATATTTTATGTCCAGGATGAGGTTAGCTGTCTCCACGGCAACGTGCAGGGCATTGTACTTGGCGGCGAAAGAGTCCAGCACCAGCGGGTCGGCGTCCGTGCCTGCGGGGGGCGCCGGCGAGAAGGGCGGGTGGTCCGTGCCGAGGGGGCTCCACTCCAGGTCCCCCTGGGGGGGCGTGAGGCCGCACCCGCAGCGCCCCACCACGTCCCGCCACGGGGCCCGGGGGTCGGCGCCCGGCGGCACGTCCCAGCAGTGCGCGCGGGACTGGTCCATCAGCCGCTCCCCGCCGTCGTGCTCCAGCGCCCGCGCCGCGGCCAGCAGCGCCCGGCGGAAGGCGTCGGCCGCCAGCAGGAAGTGCGCGGGCGAGCAGCCCAGCTCTGCCGCCGCGTCGGACGCATCGCCACGGCTCTGCGAGGGGGGGCGGGACGTTAGCTGGCATGCTTCAGCGCTCCGCATTTAAACTACACTACCCAGCATCCCCTCCACTCACAATAAAGATACAACACTACTAAACCCACTACAGCGAGTCATTATTTCATGACTTTGTTGAAATGTTAGGTTATATTAAATATTTGGCAGTGCATTTCATAAACCACCAAGCTCCTGCATCACTAACAAACTGTCTAAATCTGGGTTTGATGTGCTAATAAATCAGGGTAGCGTGTGTGGAGGATGGGCTGTACATGGTTGTTTATCTCTCTCCTCTCTCTCCATATAGCCAGTGCACCACCTTTATCTCCTGTAAAATACATAAGTGATGCTGGAAAGCACTGGCGCCAGCTCCTGTGTCCAAAAGCACACTGCTCACTTTTCTGCACAAATGCCATGAATGAACCTGATGCAATTACACAGCAAGAGCTCAGCGCTCCTGGGGGACAGATGTTCAGGACGAAAGCTGTGTTGCAAAAGGAAAGGGTGAGTTCTGTACCTGGAATCCGACATACGTGCTCAGGTGCGTTTCTGTGCACCCTCCCCCCAGCAGGGCCCACGGCTCCGTCAGAGTCTGCCTCAGGACGCGCTCTGCAGTCTGACACGCCGCCTGCAGGACAGGAGGAGTTACTGCGTGGTTTACAAGAAATAAAAACAAAAAAAAACGAAAACAAACCGACACTCTCCGAAGCTGACGCACGGACGGCCGAGAGTGCGGTGAAGGGGTGGGGACGGGGACGCAGTGACGCAGGGGGGGGGCGCTTCCGGGGCGGGTCACCTTGAGCTCGCTGAGGGCCGTCTCCGTCCGGTGGCAGAGCAGCAGGGTGCAGCAGGGGGGGTCCCCGACAGGCAGCAGGTGGAGCAGCTCCCTGGACCCGCAGCGCAGGACCCGGAGCCCCCCCAGCTGCCCGTAGGACTGGACCGGGACGGGGGTCTGGAAGGAGGCCACCGCCTGCGCCCCTGCAACACACAGGAGAGAGAGAGCACCCCACCCAGAGAGCAGAAACCATTTCAATACCAGCCACATCCACTTTGCCTCATACAAAAATTTACATCTTCCTTGCAGGGCTGGTGTATTCTATTTAGATCTCACAAAGATGCGTGGCTCATTTTCAGATAAGAAAACCGTTCTCTAGTGTTGGATGTGTCAGATTGTTATGCGGTTAGTTAATCTCTCTCTCACTGTAGGCCTGAGTAAAGGGTTATTTAATCTCCGACTGTAGGCCTGAGTACAGGGTTAGTTAATCTCTCACTGTAGGCCTGAGTACAGGGTTAGTTAATCTCTCTCTCACTGTAGGCCTGAGTACGGGGTTAGTTCATCTCTCACTGTAGGCCTGAGTACAGGGTTAGTTAATCTCTCACTGTAGGCCTGAGTACTGGGTTAGTTAATCTCTCACTGTAGGCCTGAGTACTGGGTTAGTTAATCTCTCACTGTAGGCCTGAGTACAGAGTTAGTTTATCTCTCACTGTAGGCCTGAGTACAGAGTTAGGTTGAGTACAGAGTTAGTTTAATACAGGGTTAGTTAATCTCTCTCTCACTGTAGGCCTGAGTACAGGGTTAGTTAATCTCTCACTGTAGGCCTGAGTAACCCTGTCTGCTTTAGTCATACCCGACACTTGGATGAGTGGTTCCAGAAGGGCGATCCCCAGCCTTTCCACAACGATGACTCCGTGCTTCCTCAAGTACTGCTGCAGCACGGGGTGCACCACCCGCTGGCACACAAACACCTGCACCCCGTCCCGCACCACCTGCTCGCCCAGCCTCATCAGCTGTCCCAGGACGGCTTCCTCCAGGCTGACCTCCCAGTCCAGCTCGAACGTCCCCTCCCCCGCCTCCGGGAGGTCTCCGGCCAGAGACGCGTTGAAGAGCGCCACCTGAGCGGCCCCCGGCCCAGCCGCTCCGGCGTCGGCTGGGCGCAGCGCCTCGGGCGCGTCCACCAGCAGCCCGGGGTGCACCGCCGTCTCCCCCACGGGCCGGCCCTCCACGGCGACCGTCGCCGCCCTCCCCAGGCACACGGGGCCCGGGGCGGCGCAGGGGACCGTGTGGAGAAAGGCCCTCACCACCTGGGCGCCGACGTGCCGGGCCTCCCCGGGCGTCAGCGCGCACGCCGGCTTGGCCGCCACCACGCCCCGCGCCAGGGCCAGCAGGCAGCGGCTGCTGCCGAAGTCCACCGGCACCTTGCAGCCGCAGTCGTCCCGCTGCAGGTAGCCGGCGCACAGGCCCAGGAGCCGCCGGTATGCGCCGGCCGCCGTGGCTGCCTCCACGCCGAGCGCCGCGGCGCGCTCCACCAGGGCCGAGCAGAGGATGCCGGCGAACAGGCCGCAGTCGCCAAAGCGGGAGGTGTGGTTGAGGACGGAGGCGGTCAGGAGCCTGAGGAGGGGGTGCGACGGGGTCAGCGCCTTCAGGAGAACCGCCGAGGTGGACGTAGTCAGGACCGGGCCGCCCACGTTGTTGTGGACCTGCTTGAGCCGGCCGCGCGGACCGAAGCAGGACGTCAGGATCTGCCGCAGCACGGCCAGCTTGCGGCGCACCTCCTCGTCTTTCAGAGGGTCGCTCGTGCAGACAGACGGCTGCTTCTTGGCGAGGCGAGACATCTTTTCAAGAACCACACCAAGAATTTGGACGCTTCGACGCGGTCAAAGAGTTAGAATACCCTTTTGTCCGGTCGACCCTTAAATCCATTAGCTGTTCTCCAGTCGGCGATATTATTCTTCTGCTCAGTTCAGTTTTCTTTGTTTTTTCCGCAAGTGATGAAATGCATGTCTGGGAATGAACATTATTGGCTTATTTTATCGACCAAACACACATCCTTTCAGTCATCTTTCCCACATTTTAGCTCGTGTTTTAGAAGTACCTACCTATCTTACTGCTTCTGCAGTCTAGACTGTGATTTCATCCCAACAGTCCAAAGTCGGATGCCCGTACAATCAAGATTTTAAAGTCCTTTCAGATATTTCCAGGACTCATAGCAGTGCTCAGACCAAATATGTAAGTCAATACACGCAGGAAAATAATATTAATATTCTGAGAACGTGATTATACTATCTAACGGTACACCGTTACTGCTAATAATGTGGGTTATCGAACAGATGTCGAGTAACGTTAGCGCATGCTGATTAACAACAACCTAATCCAAACGCATTTTACTGGTTGCACTGTGCAGGAATAACGAATGACCGCCAGCTAAATATAATGTCAATTAAAACAATATAGCCAGCCAGGTTATCAACTAATTTTAGCTAAACTACTATGACCAGGTGGAACACAATGTCATGTGATGTTAATCATCTTTCTTACCAGAGAACAGATACGTAATTCTTTCCTAGTTCAACAATGTATTTCCGATTATTACTTCACGATGCATACTCTCTGAACGTTCCTGTAATCCTTGGACGGTTCACACATGCCATGGCCGCAATTCTGAGATTAAAAAGTTTTATATATGGTGTTGATACCACAGGCAGTGGTTGCTATGGGGAATTTTCGCTCGGGTCCTTTTTCAGATTTATACAGTAACCCCTCTGATAATCCTATTGTGGTTATGCCGAAAAATGTCCTTCCATTTATATTATAATCACAAATAAACAATTACAGCTAAAATTGGTGATATAATACCTGAAAGAAAAATCCGCAATGTATTATGAATTGTGTTTGTCTGTGACGCAGATTAGATCAATGGTAATATGGAAAGGCTTCTGAATAACCAGCTCAACATCGTTTCTTTGGACCGGGGTCCTTATACCACGTGATGACCATTCAAACGAAAAGGCGGCGCGTAATGGTTGTAAGTAGGCTACCGTCACAAATTTGTAAATATCTGAGCTCAGGTTCGGATTTTAGGTATAGATACTGGGGAACTTTGTTTTGTTTATACAGGAAATTACCATTATGTATGTGGATTCAGCACAGCAAAACTCCTGTGGCTGGCTAAAAGATTTGTTTGCAGGGTTTATCCGACTTACTGTGTCCCGAGTGTGTACCGTAGGTATCCTTAGTTTAGGGACATTCATCCAAATCAGTTCAGCTCGAGGTTATCAAGTTTGTTTGGCGTCTAGTGCTTGAGAATACAGTCTTGGCCATGACCATCAATAGGGCCAGGCCGATCGATAGGGTTTGCTTTTTATTACGAGTGTAATTGTAAGATCATGCTGCGTCCTGTGCAAGGCTGGCAGCCTCCAGTTTTTCTTCTTTATTTTTAAACATTTATTTAACTGCTTTAACTAGGTTTGGCATGCTGCAGTTATGCCGGGAATAATAAGGACATAGAAATGTAACAATTACTACATTCTTATTACTGAACTGAAGTACTGAAAATACAGAAAAATAGCTGGGAATGAATGAAAGTCAAATATCAAAAAGGTGCTGTATTTGGTACTATGCATGGTGGTATATAATGAACTAAAAAAACACCATGTCATTTTAAATTGTAATGTCATCCATGTAAATACACTCACTAATTGAAATATATTGATTGCGCTGATACAAGCACCTGCATCTTATGGAGCATGTATCATACTTTGTTCCTTGAGATATACAAAAACTTGTCCTTTGCATTGTGTGTGTGGTGTGCTTACGGTCATTGTCCTGTTACACGGTCCACTTTCTGCCATGCTCTAGTTATATTCTACATTTACCTGTAGAATATAGGCTACTGGAAATTAAAGGAATTCATTCTAGTATTAATGATTGTGAGGCAACCGTGTCCTGTTGCTGCAAAACAGCCCAAAATCATCACCCCCTCCACCAACATACTTTGGCACAAGGTTCTTGTGGAGATATGCAGTGTTTGGTTTTCACTGAACATGGTGTTTCACAAACAACTCCAAGTTTAAATAAAACCAGAGATTGTGCACTTTTTAACCACATATGAATTGTTTGATTACAAATAAACATTTTTGTGGTGTACAGACCCAAACGAAGTAGCTGTTGTTCCAAACATTATGGAGTCCACTGTATACATGCACACACACACACACCCACACATACACCCACACCCCGTTAGTTCTTCAATCAACCAATTAACCAAATTTAATTGTGGCATGTGGTACCAGCTTGAGATGATGCATGCTTTCAAACATGATGCATTGTCCTGCTGGAAATATTCATTTGCAAAATGGTAAAAATTAATTTAAAAAACACCTAACAAGGTATCTAATGAGTTGGCTTGATTTGTCCAGAAATTATAGAGTTAAAGTTTTGTCTTTGACATGAGAAATTGCTGTGGCATCATTAAATCCACTTATGAAAATTAAAGAAAAATTAATTTTCTGAAATTAATAAATTTGGCTTCATTTTCCAGTCACGTCACATGTGACTGGTCCCCAGTTAGACTGGTCCCTGTCCGTTTATATTGGAAGTTTTAGTGCTTTAGAATGTGGGGCGGCTTGGCTTAACGCAGGAGATGTCCTGGCTAGCTCTGAAAAACACAACCGCAAGATAATTAACCATGCTTAAATATTTAAACACATATTTTATGCCATTGTGGATCGGTATTATCCATTTTATGACTGTAGCAATAATGTATTTTAAGATGCATAGGGTGGATAGAATGTTTTACTGAGGAGAAACTGGCAGGGTTGCCAGATCTCATAACAAGGCCTTAACTCATTAGGCCAAAAATAAGCTTTTGCATCCGGCTGTCAAATATCTGTTAAATAGTAAATGACCGAAGGTCTGTGTTGTACTAAGACTTTTAAGATAGGAACGTTTATTTAAGTAAATAAATATATAGTTTTTTATTTTATTTATGTTTGTTGACTATTGCAAACTTGAAGCATATTTCTGAAATACATTCACATTTCTAGACATTTTTTCACAACATTTGCATAGCTAATTTCCTTTGGCATTTGTTTTCTAGGTTGTATCTACATGTCATCCTCAGAATGTGTCCTACCAAGTTTGTGCTAAAGGTAAGCTTGTAAAACAGAACAGCAGTTCTATGGCTGAATTTGTTTAGATGGTGCTTTAGGAAGGGGAAACCATGGCTGAAGATTGGTTTTGTTGTAGATTACAGTGCCTATGGCATATGCCCCCTCCTACACCTTCTTTGGTAAATCAGCAGCATACGTGTTTGATGAAGTGGATTTCAACAAGGGGCTTGCATCAATGTGAGGTCTGAAGAAATGCCTCTTTCTGCCAGTAGAGGGTGCTGTTGACTGCATTTCAGTGTTAGTTGGCTACGTGTTTTGGACACCGTTGCTGACTCCAACAGCAATGGTGTAATGTGTGGGATTTAATATAAATTGGCCGCTTTTTTGCTACGAGTACTGTACAAACTAGCAATCCAATGAAGACAGAGTTTTTGGAATCTGCCTGCACAGTAAAATGTTCAGGGTTGAATCAACTCTGACAGCGTATATGTCAGGGCTGCCCAACTCTGTTCCAGGAGATCCTTGGCAGCCCTGGTGTATGTGGTCCCTATTGGACTCTGTTAGAGTAGAATTAACACTGGACACTCTACTGCGTAAATCATAATTTGTAAGCAGCATGTAATTACATCCTTACAGTGGATATACAAAGTCTGAAAACCCTTATTAAAACTGCAGGTTTTTGTGACGTAAAGCCTGAAATTAAGACATTATGTGAGACCTTGCAACCAACCAATGTGACCTTGCAACCAACAGAATTCAAATGAAAAACAGAGTGATACTTTTTAGGTGAAATAATTGGGGGGGGGGGGGGGTATGGTGGAATAATGCAATACCCTGGTTGCATTTATATGCACAACCTTTTATAATGGGGGTTGTAGCTGTGTTCAGAGTCAACCAATCGCATTCAGTATCATGTCCAAGAACCCTTGAACTTATTTGCAAAGAAGAGTGGGATAAAATGCCAAAGTCCAGGTATGCAAAGTTGAAAGAGGCTTATTCAAAAAGACTTACTGCTGTAATAAAAGCAAACGATGCTTCCACAAAGTATTCGTTAACGGGTGTGCACACGTATGCAAGCAGGGTATTGTGGGGGGTTTTATTTTCAGTTCTTTTTTCCTTAAGATTATCTATTTGTTTTGTTACTTGAATTGTGTTGTTGCAAGGGCACATCAAAAGTGAGAAAAAATAAGTATGGCATGATTTGTTTTGATTTTGGGCTTTACATCACAAAAACCCTCAGTTTCAGTAAGGGTGTGTTGACCTTCTATATCCGCTGTGCAAAGCTTTGTCGTTTTATCAATTCTCTGATTCAAAAAGAGCCAAGGATATTCCCACATCCCTCAGAAGCATTTGAGGGAAATTCAAGGTTGCAAAAGTGATTCGATTTTGGACAGTTGTAGTGTTGGTGATTGGAATTTATTTATTTATTTATTTATTTATTTATTTATTTATTTATTTAATAATTTCTCATATGCGTGCCACAGAAAATATCTCCAAAGTTATGAACTAATTATATTTCTGTTGTAATAACCAAAGCAAGCAGTGTTATGGAAAAAAAAACTGGTTGCAACGTGAGGACAAGATTTTAGTCCACCAAAGTATTTATTATTTTTTTTTTTTTACTAAAGAGCAATGTAAGATCCTTCAGCTGAACGATGCAACTTTTAGAAACTTCTCCTGGAAGATGCTCAACATGTCCTGTAAGCTTTGTAACCGCGGGAGAAACCTGCCTGTTGACCCGTCATAGGGAGTCCAGCGCTGCCCTTCCTGTTCCTCAGCGGTGCGGTCTCTCAGACCCGGGCTGCCGGCGGCGAGGGCAGTTTGTGAGGCATCCCTGGGCTTGTGTGCGCGAGCGCAGTCGCTGGGGCGAATCACCCAGCGCCTTTTCATTAGAGCCTGATTACCGCTTCATCCCCGAGGTCGTCTCCCGTTTGAAGTGGAAAGCTGAGTCACTTCCTGTCGCACGGGAGCCCCGGCGCTTCCCAGGCCACGCTCCAGCCAATGGGATGCGGGGGCTCGCGGGGGGCGGGGGAAGGGGGGGGCCCGAGCGTCCAGAGTCGGGCGGGATACCGGGGGTAATGCGCTTCAGATGTGCGTCCCGACCGAGGAGGAAGCCGCGGGCCTGCGCGTTGTTGACGTTTAATCTAATCTGGGATTTGGAGCTCCGGGAGTTTCGATGTCCGCGCTGATCTCTCGCGTCCACTGTGATTGCGTGCGCGTCGCGGGCTGGGAAACCGACGCAGACGGCCGACCCCCCCTGCGCCCCCCCACCCCCGCCTAACACACGCATTCCTGAGGAGCGGACGGGACGGGGGAACCGCCGCTCTGTTTACACTCTGCGGGCACCGCGCCGAAACATTAAGTCGCCGTCCTCATCGGCAGAGCTGCAGAGAGAGAGAAGCCTCGTAGAAACAGCAATGGCAGCGCCGTATAAATCACACGCTTAACGTGCTCTGAGATTAGCAATTAGCACCCGTCACACAATCAACACTAATTTGGACGGGTGAGGATTGAGCCGTCTGGGGGGCGGGGCTGTTCTCTGAGATGCGCCCTCATTTTGGCCCGGTTTAACCGAGAGGCCGTGAGAGACAGACGCTCCTCTCTGTGCTTTAAAAGCGGGGTTTTCGGGCCTGGCAGTCCTGTTCCATTTGAAGCGAAACGACAAGTCACTTCCTGTTGAACGGAGGTCCCGGTGCGCGGCGTTTTAAGTAGCCGCTCCGCTCCTGTCCTTGCGGCGGGCTGTCGGCACAGGGCGTCTGAGGGGGATTTACCCTCCTGTGAAAATGGCGGTCATTACCGGCGCTCCGGAGCGGCCTGGCTCTGGCTCTCAGGGCGCTGGACTTCCTGTGCAGGCGGCCGCAGGCGTTCGCACGGCGACAACGACGCGGAAAACGGTTCTCTCGCCCTCCCCCCACCACCCCCACCCCGCCCCACCCCCGCGGGCGCAGCGGTGCCAGACCACACGCGCGAAGGACGTTCCGTCGCTGGCTCATTGAAACCGAAACGAGGCCCGCAGCTCACCGTTCCGGTAACATCGTGCGCGCGGCGGCGAGAGAGGGTTCATTCGGGTTCATTCGCGCCGCGCTTTTCTCGCGGGGATCCTGTCGGAGGAAGTCATTTGTCGTTACTTCTTATTGTTTTTTAAGAGGCTTATTTTTTTGCGAGCTGAGACCGCTTCGCCGCCCCATTGTGCTCATTGTTGCTCAATGACGCAGGCGCCACGAGCCAGCCCTCGTCCCGGCTCCTCCGTCAGGTCTGCGGGCGTCCAGGGGCGACTCCGACACAATGGCGGATGTTTGCGGAGCGTCACCTGGAGGGTCTGCCTGTCCGCTCTTGCCGCCGCGGTTCCTGTCGTGAGACGCGCCCCTTTCATGCGCTCCCGCTTCTTGAATGAGCGCAGCTTTGTTTACAAAAACGCTTCTCCCGCTCGTGTACCCAGCGCATTCTTGCCTATTGTGCGCTGGGATTTTTTTTGCGGTTGGGTATTGGCATAAATCACTTTCCCCCCCCCCCCCCACTTTGTTTCACCTCTTCCTTCACCTGTTATGGATCGTTTTTGAAAAGGTTAAAAGTGCATTAGTTTTCGGCAGAGTAACCCGCCCTGCCCGGAGGACTACGTCTCGTGAACTGAAACACGCCGATGGAGGGGGAGGACTGGGACCGGGGCGCAGAGGGTTCGGGAGGGTTGGGGAGGCGCGCGGGGCGAGACGTGTGCGGCTGGTTAATGTTAGCCCGGGAGACGGTCTGCTCCTGATAGGGCCTAAGCCGACGGCGGGGGCGTTTGACGGCGATGGCGGGATGTTCCGATGGCGAAGGGAAGCTGGAGCCGGGGGAGAGAGAGAGATAAGCGGCGGAGGAGAGGAGCCTGGGAGCAGGCGGGGCGCGGGCCGGAGACGCCGCTCTGTTTGTTTACCGAGGTTCGCGGCGAAACGCAAGGAGGCCGCGCCCGCCTCTCCCGCCAAAAACGCCGCGGAGGAAGGGGAACCGGCTGCGGTCAGGGTTTTTACGGTTTTCAGACTTTTTGTGTGTGTGTGTGTGTGTGTGTGTGTGTGTGTGTGTTTGTGTTTGGCACATCAAGCTGTCATCACCTTTTGCAGGGAAAGAAAAGGTCTAGAGAAAGAGGGGAAGGGACAGGATGTGCACTGCATGCTGGGAGAATGGGTTTCATTCATGAAGAGGCAGGAGCAGAAGTGGCTGGGAGTGTTCCCTGTGTACACAGACAGTTCTAAGGGTGAATGAGAGGGAGCTTGTGTCAGTGTTGAGGTCTTCAGGTGTGCACATGCACTATAGTGGTTAGGGGCATCTAACACATCTGTCTCAGAACATACACAAGCACACTTTTTATTTTTGGCTAGTTTAGAAAACAATACAGTTTTAAAAAACAGTTTAAGGTGTGCCTTTACCCCGTGGAAGACGAAGGAGTTGTGGATTGTGAGAGCCAAGGGGAATGACTTGGTCCAGGATTTACATTCAACATTACTGACTTGGTCCGGGCATTATATTCAGCATTACTGACTTGGTCCGGCATTACATTCAACATTACTGTCTTGGTCCGGCATTACATTCAACATTACTGTCTTGGTCCGGCATTACATTCAGCATTACTGACTTGGTCCGGGCATTACATTCAACATTACTGTCTTGGTCCGGCATTACATTCAGCATTACTGACTTGGTCCAGCGGTACATTCAAAATCAAGTGGCTTGTGGTTTCAGGATTTTCTTCTTGGACGTTCTGATTTTGATATGATTTTGAGGGATGGATTTGTTCTGGAAGGCTTCCACTCAGCTGTGAGCTGCATCGCTCAGTTAAGCCTGTGTTTTTGCTGACTGGGCCTACCTGAGCCTGTGCTTTACTCAAACACCAATAAAGTGGTCCACGGGACATACTACATCAGAGACAGCTTTTGCAGCATTTCGGGCTCTCTTCCCTTTTTAATTTGTCATCAGAAAATGGAAACAGCATCTGCAACTATATCTATTTTTGTATTCATATTCGATTGGGGAGAGTCAAGACGACCGCAGTTCTCCTCCGAAACACATGGTGTCACTAGCCTGCTACTCTTCACACTGCAGCCCACAGCCAAGCTCGCACGGAGTGGAGTCAGGGGAAGACGTCTCATATCTGGTTTTGGCACGCAGTCGACAGGCGCCCGCCCGACCAGACAGGGTTGCCAGGGAGCGAGGAATGCGGACTCCTGACCAACTGACCCTCCGGCACCCTGGGCGATGCCGTCAGCAGTTTTTGCAATCAGCAGTATCAGGCTACTGGCCACGGTCAGCACTGCCACGGTCTGCATTCGATCTGAGACCATGGAGCTCATCCCTGCATTCAGAGTGTGGTGCCTTAACCAAACACGGACATTTTAACACGCACACACTCTCACACACACACACACACACACACACACACACACACACACACACACACATTCACAGTCGCACTCATTCACTCACACACACACACACACACACACACACACACACGCACATTCACACACACACACACACAGTCGCACTCATTCACTCACACACACACACAGTCGCACTCATTCACACAGACACACATTCACTCACACACACACACACACGCACACACACACACACAGCGTCTGTCCATCTGTCTGTTGGGAACATCTTTCTGTGATGCAGTGCTGGGGTGCTGTTGAGCACCATGTTGGTGCGTTTTTTACGTACGGCGTCCACAGATCGGACCAGCCCCACAGCCTTGGGAATGCAGGTCTGAGCGGGTCGCCCGGGGTCAGCCCGGAGGTCAAAGGTTGTCGTCTGCACTTCTGAAAGCGGAATCATGATGGCAGGATCACATGATGGCCTTTTCCCTGAGACCCCCGTCACATGATCTCTCAGAGCTGCGGGCCCAGAGTGGGCAGCTGTCCAGGTCTGAATGGAGATCCTTGTGCGCTGGCCTGCGTCTCTTTCTGTTAAAACCATGCTTTTTATTTGCAGGCGGACAGTACCATCTTAGGACAGACTGCATGCTGGGAATTGTGGTTTCAGACGAAGTACATGAAAGCGTGGCTCGGTGGAGGCCGTTTTCGGTCTGCAACAAAATACTTCTGAGAAGAAAGAAGGCCGTACAGAAGCGGTTTTGTGTTCGCCAGGGGTGGGGTGGGAGGGAGGGGGGGCGGGGCTTTGGTTTGCTCTTTTGACGGGTGATTGACAGCCGCTGTGTGGCCCCCGCTTGCCTTTCCCACGCCACGGCGATTGTCAAAACCGGTCAGCCGAAACCGCTGGCCAGTGGCGGTCGGCCTGAAGACAAAGGGGGGGGGGGGCGGGGGCAGGGGGGGCATGGGGGGGGGTGGGGGAACCTACGTAAAACCGTCTTTATGTTTCTACAAACACATTCAGCGCCGCACCGAGGGCATCCTGGAACCCTTCACTCTGCTCCTTTATACGGCCTCATTTAAAAGCCTCTCTCCCCAACAGCTCCATTTTGGAGCAGTTGGAACAACTTTATTTCCATTTCTGACGTTGACATTATATTGGAGTATTCAGCAAACAATGTGGAAGCCATCTGGGGGTGGTGGCTTCAGAACGGGGGTGCGTGCGAGTGTGTGTGCACAAATACCTGTATCTTCGTTATAAGACTAGATTCACTTCTAAACCCTTCCATTAAACAAAATGTCTTCATCAAAAGTTTTGTTGTCTTTTTGTTAAGGCTTGGTAAATTTGTCTGGCAGTTTATGTCATTTTGGGCTTGATTATCAGCTTTTTGAATGTAGAGGAGCGAGTTTAGAACTCAGTCATATTCGTTTCTGAGGATTAAATTTAAAAAAAAATGCTTAAAAGGTTAGCGTCCCGGCATCCCGAGTTTATTGCTCAGGAATTAAAACTCGTTTTTGTGACAGAGATTTCTTTCAGATCAGCCACAAGGAGGCGCTCTGCTCATATTTGTCTTTTATATCTTTAAAGACAAAAGAGAAGCCAGGGCTCAACTTGCGTCTGTGTTTGCAGAACTGGACTTTGTTCAAAGCAAAGCCACTTCCTTTCGAGTAACTGAAGAAAGGACCCTCTGCCAAAGCCCTTCAGTGCCAGCTCTCTCCCATCAAGTGTACATTTCCAGCCTGTCGCTGACGTGTTTAAAAGACAAAGGCGTGTACTGGATGTTTTTTTTTTTTTTTTTTTGAATTCTTTTTTTTACTGGACGGAATTCCCCCTCCTCCCCGGCTCGCCCCTGCCGGGATCGAGGTGTTGTTTTCCGTGGCCGCGGACATCGGCCGGCCCGAGGCGCCGGCGGCGTCCCGGCCCAGCGAGGGGGAACGCGGTCCGGTCCGCCCCGCCCCGCCGTGTTTGTGCAGGCCGCCGCGTCACGTCGGAGGCAGCGTGAGAACCTTCCCCGGCCCTCCCGCTCGCTCGCCGACGCTCGCTCCGCCGTGTCCGAGGAGAACCGGCGGCGGCAAACGTTGAGGGGTGGCGAGGGGGGGGCGGAGCCTTCCGGAAATTTCTCTCAGCAGGGTTGTCGGAAATCCCGCCTCCTTTCGGGTGCTGCCGGGCGCCTTCTCTTCCCCGTCCCGCTTCAGGCACGTAGTCAGGGGTCCGCGGCCCGTTCGTCCCCGTCCGAGGGGAGATTCGTGGAGGACTGAGACGTCCCACGCTCCTTCTCTGCGGTGGGCTGCTTTGGTGCGATGCTTAAGCCTTTCTCTGCCCGGCTTTTAAAGATGTAACCCAACTAAACCTGTGGCGCCTTTGGCCTCCCTGCCCACAGAGGGCTATTGTCAGCGATGCTGTGATGTAGTGCATTAGGAATCCAGGCCTGCTGCGGTCACATGACCCGCCTTTAGTTGGCGGGTATTGCAGGAGAGGAGGACAGCGTTTCCCACACACAGGCTGTACCTGGACAGGCAGGCTAGCCCTGGGAGGCCCGTTTTAGTCACAAAACAAAGTGAAAAGGTTTTTAAAAGTCGACGTCACCAAAGTCCACTGCTGGTCCAACACGTTAGTTTACTTGGTGTAAGAAAACTACCAACTGTGAGGTTTTGACAATGAAGTGACATTTCTACCTCAGTCAGACGTTCAACAAGGCAAACGATCGCAAACATTTGCTAACCTATTTTTCTTTTTTTCTGTCAGCTTATGTCTGCTGTGAACACTCGCTACCGTTAGCTAACAGTCTTAAAAGGTTGAACAGAATAGATGGAATTCAGTGGTATTCAGTCAGTAGAATGTAACTGGTGTTTGGAATGTTCCAGACACGTCGGCCCTGCAGTGGCGGGTTGCTTGAGAGGGCACACGGACGCCGCCGCACCGCGTGTGGTTTTCAGTGTGGTGAGGTTACGGCTGTGCGGCTGGTGTCAGCGTTCGTTAGAGTCCAGTGTTTCGACCCGTCAGTTCTACTACCGGTGGAGTTCAGCGTCGTGTTTGGACAAGGGGTTCCCAGTCGTATCCGAAAAGGGCCTCTGTGGGTGTTGTTTTTTTAGCCCAACACGGCAACACCTGGTTCTACTCATCAGGGTCTTCACTGAAGTTAGATAATTAGTTAACGCGTTGAACCAGGTGTTGCAGTACTGAGCTAAAAGAAAAACCTGCACCCACACCGGCCCTTCTCAGCTAAGACTGGACACTCCTGGTTTAGACGGCACGTCTCCTGTGTCTGTGTGTTATTTTGGGGGAGGGGGGGTGAAAGTGGGAGTGTGGATTAAGGTGAGGGCGGGGGGGGGGGGGGGGGGGGGGACTTGTTAGTCTTTGGTCACTCATTCATTATCCTTCCGTGCCGCAGTGTGGGAACTTTGCCGTGCTGGTGGATCTCCACGTCCTGCCCCCGGGGTTGGGAGAAGAGGCCAGCTGGTTCACTGAGCAGCACAAGGAGGTACGGGGCGGGGGGACGGGGGGGGGGGGGGGGGGGGGGTCTTCGCTTCAAAGGGGACAAAGCTGTCGGGGCGGGGTGTATCTGGACGTATCTGTGACTTTTTTTAAAGTTTTTTTTTTTAGAGATCTCTCTTCATTGTTCCAGAGTGACGAACCGTCACCTCAAACGCCCCCACCCTCCCCCCCCCCCCCCCCCCACACAAACCCCACCCAGATCTCTCAGACCACACTCCCGTGAGCTCCATTCCTCTCTTCACACGCTCGATGTGTTTTAAAGTGAGGGTCACCTTTCACACGCCAACCGAGCATAGTGTTTTGCTGCCCTGGTGCACACAGCAGGCCAGTACTTACCTGCTGTGTTTTTTTTGGGGGGGTGGGGTTGGGTGGGGGGGGGGGGGGGGGGGAGGAGGGCGGTTAAATGTTTCACCCACATCTCATTGAAAAGGACTTATCCTGTGTCTGAGCGCAGTCACGCTAATGCTTTTCTCAGAGGGCACTAGGCCTGTGTAATAAGCAGCCTTAAACATCCCTTCTGCTGTCTTCAATGTCTCCAGGCATTGAAAAATGTAAAAAAAAAAAAAAAATACAACGAGAGGCAGAGGAGGGCTTGCGATTGAGCCCCTGTCCCCCCCCCCCTTCAGGAAGTGTGCCAGATGATCAGAGATGCAGTGGATCAGAGGGTTCGCCACTTCCTGGAGACCAGACACCAGAGGGGTCAACCGAAGCAGAGGAAAGGCTCAGCTTCAGCCAGTCCCGTCTGTATTAAAGGTAGTGGTTATAGAGCGTTTATTACGCGTTTATGAATAGAGTGTTTATGAATGAAGCATTCATGAATTTGTTTATTGTGATGGGAGGTGTGCCATCCACCAAGCTACGCGGTGACAAGGCCGCACGCCCCATAACTGTACGGCACAGAGAGCTGGCCACTTCTCAGGGTTTCCTGTAGAAATAACCACCATGACCACAGATTCTCAGAATATTAACTTCTGTACCGTCTGATATATATCTAAAAACAGAGAGCTCAGTTGAAGAATATTACCTCCGTGATAGCAAATCACAAGTCAAAGATATGGGATGCAAGCTACTTCATGTAGGATATGTGAATGAGTTGAGTTGAGTTGAGTTAGTTGGTTAGTTAGTTTGTTTCCCACCACAGTTGTGGTGAGCTGCCTGCCATGTTGGTAACGCCATGGGAAGAACAGCAGACAGTGTGTGTGTCTGGGCCGTGTGTCCACCTGCGAACGGACGCACACCTGGGCTTCGCTGTCCCGTCACCAAGGAGACTGTCTGAGACGGTTAAACCCCACGGGGTATGGGGGGGGGGGTGTGGCGTGACTTGCAGAGTCATCACCGCGGTGGGAACCCCCGGCGATTGCAGCGTGGCAGTCTGAGACGGTGATCACCTGCAGCTCACGCGGTTATTGGGGGGGGGGGGGGGGGGGCAGCAGCAGCAGTTAAACATCACTCGCCCCACAGGATTATGGGGTAGCCCCCTGGCTCTCACACCTTCCACGGTTTCCCTGGAGACGCCCTCGCCCCCCCCGCCCCCACTGCAACGGTCTCGAACCCCCCCCCCCCCCCCCCAATTCTCGCGCTGTCATTTAAGCCCGGATTCCCATTATGGGCCGTAAATCAGTGAGCGGCTCCGCTCACGTTACAGACGCTAAGCTGGCCCCGCAGACGGCCCGGGGGGGGGGGGGGGGGGGCAGTTTGTCCTCTGCTGTCGTTAGAGTGCCCCTCCAGCAGCCCCGCCCGTCTTCCTCTCACTTTGGGGGGCGGGGTTCCATTCAGGGAGACCGTAAAGCAGGCGGCCCGTGGCAGCTTTTGGGAGGGGCGCCTCTCCTCCTCCCCCGTGTCTGCGACGTTTTCCTCGCGGTCGGCGTTTTCCGACCTCGCCTGTGACTGACTCCGTGTGATTGTAGAGTAGCGCCCCCCCCACCGAATAAAGAAAAAAATGCATTGTGATTGAACCTCTCCGAATTATGCTTGTGAAGACTTGAGTGGGAAGGCCAAACAATTTACTACAGCGGGAGTCTGAACAGATGACTGACTGTCTAATTAGGAGCCCCATTTCTCTGACTGTGTGTGCTAATTGAAAGCCTCATTTATCTGACTATGCGCTGATTAATAGCGCCATTTCTCTGACTCTGTGCTAATTGAAAACCCCCCTGTCTAGCCAATCAGAGCACAGATGCACACAACATCAGAGCTGGCTCCACCTTCCAGTAATACCCCCCTATCCTGATTACGATTGCGTTTCCAATAGACACAGTGCCTAGTAGGGATGTATCCGAATCCGAATAGCCTACTGTATTGCGGAAAGCACGAATAATGCCATGGAAACAGATATTTCTTCTACCCGAAGTTGCTCGTTATTATTCGGATTCGGGGAAAAAAAGTCAGCTCCATGTCGAGTTCTCATAGCCTCTATCTAACGTTACACGGGCAGAGAGAGAGAGTATCTGGAACTCGGCACATAGCAGCTGCCTCGTGACGGCGAACCTATCATAAAGCTAGCTGGCATTCAAAACCCGTTTCAGAGGGTCTTAGAAGGACGTTATGTCTACACTGCACGACCACACCATTTAAAAAGCAAGACAGTGCTAGGGAGATCAATTTGATTGACATATGGTTTCATGCAGTTTTATTAAATAATGTAATGACAAAAAATGTATGGCATACATGGTATAAACTAATTGTATTTTATAAAACGAGAAGGAACCATTTTTTCTTGATAGAATCATTGTTTTCATAGAATTAATGACCAGAGGTTTTTGCTTAACAACGGTGCAAATAGAACTACCAACAAGAGTTTCTGCATAACGACGGTCCAAATAGAACTACCAACCAGAGTTTTGCTTGACAAGGGTAAAATAATATGCCCAAACGCCCGCGGAAGAATATTTCACTTTCAGCTGATTAAATCTATAACAATCAATAAATATAAAAGTAACCATATATAGTCATTGTTGGTAGCCCATTGTATAAGTGGAATAAACCCCTCCGGGCTGTCCCGTTATTGGAAAATAATGTACTTCGGGGCTGGTTAAGCGACCCTCGTTTCGCCTTGGCCGTATCACCACCCTGTCGTACACGAAAGGAATAAACCACGACGGGCTGTCACATTATTGAAAAACCCTCTGAAACGGGTTTTGATGATAGTGTGACGTCTGGGGGCTGTTCCGGCAGGCTGCGCCGGCAACTCCCAGAATGCACGGTGCGCGGACTTTTGTAAATATGTAAATATGTGTTCTTCTGTTAGCTGAATTGTGTTTGTGCTTTTAGTTTAGTTTTATATGTATTACCCTGAGCGAACCAGCGGTGCTGTAAAGGGGGGCTTCTCTGCTGTTCGCTATGGCGAAGTCCGAATCTGAGGATTGTCTTACTTCCTGTTTTGTTCCTCTTTTGTTCATTGAGTTTTGAACTGCCTACGAGTCAGCTTCCTGATGGAGCTCTCTCGCTGCAATAGCTTCGGCCTCACTTGTTACCGAGCCTATATTAAAATTCTTGGTTTTAGGTCAGAATGGTCTCACGGCATGCTTGTACAGGGTAACTAGCTGGCTGACTATTGAATTGTCTTCAAAACGGCGGTTACTATAAATGCAATCATTCACAAAAATACGGCTGAAAATGCGTCCCGTAGCCATGAGTTAAATGCACAACGCCTGTTCTATTGTCCAAATAAGGGACGATTCCAATTTGCGGGATGCGTAAATAAAGCTGGCAACAGTAACTAGGAATGTGATTCAACGTTGCCATCAATTGTGAAATTGGACATTGAAAAGGGGAGGGGATGTAACAACAATTCAAAAGCGAAAGAATAATGTTGCTGTTTAAACTGCTTTAGAATGCTGGATTTTGTAGCGCATTGATTTTAGAACTGTTAAAAGGCCGAGAAATACTGAGAAACAATGCCCACCCTTGGACCAATCGAGTATATGTATATAATTTCCAATAACGGGATAGCCCGTCGTGTTTATTCCTTACATAACACCCTTAACAAAACGACGTTAACAAATCACTGCAAGCGATGACATTCCGTTTTTATCAACATTAGACATTACAAAAGGGTGCATGCCAGTATACCATCCAAAATGTAGAGCCAGGACAAGATGAATTACCAGAGCTGCACGGAAAGGTAGCCTGCATGTAACTGTCGTGAATGTCAAACGTTGTGAGGTAATGCAAAAGCATTGCGAGGGAACGCAAAAGTATCTCAAAAAAAAATTATAATCCCCACCATGATGTATTTTTTTACGTACTTTTTCATCCAGTCCACTTTTATTTTTCATCCAGTCCAGGTTTTTTTATCTCCCAGTTCAGTTTTTTAAAAATTCCAGTCCAGGTTTTTTTTTTCTTCCAGTCCAGTTTTTTTTTAAAAATTCCAGTCCAGAGTTTTTTTTTCTTCCAGTCCAGTTTTTAAAAAAATTCCAGTCCAGGTTTTTTTTTTCCTTCCAGTCCAGTTTTTTTAAAAATCCATTCCAGGTTTTTTTTTTCTCCTTCCAGTCCAGTTTTTTTAAAATTCCAGTCCAGGTTTTTTTTTTCTCTTCCAGTCCAGTTTAAAAAAAAAATCCAGTCCAGGTTTTTTTTTCTTCCAGTCCAGTTTTTTTAAATTCCAGTCCAGGTTTTTTTTTTCTTCCAGTCCAGTTTTTAAAAAATTCCAGTCCAGGTTTTTTTTTCTTCCGGTCCAGTTTTTAAAAAAAAATCCAGTCCAGGTTTTTTTTTTAAAAAAATTTTTTTTAACCTCGCAACAAGTTATTTCTCAGTAAAGGGACACCTCGGCCTTTTAACAGTTCTAAAATAAATGCGCTACAAAATCCAGCATTCTAAAGCAGTTTAAGGGGAGGCGCCACCGTCAAAAACGATGATTTTGGTTCCATATGCCAATTATGTTATTTTGCTTCTATAACTTCTATAGTTTCATAAAATTAACAAACTAAAGGTAAATAATTGTTATAAATAGTTCATTTAGATGATAACACCATCATCAAGTACACAAAGCATAAAATGAGCTTATGATAGCATCTTTTATGATTAAATGCTTCTGCGGTTTTAAAACTGACCTGGTTGAATCATATATCGTTAAAAAGCTTGTTTCCTGGAGCGTACTGCTAGAATGACCATATGTGGCTATTGCCTTTGCTGTCACTGTGAGGATGGACGAAAGACAAGCAGAACTCTTCAAATTCATTGGCTACTAGCATTTAAAGGTCCCTTTAACAGCCATTTTCTTAAAACTGTATATTGCCCATAGGGTATCTCAACTTTAACAATAGATACAGCTACATAATTTTACATACTGCTTCTTAAATGTTATAGCTAGAGTTGTGTCAGACGCCTTTTTGATATGTTTTGTCATTTTAATTTTATGTGGCATTTTATCTGTAAAAATAGATCAAACACTTTTTTTCAGTGAAAAAAAGTCATATGAAAAATCATAATAGAAAAAAAACCTTGTATTTGTGTCTTTATTCAACTGGTAAAATTTCATTTTAATATGAGTAAAGGATTTTTTTTCCCTATTAAGGGGTGGTGCCTCCTTTTAAACAGCAACATTATTCTTTCAATTTTGAATTGTTGTTACATCCCCTCCCCTTTTCAATGTCCAATTTCACAACTGATGGCAACGTTGAATCACATTTCTAGTTACTGTTGCTAGCTTTATTTGCGGGTGCCAACCATCCCGCAAATCGGAATCGTCCCTTATTTGGGAAACTCTCGCATCGAGGAGGCGGAGGCGTGCGGGGGTTCAGACAGTTCGCGTTAGTTTAGTTAAAAATAAAGATAAAGAGAGAGAGAGATGAAAAGTACAGTATGAAGATGTGGAAATATATTTCATAATTAATTATACGCCAATATTAAATCAGTTTAAATCATTTTCCCGATTTCAGCTGCTCCTGGATTGTGTTTGAGAGAGAGAGAGCTCTGCTCTGCAGTGTGTGTATGTGTGAGAGAGAGAGAGAGAGAGAGCCCTGCTCTGCAGTGTGTGTATGTGTGAGAGAGAGAGAGAGAGCCCTGCTCTGCAGTGTGTGTATGTGTGAGAGAGAGAGAGAGAGCTCTGCTCTGCAGTGTGTGTATGTGTGAGAGAGAGAGAGAGAGCTCTGCTCTGCAGTGTGTGTATGTGTGAGAGAGAGAGAGAGAGCCCTGCTCTGCAGTGTGTGTGTATGTGTGAGAGAGAGAGAGAGAGCCCTGCTCTGCAGTGTGTGTATGTGTGAGAGAGAGAGAGAGCTCTGCTCTGCAGTGTGTGTATGTGTGAGAGAGAGAGAGAGAGCTCTGCTCTGCAGTGTGTGTATGTGTGAGAGAGAGAGACAGCCCTGCTCTGCAGTGTGTGTGTGAGAGAGAGAGAGAGAGACAGCCCTGCTCTGCAGTGTGTGTGTGTGAGAGAGAGAGAGAGAGACAGCCCTGCTCTGTTGTGTGTGTGTGTGAGAGAGAGAGAGAGACAGCCCTGCTCTGCGTGTGTGTGAGAGAGAGAGAGACAGCCCTGCTCTGCAGTGTGTGTGTGAGAGAGAGAGAGAGAGACAGCCCTGCTCTGCAGTGTGTGTGTGAGAGAGAGAGAGAGAGACAGCCCTGCTCTGTTGTGTGTGTGTGTGAGAGAGAGAGAGAGAGACAGCCCTGCTCTGTTGTGTGTGTGTGTGAGAGAGAGAGAGAGACAGCCCTGCTCTGCAGTGTGTGTGTGAGAGAGAGGGAGACAGCCCTGCTCTGCAGTGTGTGTGTGAGAGAGAGAGAGACAGCCCTGCTCTGTTGTGTGTGTATGTGTGAGAGAGAGAGAGAGACAGCCCTGCTCTGTTGTGTGTGTGTGTGTGTGAGAGAGAGAGAGGTTCGAGCCGGATTCGTAGCGCCCGGGTTCTCAGGTTCTGCGGCGGGTTCCGAGCCTAACCCGCTAATCTCCTGTGCGGAACCGGATAGGGGAGACCCAGGCCAGCCAATGGGAAGGCCGCGGACCGGCGCGGGCGCGAGCGCCGTAGCCGGCTCAGCCGCCGCCGCTCCAATCGGGCCGGCGGCGGCCCACAGCATTCCCCGGCTCTGCGGTGCGTGCGTGCGGACGGGGCGCCTCGTTAAAAACCCAGCCCTCCTAACACGGCCAGCCTCAGCCCCTGCCAAACCTCCAGTCTGGGACACGCAGCCGTTCCCCTGACCGTGTTCCCCCTCTCTCTCTCTCTGCCTTCCGCTCTCCTCCCTGCCTGGGAATTTGTCATTAGCTCATTGCAGTTTTATTTATTTGTGTTTTTGGGATGGCTCCAGGCGAGGGGTTTTCCCCTCTTTTGGGACCCCGCCCTGCTGTTACGGGGCCTTTTGGGTAGAGGAGGGAGGAGGGGGGAGGGGAAGGGGGAGTTGGGGGGGGGGGGTGGGCTCTGTACATGGGAGTTGTCACCAGACTTTAGTGAGAAGAGCTAATTGAGGGCAAAATGATGCAACCGCCACCCAACATATACTTCCCATTTGGACTCCTATGGAGTTCGGTTTTAATTCTGGCTCCGCCCCCTCCACTAGCCTCAGCTCACTAACAGTGCCAGGCTGTCCCCGCCCACATACACGCCCCTCAGCTGTAAGTGTGTGTGTGTGTGTTGTAATAGTGTGTGTACTGTAAGTTACCTGTCCTGTGGCAGATAGCCAAGTAGCAGGATTTTGAGTTAGGCAGCAGCCAATCAGCTGTGGCGTTCCTGCCTCTGAGACACCTCCTAGACCCGCCTCCAGCAATAACGCAGCCAACCGTGTCTTCTTTCATAGCACAGCCTGAGGAGTATCAGCAGGCTGTGCTGCAAACCTGCCGCTCACCCCCACAGAGGAGGAGCAGGTAGACTGTGTCCTTGATCAGTGCGGGACCAAAGCACGAGAGAGCTCCACCTGCCTCCTGAAATCCATTCACTTCCACTGCTTAGAGAGCTGTTCCCATCAGAGCACATGAAGGGGAGAGAACGTCACACATTTTCTGTGTTGGGATTCAGCGTGTACACATGCATGAGTCCTTATGCACGTGCTCACACGGGTATGGATGCATGTGTGGGAATTCCTGCATGTTTTCATGTGTGTTTTCATTTTTTGTAGTTGTGTGTGTAGTTTGTGTGTGTGTGTGTTTGTACAAAAGTAAAGCATTGTTCCTAGTTGAGTTGCCTTCTCTCTCACCTCGTAAGTTTTCTTTTAGGGTTACCCCCTCTAAGCACGGAGGTTTTTCTGATCCAGTGATGCAGCACGTGTTCAGTCAGCAGGTTTGATGGAAGTTAGATGTTCGGAGGTGGTTGTTTTATGTGAAATTGGCAGAGTGAATGAAAAAAGCTGGGTCTTTAAATAAGTCTTTAAAAGTCTCTGCAAACGGGTGAGCACAGGAAAACGGAAGAAAAAAGTGATTTTTTAAAAAACGGCCATTTGGTCATTAACAGCAGTGTCACCGGTCCGATATCGCATCTGTGAAAGGAATCTCCAGATTTCCCGAAGCTGTTATCAAAACCATTTTCAAATGAGCCGAACAAACCCGGAATGAACCGTCTCTTCCACTGCGGGAAATCCCAGAATTCACACGGTAACCACAACCTTTCACCGGCGGGCAGGGTTGCGTAACACCTGGAGGGGAGAACCTGATGAAAACTGCAGATTCATATTTCTGATCTCAAGCCAATATTAATGGCACCTCTTCAGTGTTAAATATTGACTCTGACATATATCTCGTGGATATTTGTTTATCCTTTTTTTTTTCTTCATTAAATAGCAAATAAGGAAACAAATGATGAAATCCATGTCACCGTGGGAACCAGCCTTTTTTTCACGAACAGGGGGGGAACGGACCGGAACGGGGCGAGTCCGTCCGTGACGCGAGAGGGAAGGGGCCTTTCGGTCCTTCACCTCAGAGTCCCGTCCGTTTCTCTGCCTTCTCGATTTTTTTTTTTTTCTTTATTTTCGTTTTCACGTTTTATTGCAGCCGCTGTCCAGGGAAAGCGGTGAAAACCGATTGGCCGTACAGTCTGGCTCTGTCTTCTCCGAGGGCCAGGACCTTGTGCCAAATTATACCGAAGCTGGAGAGGATTCAAGTCGAGACCCCCCCCCCACCCGCCCCCGCCCCTGCCCCCGCCCCTTTTCCAGAGCACGTTTACCAGTGAATGGCATTGTATGCTCGGGTGGGAGTGTGTAACACGTATCCGAGACTAATTATCACAGCTGAGGACTGCACCGTTTGCTGCTCTCTCTCTTAGCTTCCCCTCCACGCGTAGCTGTAGCTGTAGCTGTAGCTGTAGCATGGCTTTGTTTGCTTATAGGCCTGAGCGTGCTGTCGCATACTTAAAGGGACAGTTCACTTCCTTTAAGGAGTTTTAGTGTATGCTTTAAATGGGCCCAGACCGTTTTCGTGTGGGGGAGGATATTTCAGGTGTTTGCAGACGTTTTTGACGACCTGCAGGTATAGCTGATGTGGAGCGTTGGGGGGGGTGTGGCCAACAGCTGGACGACACACTTCAGTAGTCTGCGCAGGGATGCTGCAGCTCTAGAGGTTCTGTGCGTGTTTATTACCCTGACTGTTCTCCGGAAAAATGACATTTAATCTTGTTTGCAGTTTGAACTGTGCTCTATGGACCGTGCAGCCTGACGCTGTTGTGCTGAGGAAGGGCATGATATGGTATAAAACGGATCTTTGTGTTCATAATTCTGACCTGACAGTGCAGAATTAATGGGCCTCTTTCACAAAAAACATGCATACGATTACATTTGATCGTAAACTGTGTAAGAGCATTTCAGCATTCATCTTTTATTTCTTATCTGTATTTGTTCATGGCTGTTGCCTTGTGCTAATCACATGAACAGAATTGTGCATAAAATTTACAAACAGCCAGCATGAATCATCTCATGCACCTGGGATATGCACAAAAACAAATGTCTGCACCTGTGTCATGAATCCCATATTGGTTTTTCACAGGAACATTATTAAGAACAAAAGTAAGAATAATTTAAGAAAGATTTTGTGAATGAGGCCCAATGTATTCATATCTGCAGCCTCTAGAAACTTAATGTCTCTGTACAAGCTGCTTTCTGCAGTTACTTGAAGTGTATTTTCTTGCTTTAGACCACAAACCCCACAATGCCCCTGTGCCAGCCGTTATAAAATCAGCAGGTCATCAGATACTTCTGTTGATATGTAAAATATCCATCACCGCACACAAAAACCAATCAAGGGCCAATCAAGGACATGCACCAAGAGTGAAATAGTGTCAGAAGCCCACAGAAAGTGAGCTCTCCCTTTAATGCTACGTAGCGCAGCTTCCTGGTCCGGAAGCACTGAATTCCGAAGTTCTGTCTCAGTTCCAGCCTCTGAACGGCGGTCAGTCTGGTTTTTAAACCGCTGCAGCAACAAACAGACCCGCTCTTTTCCCAGACTGACAAACTGAGCGCGACGCTCTCCAGCCCAACGCCGAGCGCCCGGGCCAACAGCAGCCCCGGCTGCGCAGGGCCAACAGCAGCCCCGGCTGCGCGGGGCCAACAGCAGCCCCGGCTGCGCGGGGCACTTTAAGGTCTGAAAAACAGCTGATGTCTCAGCTTGCAGTTTAGTGGTTCCCAACGCCGGAGTCCAGACGTGCCTCCCTCCCCTCCCCTCCCCCGCTCCCACCCCACCCCACCCCCCCGCCCGCAGGCTAGCCTTGTCCTGGGAATTGGCACGGTCGAACCGCGAGGGAAGGGAAGGCGAATATTTCCGAGCTTCGCGGGCGCGGGACGTCCTTCGGAGCCAGCGGGCCAAATCGAAGGCGCTCAGAAAGGAGCAGGGCAGTCGGCGGCGAGAGCCGGCTGCCCCGTGGGCTGGGTTCACCCAGAGACAAAGGGACGAGCGCAAATCCGAATTCTCCGACGTGAAGGCATCCGCTGGCATAAAACGCCGAATAGATCACCGTCCATCCGTCACGTCAGATCATTTGCGTTTTATATTGAAAGCTTTTTTTGTTTTGTTTTCTTAACCCTGAAGAGGCTTCCGTTCCCGCTGTTAGCCTTGTGGGCGCTAAAGCCGCGGTAGTGGGAACAATGAAATAATCCCTCCCGTCTTCCCCAGCAAGTTATGAACTTCTGCTCCTCTGTGAACCCAGAGGGCCCTAGGCTTTTGCTGACCGCGTTCCCCTTTCAGCCCGTATCGCGGTGCTTGGGCGTAAGACGTAGCGCACCCAACCCCCCCACCCCCTCGTCTGACCGCTAGCCTCCATGGGCTCCATCCATAGACTGCGGAAAGGCCGAACATCTGACGCGTGACGGTGCACGTCTCCTACATCCTAACCTCCCAGACTGCTTAACCTCCGTCACACCTCCCCGTCCTTACCGATTTCGAATAGTCAGAAGCCCTTTCCCAGTTACACTTGTCGTATGCTCTACAGAAGGCCGACAGCCCTCTCTCTCTCTCTCAAATTCAAATTCAAATTCAAAATGCTTTATTGGCATGAAATACACTTGTACTTATTGCCAAAGCGTACACACAGAAACAGGAATAGGAAACATTAAATACAAACAACATTGTGGTAACAAGAACAATGCAATCAACAGTGTGGCAATGGCCACTCTCTCTCTCTCTCTCTCTCTCTCTCTCTCTCTCTCTCTCTCTCTCTCTCTCTCTCTCTCTCTCTCTCTCTCTCCCTCTCTCCTCTCTCTCTCTCTCTCTCTCTCTCTCTGCCTCTCTCTCTCTCTCTCTCTCTGCCTCTCTCTCTCTCTCTCTCTCTGCCTTCTCTCTCTCTATCTCTCATCTATCTCTCTCTCTCTCTCTCTCTCTCTCTCCTCTCTAGCTCTCTCTCTCTCTCTCTCTCTCTCTCTCCTGCTCTCTCTCTCTCTCTCTCTCTCTCCTCTCTCTCTCTCTCTCTCTCTCTCTCTCTCTCTCTCCTCTCTCTCTCTCTCTCTCTCTCTCTGCCTCTCTCTCTCTCTCTCTCTGCCTCTCTCTCTCTCTCTCTCTCTCTCTCTCTCTCTCTCTCTCTCTCTCTCTCTCTCTCTCTCTCTCTCCCTCTCTCTCTAACGGAAGCTTCTCGTGTGTTTAACGCACGCTCTCGTGCTTCAGCCCAGCAGCGGCAGTCTGGAGCGCAGACTAGCGGCAGCGCGCTAGCGTTTTGCGGCGGCGAGTGAGCGAGCGAGCGCCCCGAGCCCGTTTCGCGGGGGCCGCGGGGTGACCTTTTCAGACGGAGCGGCGGAATCGACTGCGCTCTGCTTTCCGGGGTTTGGACGCCGGCCCCCGAGTCCGCCGTCGCACAGACGAGGCGTCCGGTCCGGCCCGCAACGCCCGTCACGCTCGTCACGCGGCCCGATTTGTTTCCGGAACTTTCTGACCGCGGAGGACACCGCGTTAACCAGAACCCCGTTCCGCCAACAAATGTCTGACTTCTAGGAAAAGAGGACGTGCCTGTCGTCTCGCATCGCTCGGCGATGGTCTCGAGCCCCGCCCTTTCTTTTGGCCTGCTTCTTTTATGACACATTACTATATGTGCGTAACATTAGTGCAGGGGTGCGCAACAAGGACTGATCCGTTTCAGGATTTTGTGCCAACTTCAGCTCTTAATGCTTAATTAGGTCAATCGTATCTTGATCTGACGTGTGTACAAGCACCAGCTACAGCCGCAGACTGCAAGTGCGTCCTAAAGATTTTACTGTGCTCAAGTACAGTAGTGAATCAGCATAGACTATAGAGCTGTCAGAGAACTAAAACTGAGGTGACTGGTTGGAACAAAAACCAGCATGTGGACCGGCCGTCCAGGACCGGAGTTGTGCACCCCTGCGTTAGTGCCTGACAGCATACTGCGCCATCCTCTGCCACCTGGTATAATCACTTAATTATTAAAATGAAAAATATCCTCTTCTATTGATGTGAACACGATGATAAGAAAACAGAAAACATCATCTCACCTTTTTACTCATGAATGCTCCATGGTCTAGCCGTGTGGAACGGGACATAATCGGAATGAACAGGTGAACTGCGTGTGGTTACTGTATAGAGAGAGAATGAATGCTTCTGCCGTCGCCATTTTGGTGAAGAGCGGTCTTTCCCACAGCAATCACAGGCGAGAACAGATCGTAACCGCCGATCGGCGTCAGCCAGGGCGAAAGGGGATGATGTAACGCGCTGGGCGAACTGAATGTTCTCTCCGGCGAACGCGCCAGCCGCTGCTGCTGCGGGAACACGGAGCCGCCGTGCGGAGCCTCACGCTCGGGAGACCGCGAAGCCATGAAGGGGGGGGGGGAGGTTGCCCTGGGACGGGAAGAGGTTGAAACCGATGTTGTTCTTTCATCAGCAATGAATTTTTTCCAACTTTTTTTTTTTCCTGAGTGCTTTAGAATGCCACGCCCACTTTTCGGAGAGGTGCACACCGGGGCCGTTTTATCCCCGGAGATTAAGCGTGGTGTTTACGAGCGCCTCTCAGCAGCTCCGCGCTGGACACGGACGCGCAGACTCACTGAAACGCTCTGGCACTCTCCAGCTTGTTTGCATTCCTGTGTCCTTCCGTAGTCACGTGACGGGGGTCTGAATGTGCTTGTATCTGCCTCACGGTCTTTGTGCGCAGTGTTATTCATTAAGAAGCCCCCCCCCCCCCCCCGTTCTCTCACTCTGTTCTTTTCTCTCTCTCTGTTTTGATTGGCAGGAGAGCGCATCCGTCTGGCGGCCTACTTCATGAAGCGCCACGTCAACCTGAGGTGCGTCGGGCCGCGGCGTCAGGGAGGTACGTGCGCGGGCCGTCGCCGCGGCGACCGCGGGTCTCGAACAGCCCCGACGCAAAACGCGCTCGGCACGCGGGAATAAAGTATTTACTACCGCACTCTTAAACTCACAGCCTGTGACTGTCTGCCCCAGAAAGCAGGCATCCGAGAGTAAATGGGTACAGAGCAGATGTCTACGCAGATCTGCTGACTGCAACACACGGTTAAACTTTCGCTGGCGTGGGATGCGTGGAGCTGAGCCGCGGCTCGCGCGCTGTCACGTCCGCGGGCCGAATCGCTCCGCGGAGCGGTGCCCGGGTGCACTGTGGGTAGCCCGTGCTTGCGGTCGCCGTGACGATGATTGTGTCTCCTCTCCGCAGAGTTGCGTGTGTTTCCCGAGCGGCTGGTCGTGTGCGCGAGCGTTCCAGCGGACGCGGCGGAGCGGGGGGGAGGAGGAGGAGGAGGAGGAGGAGGAGGAGGAGAGGCCGACCCGACCGCGGTGAGGGCTGTTTACGTTTCCCCGCTTCCTCTCCCAGCAGCGCCTCGGCCGAACCCGAGCGGGAGGGTCGCGAGCGTTCTTACAGAGCGCCCCCGCCGCCAAACCCTGCTCGGGTTCACGCCTCGACCGTGTTTACGCGGGGCGGCCCTGGACCCCCGCGCCCCCGTTCCCCTCTCCCCGTCGTCTTTCGGACGAGAAACTGGAGCTTTGAGGAGGACCGGCCAGCCAGTTTGGCACAGGTCAGCGCTAACTGAGTATGACGAAAACCCTAGAGAGAAGTACCGGTCCAAGTGCAGGGAACAACCGCATAGATCAACTTGGACCCTGAAGGTTAAACTGATTAACACTAATACAACGAGAACGGCAACAATTACTGCTTGTATTTTTTTTTTTTTTTGACTCCACTGCATTAAGACAGTTAATGCACCTAAGTCACCTACAAAACAGCTGCCTAGTTACAACCCTAAGCTTACAGTCATTTACAGGGGGGTAGGGAGGGAAGGGGAGAGGTGCAGCCTGAAGAGGTGAGTCTTCAGACACTTCAGACCTTCACCGTTTCTCTCTCAGGCCGATCTGTGGGTCTGCTCTGAGGGGAGGGGTCATCCCCGAAACAGGCTCGGAGCAAAAAACAATAAAAAGTTTGTCAGATCTTGGAGTAACGACAGGATATTTTGCAACAACTTGTGCAGCGTATGGGCTGAGATCAGGGTGATCAGTGAAAAGACAGAGGGTAATATTAAAGTTTTTCTAATGAGAGCTATTATTTAATATGAGAACTATTTCAAACCACAATTGTATATAATTATTTTTTTGATTAGCCAGGAATTAAGCTTCAGTTAAAAATAAAACACAGCAATATGTAAGAATACAAAGAATTAAAAAAAACAATTTTGTTTTTTGAAGAATCCAGTAGTCCAGACCAGTTATGTTCCTTTCTGCTTTTATGACATTTTATTGTGTGATGAACAAAGTGACAAACAAAGGACAGTTATCCATTCAGGCTCATTGGGGCTCACTCACGTGTAAGCACAGGCGGCCGGATGGGACAGAGACGGGCTGGGAGGCGCAGATGGGGGGGCGGAGCCACAGGAGGGCGGAGACTCGTGCGAATATTCTAATGGGCGTACGTCATACTGCCAGGTGACGTTTGATCTGGCGGCAGATCAGAAGCCGACAGGCGTACGTGCAGGTGGAGTGGGTTTGGCCTGTTTCCACGCTCTCTCCGGGCAGCCGGGCCGCAGGCCGCTCTCTCAGAAACAGAGCGCCCCTGGGAAACAGAGCGCCCCTGGGAAACAGAGCGCCCCTGGGAAACGGAGCGTCTGGCCGGGGACACGGAGGCGACCTTCTCGTCTGTCCCGTAGCCGTCGCCGGCGCGTCTCCCGCTGACAGCCGTGGCCGTGTGAGAGCGGTGGAGCGCGCTCAGTGAAGAGTTCACATCGCAGCGCAGCTCGTTCTCCAGCCTGTCCTTCACCCCCCCGGCTCGGGATGTGGCTTTGGTGTTTTGTGTGCGCCGGGCGGAGGGGGGGGGGTGGGGGGGGTGTAGGGGTGGTTTGGGGTCTGCGGCTAGCCCTCTGGCTGGCTTAACTCCTCCGGCGGTTTTGCGAGGAGAGAGCGAGAGAGGAGAGCGAGCGAGCGGGAGTCTTCGACGTGGCGGAGAGGGTCCGCTGTTCACCTCGTTCGCTTCGCTCCGATTTGTCACAACGTCTGATCTCGACGAGGAACGAGACCCAAAATGGACGCCGCATGTTTCCTCGGCACAGCTGATGGGAAATGGCGCGGCGTGAGGCCACGGCGACGGGTGGCGGTGGGGGTCTGCGAGCGGTCAGTCGCCTAGCGACGGCTCACGCCGCTGACGCCCCGCCTCCTGGCCTCGGGGCGACTCTGCGGCCGCAGGTTTTTTTCCCGCCGTTTCGCGGCTCGCGCAGTCCTGCGCAGTCGGGACCTCTCCGCGGCCGCGCCTTTCGCTCTGTGTTCCTGTCCCTCCACCTCCCGAGGGGTCAGAGGTCGTGCTTCGCAGACGGCGGCGTTCCGGCGTCTTTTCCGGTCGCTGATGAGCGTCGCTTTCCCGTTAGCTTGCGGATACCTCCTTCCCGTAGACGGCGGGGACAGACCTCAGTCGCATCTCGCAGTGCGGTCTGCATTACGGGGAACTTTGAGAGACGCGACATGCGGTCGTTTTTTGTGTTGTTTAGAAAACGGTGCAGACAGCCTACGGGGAGCGAGGAGGCTGGCGAACAACTCGAAAGACACAAACAAAATTTAAAATGCGGTGAAAAAAAGTAAGAACAACAATGTCTAAAAAACCTAAACTGAAATAATTGTTTCCAGTACCAACATGTGAACTTTTTTACTTTCGCTGTTTAATCTTTCGCTGAGACAAACCGCATCCAGCAGAAGGATAACAGAGAGAAACGCCCCCCCCCCCCCCACCCCCCTCAGGATGACGTCAGGCGCGTGGAGCGTGTTTTGGAACAGTCTGAAATGCGCTTGCCTCAGCTGTTTTTTTCCACGTGAGATGATGTTGAGTGGTGACCCCCCTCTTTGCGCAGAGTCAGGGGCTGCACCCACTCTCACAGTGGAGAGGTGAAGGGGGGGGGGGGGTGGTTTCACTTTCGGGGGGGGGGGGGGGGGGGGGGCACTTTTGGTCAAAGGGCCCAGGTAAAGGCTAACAGGTAGCCTTGCTAGCGTTCACCACCTCCTTTTCCCATATAAGTGCTGTGTGTGTGTGTGTGCTTTGAATCACCACGTCTGCACTGAAGCTGTCCTTTCTTCTTACCGGCCCTCATACATTTTACATAAACTCTCCCTTCCTTCATTTTTGGCCTGTATTGTTAGCGCAGTTTGAATGGCGGAGGTATGCGTAGAATTTGTTTGGCGGGTATTGCAAGCCTTACCGCTACTGAAGCACCATGGATTACCTGTTAGCTTCCTCGCGTTGAGCAGCACTGAGACAGCGAGTACAAAGGCGGACCGCACTCCGTTCCGTGACAGTTAAGGGGCGGCACGATCGCAGGTGAGCGCTGACAGCCGAACGCGGCTGGATACTCACGCTAACCTGTTTCCAGCGCGCGGCGCGGAGCCGCTTCTGGGGAAGGAGAGGTCAGCCGACGCGTTATCTTTACCGGCTCATCCATCACAGCCGGGTGACGCAGCGTATCTGAGCCAACAGCCGCCGTCGTCTCCTCCACATTCTCACATTTATGCGGCGGAATATTATTTTTGTGTGCTTTGATGTGGCCCGTGGACCTGACAGTGTTTTGAGCGACTGCACTGCTTAGCAACGGTTCACCCTGAGGCGCTTTAGAGACAAAGCCGATCTTTTGTTTGCCAAGAAAGAAAAAAAAAAACCCGACCTTACGTATAAATTAAAACAACAGAAGCTCTGGAAAACATTAGCTGAGACATCAGGAATTATTGGCTGTGTTCAGAGTGCCAATTAAGAACTGATAAAAGAGTTCTGACAGGCCTGTTGTGGGATTTAGTGCCTTTCTTGTTCCTACCTGTCTCTGTGTTTCTGTTGACGAGCTCTTTATAGAGGTCATGCATAGTGTGACATGAATGACTTAAACATACAGAGCCATGAAAATGTATTTATTTACATTACATTCCACTACATTTATTTGGCAGACGCTTTTATCCAAAGCGACGTACAATAGGTGCGTACCAAAGGTCACTGGAACAACTACAAAGTCAAGTTTCACACAGTGAACATTGCTCTCTATGCTAAGTCAAACTAGGAGGCATTACAAGCTACAACATCAAGACAGTGATACAAGGCACAATAAGTGCTGGATGGGGGTACATGTAACATGAGTGGCTCAGGAAGTCCATGCGTAGCATGAAAGAGGGGAATTTAAGTGACAGAAATGATCCGCGGAGTGGTGATAGGTAGTCCAGGTATAGTCTAAAGATATGAGTCTTCAGACCACGGCGTAAGATGGGCAATGACGGAGTTGTTTGTAGAGGAAGTTGCCCACTTCCTTATTTCCTATATTATTGCATATTTGTCACACACTGAATTGGTTTCAGATCTTTAGACAAAATGTAATACCAAGGTAAACTGAGTAAACACAAATCGCTTTTTAAAAATGATTTAATTAAAAAAATGCTTCAAACACCAATATCACCCATGTGAAAAAATGTGATTGCCCACTTAGTAACTCAATCAACCAGCTAATCAAATCTAATTGATAATTAGCTTTAGCTGAAAACAGTCAGGCTCGATTGTAGCCAGCCCTGTTGAATCTAAACTTAAGCTTCACTCCTTTTGGACCTTACTATCAGAGTGAAGTAGTCACCACAAAGTTTCTACAAGCACACTATGCCTCATTCAAAGGAAATTCCAGAACAGATGAGAATGGAATATCAGTCTGGGAAGGGTTACAAAGCCATTTCTAAGGCTCTGGGTCTCCACCGAACCACAGTGAGAGCCATTATCTTCAAATGGAGAACACTTGGAACGGTGGTGAATCTTTGCAGGAGTGGCCGGCCTGCCAAAATTTCTCCAAGGGCTCAGCGAGACAATTGTCATATGATGGCACAACATGATGTCAGTTTATGTCAAATGACCTAAAATACTTTTATTGGTAAATGCTATGATGTTGCTGTAATAACATTTATCAGCAAAGGTGATGACAGTTTTATATCATTTGACGTAACTGACATCATCTATCATGCCATCTTATGCCAGTTATGTCATGTGCATGACACGGTTATGTCAGCCTTATGACAAAGGGTTCAAGTAAAGTGTTCCCACGGGTCCAGCTACCGGCACCCCTGACCACTGTATTCACAGACTTTATTCCAGATCTGCAGACAAGACTCTTGATTTGTCAGTTGTTCGTTCGACATATTACTGACTACTGAGCACAGAGAAACATCTTTTCTTCCTTTCGAAGAAACCCATATTACATATTTGAATGGGAAAATGTTTAAAAAGTGCCTGGCTAAATCCTTGTCTAAATTATCTCAGGCTAGTTTTCTCTCATGATTTTGAAACCAGAGGCACATTTTGGGAATGCACGCCATTGCATGGCTGCCACAGATTAAGAATGTCAAGTACGTCTACCCCTTTATTCTTAAAAAAAAAAAACCTTTCTTTCATGATGGATGACAGTCTCTACGGTTTGAGACTGTGAAGAGACCGGGAGTGCCAGCCTGTGGGCATACAGGGGGCGCTCCTTAAACAGCTGCGGGACGGGGCGCTGGGGTCCCCCCGTACGGCAGCGTCCGGGCCGGGGCGGGCGGAGCTGCAGCAGCCGGGCCCGTCCTCGCCTTATTTACGGCCCGTCCCCGGCCGGCGTGGGCTTCGCCCCGCCCCGGGGAGTTTACGGCATTCCACCGGAGCTCAGACTCCGGCGTTCCCACAGAGTTCTCAGAGCCTGAGTCATGCTCCCCGCTCCCCCCCCCCCTCCTCCCCCCTCCCTCCCTCCTCCTCCCCTCCCGTCTTAATTATTCACTTTTCAAAATACACTCCTCTCCTCCCAGGGTGTGGTGAGCGGAGAGAGAGATCCGGGCCGCTGCAGACTCCCGACGCGAGCCCCCCCCCCCGCTGGCCTGGCCGAGCCAAGCGGTCGTGTTTTCACCGTCGCCGTCGTTCGGGCCGTTTAATCGAACGTTTTAACGTACGGGGGTTCTGAAGGGCCCGTAAAATCAGAACACGATTCCGCCCACTCCTCGCTCACAAGTCGCTCATTGTTTGGTGTGAGGTTTGTACACCTCCTGGAAAGAACCCAGGCCCTCTTTTGGGAGGGGGGGCGAGACAGGCCCCCGACCACGCTCAAACCCAAGACAACAGGACCCCACACAGAAATGAATGCGTTCTCGTTCTCACACAAAGGCAAAGCTTTCAAAGGCCTTCCCTCGGCCCGGTTTGCCAGTGAAACAACGTGCTGGATTTTTTTTTCCTTTTTCTATTTTCTTTTTTCCTCCGTCCTCTTTGTTCGTTTCTCCAAAACGCATTTCCGGCTCACAGGTAGCCCTCACCTGATGGAGAAACCTCTTTCTTTTTAAAATCTTTAAAAACGGACAAACCGTTGCATTATAGTTTCGGGACTTTTCATGCATTGTAGTTACTTTATTGATTGTTTGCTTTTCGATGTAGCCTAAATGAAAATATTTTAAAATGTATACAGACAGGTTTGTTTAGGCTTCATTTTGGGGAAACGATGTGAAAATCTTCTGTACAACAGTACTGCATTAGTATTAGAAGGCGTAAGCATCAGGGCTCCTCTATGTAGCAAACCTGTTAATGAGCCACTATGCCTCAGAAGGTCTGCTGCTTTTAATGGAGGTGATAAGTGATTTATCTACCGTCTCGGAAAACAGACTCAACACCGGGGTTCCCGAGCAGTTTTATGAGGCGCATAGGTTTACTCAAGAGTTATTCATTTCCCCGCTGCTCCAGCTGCGCGGCTAGCCTCGCTAACCTGCTAGCGCGCTCTCCGTCCCTGCCAGGCCCAGGAGCCTCACTAACGTGCTAGCGCGCTCTCTCCGTCCCTGCCAGGCCCAGGAGCCTCGCTAACGTGCTAGCGTGCTCTTCGTCCCTGCCAGGCCCAGGAGCCTCGCTAACCTGCTAGCGCGCTCTCCGTCCCTGCCAGGCCCAGGAGCCTCGCTAACGTGCTAGCGTGCTCTCTGTCCCTGCCAGGCCCAGGAGCCTCGCTAACGTGCTAGCGTGCTCTCTGTCCCTGTCCCTAACCTGCCAGCGTGCTCTCCGTCCCCAGGAGCCTCGCTAACGTGCTAGCGTGCTCTCCGTCCCTGCCAGGCCCAGGAGCCTCGCTAACGTGCTAGCGTGCTCTCCGTCCCTGCCGAGCCCAGGAGCCTCGCTAACGTGCTAGCGTGCTCTCCGTCCCTGCCGAGCCCAGGAGCCTCGTAATTTGCCTCGCTGCCGTTAGCCTCGCTGTCGTTGGCCTTAGTGCTGCCGTTAGCCTTAGCGCCACCGCCGGAGCCGCAGGAACAGCCTTCAAATGGAAGGGAGATGGAAGAGCGAGACGTCGAACCCCAGGCCTCGGTCTCGACACGCTGTAGCGCTCCGTGGTAACCGCTATGGAACAGCTAAGCGTTTCCTTTCTCTCCTAACGTGCCCTTTTCCTTTTCCAAAAGTAGAAACGAGTGCAGGTTTCTACCATTGCCACGACTGCTTAATAAGGTACATTGGACAACCACATGACTGTTTGACGTTGCCATGTAACAGATGGTCACAAAAAAGCTCTCTCTAAGCTTCACTGCTTTGAAGTCTCCCTACTTGGCAATTTCACTTGTTAAGTGCAAAATGAATCCTGTTTTTCCATGGGTTCTCAGTGGCCAACATCATTTTGGTGTTTATTTAATTATTATTGTAATTATATTTTTAATGTGTTATCCTTGATCTTGACTTAAGAAAATGTGTCAACATGCTTACATGATGTTCCATGAACATGTCATTCCGTTTAGAGTACGGTGTTTGTGTTGACTTGTAGTTTGGTGCTGACCTTATGGTTTTAGCAGGAGGCCAAGTATAACAGGTTGTGCTTACACAGTTGTTATTTGTGTTTTTCAAGATGGAACATAGCGGACAGAGCAAGTCGGAATATTTTGCTGGCCACCATGAAACTCAAGACCCATTAAACAGCTCTGCAATAACAAAACGGATCACCCTTCAAAAGATGTGAGTGTTGTCACATTTTCCATCAGGGAGCGGGGATAATGGTTGTTAAACAAACATCGCATTTCCCCTCCAACCCTTTCTGCCTTTCTGACAGAGCCAAAAAGGCGAGCGCCCAGGCCCATCCCTGCCCGCGGGTCCCGGGTGGGCGGGACCAGCAGGGGGCGCCACCCCTCTCCGTTGCCATGGAAACTGAAGCAGGGGGCGGAGCGTCGAGCGAGGAGCTCGGGGACGGGGCGGAGGAGGGCGAGAGGGGGGGAGAGGACGGAGGGAGCGGAGCCCAAACCTCCGCAGGGGCTCCACGGCCGGAGGGGGCGCCCATCTGGAGCGGGCCCCAGGGCGAGAGGCCTGGGCCGGCCCCGAGGCAGGGCTGCAGGGCCCCCGGCGGGGAGCTGGCAGAGCCGCCGCAGGCCGAACTTGGCGAGGGCCGGGGGGGAAGGGCCGGGCTGCTGGAAGAGGGAGAGCGAGCCAAAAGAGCGTGCTCTGGACAGGCTCCAGCGTCCCCCAGCCAGGTCATAACAAAAACACGCTCTGCCGAGTCCTCATCACCGCCCGCTGCATCGCCTCCGCTGGCTGTCAGATCGCGACCCGCTCCGGGGCCCGTTCTGGGACCCGCTGTGGGACAGGGGCCTACGCAGCAGAAACCGAGCTCCAAGCCCCTCCTCCGGCGAAATGGGCCGCAGGCGAGCCAGGGCGGTTGGGCAGGGAGCGACGGGGACGCGTCCAGCCAGCACAGCGAGATAAAGCCCCCGGACGCAGGGCAGGGGCGGAGAACCTGCCCAGGAAGTCAAGACTAAAGCGCATTAAAAAAACCTGAGGCGACGAGGAGACGTGCCTGACGGTGTATTTACTCTACTCACATTCACACGTACACACTAGTCACAGGCGCACTCACACATTCAGCTTTTATTCTGCAATCGTTTGTTGTCCACATGACCCTTCCCCCCACCCCCGCCCCCCCCCCCCACGCCAGAACTTCAGCCCCAAATTGAAAAGGGTATTTGAGCAAAATGCATTTTAAAAATCAAGTTAATACCAGTTCACTCACAAATTTCAAAGGAATGAATGTCTGCAAATATTCAGATGTGAATATTCTGTAGTTTTGTAGTTCTGATTATTTTAGACATTGCTGTTGTGACTGTATTTCATGAAAGACAATTCATGGCCTATGGTATGTTTCTGAGCCCTCAAAGTGCGTTAGTCCCTCAAAGCAGCAATGCATGTTTAGTCATTTTAGGCCCAAATCCCAGCAGATCCTTTGAGTTCACATTGTGGTGAGGGTGAATTTGGGGCCGAGCAGAACGTCTCATTGTAATGGAAAGGATCTCCGGCACACTAGCCGGGCACCAGTGTAGCAAACGATTTATGATCAGGCATCTCTGTGGCCCGCTATGCAGACCACCCAGAACCAGGACAGCCAGGTGGAAGGCCCACGCTTTGCTCCGCTCCAGGCTCATCCAAAACGCAGAAGGCTCCCAACGGCGATGATTCATAAAAGCCAACCGCGTTGATTTATCGCTTCATCATTTTTCTTAAATGCATTTTACAATAAACAACATTGTGTCTTTAATAAAGATTCTCTTTTATTCCCCTCTCAATAAAGAGTCCCCTTGTGCTTCGTGGAGCTGGCTAGCGAGGCGTGAACGCGCGGGGATCCGGCGGCGCGATAAATCCGTCGCCCGAGGGCGAGCTCCGGAGCGACGGTCGCCATGGCGTCACCGTCGCGCGGGCGAAACGCGGGACAGCGGCGCATTGTTCATTAATCATTACCGCGTGTCCACCAGCGTGCGCACAGAGCGGACAGATTACTCAGCTTTCTGTTCCTTTTCGTCAGACGCTCTTTCCCCCCCTAACCTGCCTGTGCGGGACGTTCGCTCGACGCCGTCGTTCGGACGGGACGTGAACAGAGCGCGCTCTGTCCCGTGACGCTCTTTCGCCCCGGCAAAGTAGACCCAGACCTCGGCTAGCCGAGCGCGGTCTCTCCATGAGCGAGGCTAGGAGGGAGAACAGGAGAAGCGTCGTTTTGGGCACAGAATCTGACGATTTCAATGTCCAATTTCACAATTGACGGCAACGTTGCATCACATTTATAGTTACTGTTGCTAGCTTTATTTACGGTAGCCAACCATCCGCAAATCGGAATCGTCCCTAATTTGGACAGTCGAATAGGCGTTCCGCATTTAACTCATGGCTACGGGACGCATTTTCATCCGTATGTTTGTGAACGATTGCGTTTGAATACAATTCAATAGTTAGATAGCTAGCTAGCCGGGATAACAAGCATGCCATGAGACCAGGGGTGCGGTGGGGTTCAGGCAGTTCATAAAACTTATGTTAGTTAAAAATAAAAATTAAAAGAGAGAGAGAGAGATGAAAAGTACAGTATGAGGATATTTCATAATTAATTATATGCCAATATTAAATCAATTTGATGCTTTGAAGGCACTGCCAATATTAGGTTAGAAAATACAACATTTGCACCAATTGAACGTGACTTCCGGTATAAACCATGCCCACTTCCGGTCTTCTATCCGTATACAGATACACAGACAGATAATTTTGTTGGTTGAACAGATACAGATAATGATGTCTCTGCACACCCCTAGTATGTATTAACATGCTGTAGTCATTTTGCAGGAGGAGATCTGTCAGGCCACCTGTGGCTCTGCCTACACACAGCTATGAAGACATTAGTGTCACTGGAGTCTTTCTTTGCGGGAAATCGGACAAAGCGCATTGAGCGACTGTTGTGGGGGGGGGGGGGGGGGCTGGTGCATTCATGCAATTTCAAAGCGTGGCTACAGTTGGCCCTCTGAAGCTGTACAGAGCTGCTGTTTCCCATGAATACAAGGCAGTAAAAAAAGGATAGCCAAATTAGGGAAGCACTTGTTTTACTTGCCAGAAGATTAACTTTTCTCAATGAGCCATACATATCTCCCCTGTACAGTCTGCACACTGTGCACTGACCAAATTAAAGTCACAGTCACAGGATGTCACCGAAACAATATTGCTTCTTCATGGGGGGAAAAAAAAAACCTTTAGCGTTAGTGAGAACTGACCTCGTGCCCTAAAACACTACATGCTAGCACTGGCTGTTCCACATGATCCTAAAATGGATCTGCTGTACTCGTCGACCAGACGCCTCCGCAGTCAATACACGGTCCTTATCCGAAAACAGAGGCGGGCCGCCAGGTTATTGGGACCGTCTGCGGCGTTGCAACACATCGCCGTGTGGAGATAGTGCTGTTTTAGTCTTTGCACAGACTCACTCCCCTGCCTGGGGCTCCACAGCTTGAGAGGGAGCTGCTGAGCGCTGCCAGCCAGATTCCCCAGCACCACCAGGCCCACACTGAGTGGTTTCTAAGTGGCTCGGCTGTGTTGCCAGGGTTACCGCCGCGCTGGCTCCTCCCAGTGGTACGCCCGCCCGCCCGCCCGCAGGCTGCCGCGTGTCGTTGGCGAGACGTACGCCCGTCCTGTGCGGAGAGTCGCTATGGGCCGGCAGCCGGCTGCGTGTGGACATGTCGCAGCGCTCCAGGGGTGTGGGCAGCTCAGTACGGTCAGACACCCCCCCCAACCCAACCCAACCAAACCCCACCACCCCCCAACGAAGCAGGAGCCTCAGCCGCACCCCCAGGGCTGCGCAGGGCAGCCGCCGGCACAGCTGTGTGATCGAGGTCGCGGCGCTAACGCGTCGAGCGGCGCTGTAACGCGTCGAGCAGCGCTTACGGAGAACAGGTTGCGCTAGGGCTCGCTGGTGCTAACGACAAAATGAGGTCACGGTCGCTGAGTCACGATCCACGCGGTGTCCTCGTTTCAGCACATCACTCGTAGTTCAGAATAATATTTGTAAACAAGGGAGGAAGAAAAAAAAGAAATCCTTACCCGAAATTCAAAAAGGCGTGGCCCTACAGCGAGTGAGAAACGCGTCACGGCATCTAGAGAAACGCCGCCGAATCGGGCGCCAGGCCAACGACGTTAAATACTCCGGAGCCCGGGGCAAGCGTGCGGTATCCCTGCGCTAGCGGTCCCCCTGCGCTAGCGGTATCCCTGCGCTAGCCGTCCCCCTGCGCTAGCGGTATCCCTGCGCTAGTGGTCCCCCTGCGCTAGCGGTATCCCTGCGCTAGTGGTCCCCCTGCGCTAGCGGTATCCCTGCGCTAGTGGTCCCCCTGCGCTAGCGGTATCCCTGCGCTAGTGGTCCCCCTGCGCTAGCGGTATCCCTGCGCTAGTGGTCCCCCTGCACTAGCGGTATCCCTGCGCTAGCGGTGTCCCTGCGCTAGCGGTCCCCCTGCGCTAGCGGTATCCCTGCGCTAGTGGTCCCCCTGCGCTAGCGGTCCCCCTGCGCTAGCGGTATCCCTGCGCTAGTGGTCCCCCTGCGCTAGTGGTCCCCCTGCGCTAGCGGTATCCCTGCGCTAGTGGTCCCCCTGCACTAGCGGTGTCCCTGCGCTAGTGGTCCCCCTGCGCTAGCGGTGTCCCTGCGCTAGCGGTATCCCTGCGCTAGCGGTCCCCCTGCGCTAGCGGTCCCCCCTCCACGCAGGGCTCACTGAAATGGAGCCCGTTGTGTAAACACGCGCTGAGGAGGCCTCACGCTGTCCGCGGAGCCGACGGACCCGTTCCCACGCAGGTCAGGCGGCGCACCCGCTCCTCTAAGCGCTCTCACATGTTCGCATGAACCTCTGCCGGACAAAGGAGTCTGGATCAAACAAAGTCACTACTGTTTCCCCCTTCTGAGTTTGGCCTGTCAGCTGCCTGTCTGTTTGCAGCGTACTCCCCCCCCCCACCAAAATCAGGACCACCTTCCATGAACAAATACACTTCAAACTTGTTCCTCTTTTCATACAAAATATTTAATAAATATGACTTTCCAAAAAAAAAAAAAAAAAAAAAAGGAAAAGAAATTGCCAGGAACGACAACTCAAAATGAAAATATTCATTCTCAAGTTCATAACACTAAAGTCAAAAAGGACATGAAATGTCTCCATGGTCTGAAAGGGTTATTAAAGTGAAAATAACATTCTTTTAAGAGCCTTCTTAAAAGACGTTGGGTCGCAGAAGCAGGGGGGTCTTAAGCAAGGCAGTGTGTCTGATTCTGGTAGTACAGTGTTGGCCCGCCTACTCTTCAAGTATTCATGGTCTAGCTTATTATATTACACTATTAAAAGCAGAAAGTAATAACAAATAATCTATAAGTGGTGTGCTATACAGATGCCGTCACTTTCTTTAAAAACTCTGCTTTCTTTTTTTTTTTACACCTTTTTTTAAAAACAGGCAGTCGTGAAGCTACAAAAGATTTTGTTCCCTTAAAGTTTTTTTTTTTTCTGTGGCAAGTGTACGCCACTCCGTTCACTAACAACCAAAGTCGATTTTTTTTTATTTTTCCAACCTGCCTTCAGGGCTTATTTAAAAAAGGTCCTGGCAGAATAAGGTTTGCTGCAGTAACTTTCAAATACCTGACATTGTACAAACGTTTTTTTTTCAGGTACGAAAATGCCCGTCCTATTGCTTAAAAAATTAAATTTATTTCTAGAACACTTCAACTTTTTGGGAATTTTGGAACATGAAATGATATTTGCATCAATAACAAATCTGTGAGCTTACAAAGGTATCAAAACCTTCAAATCTAGACAAATATACATAAATAAAAAGGAATGGTATTTTAGGCTCTTGATTATTAAGTTAATAAATCAAATATACACAGTGATTAATTAAAAAAATGTACATATCTACACAATGTTCTAGATTGACACTTAAATTCTTCATATTGGCAGCAACTGCTGCCACTGACCCAACCCAACCCAAAAAGAAATAAAAATAAAAAATAATAAATTAAATTTTTTGATGGTTGCTGTGGCATGAAGCTGCAAGGACACTTTAAAACAGAACTAGCTGTACATTAACCATAAAGAGCCTGCGTATAAACTGAAAATAATAAACTATATGGTCCATTTTGTTTTCATTTTTAAAAAATGTTTAAGACTCGCAGTATCTCCCTCCCGCTCCACCTCAGCTGATGTGTGGTGAGCGTCTGACACAAAATGGCTACCGTACGTCACCTAGATGGGCGCTACACATTGGTGATGGCTAAGGTATCCTCCTCCCCCTTCAACTGTAAAGTGCTTTGAGTTTACCAAGGGTACCACACAAATGCGATCCATTACGTTGACTTGGCAAAGCATACGGCTTTAAAGGGAGAGAGGCGAAATTCACTTTGTTCGTTCTCTCGGAACATCGCCACCTCATGCACGCGGAGGAAAGGGCGACAGCCGATGCCAGCCTTGCACAGACGTGAAATGCAGCGCTTGGTGTTCCAGCCAACCAACAGCAACGACCACCGCCAGTGTAAGGCCAGCTTGTCAAAACTTAAATTAACAAAAAGGGATATTAAGGCAAGTAACAACCTCAGAAAATACGACCAAATATGACGGGACAGGCGTGTTGGGGTGGGGGAATGCTATACGATGTACTCCATCCTGTTTAAGCTCTGTGACGTTTCCAGGTCTCTGTTGTCCTGTTTGTTAGTCCAGTTTTGGTGTTTGGCCGGCATGGTCTGCCCCGTTTTGTCCTCCCTGTCCACCAGGGTGTAGGCGGGCTGCTTGGCGAAGCGGCCTTTCTGGAGGCGCCTCTCCGCCTCCTCGTCCTCCGCCTCGGAGGCGTGCGTCCTAATTTTGGCGTTGACGGAGTTCTTGCCCTCGTAGTCCCTGGCGGGGGTGGCGACGAGCGCGTGCTTCTCGATGGGGTTCTTGATCTGGTTGAGCTGCTCGCGCACGTTGTTGGTGGTGTTGTCGTCCGCCACGGTCGCCGCGGCGTTGCCGTGGCCGCCCTGCTTCTGCCGCCGCCGCCGCACGCACCACAGGGAGGCGGAGCCCACCGCCAGGATCCACAGCAGGATGAACGCGGAGCTGAGCAGCGGGACCAGGTAGTCTGCAGGGAGGGAGAGAGCCAATCAGCAATGAGCCACGCTGACTACAACCAATCACAATTGTCGTAACCGGGTCCACTTCAGGTGACACTGAGGAACAATTATCTGCCTTTTTGCCTCAAAATGATAATAGCTTCAAACTGACACGCAAATTGTGAGGTGGGAAAAGTCATTAGCCGGACAGACCAAACACTAAGTCAGTGGTGTTTACCAGGAAGACTGCAGTCTGGTACAGTTTGTTCAGACACACACTTTGGGTTTATTTCCCCAGCGATATCCCCCCATGCAAATTTCATGCTGTTCACAGACACAGCAGAAATAGTTCAGACTAAAGCGGGTTTGTGTTTTTAAAAGTTTTGGATTGTAGAAGTTCACTCTTGCCAAGTTCTGAGTATTAGCAAAGTCCCAAAAAGATGATAGCAGTTTGGGCTTGAAAGCAGTGGAACATGTGTTGAGAATAAACAATAATTCAAACTGACAGATGTTTGCCTGAGTACCACATGCATCGAGAATGTACACGGCTTGTGAAAATTTCTCTCTTTCTTGTGGATGTCTGAATAATGAGAGGTGTAATGCCAGCAAATGATCTGAGAAAAAATGTGGAAAATGCACAGGAAGAGTCACATGACCCCACCAACCGCCCACTAGTGTGCACACATGCACACACACACACACACACACACACACAATTAACACCAGTCTCAACATTAATGTATCATTTACCAGGCATCTGTCTATACAGCCATGTTTAGGCATTTGTGCATTTATTTATTCATGTATTGGATTTCTATGGTGCCGTGATTATTCTGTTACTTAAATATATTTTTATATTTTAACAGCTGTTCGGCATCGTAAATTATATTTCAATTATATTTTAAATTATTGTGTTTTATGAGTGTTTTATCTTATGTATTAATGTTTGCCTGCAACCGAACTGCCTCTAAGAGATAAAGTCTTCCTTATTGTCTGAGGTGTAGGGGGTGCTGAAATGAATGGCAGTCACAGGCCATTAGCAAGACCCCCTCAGATCTGAGCCAATCCAGGCTGCTAACCAGTCCGCTGGCCACCCTGGCAGCTGCCATGCCTTCAACACACCCGAGAGCTTCAGCGTGATGGGGAGTCATAACACTAGTCTCAAACGCTGAAAAAAATCAATAATAAATGAAAAAACCTCTCCTCACCCGCTTTGCCGGGGTTTTGCCGCCGCTGCACCCGGACCTCGGCGATGGCGGCGATGACGGTGCTGTTCCCGCTGCGCTTGCTGACCAGGTCGACGATCCGCTCGGCGAGCTCTTTGACGGGGCTCTGGCCTAACACCTGGTCCTCCGTCCACTGAAATGCAAAAGAAGCTGAATCAAATTTTTTTTTATTTTAAAAGAAGCATTTTTTAAACTGCGTTTCTGAGCGCTACTCGTACGTTCAACTCTGCAATAGGTCACGCCCGGCACCGCGGTGACTTGCGTTCATTATTCATCCATTTGGCTGCGGCCTCGCCCACAGTTTCAAAAAACCACAACAGAAAAAATACAACAACAAAAAAAAACAAACAAAAAAATCCACCGCAAGAAACACAAAATCCCAGCATTCCCACAAAAAGCCGCTTGGGGCCACAGCCCATTGGAGCGCTGCACCAATCAGAGGCGGGCCTGCTCCCCGTCGCGGCTCGTGGGCGGGGCCCCTCTGAAGCGCTCTCGGGGGGGGGGGGGAGGACGGGTACGTACGAGGGCCGCGTGGATCTCGGTGCTGGCGGTGGGCGAGGGCTCGCAGGTCACGGAGAGCGCGCGCTCGGCCGAGAGGTTCCTCGCCACGTACAGGCGCCGCAGCTCGCTGCACACGTGCTCCACGGTCAGGCCCTGAAATCACACGAGGCCACACGGAGAAATCGATTGGTGGGGGTGTTTTTGCCCGATCGTCCACTGAGCGGCCCAGCTTCGATCTGCTCCGATAGGAAAGAGAGACTGCAGGCCTGGACGCCTGTCGCTCGTCCGACGTCCAAAATGGCGAAGGCTCGGCTAAAGCAGAAAAGTGAGATTTACGGAGGGAGGACATTTTCTAGTCTAGCAGGGCTCAGTAACACGTTCAGGTTCTCCTTATTCTCATGCCTGGCTTTGCGGGCCTGGAATGCTTTTGTTTGGAGGAACACCCAGGGCTCTGTGAGAATGGAGCCTGGGAGAGAGCTGGCTGAAGCCTTTCTTTCCCTCTCTTTCTCTTCTTTTTTTTTCTTTAAAAGAAAACAGAAAGGGTTGGGCAAAAGGCTCTTGAGAGAGAGAGAGAGAGAGAGAGAGAGAGAGAGAGCTGGATGCAAAGCTCCGCTCAAAGGGCGGATCTCGGTCGCCGCGCGCCTTTAGGAGGGGGGCGTGGCGCCGTTCCCATAATCCCCTGCTGCGGCGGAGCGGTGACTCACCTGCGGAAGGGACTCCTTGTTGAAGGCGAAGGCGATGTTGGCGCAGTCGCGCTCGGCGGCGCCGTGGGCCAGGCGGCACTTGGACGGGGGCGGGGGCGGGGCCGGGCTGGGGGGCCAGCACTCCCCCGCCCCGGGGCAGGGCTTGACGAAGCAGCGGTCCTCCCCGACGGGGACGCAGGCCTGGCCGGCGGGGCACTCCCCGCGCCCCTTCCCGGGGACCCGGCAGGGCTTGGGACCGCACCGCATCTGCGACCGCAAAAAAAAGAGGGTTAGCGCACGCGGTCGGGACACGGGGCTCAGCGGCGGGAGGGGAGGGGGCAGCGGCGGGAGGGGAGGGGAGGGGAGGGGAGGGGGCAGCGGCGGGAGGGGAGGGGGCAGCGGAGGGAGGGGAGGGAGGGGAGGGGAGGGGAGGGGGGGGGGGCGGCGGGCGGGAGGGGAGGGGAGGGGGAGGGGACAGCGGCGGGAGGGGAGGGGAGGGGAGGGGAGCGGGGGGGAGCGGGGGGGGGAGTGGGGGGCAGCGGCGGGCGCCCGTACCTTGGAGCAGGCGACCTTCCCGCCGCGACACCGGCACGCGTTGCAGTCCTCGTCCCACTGGCTTCCCTCGGGGGCGACGCGGCCGTTGGCGAAACAGGGCGTTCCCGTGGCTGCGGGAAGAGACGAGGGGGATTTTCCAAAAAGGTTTTTGCGGTCCGACTCGCGCGCCGCGGCCCCACAGCATGGGCGCAGCGTGGCGGTCAGCTAATGTGACGACATTTTTTACATTCAGCTGCGGCATCTGGTGCGCATTTATGAGGTTCCCTGCCTGCTTTTTTCTTGTTGCTTTTTAATGCACTGCGGCCTGTACTCTCATACATGTCTGCCTCACTGGGATGATGTACAACTTCATGCATTTGCTCCAGTAAAAAAAGGTTTTAAAGCTGCAGACCACACAAAGTTCATAATCCTTTGTCCTTCCGGGTCAAAGGTCAACTGACCACGAGTTAAGTCATGGGCTCATGAGACGCCAAAAAGCATGGCTGTGCCACACCTCTTGGGAGGCCTTCGAGGATTCCCACGCCCGGCTGCAGCCTTAATCCTCATCTTGGCCAATTTTAATACCTTTAGATTACGGATTAGGGATTACGGTTGCTGTGTGCGACCCCTGTGGCAGGCCTGGGGGGCCTCAGGGCCAAGGGAGTCAAATATCCTGTCCTGGTGAGGAAGTGATGTCGACAGGGAGGAAGTGATGTCAACAGGGAGGGAGTGATGTCAACAGGGAGGAAGTGGTATCAGCAGGGAGGAAGTGATGTCAACAGGGAGGATGTGATGTTAACAGGGAGGAAGTGATATCAGCAGGGAGGATGTGATGTCAACAGGGAGGATGTGATGTTAACAGGGAGGAAGTGATGTCAGCAGGGAGCCACAGACTCGGCCGACTGGACTGCAGACAGGATCTCACCTTCCTGACACCTGGGGCCCACCCGGCCAGGCGGGCACAGGCAGCGGTATCCGTTGATCTCGTCCACGCAGGTGGAGCCGGCAGCGCAGGGCGAGGACTGACACTCGTTGATGTCTGCGCACAAACAAAACATTGGCCACCAGTTACACTGTGACTTTCTCCTTTATAAATGGAGGGATGAATGGAGCTCTCTCTCTCTCATCTCTCGCTGTAAACGGTACGGTTTACAGCTGAATGCGGATCCAGACAGAAAGGGCGTGCCGTTACACATCACATCCGAACAACGTCTGCCCACGCAACGCCAAGCAAGAATCCTCTGGAGAACACGAGAATGTGGAGCTTCGTGTCGTGTCTGAGCTTTTAGGACCGCGATCCCAACTGCAACTGCAGGGGTTCACAGGTCCTGCTCAGGAAAGGTTTCCAGCTGGTAAAACACGGTAAAAAAAAATCCCTTTCAGAGGGAATAATACATTTCACCCGGCTTTTCGGTCCGAAACATAAGTTAAGGAAACAAAGAGGAAACCCTGTGGCCATCTGAAAGAGTTTAAGGGGGGGGGGGGACAAATCCCTTTAATCAGCGCTGGCAACAATAAGCGATTAGCTCTCCGCCGACTGACAGACTCTCCTCTGGGGATCTGAACGCCGAAAATGGGAGCTGACATCCATCTCCTTGGCTGGAGGTCAAAAGCTCTCCTAATTGGATGGAGAGAGACCACCTATCTGTCCCTGTCAGCGCAGCGTCCCAGGACCCCCCAGCCTCGCCGCCGGGCTTCTGACACGGAAGGATTTTTAATGGGGGGTGTGAGCGTGGGGTGGGGGCGGGGTCAGGGGCGGGGGCGGGGCCGGGACGGGTGGCACTCACTTATTCGACAGTCGGGGCCGGCGAATCCGGGGGCACACTCGCAGCGGTACCAGTTGTCCCCATCCACACACGTCCCGCTGTTGTAGCTGTGGGGGGGGGCGGGAGGAACACCGTTAGGCCCCGCCTCTCCAAGGGGTCACCCACAGGTCACCAGACGGGACGTTTTAAAAACAGTTGGCGAAATGACAAAAACACCACCGGCCCATTATAAACGCGTGATGCTGCAGTGTCAGGTCATGTGATTCACATGCATTATGAATTATATTGTACTCTAAATCCTGTCAGATACAAAACAATTTTCTAATGGGTGAAGTATTATAATCATAAAAAAAGACTTTGGCGCAACTATTGTGAAAGGTGGGTCGGAAAAGCAAAAGGATATTAAATATAAATATTTCATATACATTGTGCGGGACTCTTATATTTAAAGTATTCTAACAAACGTAATTGCGGTGAACATCCATAGAGAAACGCATGCCAGAAATACGTCATCCCTGTCAAACCAGCCCTCAACAAAGCGGCTTCTCATTTGCAGTTGACAATAACTGGCAAGACAATAACCGTTTCTAAACCACTTCCATTCACTCGAGGGGAAATGGATTTCGGCAACCCGACCGCGTGACCCCCTCCGTTCCTCTGAACGCGACCGCGTTGCGACGAGGAGAAAGCGGAATCGCCACGACGACACTCGCTGTCAGCGAGACCGCGGCGGCGTGTGGACGCGGCTTCGCTTCGGCGCTCGGTATCGGGAGAGGAGCTCGGAGAAACTCACCAGGGGTGTGGATTGCAGTCATTGGTATCTGGAAAAGGAAAAACATTTTTGTGTTGAGAGCGCATCGAAGGCAGCCGCGTACGAAAACAGCGGCAAGCCCGGGCTTGCACGCGCCCGGTGGCTCCGCGGTGCCTGCTCCCCGCCCCGTTAACGGTACGGAGGGCTGGGATGCCGCCCCACGCCCAAATCGCTTCCAGGCTCTCCGACTGGAAAGGCTGGGGATGCGTTTCAGAACGTGCGGCACGCAAGGGGAGCTCATTACAGAGGTGGTTGACAGGAAATGAAAAGTCGGAAACAGGAAGTTTGCGTGTCACCATCAGCCTGGACGTGCGTTATTGATACAGTTACCGTCGCTTTGGCAACAGCGAATAACTACATGCCAATAAAGCACTGTGGAAACTGAGTATTGAAATTAGGAGAAAAACAAGGAGGCATACGTCCTTTCTCTGGCTACACTCTAATGTGTCCGGCACCGGAACCCCACAGACATGACAGCAGGCCCCGCCCCCCTCCCAACCGGCCGCCCGCCCCGCCCCGCCCCTCCCCTCCCCTCCCGATTGGCCGGCCACGCACGGGACTCACTCTGGGTGCAGGTGCTGCCTTCCCAGCCTTCCTTGCAGACGCAGGCGAAGCCGTCTCCCGTGACGACGCAGGTCCCGCCGTTCCCGCAGGGGCTGGCAGGCAGCTGCTGTTCTTGGCTGGGGGGGGGCAGGGGGGGGCGACATGGGGGTGTCAGCATCAGGTCCGCAGACACGCACTACCCCAGACCCCTCAGGGACCCCCCTCCCTCCTGTTAGCTATTTACACAACCTGCAATGCTTTCATTTCATTGTTTGGCTTGGGCCCGGAATATAAAAAACAGCCAATTAAAAGTCACGGCGACTTTGAAACCGCGGCTCTTGTAGTTCGGGCTACGCGCAGGTCGCTGTCGCCGCTTGCAGAGAGCGGGAGGAGCGGCTGGCGGTATCGGAGCCCGCCGGAGGTAAACAAAACGTCGTGGACGTAGCCGGAGCCGTAGCTTCGGGCGGAACCACCCAAACTGCGAAGGGGCCGCTGCCCGCCGTGACCTCACCTATGCTGCAGGTGGCGCCCTCCCAGCCCGGCGCGCACAGGCACCGGAAGGCGTCGCCCTCGTCGGAGCAGGTCCCGCCGTTGTTGCAGGTGGCCTCGTCGCACTGGCTGTCACCTGCGACAGACGAGCGGGGGGGGGGGGGGGGGGGGTCAGCCTCGCACACAAAGGAGCCAACGGCGCGCGGGCTGAGGGGCGGCGGGGGCGGGGCTTACGGGAGTGACAGGTCTTCCCCTTCCAGCCGTTGCGGCACTCGCAGTAGAAGTCGTTGACCACGTCCTGGCAGGCGCCGCGGTTCTTGCACGGGTTCGCTCCGCAGTCGTCGATGTCTGAGGAGGGGGGGCGAGAGTCCAGACAGGGGAGGAGTTAGTTTTAGGCTGTGCCTGGCGAATGGCCCCAGTGCACTGTGGGTGAGAGCAGCTTCAGCAGGGTGGGTGGGGGGGGGGGTTTGGGGGGGGGCTCACCCGTCTCACAGCGCGCCCCCTCCCATCCGTCGGCGCAGATGCACTGGTAGGCGTTGACCTTGTCGATGCACGTCCCGCCGTTCCGACACGGGCCGCTCTCGCAGTCGTTGATGTCTGCGGGAAGAGGGACGGACAGACAGACAGACAGACAGACAGACAGGAATGAGAGCCAGCACAGACGCGGACATCGGCAACATCCTGTTTCCTAGAGAAGGGAGCCTCTCAGAGCTGGAACAGGCTCTGGAGTCAGACAGACAGTCTGGCCGTTAGACTTCCAAAGGCAGTTTTGATGACCAGGTGTGCAGTGAAAAAGCAGACTTTAGCCCCTCTGGCGTTTCCAGGTTTAGGGTCAGCAGGGTCAGCAGGGTCAGGGTCAGCAGCAGTACTGCAGGGTTCACACGGATCCTCCAGCAGTGCCCGTCGCTAATCCTGCTCCTGCTTAGAACTGATCTCAGTGAACATGGGCCCCTGACCTGTCGAAGCCAATGTGAGCCCTGACCCATCCCAGCCAAAATGCCCCTGAACTGTCCCAGCCAACGTGGCCCTGACTCGTACCAGCCAAAACGGCCCCTGACCCGTCCCAGCCAATGTGAGCCCTGGTCTGTGCTCCATTGTCTCTGGGTCGGCATGGTGGAGCAGAACGTGCGTCTGCTGCTGTGGCCGCTGCGCTCTTTAGCTCAGAGTTTCTCACGTTCCCTGTCTGGCTCTCATTTGATCTCAGTCATGCGCGGCGCCTGCATGCGCGATTTAGCTTAGCGTACAGAAGCACGCAGCGCTCGGCCAGCGGGTGCTGAGCGACTCCCGCTCGCACCGGCCCGGCCCGGCAGAAAGGGCGGGGCCGAGGGAGGAGAGCGGGACCGTATGCAGTCATGGACACGGTCAGGGCCGACAGTGCCCATGACTGCATACGGTCCCGCCCTCCTCCCTCGGCCCCGCCTCCGAAAGGCAGCCAGCTCCGCCCCTCCAGCTGTTCGGCGGGTCCTTCGCCAGCCCGGGACACACACGTGGAACCCCCCCAGCGCCGAGCGGGCAGTCAGGGCCACCGCCATCGCACACCGGCTCGCCAAGGCCGCTGCCGTCAGGGTCCCCAGCCCCACACTAGAAGGCCCCGGTACCCAAGGGCACAGGCAGCTATCAGCACCCCCCTGCCCCCGTCCCCCCCCCCCCCCCCGGACACCTGGCGCCGGACCACAGGGAAGGCCGGCCGCACTCACTCTCGTGGCAGTAGGTCCCGGTGAAGCCGTTCTGGCACTCGCAGGTGAACTGCCCCCCCGCCTGGCTCCTGCAGCGCCCGTGGGGGCCGCACACGTTGGAGGAGATGTAGCGCACCCCCTCCGGGGTGCTGTTGGAGGTCACGGCCACGGTGCAGCTGTCTATGACTGCGGAGGGACGGACAGACAGACAGACAGACAGACAGACAGAGGGACAGACAGTCACACAGTGAGTCAGACAGACAGATAGACAGACAAACAGAAACAGGTGCGTCAATTTCAGTAGGACAGGCTGAAACAAAACCCCGGCTTTCAAAAGACCACATTATAATTCTTACTTTTATTTATTTATTTTTCTGTTGAACATCCTATCTAGGCAGTGTTATTATTCCCACTCATAATCACATCGTACGGTCTGATACTGCACTGTATGCACTGTTCCGCTTTGAACTTTGGTCAAATGTGCACATTAACAGTTTGTGCTCGCACGCGCTGAACCCAGGAGGACAAGTACAACGAGACGAAGGGGTTTCTAAATAAACAAACAAGCAAAAGTACACCCTGACACAGGCTCCTCCGCGTCCCCCCGAAGCTGGGAACCGACACGGGGCTCTGCAACGCCGCCAGCAACACCCATTCAGAAGGACGAGAATGCGAAACAAAAATACTGACGTTTTTTTTTTTCAAAAGCCACATGAATAGGTTCAGTTCAGGTTTCCTCCCCCTGTTTAGTATGGGTAAAAGGTGTTGGGTCGAGGAGGGCCGGGAGGGGGGGGGGGGGGGGGGGGGGGGGGGGGGGGGGGGGGGGGGGGGGGGGGTGTCATGCGGATGAGGTTGTCTTATAAACCGAATAACCTCTGAATCCTGCCAAATGGCAAGCGCTCTCTCTCCCCGGCGCTGTGGTTGGTCTGACCTCAGTTTGCTCGCTCAGCACGGAGCACGGGGTGGGGGGGGCGGGGGCGGGGGGGGGGGGGGGGGGGGGGGGGGGACACTGCCAGGAGGAACACACACGGCGCTGCTAGTGTCTTGCCAGATTTTGGCCAGAGTTTCAGAGAGAGAGAGACAGGGGGAGGGGGCGTGATGAGGATGGGGTGCAGCGGGATTACGGGAAATATTTTAGGTAGGCGAGGCGCTCGTCAGAGGAGATGGGGTGGGAGGGGCGCGGGGGGGGGGGGGGGGTGGAGGTTTTGGGGGGGGTGCCTGTCAAGGACGATCTGGCAGCGAAGCCTGAAGACCTGAAACAGTATCCAAGTATCAGTATCGGTAACAAGCCCCTGGAGACCTGCAGGGCTTCTGTTAGCGGTGAGCCTCTGCATTTAGGCGCTTCATTACGCAACGTGCTACAATGCTACAGTTAGCAGCTTCACCGAGCGAGCGGGCGAGTTAGTGAGCGGGTGAATGAGAGACAGAGAGAGAGAGAGAGAGGAGAGAGGAGAGAGGGAGAGAGAGAGAGAGAGAGAGACAGAGAGAGAAAGGGAGAGAGATGGAGATGAGAGAGAGAGACTAGAGAGAATGAGAGACAGAGAAAGAGAGGGACAGAGAGAGAGACAGGGAAAGATGGAAAGAGAGAGAGAGAGAAAGTGAGAGAGCACAAGTGAGGAGACAGATAGAGAGTTAGAGAGAGAAAGAGATGGAGAGATAGAGATAGAGAGAGAGAGGGGCAGGTGCACTCACCCTGGCAGGAGGTGGTGCGGCAGTGGTCTTTCAGGTGCGAGCAGTTCTTGCCCTCGTAGTCCTCGGGGCAGGTGCAGAGGTAGTCGGTGGCCAGGTTGAAGCAGCGTGCTCCATTCTGGCACGGGTCGGGGGCGCAGTAATCAATGTCCAGCTGTCGGGGGGGGGCAGGAGAGCCGCCATTATGCACAATGACCGCGAAACTGACCGCCGTGCAGCTCTCTCAACTCTGGGACAGTCCATGATAATACCCCCCACAATCCACCCCAACCCCCCCACCTCCCCCCCACCCACCCCGACAGAAACTACCAGGAAGCAGCTTCGAAAAAAATACTCACGAGTGGAAATAAATAGCCGCTTCTCCTTGACTTGGGAGTTAAATCAACATGAATATTTCATAAGTGGCCTTCCAGCTGAACAAAGCCTTGGTTTTAAATAGCAGGACAACAGGCGTTTAGTGTGGAAGGAATTTGGAAGGGGGCGGAGGGCGGCGGGGGGGGGGGGGGGGGGGGCAGGCGCATGGGTCGGATGGAGGAGGAAATGTAACATGTCACAAATGGGCTAGTGGGGGTGGGGTTAAGGGGGGGGGGGGTGATGCGGGGGCTGGGCATTGGCGCTGCCCACCTGGCACAGGTTGCCCGAGAAGCCGGCGGGACACAGGCACTGGAAGCCGTTGACGTCGTCGCGGCAGTGACCTCCGTTCAGACAGGGGGCGCTGGCGCACTCGTCCACGTCCGTCTCGCAGCGCTCCCCCGCGTAGCCGCGCGGGCAGAGGCAGCGGTAACCATTCACCAGGTCCTGAGAGAGAGAGGACAACAACCAGAGAGCGGCAGGAGGGAGGGAGGGGGGGAGGGGGCGAAGACAGGGTTTGAGATGGAGGTTTGTGTATGGGAGGGGGAGGGGGGGGAAGAGAGGGAGAAAAAAAACAAACAAGCATTACAAAAAAATCACCATGACACATACTAGATAATTAAGACGGACTTTCCTGGCAATAAAAGCGTATCCATGATTATCCTATTTACTGCAGTCGGAGGCCGCTCCACCCCCCCCCCCCCCCCCCCACCCCCACCTCTGCTCAACTCAAAGAGCTTGATCCATAGTTTCTCACTGCCCCACCCCCCTTTTACAAGGAACATTTTCATTAGGTCTGTTTTTCAAGCGCCTGAAAGCACCAGGGAGGTGTTAACAGTTGCTGTTTTTTAAAGATGGTTCTAAAAGACAAAGAGGATATAAAGTCCTTCATAAGTTTATATAAATATATAAAAGTATAGAAATAAGTTGTGGAGAGAAGTCTTACCTTGCAGGTGCCTCCATTCAGACACTGGTCCTCACAGTCATTAATATCTGTGAACCAGATAAAGCGTGCAGATTAAATGTCTTTTTTTAAATCACAAGGCAGACTTACAGTTAGCTAACACAGCTAACTCTCTAAGCTTTCATCAGATTTCCCTAATCACCATAAACTATTTAATATTTAAAGATTAAATATAAATACATAATATTTTAGCCCATTAAAAATGCATTTTTAAATTGTGAAGCCCACTCACTGGTGTCACAGTTCTGTCCTGTCCAGCCCGCTACGCACTCGCAGAAGTATCCACCAATCAGGTTGCGGCAGGAGTTGGCGTTCACGCAGGGCTTGCTCTCGCATTCGTTGGCGTCTTGAGAAACAAAAACACGAGACGTCAGTTGAGGAGAAGGCCGCGGAAATGACAGCGACGTAAAAAGGAGCGCGAGAAATGGTTTTTAGTCGCCCCGGATGGACCTTTGGTGGGTCTCTCCACATTCAAAACTGAACCGAGCCGGTTGCCATGGAGAGGAGCCATTTATGCACAGAAGTTAAAAAAAAAAAACAGACAACAAATACACACACAAAACAGGCAGATTAGAGGGCGAGAGAGAGAGAGAGAGAGAGAGAGAGAGAGAGAGAGAGAGAGCAGAGAGAGCAGAGGGGGAGAGAGACAGACAGAGAGAGAGAGAGAGAGAGAGTGAAAGCAGAGGGGGATAGGGAGAGAGAGAGAGAGAGAGCGAGAGAGAGAGCGAGCGAGAGCAGAGGGGGATAGGGAGGGAGAGAGAGAGCGAGCGAGAGCAGAGGGGGATAGGGAGGGAGAGAGAGAGAGCGAGAGAGAGAGAGCGAGCGAGAGCAGAGGGGGATAGGGAGGGAGAGAGAGAGCGAGCGAGAGCAGAGGGGGATAGAGGAGGGAGAGAGAGAGCGAGCGAGAGCAGAGGGGGATAGGGAGGAGAGATAGAGAGTGAGAGCGAGAGGGGACAGAGACATAAAGAGAGAGAGCGAGAGCAGCAGGGGGTTAGGGAGAGGAGAGAGAGAGAGAGAGAGCGAGAGAGAGAGCGAGCGAGCGAGCGAGAGCAGAGGGGGATAGGGAGGGAGAGAGAGAGAGAGAGCGAGAGAGAGAGCGAGCGAGCGAGAGAGAGAGCGAGCGAGCGAGCGAGAGCAGAGGGGGATAGGGAGGGAGAGAGAGAGAGAGAGCGAGAGAGAGAGCGAGCGAGCGAGCGAGAGCAGAGGGGGATAGGGAGGGAGAGAGTGAGAGAGAGAGAGAGAGCGAGCGAGAGCAGAGGGGTTTTGGGAGGGAGAGGGAGAGAGAGAGCGAGCGAGAGCATAGGGGGAGAGAGACAGACAGAGAGGGAGAGAGCGAGCGAGAGCAGAGGGTTTTGGGAGGGAGAGAGCGAGAGAGAGGGCGAGCGAGAGCAGAGGGTTTTGGGAGGAGGGGCTCTGCTGGATCAGAGGGGTAAATGGGCCCGGTCGCGCGTCTCTAACGGACTCTGAAGCTCGGGCCCGTTCTCCCCGGGACGCCCCCGGCTCATTCCTCATGAGATCATCCCGGCTTTGGGGGCTCAGCCGTACGGCAGCGGAGCGGAGAGGAGCCCCTGCCTTTCCCACAGCGACCCCCCCCCCCCCCCCCCCACCCCCACCCCCCCGAGCCCCCGAACAGCGTTCCCCTCCACCGCAGCCCCAGCCCCGAATGCCCCAGTGCTTCCCCCACACCCACCCCCCCTCCAGCTCTCTCCTGAACTAGCCTGCCCCAGAACCGAACGCTTTCTCAAAATCGCCCCGGTGCTGCCCCACTCCCTCCCCCCTCAGCGCCCCGCTCCACTCTCTCTTATATATTATGTACCTTGAACATTGGGCTTTGGGTACACGAAAAACACATTACAGGCATTTTCGCACACTCTCTGCGAGTGACTGGCTCAAATTTTTATTTTTTACACATGCATCCACTTTATACAGTTGGATATATACTGAAACTATGCGTGCTGAGTATCTTGTTCAAGGGCAAAACAGCAATGTAGTACCCAAGAATCGAACCCGAAACTTATAGGTTACAAGACCAGCACCTTGCCCATTATACTGCCACACGGAATAATAAATGATAACTATTTTTACCGTTACTGCCCTGCCTGCACATGGGCGATGCCCCGCCTGCGTAACCCTGAGGGGGAGGGGGGTTTGCCGGGGAGGCGGACGCTCACCGATCAGGCAGGTCTTGCCGGTCCACTGTGGGGGACAGCTGCACTTGAACCCGTTGACCAGGTCCTGGCAGGCGCCGCCGTGGGAACAGGGGTTCGGGGTGCAGTCGTCCACGTCTGAGAGGGAAAGGAAGGGCGTGGCGTTACACGGTGACTGTCGCCAGGGGAGGGGAGGGGGGGTGATTTGGACCCCGGGTCACGCCGCGCCGTGCTTACTGGTGAGGCAGGAAGGGCCGCTCCACCCCGCCGCGCACTGGCACTCGAACCCGGAGCTGGTCTCCGCGCAGGTCCCTCCGTTAGCGCACGGGTCTGACAGGCAGGCGCGCTCCGCTGGGGGGGGGGGGGGGGGGGGGGGGGGGGGGGGGGTACACAGGTTTAAGCACAAAGTTCTCACACTGCGGGAGGAGGGGGGGGGTGTCTCTCCTCCGTTATACCCCCCTCCCTCTCCCGGACCACCCCAAACTTCCCAGGGTGCACCTAGGAGGGCAGCAGCAGCCCAGACCTGGTCTCATTAGCATTAGCCTTGCTCCGGGACGGCACCGGCAGGAAATCACCTTTCATGCTGCGCTGAGCTGACCAATGCAGCGTGACTTCCAGCCCACTGCTGGGGAGTCCTGTCCAAAGCAGTGCTGGGGGTGGGGGTGGGGGTGGGGGTACGGTGTGGGACGGGGATGGGGGGGGAGGCAATGCCTGCATTTGGAAGTGTGATCTTCCATTCAAATTAACAAATGATTGGGAGATGGTGGGGGGGTGATTGGTACAGCTCCTCCTGTCCAGCATGATTTTTGTCCACTTCAGATTTTTAATGGAGGATTCCATGGCAATGAATGTTTTATTGTGTGCATTTATTATTATTTAGGTGCGTGTGTGCATGTGTGTGTGCGTGTGTGTGCATGTGTGTGTGTGTGTGCAGTCACCACTGCACCACCCTACTGCACACACACACACACACACACACACACACACACACACATGCACACACACGCACACACACATGCACACACACACACACACACACACACACACACACATGCACACACACGCACACACACATGCACACACACGCACACACACATGCATACACATGCACACACGCACCTAAATAATAATAAACGCACACAATAAAACATTCATTGCCATGGAATCCTCCCATTAAAAATCTGAAGTCATATTCCAGTTAAGGGCGTCCCTGGCACACAACAGTCAAACAACAGCCAAGCCCCGCCCATCCATCACAGACCAGTCTGACAGATTCAACATGAGTCAGCCATATCAAAGCCTCTGTCACAGCGCAGCCCCGCCCCTCATCCCCACTTAAATCCCTCACGTACCCAAAAAACATCCCCGGTTTGCCCCACAGGGACGCCGCTGTACCCGGGAGCGGACCCTACAGGTACCTCAGAGCGCAGCAGAACCCACGCCCTCAGACGTTCTGTTCATTTCTTTCTCTTTCACGCTGAAACAAAAAGCCGCCGTGCTTTCGCTTGGACCTGGGCCAAACAGGCCGCTACTGTACTTCAGGCGGATAAGAGAACACCAAAACCGCGGGTTTGCCACGTTCGCCGTTTATTAGGGTACACGTAAAGCGGCCTAAATAAAGGTACGGGGAGTTACGATGGCGACACGTGTCAAATTCAGCGTGAATAAGCGCAGGAGCTCACAGCGCTGGAGCGCAAAGCGGAAGGTCGACTGCGCTGAGCGCGCCGCGTGATTAATGAACCTGACGGGAACGCGCGCGCGGGCGACAGGTTCCGTGAGCGCGTCTGACTAACCGGGCCGCCGGGCACCCGCGGGGGGGGGGGGGGGGGGGGTACGTACCCCTCTCGCAGTCGACGCCGGAGTAGCCGTCCCGGCAGGAGCAGTGGTACTTGTCGGGCCCCGTGTTGCTGCAGGTGCCCCCGTTTTGGCAGGGCTGGCGGGTCCCGCAGTAGTTCAGGTCTGGGGGGGAGATGGAGGTGGGCATGGCAGGACAGAGAGAGAAGTAAATCCATTATTATTGCCCTACTTCTGTTACTATCCATCCATCCATCCATCCATCCATTATCTATGCCCGCTTATCCTGGGCAGGGTCACAGGGGGTGCTGGGCGAGGGGCAGGTATACGCCCTGGACAAGCTGCCAATCTATCGCAGGGCACACACACACCATTCACTCACACATTCACTCACACACTCATATCTATGGGCGATTTAGAGTTTCCAATTAGCCGTGACACCCTACTTCTCTTACTATCATTGTTCCAATTATTGAATGTGTCATTATTATTCAGTATAGCATTTTGTGTCACAACAGACAGTGGGATAGAAGAGATTAAAAGAATGACAATCAATAATAAAACATTAAAATATATAAAATGATTTCCCTCCCCTGCTATCGTCATTATTGTCATCATTGATGGCAACTGTATTATTACTCATAAAGTGTTACTTGAGCATTGAGAATGAGAATGAGAACGAAATGGGGGGGGGGGGGGGGGGGGGGGGTGATATGGGGACTGTACCTTTGTCGCAGAGCTGCCCGCCCCAGTTGGTGTCGCAGAGGCACTGCCAGGGTTCGATGCAGGTGCCGTGCACGCAGCCCGGGTGAGGGCTGCACTTGTCGCAGAACTGGCCCTGCCAGCCGAACTGGCACCTGCAGGAACGGGAGCAGGGATCAGCCGCGGCGCCCCACCCGACACACACGCCTTCAACAACAACAACAACCACAGCAGCAGCGTTTCCCACTGAGCTCTCCGCTCCAGAGCGTGTGCAGCGCTGTCAACTACAGCAGCAGCGTTTCCCACTGAGCTCTCCGCTCCGGAGAGTGTGTGCAGCGCCGTCAGCTACAGAGAGAGCCTACGGCCTTCCGCTCAGGGGAGAATGTGAGGCTGTTCAGAGCATTAAGGGCCTAGACTGAGGGTAAACCAGGTCAGCAACTGAGAGACATAAAAAAGCCACAGACAAACGGGTCAGATTTAGGCAGTAAATCAGGAAATATACCCTGCCGAGCAACTGAGGAGAGACATAAAAAAGCCACAGACAAACGGCAAACAGGGCCTACCAGCCACTGGGACAACGGTTGCAAATACTTAACGATGATGTGCCCTAATGATGATGTGCCCTAATTAAAAAGCTTGCCGCTACTGGTCTCGCTCCGCACAAGCAAAGCACACCCTGCATTCTATTTCAATTCAATGCAGCAGCATAGGAGAAAAACGTAAACAGTTTAATGTTAACAAAGGAAAAAAACATTTTGAAAAGCGCGCTGATTGCAGCAGGGTCCCTTCTCAACGGCTGAGGTTAGGAACGGTCTGGGCGCGTGCGGAGAGAACACCGCGGCGGCTTCGCGGCCGGGCAGCGTCTCGATTCCCACGGGCTCCGTCACGCGGGATTCAGAAGCAGCTCGGCGTGGAGCGAGAGGACAGCGTCGTGCCGACGGCTGGGAGGCGGAGCCCGTCCGCTGCGGCCGCTCGGGGGCGGAGCCTATCCGCTGCAGCGCTCGGGGGCGGAGCCTAACCGCTGCAGTGCTCTGTCCACGTTCCGCGTGTTCGTCACCGACCTCTGGTGAACTTTCGCCAGTAAAACGGCAGGATAAGCACTATGCGAGTTTCAGACTGCGAAGCGTGAGCTGCAGTCCACCCTTCAGCAGGAGAGCTGAGAGCTTTTAAAGGGGCAGTAATGAGGACAGCAGGCCTGTAACAGACAATAAAGACTGGCTTGGGGCTGAACAGCTCAGCAACACGCACTGCTGGGGACGGGGGGGGGGGGGGGGCAACTGCTGCTGGGGAAAGGGGAGGGGGGGCAACCCTTTTTTTGAGGTCAGGAGTTAACGTGCTGTGTACAGAGTGATAACCTCCCCAATAGAGCCAGTGAAGAAAGCCCTAATATACTAATATTGACTTTGAGGGCCTTACTCAAACAGCAGAAAAGCAGAGCTGGTGGACGGCGCTCAACGGTGAGTTTGTGTCTGCAAGTGCTGTGGGGGGGGGGGGGGGAGTCCTGGTGACACAGGAGACTCCGTCTGCACTCGCTCATAAAAGAGAAAGGAAAGACAGGAAGGGCGAAAAGAAAAGTGTACGGCCAGTCCGGCACTGAGGCTCTCTGAGCCTGAGAGAGAACCGCCATCCGCTGGCTTTTCCGCGATTCCATCCTCACCTGTAGGAGGCGCCGATGCGCTGAGCCATACTGAGGTAAAAAGGCGCCTGCAGTAGGCTGGGGAACCCGCAGCAGACACTGTGCCTGCTGTGACTGCGCAGACAGGCAGCTCCACGCCGGGAAAGTTGCACCGTAAGCAAATAAGAGGATCTGATTGGTCCGGACACCGTGTGAGAGGAGGCCAGGTGCGCAGGGATAAACTCCGCTCGTTATTCCCACATGCGACACGTCACAGCTTCCTCTAGGGCACGGATCTGTCCCCAGACCGAGCGTGTGAAACCAGGCCCTGAACTCCTGCTATAGACGCGCTTCACTTCCTGTTATTTGTTATCATTTGACTGCGCGCACCATCTTTGTAAGAAGGCCATTCAACGAGTTTCGATGAGGGAGATTTATTTTCCCCCCCCCCCCCCCCTTTCATTTGTTTGACTCTGAAGCGCATGGGTCTTTTGTTTGAGGATTGACTCCTCTGGCAGCGCACCACCAACGTGCGTGAAGATGACCGGGTCGTCAGAAATCAGCACGACAGACTTCCTGCGGTACAGGCCCCGGCTCGTCCCCCCGCTCAGCCCCAATAACGAGCGACAGCAAGAAGTCTTTGGCAAAAACAAGGGCTGCCCCCCCTAATCCCGAAGAAAAGGGTTAAACGAGGTCGCCCGATAAAGAGGCGTTCTGGCGTCAACGAATCAAAGTGGGGGAACGAAAAAAAAGTGACAATGTACTCTCGGTGCAAAACAATCAAACAAACGAGAAATCTCAAAGCCAGCTCCTGAGTTTCGAAAGTCCCGACAGCTTTCTCTCTCTCTCTCTCTCTCTCTCTCTCTGTCTGCCTCTGTACGGGCGAGCGGCTGTCTCCAGGGTGACGGAGTCGGGGAAGCTGCTGGCCGGGCGTAGCCTCTCCCAGCTGCAGCGTGCTAACGCAGACACCGCTCTGGGTGGAACCGGAGAGTTCTGCTCCTCACTGTTCCGTGGCCGGGAGGAGAGGGACATCAGAGCGCGGCGAGAAAGCCGGACTCATCGTTGTCTTCGGAGAAGGCTCCGGCCCTGCTATTACGCGCTCGGCATTCTGGGGCCCGGGCCGCGCTTTCTAAGACACCCTTCCCTGTTCTCTGCGCGGCCCTGGGGGCGGGGGGGCAAACGCCACCAACGAAACATCCGGAGTCCCGCCTCACAGCCAAGCGGCCAGCACCAACAGCAGAAAAGCTTCGCTGCTCAGAACAGACGGCAGGAACCGTGTTGGTTCTGGGGCGCCGTGGAGACGGACTGCTCGATGGGCCCCCTCTAAACGTCCTGTGGCACCACTTGAGAAACACAATAAAAGCTGCTGCCCATCACAGCACACATTCTGAGACGGCGCTTTACGGACTGAGAAATCCGCATGTCCGCCCCTCCCGGCTGCCGGTATCGAATAACAGAATGAAATAAATGCAGTGTAAAACATGTGCGTTTACTTGCAATCTCCAGGCAGTTTGCAGGATCCGTGCTCCGCGTTGCAGCCCTGTCGGCAGAGAGCTGGAGAAAGGGAGAAGGGAGGGAGGAGAGGAGAGAGGGAGGGAGGGAGAAAAGAAGAAAGCAGGAAAGAGAAAGTCAGCATTTTTGCCAGCTCCTCCGTCCGTTTTACCGTGTACCCCACCCGCCCCCACCCCCCATCTCACTCGTGGGAATGTAGGCCTGCTAATCTCCTGGTGCAGTAATCCTACAAAATCCAAGATTTATCTGGACCCTCCAATTATCCTGCATGATCCAGGCTTGGGTAGGCGGTGCCTCGCAATCACAAATCCATCAGTTCAGTTTCTAACAATACAGCCCGACACTATTCACAGGGGACAGACAGACAGACAATATGCTGCTGTGAGGCCTCTGCACTATTAACAGTGGACAGACAGACAGACAATATGCTGCTGTAAGGCCTCTGCACTATTAACAGTGGACAGACAGACAGACAGAGAGTTGGTGAAAGGCCTCTTTGTCACAGGGAGAAGTAGCCAAATTACCCATGATGCATTCAAAACGTCAGCATCAGTCTCTCTGCTCCCTCGACTAGGCCTTTTGTCCAGCACTCTGGCGTCTGACTCACTGAATCTGTTTCACAGGCTGAATCTCTGATATCTGACTCACTGAATCTGTTTCACAGGCTGAATCTCTGATATCTGACTCACTGAATCTCCCTCACTGCCTGTATGCCTGATGTCTGACTCACTGAATCTCTCTCACTGGCTGAATCTCTGATGTCTGACTCACTGAATCTCTCTCACTGCCTGAATCTCTGATATCTGACTCACTGAATCTGTTTCACAGGCTGAATCTCTGATGTCTGACTCACTGAATCTCTCTCACTGGCTGAATGTCTGGTGTCTGACTCACTGAACCTCTCTCACTGGTTGAATCTCTGGTGTCCGACTCTGGGACTCCGGCTGCGTACCTGTGTTGCAGTCTGGGCCGGACCAGCCCTCCAGGCAGGTCTTGTTGCCGTTGTGGTCGCAGGCGTAGTGGCCGAAGAACTCGTCCCGCGGGCGGCAGAACTTGTTGCAGCCGATGCCGTAGTAGTGCTCGTCGCAGGAGACGCGGATCTGGAACTGGAACTGGCCCACCTGCCCGTTGTGCTTCAGCGTCTGCCACTGCCGGTTGGGGTTGATCATCCCGGAGTGCACGGCCTTCTCGATGAGCTCGCCCCCTGCAGGTCGGACAGGCACAGCGCGCCCGTGTAAGAGGAGGAGGAGCCCAGCGTGTACCGGACACGTACTGACCGTTTCCCCGACCAATGAGGCTGTTGGATCTTTAAGTGACACAAACCTCTCCCTTTTCTCTCTCACAGTTCAGTTAAAATCTGCTTCAGTAGCATGACTGACAAAACATTCGTACACAAGTCCTCCACAGTGAGTAGTTTAAACAAAGCTGTACTTTGAAAATAAAACATTCGTTAAATATGCACAGTAAGAATAATCACACCAATGGTGAATGACATAAAATCATAACAATAGACAAATGGAGACACGGTAACTTCTCTGTCATTCAATCCTCACTTTGATTGGCATTCTGCTCACAGCTTTCTAATACTAGTCTTCTCAGACCCTTACTCATTTACCAAAGGCAAAAGCTGCAGGTGTAAGTTAGACAGTAAAATAATCCACAGTTCATTAGACACCATTTCTGATTTTTCTTGATTCACAGAGCTAAACCCCTACAGGTAGCTAACATTTCGACCGTGTTTTTCTCATAGCTCTAAAGGCACAGCCAACCTGCTGAGCTGCTTTGTCCCCTTGCCCTTGAATACAAACTTATGTCTCATAAAACTTTTTTTCTGAAGATTATTTTGGAGTGTGTCCAATTTTTCCATTTTAGCCACGGGTTTGTTTTGAGGACAAGCGCCCAGAAAAAGGACACACACACACACAGACAGACACACACACACACACACACACACACACACACACACACATTCACACACACACACAGACAGACAGACAGACACGACACAACACACACACACACAGACTCACACACACACACACACACACATTCACACACACACACACACACAGACAGACACACACACACACACACACACCACACACACACACACACACACACACAGACAGACAGACAGACACACACACACACACACACACACACACACACACAGACACACACACACACACACACATTCACACACCACCTGACATGACCACTCTATATATGTTCAGTTGCCCATGAGCCGTATAGCCTGTAGAATAGCTTCTCTCCCCGCCGGGCCCCGGGCCCCGTGCCAGATCACCTCACAGCGTGCCAGACGCCTCAGGGGCCCCGCAGACGCCGCTCTGGCCCCGGCACACAGGCCTCGGAGCGGATTCAGCGCCTCCGACTCTCGGCTTTTTAACAGAGTTTTAAAAACGGCAGCAGGCCCCAGCCTTCCCAGAAGAGCCTCTCTCCTCACGCAGCGCGCACGCTCGTCGTCCGGGCGCTCCTGACTCCGCGCCAAACCCAGAACTCGGTCCTGGGCTGTCCCCGAGCACCCGACAGACCCCCCCCCCCCCGCCCGCTGACCGCGCTTTAAAAAAAACACACAGGGCCGAAACGCAGCAGGTGATCGCATTTTCACGTTAGCCCGGAATGCAGAGCCGCTCCGTGACATTTCGCCGCGGGCTGCGGCGCGCGTCCGGGGCGAGGTCACGCCCCCTCGCTACCCGCCGCCGGAGACGCTCGAACCGCCGGGGGGGGGGGGGGGGGGGGGAGCTCGCCAAATATCCCGGAGCTCCACCGCAAATACGAGTGCGAGCCCGTTAGCAAACAGCGCTTTGGCGTTAGCGGGACGGCAGAGCCGGTCTGGACTCAGGGCTGCCTTTGATCTCCGCCGTGGCACAGGAGAGGGACGCTGCAGGCAAATTGCATCAGGGCCCGAAGCGCAACGTGGCCAAAAAAACCCCTCCGGACCGGGGTGGGTTTTCCGCAAAAAACACCGCCGTGTTATTCTGTCAGCTCTAGAATACGCCGCTCAGCAGTTAATACGCCAGCTGATCGGAATATATATTCATATGCAAACAGAGTGACAGCAGTGAGTCACAGCTTGAGTTTTTATTTTTTTAAAATAAATGAAAAGCCTATTCCGGTTAACATTACCTCACTACACACTGGCAGGCTGTAATGGTGAAAGCGGAGAGCCCTTTGGTTGTACGGAAAGCCAGGGAACATGTGGCTCACTAGAGCCCCACTGCGGCAGCGCAGCCAGTGTTTGACAGATCCGCGGTACGCTTCACTACTGAACAAAAAAAAGGAAGAAACTTCAACCTTACGATCTTGACCTGAATAATGACAATCTTTACCATAAGTGCAGAAATCTAAAGTATGGCTCTCTGATTTTGGCTTTATTACAGTACAGCTGTCAGTGTGCTGCTCAAAGACAGTGCTCTTAGAGAAACACGCACACACTCACACACACACACACACACACACACACGTGCAAAGTGCTTTTCACACCCACTTGCTAATGGCTCTCCGGAGGACAAATACAGTGAAAGAGGAGGAGAGAAGACGAAGACGAAGCGGAGGACCTTCACTTCACTGCGAATGAATCGGGAGACAATGCAGCGAGCCCGGGTGACCCCTGGGAAGCTCAGGTCACTTCCAGCTCACACACACACTAAAAACAGCAGCTTAGCACATTCTTTCCCCTGATTAGAGCGCATGCCCGACCCTTCCCAAACCCCCCCCCCCCACCCCTCGTGTGTGTGGGGCCGGGGACCTCCCGCGCCAGCCGCATTAGGAAACGCGCGGCATGCTGGGAAGGGCTGTCAGACGGAGGGCCGCGCGGGCAGGAAGGTCAGGGCCCCACAGCTGCACGCACTTCCCCTCACAGGCCGCACGGCCGCGCGACCCGGGCTAGCACCTGCCGCTAGCCCTCAAGCGTACGCAAACATTTTTATAAGCACACGAGAGCCCCCCCCCACCCCCCCCCCCCCCCCCCCCCCCCCCCCCCCTCCCGTCAGGGCCACCTGTCATCACGCTCTCTTTAGCTCCTTGACATGGGTACCGGCGGCATCCTCTCTTCAGGGGGGAGAAGGCAAGAAAAATAAACGTCCATTTCTGGCAGAGCTGCTCCTGAGGCGAACAATGCCGTTTCCTAGACGGGGGGTCCCACCCCCCCCCACTCCCCCACGACCTTCGACCCACAGAACATACCACAGCCTCGATAACCGAGCCGAGAGAGCGACGCGGCGCGTTCAGTCCTCCGTACGCAGCGCTACACCCTTCCTTTATTCTCCTCCTTTTTTCCCGCCAAAAGCAGCCGCGTTAGCGAGCCGCTCGTCAGGTGAAAGCGAGCTCCCGGCGCACGGCGAGGCGGGCGGATACTCACTGGCCCCGGCCGTCTCGTTGCTGAAGTCCAAGGCTTCCACTATCAGCGTGAAGGACCTCTGTGGGGGGTGGGGGGGGGAGAAAGAAAGGATGCGGGTCAGTGCAACAGGCTAGAAATGACAAAAAAGAAAAAAAAGGACATGAAAGACCACCACATATCGCAAGCGGCTTTATCGTTCTGCTCCAAGGCTGCCCCCCCCCCCACATACCCACCCCCCCACCGAGGGCAGGATCCATTCCCCTGCACGTGCAGGTCTGCTCCTGGACCGTCCACAGATCCCACACGCAAGAGAAAACCCAGCAGCCCGGTTTCCTGGCCAGCTGAGTGATTATTTGCCTATTTCTGATCTAATCGGATTAACTAGGAAAAGTAGACATGTCAGGGCTGGGGCGGGGGGGGGGGGGGGGGGGGGGGGGGGGGGTAAGGGAGTAACAAGTGTAACCAACGTGCCTTGATGTTGTTCCGTGTTCCACGTTGCCACCATCAGGTACTGTAAGCTGTCCGTTTTTTTGTTGTTTTTTAAAATCATTCTACTGTGACAAACCCAGCTCATCCTGTTCAGCCTCCATGCACGCAAACGTGAATTTCATCTTTTTAAGATACATCATCGGCAGGTGGTTCTGAGCAAGCTTTTCTTTAAAGCGCGTGGTAAACAACACCACCTGATGCATGTCTGTCCCACCTCTAACTGCACATTAAAAAGAAACTGCTGATGTCAGTGCTTTCATATGACTAATGCCAGATTAGCGCTATGAGTCGAGACTTCTGACAGGGCACACAGTTCATCTCTTATTCAAGTGATAACGTAAACAGATCGATCGGCGGTTAGCAAACGAGCACATCTGATTAAAAAAACCACAGATAGCAGCTCGCTATCTCACTGCCGCAGGTCCCTTCAGCGAAACTGCACTTGCTGCCTCCTGTGATACTCCCATGTGACTAACTGTCAGGTGCTGAATTCCAGAAAGGGCATTTTAACAGCCACCACCTCTCCCTCTGGACAGAGAAACCAATGCTGGTGAATATTCCCTTCCCAGAATTCAGTGGGGGTGGAGTCTGGGCAGGTCGGAGCTCAGACCCAGGGCAGGGTGGTTAGAGTGAAGGGGGGGGGGGAGGGGGGGCTCTGACCCTGTGTCAGGGTGGTTAAAGTGGGAGGGGGGGTATCAGACCCTGGGCAGGGTGGTTACAGTGGAGGGGAGGGGGGTGCTCAGACCCTGGGCAGGGTGGTTACATTGGGGTGGGGGGTGGGGGGGCTCTGACCCTGTGTCGGGTGGTTAAAGTGGGGGGGGGGGGGGGAGGATTTCAGACCCTGGGCAGGGAGAAGCCTCTGGAGACTCTTTCCTTTTATTCCAGCAGCTCTTTGAAATGCCACTGTGGCTCTCACCGCTATCAGGTAACTGACAGAAGAGAGCTGTGTGTGTGTGTGTGTCTATGTGTGTGTGTGCACGTGTGTGAGCGTGTGTGTGTGCATGTGCATCTGCGGGTGTGTTTATGGCTGTGCCATCTCACCTGTATGCATGCATGTACGTGTGCACGCATGTGTGTGTGTTTATGGCTGTGCCTACGTGCCTGTGTGTGTGTGTGTGTGTCTGCCGTAGCAGTCTCCACACACACCACCTACTTGCCACATTCACACACTCACTCCTCTTGTTGCACAGCTCAATGGAATTCTCAGCAGTAATGAGGCCAGACGCCATCCCCTTCCCACTGGCCACTGGGGCTTGGAGCCCTGCCAGCCCCCCACCTCCCCCTGGTCTGGGAGCTTGGAGAACTGCCAGCCCCCCCGGTCCGGGAGCTTGGAGCCCTGCCAGAACCCCCACCCCCCCCACCCCACCCCCCACCCCGGTCCTTGTCACTCCCCGGCCTCCCGTCCAGACGGACAGGACATACCTACAAGACCGTCCCTGCCTTCCCAACTCCAGCCTCTCCTGATATAACCTCACACAGCTTCATTTAACACTGGATATGCTGCCACCCTTAACACTGGTTAAGAGTTCTAATTGAAACAGTTAGCTATAGCAGCAGCTCTTAGCCCTCATAGCACAGAGCGTTAATGCTCCTGTTCTATATAGTTGTCCCTGCTCCTATAAACCTATTGAAGACGCTAATGTGCTCTGTTTCATTAGCAACTCTGTATATGGGCAGTCTGCTAATGTAGATGTGGATGTATTGTAGCACAAAATGTAATGGAGTTCATTTCTGGCAGCTCAGAATCCCATTGCAGGACCAGAACGCCGCGGCACTCTCCCTCCGTGAAGGACTCCTAACACGGGCCAGCCGCGCCGCGTCCGAAAGCCGTGTCATCCAACCCGCCGAGCGGCGGTGTTGCCCGTCCTTCCCGGCAGCCCGGCTCGAACCCGTGCCGCGCCAATCCCGAGGGCGGCTCTCCAAAACGCTTCCCAAAAAAAGGGTAAGGCTGCTAGCGCCGCGTTAGCGCTTAGCCGGCTCGGCTGGACCGCGGGCCGAAAGGCCTGGACCCCAGACGCCTGCCTCTGTTTTCGTTTCTCAAACGTTTCACAACCCGGCTGAGCAGGGCGAGGGCTTCGCTCGCTGATAACTGTGGGAAAGCGCTTCAGACAAAAAAGTGAGTTTGGACAAGCCCGGACATGAAACCGGTGTCTTTTGTTGAAAGGGAACTGGCAAACTACCTGGATGTCAACAGAACAGGGCACACGCCTCAAAAAATGATCTTCTTTTGAAAATCTTCTTTCTTTTTTTTTTTTTTTTTTTTTTTTTAAATAGAAACACTATGTTCTCTTTTTGTCGACTGAAATGAACACCGGCCTCGCTTTGGCAAAGCAGAAACGGGATAGTTCATCCATTTACGAGCCTGAAAAGAGCCCGCTAAACGCAAAGCCCTGTCAGTAACGGTGGAAAGTAAACAGAAGCCGCAGGTTTTTCCAATTAATCTCACTCCATAATTCACGATCCGGTTATCAGTTGTGAATACCTTTGCCCCCCCCCCCACTCCCCAGTTCAGTTTTCCCATGCTTGCTGCTGACCCTCGCCCCTCTTTACACCCCCACCGCCCCCCTCCCCCTGCCACGCTAACACAACGCAGCTACACATCTTTATCGCCAGGTCTAGACGACTCCATCCAGTGCACAGACACAATCTGATAAAAGAGCAGCAAGGGCCTGAAAACAGGCCATCGTTCAGTTTGGGCTGGCAGAGAGAGTTCAGAAATACCCTCTGCCCGTTTTTTCCACTTAAACCGGCCAGAACGCAGAGGAACAAACAACAAACGAACGACAAAAACTGCATCAACCGCTACAGCGGCTCCCTGTCAGTGATGGTCTGAACACAGCAGCGAACCCCAGGCCCCCCTGTACTTAATTAAAAAATACGGCTCGTTCTCCACGCAATGGCTGCTGGCTGCAGTGGTGCCCTCCGGCCAGCCGGCTAACACAAAGCAGGCACCAGCAGCTACGTGTGCAGCATCGCTCACAACCCAGGACGGGAGGAAAGGGATCCGATCGAAAAAGTGCAAGTTCCCGCCTCCCTGAAAGCTGTGTCACCAGCGAAGACCTTTCACTCATTCCACCAGATCACAGCTCCACATCTGCAGGCATGCCCTTGTTAGCACACCCGCCCCCCACCCCCACTTCCCACCCCCCCCCGCCCCTTCCTCCTCCCCCAGGGCCTATCCAAAGGGGAAGAGCACAATCCCAATCTCTCGGGACTGTGCTCCAGCGGGGTGGAAAGGAACGCCTTGTTTGCCTCGAGATTTCGATCAAAAACAGGGGAGAGAGAGAGATAAGGAAGACTTCCAGCACATTTCGGGCCAAGTCTGTCTCTGGACTCCACTGAAAGGGATAAGTAGGGCCTTCCTGATAACAGGCTGTCATCACTCATCTCCCCCGTCCAGCGTCTGAGCAGCACTCGCTAATCCCCTGTCACAGCAGAACCAACCGGAGCCATTTGTAATAAAACAAAAACACACACGGCTATCAATCAACCGCTAGCCTAAACGCGCTTCGGCGCTCCACTTTCACTGACAAAGGTAACGAATTAGGAAAGCACTCAGAAAAGAAAAGCGAGATAAAAATAATAAGCTCGCAATAAAAAACTTGTACATCATCTTGTCTCCTGAAATCAAAAGGGATAAATTGCCACACAGGAGCACTATTACTTTCAAAGGATTTGGATGTTGATTGCACTGGCAGGGAATATTATCTATGGTTAATGGTTTGATACCAGCTACTGGACTGTTGCCTAGAATGGCACATCCGATTAACTTAATGAATTCAACGCCTGAACATTTTTCCGCCACTTTTTCTAATGGAGTTTTATCCTTGCATTTAACCATTACATTTACACTACATTACAGGCATTTAGCAGATGCTCTTATCCAGAGCGACTTACACAACTTTTTTACACAGCATTTACATTGCATCCATTTATACAGCTGGATATATACACTGAAGCAATGCAGGTTAAGTACCTTGCTCAAGGGTACAACGGTTGTGTCCTACCTGGGAATCAAACCCATGACCTTTATGGGTTACAAGATCAACGCCGGGTCTACAGTGGGAGGAACACACACCTGTTCTCCCTCTTTTTCTACATGTTCTCTGTGATTAACACGAGGCAAAAGAGAGCAGCCTAAAAGCAGTCGCTCGTTAAACGAGGCCAGCGCTCGACCTCGCTGATCTTTTGGGAACAGCGAGCAGCCGTTCTGCGGACGTGCGCTATGCCCGAACCGCCATTATGTGGGGTCAGGCCGGGGATTGTCTGGGAGCCCATCTCTGCTGAGTCTGGCACTGCTTCCTGCTGCTTGTCCCGTACGAGCGCTTTTTCTGCTCCGACCCCCATTGTGTCCCCTAATCCTCATTGTAGCCGCTTCGGGCACGCCATTGTTCTTGCTTAATTTTTTAGCCGTGACCGTTTTTTTTTGCCTGGGCGGCCAGGTCGCAACGTTCTCCCGAACTGGAGAACCGCGCAATAAGGGGAGGGCGCGAGTCGGACCGATCGCTCGCCACCCCCCCCCACACACACACACAAAAAAGAGAGCTTCGCATTTTCGAGCGGTAAAGCGAAAACGCTCCCCGCTCTGACGCGGCTCGCCAGGCTCACTTGCGAAGAAGCCGGCGAGCTCCGCAGCGTCCGCGTGCTGCTCCGGTGCGCGGACCCGCGGCGCCGCTAGCCACGCGGGCCGCCGTCGGCTCGCCAGGTTTAAATGTGAAATAGCTGGCGCTCGGCGGAGCGTGACGCTCACAAAGGCCCCGGCGTGAACAAGAGGCTTCCCCGCTGGCTGTGAGCAGCTGGGCCGAGCGGGGAGAGAGAGAGAGAGAGAGAGAGAGAGAGAGAGAGCGGGAGCCTCGGAGGGAGCCTACGCCGGCCGATCCAGCCGCACGGCCCCGCCATCTGTCCGCGGCCGCCAACGAATTTAGGAAGCGCACTGAGTGATACGCATCGCATGGCTCCCGACTAGTTCGTCCAGACAGAAGAGAACCGTGGTATACAAGCGGTTAGCTCACAGTGTGGATAACTGCCACGGCCCTTAAAAAATGTCTGGAGAAGACTGTGCTACACGTACAGACATATCCAGTGAACTACAATATGTATCTATGATTTGTATTGCAGTTAAAAGGTTGGAGCAAGTTTTACTTACATTTATTACTATGGTGATGTCACACAGACACTTACTGGTGTGACAATGTTGCTGATTCAACTCAGGTGGATCCACTTACAATGCAATTCACTTTGGATGAGAGCATAAGCTCAATCAGTGCATATCATATATTCATATTGCTAATAAATAAATATGTTCTCTCATATTTCCACTTTAACATCTGGTTAGGTAGCACTATACATCGTGCCATTCATTTGCACATTTAACACTCCTACACTGGACTGAAACCTTGCATGCACTAGACCATGAAACGTATGATAAATATATTGCCAATATATCTTCACAGTACCCTTTTTGCACACGGCTTTGCAGGTTCAGTAATGAGATGCATCTTATGAATATTTACATAAGAAACATGATTTCTATTTCTTTAAAGTAATAACAATCTGTACATCAAGAGAAAGTAATAAACTCTGAGGTAGTTGATCACAATGAACAGATCCATGTCTGTGATTAGACACGTTCATCATGAGCTGGTCCAATGATGAAACGGTTAATCAGCTGGCTTTACATATGAACAGACATAACGAGCAGGATACACCAGTTTCGCCCACCAGCGTGCAAGAAGGAACCTCGCCCTCCCACAGGGCGACACGTTTTTGTGTAGCATGGGAACCGTGTCCACAAAGCTGTTCGTGCTCAGCTTAAACAGCACTGTATTTTATCCAATCAGGGTTTCCCAAAATGCTTTTGACATTTGTGCAGGCAGAACACCGCCCACTGTACTTGTTCTACAGGAGTCGGCCACATGAAAGCCATTTGTGCAATCGTGCAAAAATATGTTCCTCACATCCAACACACACATGATGCACTGCCCATGCTCGGACTGATAAACAGATAATACTGCCTTTTTGTCCATCCCATTGCAATTATGCTAGCACTGTAGCAATATAGCCTACTATTCACCCAGCATATGGAAAAAGCTGATAATATCTTTTGATACAATACTTGTATTATACTTAATATATCAATAAATAAACAAATTATTTATGCATGCAAACAGTGTATAAGTACACTGTAAAAAGCTTGACTCCCCAAACCATGACCCATGTGACCAAAATGCCAAAAAGCAGGTCACATTAACTGTAAAGCAGTGCTATGTGATAAACCATATCAGCGGCCTACTCTAGTGTGCCTGTTAAAGTAACCGGGGCTGTCCTATCCACCGCGGAGGCTACTGATGTCCTCAGAAACAGCAGAGGAAACACCTCGCAGGTCTGAGGCTAAAATAACCCCAATGAAACTGGAAGACGGGTGCGTCGGCATGCCGTCCGGGCTTCGCCTATCGCCATGCGGGAAACGGCAACAGAGCAGCGGCCTGCCTTTCCCTCCGCCATGCTTCACCTGCCATGCGGCCCAAATACCAACTCTTCGGCTTGTCGTCTCAAAAACCTTCCCTTCCCCGGCAAGAATAAAAACTAATGCTGTTGCACATTCACTTTACTTTCAATGCCCTCTTCCTTTTCTGAGGAAAGGGTTAAGTGTTTTTTTTTTTTAGAAGGAGCAGAACAGTGGGCTCCCCAAACGGACCCAGTCACGGCAGGTGCATCATCCTCTTCCTGCGTCAGCCTCCTGCTCTTTACCTAGCAACTCAAACTTCCAATCACGTGGTCCCATTTAGGCCAGCCACCTCCACACATACTGTATATCTAAGCACAGAGAAACCACAAAATCTACAAAGCAGAAATGTAACAATGTGCACAAGAAGATAAATTGTAAAGCGGAAAACATGATATCATTATTAGTATTATTGATATAACCCCCCCCCCCCCCCCCCCCCCCTTTCAAATTCAAATATGTGCAACTTAGCTGAAATAAAACCTCCTGCCCAAAGTGCAGGGTAGAAATCTAACAGGACAGGGAGTATGCAAGGTAACAATGTCATTAGGTCAAATTAGCCATTTTTTCAGCACATAAATATTACAAGTCAAGAGAGGGTGCAGTATGCATTTTAAAGTAAGAGGGTACTGGGGTAACTGTATCAATGTGATCTGTTTGCCATGGACGTTTCGGATACAACTATTCAGATACAACAGTATATTGGATTTACCCAATACAGCCATTTTACGCATGTCAGTTGTTTTATTGAACCGGAAGCACGACAGTGCATTTAGAAGTGAGGGTGAAAATAGGTGCGTCAGTTGCGCAATAAAGCAGTGTAAATATGTCTGAGCCCGTGAGGAAGTTGCAACGTATGGGAAATTCTATTGTCTATTTTAAGCCGTGTCTGTGGTGGTGACGAAAAGTATGGTCTGTGGAAGGTGAACAGATGGTCAAAACAAAGCATGGACAGGCCAAGCGTCCAGAGATCTGGTACTCCATTATGTTGAATCATATCAAACGCTAAGACTTCAAAGTACAGAACGGTTCACGCTGTTCCTCGGCACTGTATGTTAAATATTTAAAGTGGATAAGGATAACCCAATTTTTTTGCACTGGCTATCCTGCGGATCCTTTACAGCGTTTGCACATTCGACTAGAAGCACTGTAGCTGCAAAAATAAAACAAACGCTGACATCCTTGAACCCAACTTCCTTGGCAGAATTCCAGTACCACAGTTTGGAGAGCGAGCAAAAGAAACGTCAGCAAGCATTAACCTCAGTTTAGCATTCTCTACAATAGAATAACAAGGGCGGATTCATTCACATCTAAAAAGTTGTCGTTGTTAACTTAAAACTTTATGGGCAACGCAAAAGTTATAACAAGTTATGCACTGGCTTGTTTTTTCATCACGGTATCAGGGAATGCATTTATTATGAAGGGTTAAAAAAAACGTGCTTTGCTGTCTCATAAAACTCGTTTTATAATATAGCAAATGGTTAAATCTTGACAGAGTGCCCAGTAAACAATTCGTTTATAGCCCTGAGCAAGCTCATCTGTTTTCTTTTCATTCTAATTTAAATGACAACGGCAGTAAATGATAGGTATTAAAATAAAAAGAATTTAAAACGTGTATTCACGGTGTTGACGGTGAAAACTGAAAGTACTCGGTGACTAGTTAACAGAATTTACGTTTCACTGGTTGATTTCACACTATTAAGCCATTTAGGCGCTCCAGCATCCCCTGTCATTCAGTGGATTAGCCACAAATAAGAAAATCACAATATATGTGGCCTATTTTTAAAATAGTTACCTAATGGCCAACATATGTTCTGTGTCCACAGGAACTGCACGAAGCAAGGTGAATGGCTGAATGTGTGATTTCAGAGTAACAGAAATGTGGGTGCAAAGATTTGTAGATTACCTGCAGCGCCTTAAATCAACAGCAATAGCCTACTGTCAGACAGTATGCAAGAAGTGACACTCACTTGGACGTGCACTTCGGCTAATTTACAGATCCATTTTAGTTTCGTAGACATACCTTCATTTCCCAAAGCGAATGGGAAACTGCGCAGTATCCCGTTTCTTTTTTCCCCCCGCTTTTGATTCGCAAAGTAAATTAATAGAATGGCTTGAACATTTAGCCTTGTTCCGGTAGCACGTGGGTTGGAAACACTTTAGAGACTGAAAGTAAATAAAGCAAGTGACCACAAAGTAATGCGAGCGGGTCTCATAATCAGATATTCATTTCCATTCCATTATTGAAAGCGTTACGTTTTGGTGGGAAAAATGTACATAGTTCACTCACCGGCCAAGCGAAGCTGAAAGGCAAAACTATCCTGGATTTCTCTTTCCTCGGTGTGTTTTTCAAAGAAAATGTATTCCCTCCGATGACAGGCGTAGATCCCGACCCAAAGCTGCACGGTCCCGCAGCAGACACCCTGGACTGGTATTCCTTCAGACAAACTTTAAAATAAGTATCGCACTCGTCCCTTGAGCATTTGCGGTCCGCAGGATTCCGCGTGCCATCACAGCACAGCCCGTTCTGCAGTTCACCGTTGACATTCTGCATCGATAATATCTGCAACTCGAAGTGTCCAGACGATTCCGACACCTGTTAAAAAGCAGTGAATTCCGATGATTGATACATTGAACGAATAAATAAATAAATAAATAAATAAATAAATAAATAAATAAATAAATAAATACAGCGCACAATTTCACAAACAAGCCCATGGGCGACTCGGCGCTTGAGTTTTAACTGTAAATTATCAAATGCAGCAGTTGATAGCTGGTACTTTTCTCCCCTAGATATTTCTTAGAAAGTTTAATCCAAAAGCGAGTACCAAGTGTACACATCCATTGATTAAAACGAGATACATGTTTACAGAAATGTAGATGAGAGCAAAAAATAGTCAAATGCAACCTGCGCTGCAAATGCATCTAGCTAAACATAGTAAATCGTTCAATGAGAAAAAACACAATGCAGATAAAGTGCCAAATATCCTTTGTACCATGTTGTCTCCTACAAATAAAGTTTCCACATACCTTTGCTCGTAGGCACAGCAGCAAGGCATGTAAGGAAAACGCAGCAAAAAAAGAACTCCGTCTCCGAATCATGCCTCCTTCTTTATGATATTGCCGCTCGCTTTGAAACTAAAAGTCTGGCCGACACACGGCTCTAATATTCTCCAATTTGAACATGCACGGTGGAGAACAAAGCTTTGTCAGTAGATCAGATTTCAAATATAAAGCAGCCTGTCTCCCTTCGCGTTTCTACTTTTCTGCGACTATTGCGATTATTGTTCTTAGTCTGTTTCCCCCCACAAATCAGCTGCGAAACAATGCGCACGAGCTGAGAAAGCGCCGTCTGTGAGTGACTGTTCCATCGATACAAGTTCTAGGAGTGGGGGTGGCAAAACTTGGGTCTCTTTAATATTCACGAGAGAGGTCGGCCGACAGTGACTCCACCCTTTCTCTGAGTTATGTCTTCCACAGGGATCGGTCATAAAAGAAATTAACCGCAAGATAATGGTAATGTAAACACCTTGCGGATAATGTGATATATTGTCCCACGATGTAATCACTTTGCACTCCTACTCATGCATGTATTGCGATGCGTGTAGCCTATAAGTCAGTTCTTTCAAAGGAACAACTTGAAGATAAATAATCCATCCAATGGTTTCTACAAAACAAATATAAACTGTGGTTTTATTTAAGTAGCCTATTGACGACATATCAGTGCGCAGTGGGGTAAAATATCTCTACCAGCAGTTTGTAGGACAAACATTCAAACAAACAAACATAGACAGACAGGCGCGCGCGCACACACCCACACACACACACACATAGCTGAGCAGGTTGGAGTGGGCTATTCACCAAGATGTGAGAACGGCCTGACATCACAAGGAAAACTCATATCTTATGTGTCTTCTAATGTCTGTTCAGCCTTTGATATGTGCCCTTGAAGAGCCAGGTTGCTTTATGCGACAAAACTAAAAGAGTATGAGTACAATGTAATTCCAGAACAACCAGTCTAGCCTACAGACTAAGGATGTGCTCTTCTACCTGCACGGACAGTAGGGTAATAAAAAATTGCAGCCTATTGCAGCTGTAGGCCTATCGGAATTTAATATGTGACGACGAATATGTCAAAAAATCAAACGACGATACCCCCAGTTTTAATGTTTTGCAACGTAATGTTCTGAAATTATACGCATAAGACACATAAGGCCTTAGATCAGCATTACCTAAATCATTTTTTAGTTCTAAATAATTTAATTAAGGAGTGTTACCAAATATCTGGGTGGAAATTAACCTAATTCTTGGCTGACCTATAAATTGGACTCCACAAGTGTATCGTGCGTATATTGTTGCGTGTTTTTCTAAAAATAACTACATTTAAAAACATAATTTTAATAGCGGTACTTCCAGAGAAGTTTTTCTCATGCATTCCTCACGTTGGATATTTGCGAAGCTAACTGAATAGTGTGTCCCTGAGTGGTCACGATGCCGAGAGTGCACCGCGCCCATCATCACATGTACCGCCCCCTCGTGGACACGGGGTAACCGCGCCCAGGTTCACTACATCGTGTCAACACTTGTGCACACAACATAAGGGCTCCGTCCAGGTAACCTTTATCATAAAAGCCTCCAACACCCAGTTATGCAGTTACGTAGTGACTCATCAGCAAACAACTGAAGGCAATATGCCTTCAGCCTCAAAAGATTCTGCACCAATCACAACATCTCAGCTGTACTCACCTACCGGTAATACGTACATTACTTTTTTACCCAGCCTCCCACCCCCACCCCCCCCCCCACCCCCCGGCCCACATTCATTGGGGTTGTGGTGCACCACTGGGAGATGTTTGGGGATGTGAGGGGATTTGATGATATGAGGTTTTAGTTGAGGACATTAAGCCAGTGAGTGAGATTATACACAAGTCTCTGATCTGAGAAAGGTTTTCATGACACTGTCAGCCGAGCATTAACCCACTGCTATGAAAGTGGTTATATGCCAAGCAGATTCTGATATAGTAAACAGTTGGTTGTTCTTGCAGTTGGTTTAATCTTTTTTGCCTTCAAGAGACGCTTGTGTATTTTGGGAAGGTCTTCGTAATAGGGTTTATTGGCTTTTCCTTTTTAATATTAGTAAAAATGAGCATCTGTGTGTTTGGGCTGAAGCGGGGTAAATGTCAGACAGATGTCAGTTTCTCTTCTCCATAGAAACAGAAAGAATCTCATCCTCCTTAAAGGCCACCGTTTTCACTGTTTACTCCCAAATGAGGAGAGCTTTGAATGTGTTTGAGGAGAAGTCCATCTAATGAAGACTTCTGTTTATTTTAGTTTTTAATGTAATGGGTTTTTAAATGGCCATTTTTTCTCTTTGCTTCTCACTTTACTGTGAATTGCTTTGGGAGGTTGCATTTTGGGAAGGAACGCATTGTAACAACAAAAAAAAAAAACAGCATTAAATCTTCATCTGGGCAATAGTACCGTGTGCAACAGAAACGTGGCTGAAGTTGCCTTTGTTAATGAGACGCACTTTTTCATATCCTTCTTGGTTTTCTGTGTCTTATGGTGATTATTGTCTTTTAGCACTTGCACTTGCAACAAACTGGCACTGTTTTTCATTTCGTATTCATCATGCCTTCTAAATAACAAAGCAATGCATCAGCGTCAATACATTTTTTTCTTCTGGTGTCCTCCTTTTGAAAAACCTTTTCTGGCTGGTCTTCTGTCTGTAGATGGCAGTGGCAGCTGACTGGCTATTGTTAACTGTGCAAAGATGAACACATGCCCTTTTGAACTGAGCACTGACGGGGTCTTACTGTTTCTTTAGAGATTTACTTGGGATGTGGTTAACAGATTGAATCTTGGTATTTTGTATAGCGACATTAAGCCTTTTCTGACATTTTTTTGTTTTGTTTTTGTTCGTTTTTACAGCTCCATTGCAGTAAATTCACCGTTGGGGAAACTAAAGAGTGTGCTATGACCACTGAATCGCTCTTTTGCCCATTAACAGTGAGTCCTGGCTTCTGACCTGCGGGCCTGTATATTTGGGTGTGTTTCCTGTATGTGAAAGGCTTTGGGAAGGCCTTTGCCCACTCCTCTGTACAGGGAAACAGTCCTCGTCCCTAGCCTTCTCACGTTACTCACTGCATTCAATATGCACTTTTCTGGTGTAATTGGGGTTAATCGTGGAAGCGTCTTAACTCTTAAGAGACAACAGGCAGTGTTCGTACAGTCATACTGTACACTCATCTACATTTTGCTGGTTGAATTCTTCACTGGTTGGGTTGGCGGTTGGGGTTTGGCAGTTGGAGGTTGGGGATTGGGGGTTGGCAGTTGGGGGGTGGGGTAGTGACCTGCTCCATGCAGTGCAGAGCTGGAAATTCCTGTCCCAATTCTGCAGCACTGTAGCCTCTGTTATAGTCACAGCAGTGGCTTTACTGGCAATCAGTTGTCAAGGTCGTAAACTTAACTGTAACCCAAGCTTTTAAACTGATGAGTAGAATAAAACAGAATTGTACTTTTTTGATCCCTGCCAGGGGAAAATGGTTTCAAATGTGTCACAGCTCCTGCCAGATTGGGAAGTGAATCTGTCTATCTATCTTTCCTTCTCACAGCAATGTTTATGGACCTTTTTGTGTTTGTTCATGGGTCAGAAGATAGTACTTTGCAATCCAAGCAATTACATTGATCTCAATATATTTCGTATGAAATCGGTGTCTTATTTTGAAGATATTTATTCATGTCTTAGAATATTACAAGATGACTAAATTGTTACTGTTATCATTTCTTTCTCGACACAAATGCAGCACCTGTTGCTGGGAAAGGATGTCGACATCAGCGTAGCTAAAGGTGGAAGGCTGCTTGTCTGGAATGTTTTAGGTGACTCGCCTTGTAAAGAAAGACATCTCCTCCAGCCCTTGCATTGGCATGGCAATAATGATAAATCAAATGGAGGGTCCTTTGTTCAAATCAAAGCGGAAGGCATGAATTGACTTCCTAAACTGTGGGGAGGATTTCAGCCTGGGGGGAAGGCATGAAGATGAGCTATATACCTGCACTTAGTGGGGGGGGGGGGTCCAATTTGGGACATCAGATAGGGGGGGCCTCGTCTGTGATTACGGCAGTGATTGACAGATAATGGGTCGGCTGGAGTTTTTGTGTGTGTGTGTGTGTGTGTGTGTGTGGGGGGGGGGGGGGGGGGGTGGCTGACTAATGCAAATGGCAGCACTCGTTTGACCACTGCACCTATCCGTCTCCCCCCCCCCCCCCCAACATCTTTTCTTTTCTGAGATGTTCAATGCTGTAAGCCAATCCGGTGACTGCAGCCACTGCATCCGCTGGCTTCTCAGTTTGGTGCTATGGCCAGGGGGCGGGGCTTACTCGCTCTCACAAAAATGTAGTGGAACAGATTACTGTCTTTAATGAGCAGCCATGCCTCCCCCTGCCTCCAGGTGTGTCTTTATGTGCTTTTAAACAGGCAGCCCAGGACCCACATCCTGGCTGGGCACTCTGGGCATGGCTGTAGCCTCTAATCAAAGAGAATGCTACCAGTGGCAGTGCCTCTTTGGGGGTTTCGGTAGTGCTTCTCGACACTCTCCCATTGTTTCGGCAGGACTGCTTTTAACGTGATGAGAAGATGTGATGCGAAGCACGCCTCAGGAACAGTGACAGGAAGTGGTTTATCAGTGTTCTTGCTCTGTGGTGTGCGGCAGGTTTGACTCATGAACGTTCTTTTGTCTCCTTTCAGCCAATGGGTTCAGCAGTAGAACAGTTTGGCCTGTAAACAGCTTTAAAAAAGAAAAAAAAAAAAATAAAAAAAAAAAAATATTTAGAGACCTTTGAGTATAGAGTCACTACCTTTCGGATGGGGCTTGTATTTGATTTATTCCTTCTGTCGGTTCTGTTTAGGCCTTTGGAATTATGCTGTTAGTGTTGGACAGTTCATATCAAACAGTCACGGCTTCATCAGGTCACTGTTGGAATCTGAATCATTTTCTGTTTGTATTTTTCTGTTTGTATTTTTTTTAATTATGCCCTAACATAATGAATTGGCAACTTTCAGTGATTCGTTTTGGTGTAGTGACTTTATTTCATTAGTGAACAAATAACTTCTGCCTATTTTTAAAGAAATATGAGGGACTAGCCTGAGAATTTGTATTCTCAGAAAGAATGGGAAAATAAACATAGGATGTTTTTGGAGAAAGGGGGGTTCAGGGGGTGCAATGTGAGGGAAAATCAGTAATTCATTATCTTCAGGCTTTTCATAGAAACATGGGGACCTCAAAAGCTTAACAAGGTCTCCATTCTTCTTGCTTGGAGCCTCTGTCGAGCCAGAATGGCGTCGACAATAAACACGGGGAAATATGACTTAGTGCATCAATGGCTTCAAACAAAAACACAGGCAGCTGGACCCAAGGAAACATGAATTGGAAAGGGCTGGCAGCTGATGAAAAAAAAACAATTAAAAAAGGGCATTTACAAAGTTAGAACTCTCGGAAGCAATCATGCTTTAATGGTGGTCCAAAAATACACTTCCATTTTGTCTATTAGATATAGCACTGGCTGTGTGAGGGAGGGGTGGGGTGGGTATAGAAGGAGAGGGAGGGAGAGGAGCAAAGAAAAGAAGAAAGCAGAGAAAGTGGGACAGGCAGAGAGGGTGAAGAGAAAGCAGGAGAAAAGGAAGTAGAGAGGGAGGGCCGAGGGAAGAGAATTCAGAGAAAGTTCCAGAAGAAGTGAGCTGGGACAGATCCAGGAGGAACGCTTCAAATGAGCAGGACTGGCTAGCCTTGGATGGTACCACGCGGGATCCAATGCAGCCGGCTGTGTCTTCATGGACAGGGAACCTCTCTCCTGCGAACCAGCCAGCCGACAGAGCCCGGCGTGCTTTCAGTTTGTGCGCGACGTCGCGGTCCGTTGTGTGCTGAGCTGGAGGGTAATGGAGACGTGTACACACTTAGAATGTGTCTGTCAGATCTCTTCCCCCCGGTGTGGTTTTCTGGAGCCGGGCCAGCCTCGGACGAGCAGAGCCCTCAGTCCTCCCTTTGATGAGCGCTCAGAAGAGCAGGCCTTTTTTATTAGACTGAGAACCCCACTGCGAGGACGAGGACATCTGCTGGGCAGGAGGGCAGCGGCTTCACAGATTCTCTCCTTTTTACGTTTTTTTTTTTTTTTTTTTTTTTGCAGCTGTGAAATATGAATGAAATGACCGAAATACAAATATGCTCTTGATAAACAAATGGCTTCTTCTTTTGGAATGGCATATATTTTTTGGAACGATAATATATACATTTCAAAAAGTTATGTGTTGGCGGAACTTACCCCACACCTATGCAGGACCATTTTTTTTGCCACTTTTCAGGGTTTCCTAAATAGCTACCCACAATGAAAACACTTTCAGCTCTTAAATCATGCCCCATCTGACCTCATGTAAACATGCTGAATTCTGTTTCTGCCTTACATGACCATAGAATAAAGACCCAGGTTTTTTATGCTGTCTTCCTCATCTTCTACTGCTACTTCCTTGACCTTTCTAATTTTCCTTTCAGTAAAATCACCAGAAATACTCAAACATCCCATTTATAAAACTCCCAATTTTTATACAGCGTTTGACAAAAATGAAGGCATATTTATGACTGCTCTTGGTGAGCACACGCCAAGGAACTGCAAAATAAATACCCTCACCTGTGAGCCTGTGGTCATTTAATTGAGCCACAGGCCACACACAGAACTACAAGACGCTGAATGCCAATTCACGGAGAGGCATGTCTTTCAGCGATGAGCCTGTGAGGGCATCACTGGGAGGAGCTAATTCAATAGTGGGAGTGGCTAGAGCCTTTTATGCTGCTGTCTCTTGTTTTGGCTCCAGTCCTTTTGGAAGGAGCTGAGGTTAACACTGGACCCCCTGGGCTACCTTAGAGTACTCCTGTATACTGACCACAGTAGACGGCCTTACACGGGCCTTGCTTCAATCGCTGGGTTACAACAGCAACAGATATTCAGATATGAGCACGTGTGGTGCAAGATGGAGACTGTGATTTGGTTGTAAAACATGGTTACAAATGATATAACGCGCCGAAGGGCTTAATAAAAGCAGACCTGTATCTTCTAGGTGGAAACAGTTTACCAGCAGGAGTTGAATTCAGATTCAGAGCACCCGCTTAGCTCAGCTCTGCGTTTGCTCTCACGCACGCGTACGGGCGTCTCTCAGTCTGACGAGCGGTCCGGTGTGGAGCGCTGCAGTCTGCTCTGAAACCCGTGCCACTCTGTTAAGGCCTCTGGCACCCCTTTCACTTTCCCATAGTTATTCAGCAGAAGCATTTCATGGAGGGAGGCCAAAAAAATGTTCACTTGATAAGAAGTAAAGCGGAGGGGCGATTGGGGGGGGGGGCGGGAGGTGGGAATCTAACGCTGTGGTCTTTCCCTGGAGATGAGTGACAGGCTATCTGGGAGTGTATGCCCGCTTCGTTAAGATAAGATTTCTCTGTGCTCTCTAGAGCGAACCGCGAAGAATCACATTCATCAAGTCTGTGAGTGCAACAGACCCCGCTGGAGCCTTTGTCTAGAGAGGACAACACTGTTTTAGAGACTACCTCAGCACAGAGAAGGAAATGGCCCAATTAATCAGGGGCCAATCAATCTAATTTATCTCGCTTACATCTGATTGGTTGTGCAACCTCCTTGCATTGATGTAAATAAGGACAGAGTTGTCTATTGTCCTACCTGGCTCTGTAAGTAAAATAATACAAAGTGAAATAATAAGCAAGGATACCGGTTCATTTCCTGTGATTAAATGGTGAAGGCATAAAGGCTGTTCTCCAGCATGAGGAAGTGTTGCCACATGGCTGTATGTACAATACATATAAACTCATTAACTTCAGGTACACCAGCTTCTAAACGCAAATAGCCTGCTCCTCCAAACAGCGAATCATGTGGCTGCAACTCAATATATAAAGCATACAGACATGGTGAAGAGGTTTAGTCGTCGTTTGACCAAACACTAGAATGGGCGAGATGCATGACCTAAGTGACTTTGACTGTGGTATGATTTTTGGTGCCAGACGTGGTGGTTCCAGCATCTCAGAAACAGCTTCCCTCCTGGGATTTTCCCACATTACAGTCTCTAGAGTTTACAGGGAATGATGCAATAAACAAAGAAACATCCAGTGAGCAGCAGTGCTGTGGGCAAAACATTTTGTTAATGAGAGAAGTCAGAGGAGAATGGGCAGACTCCTTCAAGCTAACAGAAATGCCACAAATGCTCAAATAACAGCAGTTTACAAGAGTGGAGCGCATCTCTGAACACCCAACAAATCAAAACTCGAAGCAGATGGGCTACAGCAGCAGAAGACCACGTCTGGTTCCACTCCTGTCAGCTAAGAACAGGAAGATGAGGCTACAGTGGGCACATGATCACCAAGATTGAATGACTGAAGATTGGAAATAGGTTGCCCAGTCGGATGAATCTCAATTTCTGCTGCGACATGTAGATTTTAGGGTCAGAATTTGGCATAAACAGCATGAATCCATGGACCTGCCTTGTGTCAATGGGGCAGATTGTTGCTGCTGGTGATGGGGATTGTTTTCCTGGCACACATTAGGCACCTTAATATGAACTGAGCATCCTTTGCATGCCACAAGATGCCTAAGCATTCTTGCTGACCATGTGCATCCCTTTGTGGCCACAGTCTACCTGATTCAAATGGACACTTCTTGCAGGATAATGTGCCATGTTACATGCATCATCTCAATGGTTCCAGGAAGGTGGCCTGCACAGTCCTCATATCTCAATCCAATAGAGCACCTTTGAAGTGAGGTGGAACCGGAGGTTTGCAGCATTCACTGTGTGGGCGAAAAACCTGCAGGAACTGCATGATGCTGTCTAGCATGGTTTCCAGCACCTTGTTGAATGGATGCCGAGAAGAACATGATTGACACCCCAGAATGCACGCTGGTGTCTGCAGGAACTGTAGTTTTTGGCAACATTCCAAAATCAACAGCCCAGTTTACTGTATATAACACCAGACATAAACAGAAATCAGACTTTAATTTTGTTTCACACCCAACAGATTCTGTGCTGGAGAGGTTAAGTTTGGCACCAAAATGTGTGAATCAGCATTCCACCGAACAAATCTTAATTCTAGCTTCAAAGGACTTTCACATGACTTACAAGGAAAATTAATCCCAGTGTCAAATGAAAGACACTATGAGCACCAAAGAAAATATACTTATGCTGGCCAAGAGTCAAAATGTCTTACAGCTAATGATGAAGCATTTTTTTTCCCCTGTGACATTTTGTTGATTGTTTCCAAATGCCCGTCAGGATTCACAAAGCCTCTTTAGAACTTTATTTTTAAAGTAAACCAAATTTGCGTTGCTCATAGCGCACCACATGTGTGAGAGATGAGTATCTCATAGTACCATATCTAGTACCATATGAGTGAATGGTGTGTGGGCCCTGTGATGGATTGGTGACCTGTCCAGGGTGTGTTCAAGCCAGCTTACCAATAGTGTAGCTCTAAATTTGATTTGGTTTTTTCCTCTCATGCGTATATGTATATAATTATAGCTTTTCTCTGGAAATTTCTCATTCTCTGGTCATTATTTACAGCTAAATCAGTTTAATGCATTTTAGACCCTGAATTTTCAGGAACCCGGTCCAACACTAATGGCATAGATCTTCAGAATCTTATCTCCATCTGTCATCTTCATGAAACACTCAAATCAACAGGCCAATAAATAAAGATTAAGACTCTAAAAGCAGTCAAGACCCTGTCTGCCATGGTGATTTGTGGCACAAAATACCGTATATTTCCTGAAATGTTTGCAAAGGCAATCCGGTTGTCGGGGGTTACCAGTCAGTGATCACCTCATTGGTCTTAGTGCTGGTGACACGTTCACATAGAGCAAATATATAGGATTCAAGCAAACAAACTGCGTTTGCTCTGAATCAGCAGTGATCTGAAGAACAGCAGACTTATAAGAGAAGGCATACACTCACCGGCCACTTCATTAGGTACTTTGTAGTACCGGGTGTGGTCTTCTGCTGCTGTAGCCCATCTGCTTCAAGGTTCGACATGTTGTGCATTCAGAGATGCTCTTCTGCATACCTCGGTCGTAACAAGTGGTTATTTGAGTTACTGTTGCCTTTCTATATTTTTCTGATAAAACTTTGTTTCCTTTATTCTCCCAATTTGGAATGGCCAGTTATATGCATAAGCTGGTATTAGTGTACCTGACTTCTGTATTCTGGTGGTGAACATTTTTAGTCATTAAATACTGCAATTCAGTGAAAGAGGAGGGAACACCTATCTTTTAGGGAAAAAAATAATTATTATTTAGTATTACTTGTTTATCTCTGAGCGATTCTATTAGAATAAAGCAGTATAATGTTTTTCCTTTTTTTAGTGTACAATACACCTCATTACCCATATTTTTAAAATGTATACATCCTTTGTTGCTGATCTTTATCAAGGGTGCTAATAAATTTGGAGGCCACTGTATTGCAGTATCTTCCATCTCCAAACGGAGCAGTACAGTTTTAATATAAAATATTTTGTTGGCATTTGCTTCTTCCTACCATGTTCACACCTTTCATCCAAGAGGAAAAACCTCATTACTCAAGACCAGGGAAACAGAAAAATGGTTGGAGGCTTTGGTGGAAGTAGGAATTGAAAGTAAAGCAAGCACAGCATCTATCACTACCAGCTAAGGTTAAATGACTTCCGTATGTAACCTTTGGAAGATGCCGATCAGAAGCTGATTGAAATTTGAGGACTGTTGCTGCCCACCAAGTGTTCTGCCCACCTGAACAAGTTTCGGTCTATTTGTTTGTTAGGGGAAAGCGTGATTCCTTCATCTCGGCCTGTCGTTACTTTTGTGTTGTCCCTGTAAATGGGAATTAGTGGTTCGGCGCGTATGCTTATCATCCCTAGAGCTTCACTTTGGAATGCAGATCCAAAACCAGCCTTCTGAAAGCTGTTTACTTGGAGCGTTCTTAGAAACAAAAAATAGTTTCCTTTTTAAAAACAGCATTGGCAGCAAAACATGAGCATGCTGCTCTGTAAGGCTAAATTATGTATGCCCCTTAATTAAAATCAAACTGCGGTCATTGTCAGTAGCGGGATCATGCTATTTCTCAGCAGTCCATCAAACAGAAACAATGCAACTGGAAAAAAGATTGTCCTTGGGCCAAATTCTTTGGTCCAAGTACATTTCTATTACAATGACAGAGGGATATAGCATTCATTTATAAAGGGGTGTGTTTGCAGAATGTGGCTCATTCTTGTGTTTAATTACTTTCTTCCTTTCTGTCAGTGTCAGATTCTTTTAAATGTTAACTATGGAGTGATGGTTGGGCTCTGGGGGGGTTGGGGCAGGACTGGGTTTGGGTGGAGCTCTTTGCCATCTGTTGGGATTGCTTTTGGTGTCTGTGAGTCTGCATAAACACATTGCTAGTTGATGATGCAGTCCAGCCTGAGTATTTGTAAATGCAAAGAAATGCGGGGCAGCGATGGTGACCGCAGTGATGCGATGTGTGCTGGTGCTGGCTGAGGCTATGCTGGGAACATGGCCGAATGTTTCCTCTGGCCACCTCTCCACTGTACGGAAAGCACAGCGAGAGAGCTTCGCGGTATCACTGTCTGCAGTGTGTCTGTTGTTTTTCAGATGGAAGCTGTGCAAACAAATAGTTACACAGCTAGCAGTATGCAAAAAGGGGAAAAAACAAAGTTTCTCAGAGCTACAGGCAGTAATGGTGCACTTTAAGTGAGTGTTTACAACTCTTACAATGCTGGTGGTGCTACTGTAAAATGGAATGGCGCCCGTATTTTTAAAAAATGTTAAAAAGTTGAGCTGCGTTATAGTCAAATGCAAGTCAAATCCCAGACAGCCTTCTCTGTGCAATGTTTCACGTTGATTTGTTTCAAGGACCACACAGAACAGGTCCTCGAAGTTAAGCACTGTTTACTTGAATCTCCTGGGCCTTGTTTAATCCACATACATCATGACATCCTCCTTTTTTACCATTCAAGTAAGCATGAACATAGTAATTATGAACATTGTTACAAACGGGGGTCAACATATTACAACATCATAAATGTCTATTTAATGTAGAACTTAGGTGTACAAAACAGCCTTAAAAACTGCAATGAGGTAAGAAAACAGACTTACAGAAGTACTTTTGGAACAGTTTAAAACTGAGAAAGTTGTGCCTCAATAAGTATTTGTGGTTTTGTAACAACTCTGCCATTTGAAGTCTTAAGAGTGAACTTTTGAACCCTACAAGACTGACATTTCAGTCAACCTTTTTTGTCCTGGTTTTCATGTTTGTGATTATGTTATTTGCGACATCATTCTGACTCATAATGTGGTCATCTTCATTGTGTTGAGATGTAAATTTTTTCCCTTGTTCCTTTTCTATCGGAAACAACTGTTCTGTCTGTATCTCTGTCCAACTTATTTCTGCACAGTTTCATTTCAGTCAGTGCAGAAACCTGACGTGGATTCCAGGTTCCTTCATGTCATTGCTGGCTACTGGCTATGCACTCTATGAACTTAGGTGAACAAATGGCAGTAGGCTTCCTATCAAAATGAATGCATGAATAAACAGACTCGCTGGCCAACTTACTGTATAAATTATCACTAGGTTTGAGTTATGTAAACAAGGTTAGCCGTAGGCTATGTGTGTACATATATTAAATGAATCACTTTACAAATAAAAAAATTAATGCACAGAGCACTCCCAAAAGTCTAATTAGTTTTTATTTAAAACTAAGCAGCATAACACGCAGTTAATGCTTTGGGACAAAAGGTCTGACGACACTACCCCAACATGAATTTTTTCCCCCATTATTTATCAAGGGCGAATACAATTGTGATATTCTGTTTATACTTCTTATTCAAAGGTACATTATTTTTTAAAACATAACTCAAAAAAGTTAATGTAAGAACAGGTCGAATGGCAGACTCCTTCAATTAATAGATGGTTTTGTTGTTAATAGCCAATATATTTGCACATTGAGCTTTAGGAGTGCACATTGAATGGAACAATCAGTGTGATAGTGAATAGAGAAACGTTTAGCTCATGGTGGACGTACCAGACATCCACACATCTTCCTATTTCATGCAAGCATTTTGGAAATGTGTTAAAATTATCATAAAATAGTGTTCTCAATAATGTATTTTTGAATAAGAAGTGATACCGGAGTATCATAATTGCATTATTCATAAATAAACAGGACAAATGAATCATTTTAAGAACTGAAATAGCATAAAGGGTCGTTTCCTGTTTTCCAATCTCCCATTGCGAAACAAAAATTGATTGGCCGTTAGATGATACATGAACCCACAACCATCCCTGGGTCGCACTATTCAAGCTACAAAATGTTTTTTTTTTTTTTGAAGCACACTTTACTTGTACAGTATTGTAATTTGCGTGTCTGGGGCAAAAGCTCCCTGGTCCGCCATTGCGTCTGCCAGCACTCCACGGTCTGTGATTGCAACCGCCATCTCAGCCTCACCATTCTTACCACCAAAATCCCTGTTGTCAACAGCCTGTAGCTCCAGAAGATATCTGGATTCTTGGTCAAAGTACTCTTTTTGCTTTTTTCTGTCTCTGTTCCAAAAGCTGCGTTCACTGGGCTTGTCACTGTTGGGAGCTTTAGCAGTCACGGTGTAGCTGGGAACTGTCGTTCTCACACAGCAGCTCATCAGTACTTGAGCTGGTGATGCTCCAAATGGTATCCATTTTGTGTATTCCTCAAGTGAGAGGTAGGGCCTTTGCCACCTGCCTCATCCTTTTTCGGCATGAAAGCGTTCAGTTGAGGATAATGGGGACTCTAGGTTATCTTGCTGAACTCCCATTCCTTATCATAAGCTTAGAATTAGCTCAAACTATAACGTGGACTTTTAGTATATTGTAAGATATGAGAACCTCAGGAGTTCCATATCTGGCAAATCGTGATTTCAGATGAGCAAGCACTGCGTAGTTCTAGAGTCAATTTTCATCCATCGAACTTCAATGAACTTAGTATTGACTCTATTCAAGTCTACACCAGCCTTCTGTATGAGTCTGTCTCGAATACTGTGTGCAGTGGCTCCTTGGATTGCAATCTTCTGAATGAGTTGCTCTTCTGCACAGTCATAAACCATCTCTGTGATATTTTTTTGACATCTCTGGCCAGAAGAGTTGATCTATTGCTCATTGTGTGCAAATTTATATTCCCGAGTGGCTTTCATGAATGTGATGTAACATGTATTTTCTCACTTTTCCTGGATCGGTGATCTATTCTCCTCTGAAGACGATTTCTTCACTGGCTGATATCTCTTCTCTGAAGTTCCGTTAAGTGGGAGCTTGATTTCTTCTCTGTGGCCAGCCATTCTGTGTTGTTTCCTCTTATGATTTCTCATAGCTTGACCCATGACGTAGGTAATTTAACATATGCACTAGTGCTTCCGCTTCTTTTTCTGCTATGTACATGTCCTTTTCCAGTCTGTGTTTCACCTTAACTTCAGACTTTTCAAGTGCATCAGGAGTCTCTGTATTCTTGCTGTAGCACTGCTCAGTGGCTCCTTCGTGATGGCTTCTTTTGGTTTGCGCTCAGATTAAACTGCTTTAGCTTTTTAATAGACAGTATTTTTTTTAAATTTGTGCATAGCATTGATCAGTTACAGTCATCACATTTGAGACATATGCCACTGGTTTTTTAAATTAGGATTCAAACAGCTCGCCTCTCTTAGATGCACCATAGGGAGGTTAGCGCCACAGAACCTGAGCAAAGAGGCTTCTGTAGGCATTGTGTTTAGCCTGGTTATTGCTCAACTGTGTTTGTCCTCCTGTTGCCACATGCCATCATCCTGAGTTCTCATGGAGGTTCTGAGTGGTGGAACAAATTTGGAATGAACTTAGCCAAGCAAGTGACGTCTCTACGGCATTCAGGAGTTGCCATGTTTATAATTGTCTCGGTTCTGCTCCCATCTGGTCTCAGTCCAAGGAATTAGATTTCCTTATATCCAATTCTGCATTTCTCTTTGTTCAGTTTTAAGTCCTTTGCTCCAGACCTTTCTCGGACTTGCTTCAGCCTGTTCTCATCAAGAGTCAAGTAAGGTCAAGAGGATTCGAGGCAGACCAGAGCAATTGAATTCCAGTTCAAGTCTAAGATCACAATGTCATGTTTTTCAAAGGCTAACACCATACTGACCACGTGAAATGCAAAAGACAGCATTTTTATGCATTAAATGTGTTTCTGATACTGAACCAGACTCATGGCATTTTGTTTCTTGTTAATGAAATTTGTTAGGGGACAGTCAAGCAAAGATGCGTGTCACTTCCTGATGGGACTGGTTGCCAAGCATCAAATGCACATGAAATCAAATGCACGTGGGCTCGTGAAAATATGATTGGCAATCACCATCATGGAAAGCATTCAGCACTATGAGTTCCCAACACTCCTGGCCTCCTCTCACACATCCACAGCCTTCTTTGCAGTTTTGCCCTTCAAAAAGGCTGCCACATCAACTCAGTATAGTCTGCATAGTGATGTCATCATCTGCAGTGCATTGGTTTTCTAATACGGCCTCTGTCTTTTCACCATAAAAATTAATACTGTAAGTAGCATAGGGGAGTGCAAAGCCCGACATTGTTTATGTAAGACCTGCGTGTAAGTCTGGTCACTACGCCCACCCACTAAGGTACCGCAACCTACTTTCCATAACCTGAGGGAACGTGAAATCTGATCACAATGGGGACAGTGAGATATGGGACAAGGATGTCTGTTTTTAATGGTAGATGTAAATGCGCCCCCCCCCCCCATGTTATGATTGGTGCAGTCATCATCAGGTTCCACATTCATTTCCTTTGATCTACTCGTTTTCATTTTTTTTCTAAAGTCTTGCCCTGTTTCACTATTGTGTTTTCAAATATGTAGCTATTATACACTATTGTATTTTCAAACGTGTATCTATTGTGAATTGAAGAATTAAGTAAGAGAGAGTTTGCAGCTCCCCTCCCTTGTGAGCAGAACCTGCTGTGGCCAGCCATAATGGAGGAGGCTGCTGAAATCTCCACTTTTCTGACACGTTTGCTCGTAGGTCCAGAGCTGCAGCAGGTGTGGGACCTTCCATTGTTTAATGTGATAATTGTTTCCATCTTCAATAAACTTAACGCTCCGACACTGCGTATCCAGGACCACACAGAGCAGAGATGTAAAGCCGAGCAGTCTTTGCTTGAACCTCCTGGGCCTCCTTCTCCACATACATCATACATGCAACAGTGGATTAATCTGACATCGTGACAAGGAGTGTCGTAAGTTCAGGCTTCTAAGGTTTCTCTTCTGTTCCATTTCTATAGAGCTCTCTGCTTTCATAACCTCTCTTACGTTTCCAGCGTTCTGAAACCAAGACGCTGATTATGAAAGAAAGGATATCCCCTCATGCTTTGTTTTAAGCGGACATTTAGCGACATTATTATGTTTTGAATAAATATGTGAGTACTGTACTGCATAACTGCATGTAAATACTGTGTAACAGCTACGCAGTTTGGCATTTCTGCACAGATTTTGTGGTCACACAAAGGGTTATGGTTTAATTGTGGTTACTGTAGATCTAGGGTTTGGGTGTGGTAAAGGGTTTGGCTTCCGTCCAAATGATTGGCTGAGTTTAGTTAGGGTCAGGATGAAGAAGAAAACGATAATTATTCAGGTAACATGCGCAATTAATTACAAAAACCACAAAGCCCTGTTCTACATTTATTACCGTGTACCTTCCTTGTATGTAAAAACGTGTCGCTGCACACAGGTTCCTATATATTTTGCTCTGCAGTATGACCAGTATAAGGTCAGCTTCAGATGAAGTGTTAATACGAAGCTCCCTCTGTAAGTGGTTGCAGATGTTTACGGGTTAGGAAAAGCAGACCTCGGAAATCTTGGCCAGACTAAATTCCAGGGAGGAGCACAACCAATAGCTTCAGACACAAGAACTCAAAGAGTTGTGCTTTTGTTTGAGTTCACCATTAGCCCACTACGCAGTGGGCCAGCTCTGCTGTTCTATGCTGGACATGAGTATTGTTGCTGCCAGCTCAATGGCTTTTTGCTGTTGTCATAATATCAATCCTTCACATTAAAAATAGTGTGTCACTCATTGCCCTCGTGGTGTACACATAGTAGGTGGGAGTGTATGATCGACCATATGTTGCCGTGGCAACAGCAAACCTGGGTCACCTGCCCTATCTTTCTCAATAGCAGAGAAAGCTTTCACAATGCTGGAACCAGAAAGTAAATTAATTATATGAAATGTCCAGTTTTTTGAACACAGAAGGATTTTGTAAATAATCCTTAATAATAATAATAATAATAATAACAATAATAATAATAATAACAACAACAACAACAACAATAATAATAATAATAACAACAACAACAACAACAACAACAACAACAACAACAACAACAACAACAACAATAATAATAATAATAATAATAATAATAATAATATGGCTACTTTCTGCTATAAGTATTTACAGACTGACTTACTGTATGAATTCACTCTCGACCTTTGACAGTGTTTTAATTTTACCATGGTCATAGTTTATGTAAAAATGAATTGTACCCAGAACTCTTTGGCAAGGGGGGGAGGGGGGCACATGCATTCTTGTTTGTTTTACTGATTTAGAAACTCAAACTGTGGGTCTGAAGTGGGATGCTAATAATCACACTTTGATCTTTAATCCTTTAGTCACACAAATACAAAGCAATAAGGCATGAAACTACATTCCCCACAAGCCATGCCACTTTGAGAGATGAGATATCAGAGATAACTTTGAAGATGCTCCCGGTGTAGATCATTATAAAATGGTCTCACAGCATTAATTGGGTTAAATTTTCTTCTGGACTAAACAATAAAATAGACAATAAAACGCTGAAGAGGAAAAGAGAGATTTTGCTATAAACTCATGCCAACATTAAGAGCACGTGATATTAACAAGATGCTAAGACACCACCACAGATAAGATATGCCACTGCATGACTGTAATCAAATCTGACACATAATACCAGCCATAACTCTTATTCAGTTCAGTTTTAGTGTTGTCACTGTTGAGTATGACAGAGATGTGCGTGCAACCTGTGTTTTGACATGAAGGCCTCTGTGTTTTCACGACTGCACTTAATTGTGTTGAAAGGGGGAGGTGTGTCCTGCAAAACTGTTCTGCCAGGCAACTCCTTCAGTTACTGACAGACAAGGGAATGTCACTTTCAGTGTTTACATGACTGAAATACTTCTGGAATCTGATAGGCAAAATGAGTAATGGTTTATGATCAATTTCTGATTTGTTTCACTCCTGATGTCCTTTTTTGATTTGCGTACAGCGTCGGTAAGTATCAGTGTTGGGGAGTCGTTTGACTACTTGAAGTTAAACTAGATTAATTACATTTTGCAACAGTTTGCTGGTAGTTCCACTACATTCAAATTTGTGGAGCAGTTGTATTCCTTAATTATTTGTCATTTTGAGGTGGTTAATTGCAGAAACTACCACTACTTTTGGCCTTAAAATATATTTTTTTCCAAACTCCTTTGAACAAATCCTGATTGGTGAGAATTACTCCGCTCCACTATATTTGCCAACCGCCAACTGCCACACATGGCTGGTTCTCCTCAGTGAGCTGTATTGTGGTTCTCCCTGTGTGCAAAATGAGGGTATTGCTCACATGCCCATCAGGTCTGGGGAACAGCCTTGGCCCTATTTAAGCAAATAATCCGTATGAACTCAACAGAAAAAATAAAATCTTTTCACACGTGAGCTTTGCCAAAAATGCAAACCATTAAGTTTCAACTACAGGTTTTGAATACTTGCAGTTTCGCAAGCTACATTTCTCTTTTGGGTAGCTTGGCTGTAGTTCAACTACTTTCAGTGTGATTGGTAGTTTGTACAACTACACTTTCCGAGTAGTTTCCCCAACAGTGGTAAATATTGTGTAGAATATAGGTATGTGTGTGGGTGGGGGGAGCCTGTCCCAGCATGCAGTGGGCGAGAGGCTGGAATACACTCTGAACAAGTTGCCTATCCATCGCAAGGCCCACACACCATTCACTCACACACAGTTTGGAGTCCCCAGTTAGCCTACTGCTTGTCTTTGTGGGAGGAAACCAGAGCACCCAGCAGAAACCAACGTGGACACGAAGAGCGCATGCTAGCTCCACACAGAGAGGCCCTTGGTCAGGATTCAAAGTCGGTACCTTCTTTGCTATGAGACAACAGTAATATTCACCGCACCACCTCCATACTGTGATACGATCAGGAAAATGGAGGATGACATGGGGCTGGTTTTTTTCAAGATGGTGTTTCAGACCATTCATTTGTGATTAACCAAGTCATTTTCACTGGAGTTAAATCTGAGACAGAATTTATATGAAGAAATTTAGGCTAAGACAAAACTGTTCGATTAGTGTTTGAAAACTCTGAGAAATAGTTACAGAGAGATTCGGTGACCATGGGTGTTTTCCAGTTCTTCCTTGCTTACGATGGAAAGCTAACGCAAGACGTCATTCTGGTCATGAGGTAGTTGCGGGATTGCAAGGCTTATTTCGCCCATCAATAAAACACCATTTAAGGCTGTGGAGTTTTCACATAAACAGTTATTTTAGGAGTGGGAAAGAGGCGGTAAACCTTTTTCACGAGAGTGTTATTTTCTTTGCTGTTATACTGCTTGTATGCTCTTATGACGCCATCTTGAGAGCCCTACTGAAGGGTGGGGGGTGGGGTGGGGATGTGGGGTAGCGGGAGGAGGAAGAGTGAGAGTGAGAGGTAGAAGGAGACCAGGAGGAAGAGATGGAGGAAGATGAGAATGAGTATAGAAGAGATGATGGAAGAGAAGCGGACAAAAAAGAAGAGACTGAGTGAGAGGAAAAGAGAGATGGGGAGTAGGAGAGAAAGAGAAAAGAAGGTGGGGACGTGGAAATGTGGAGGTGGTTCGCATCGTCGCATGGCTTAAACTGGCGTCGAGATTCAGGGCCTCGTGTTATTGAAGACATCATTCTTAGCATTATTTTCCAACACTCCGAATTTCAAATGAGCTTTTAGGAAAAACCCCAGAGGACCTGCAGCCCACTTTCCGAGAGCCCTCCCAGGGAGGTGAGCCGTGGACAGAGGGAGAAAGTTAGCGGGTTAGCGGCCTTCACTTCAGTGGCGGTGTTTGCTGCTTGATTAGTCCCAAGGGCGCTCTCATTGGAGGGGGAGTGTTCCGGCTCATGGGAAGCGCTCGGAGGAGCTCTTACGTGTAACGGGAGAGCGGGGAATCCCGCTCCGGGACGAGAGACCAGGCTCCCGGGACGGGCGCGGGTCGTAACCCGCGCGGCCTCTGCGGCCCCGGGGGCGGGGCGGGTTTCGGGTCGAGTGTCGCGAGCCGTGGTGAGTGACACGCAGAGCTCGGAGCCCCCGTCGCTTTGATGACCAGGGCTTCACAGAGTCACGGCACCCAGCAAACAAAAGCAACGGTGCTGCGGGTGAGTGGGTCGCAGTCTATTGTGGGCGAAGACCTGGGACAGCTCGTGAGAGAATGAGAGCACCCCACCTCCCAGACTGCATTATGTAAAGTGATAGCACATCTATGGCTTACCCTTAATGTACAAATGAGGCAAAATAATGAATAGTATTAGGTCACTTACAATTACTGCATTACTGGAGAATCATGTAGGTTCTTAGAACAGTCTGACGTGTGATGTCACAGGTTCAGTTAAGTAGGTAAAAATCCCATAAACCCTTTCACGGAAGGCGCAGATGCAATTTGAAGTGCAGATTAAGAGGTGGCAAAAGACGTCTGACCAACCCGGCATGCCACCTTCCCACAATGCATTGGGGATCTAGCGTTTGGGCTACTCAGTCTGACCGCGCTCGACTCTTTCCCTGCTCTCTACCTGGGTCTCAGGGGGACCGTGCTCTGTCACAGCACCGTGAAAGTGTGCGGGAGTTATTTATTTCACATCAAATGCTGCAGAATTCCTACACAGATTCCCTGCATCTCACCTGTGTGTGGCAATGATCCAGACCTCTCTTTCCTAACCCCGCCTTCTGCTACGTTATCCCCGCCCCCTCTTTTACCTCATCCTCGGAGGCGACTCGAGGCTGCTTGGCGGAGGCACGGCGGAGGGGAAAATAGGTTTTCCTGACAAGGATCTGCCTTGTGTGGGTGGGGAGCGGAGAAAAGAAAGTATGCTTCACTTTTTCGGAAAGCCTTCAAAGCTTGGGCTTGTTCGATCAAAGGGCGGATTGCAGTGTAGGCTTCGTTCCCTGCCCTGTGGAAACATAGTTTGTGTGTAATTACGCTATCGTGTCCCAGAAAGGTAATGAACCAACGAGGCAGCGTTCAACAGGGGGACGCGAAAAAAAAAGCAGATGTTCCGAGCCGCGCGGCGCGAGCTAACCTAGCGAGACAGGCCGATGCTGCTGTCAGGCGGACTAACTTTTCTTTTTATTATGTCCACTTTACCCTGGCCGTCTGGTGGAATCTTAAATACCTGTCAAGGTTCTTCAACACTGCAATCTGCTTCTGATTTATTGCATTTTAATTATTCAAATCCAAAATACTTTTTATTGCAGAGTGCACTTGAAACCCCTGGAAAAAATATTTTACAAGGCTTTGATCTCTGTGCTAATGCAGTGGAAGCCCAGGGAACTCTGAGGAGCTTTAAGCCGGCCTACCTCTGGGTGGATGAGACCAGTTGCAGCCCATCATAGTGGACTCCCAGTCATAACCGCAGAGGACGTCGCCGATGCTGAACCCTCCGCTATAGGGCCCAGACTGCGGGGACAGGCTTGGCTTTGTCTCTCATCACAGTGCTAAACTGTACATTGTTCCTCAAAGCAAATCGTTGCTGTCGGGCAAAAGCCATGTATCTCCACAGAATCGTCACAGTACAGTGCGCTAGACATGCAACACAAATTTAACTTCTTTTTTTGACAGAGTTGTGATTTTATGGAGACTTTGCTCAACGTCTCGCACAAAATGTAGCCAGATTGTAAAATTCCGCAGAAATTTGTTGATTAATAATAGAATCGGAATGTTTTTCCACTTCCTGAAAGATAAGCCTCTTGGCAGGTACATGGTTTTCTCCAGACAGCGACGAAATGTTGAATTTGCACTTGTCCTGAAAGCAAAGACTTTTGAAAGTCTTGGTCTGCTGGCCCCAGCCCACTCATAGAGCTGAGCAGGAGTCATATAGGAGTCACAGCCCTATATAGGGTGTTTTTTAAATTGATAATGCAGGCAGCCTGCTGTGTGCATTTCCTGTTTTAGCCCATCAAAGGGATCAATGATCTGAACTGATACTCTGTGGCGCAGAGCAACGCCAGTCTGGGCTCGTCTATCTGCGAGCGGCCATTTTAACAGCTGAGACTCTGCACTTAGCAGACCTGGCCCCCGATAACACCGTGACCCCCGTCACCCCCTGTAAGGAAGCCCCGCCCCCGTGCGGTGATGCTGAACAGAGGGGCGCACCGAACGGGCCGTCCCGGCCCCCGACAGGGGTGCTGAGAGGTGACACGTCCCAGGCCGCCCTCTGAACGGGACCCCAGAAAGGGGTCGGCGGAATGGAGAGACGGGCCGGCCAGTAAGGAAGGTGGAATGCTGGGTAGTTTGCGCTGCCTCCGTTGTTATTTCAACGTTAAAGTGTCTTTGGCGGCCGAGAGTTATTTGCACAGCTGACTCCTGTGTTCTGACCAGCGATACACGCCGGTGTTTGTTTTGAGCGATAATGCCATTGTTTGACTTGAAGCTCAGATTTATTTTATTAAGGATATAATGTCAGAGCTAATGTCAGAGCCAGAATAATTCCCTTCTCTCCCTCTCCCTCCCTCCCTCCCTCTCTCTCTCTCTCTCTCTCTCTCACACACACACACACACACGCACTCACACACGCTTGCACACACACACACACACACATATACACACACACGCACGCACGCGCATACATACTTACACACACACACTCAGTCTATCATTAATCAATCGTCCAATGAAGAAATAAAATGCTATAAAGAGGGGTTTGGGTGACTGGCTCCCGGTCTTCCTCCTGATTCTGTTGTTTGGAGTAAAAGCCGTGATGTCATGAGGCAGTGGCAACTCGGTCCACAGTCTGGTGCCACGGGTGCAGCTGAGGTAAAGCCCAGCCTTTCTGGGTACTGCAGCTCTGCATGGAAGCGGCTGTTTTTTTTGACGCACTGTGGTGTTGTCTTTTACCGGCTCAAAAAATGGGGAAAAAGGAATCTTGCTGTCTGAGAATGTGAATTATAAAAAAGGTAACACTCTATTTTATGCCAATTCATGACCTTATTTTAATGTAGTTGTTAACATGAATTAATGATGTATCAATACATTAATTAAACATAACATTAAATTTACTTCGCATTTACTTCTCTGACTGCATCGCTGCGGCCCTCTCTGACTGCATCGCTGCAGCCCTCTCTGACATGCATCACTGCGGCCCTCTCTGACTCGCATCGACTGCATCGCTGCCCTCTCTGACTGCATCGCTGCGCCCTCTCTGACTGCATCGCTGCAGCCCTCTCTGACTGCAGCCCTCATCTGCTGCCCTCTCTGACTGCATCACTGCAGCCCTCTCTGACTGCATCTGCAGCCTCTGACTGCACTGCTGCGGCCCTCTCTGACTGCATCGCTGTGGCCCTCTCTGACTGCATCGCTGCAGCCCTCTCTGACTGCATGCAGCCCTCTCTGCACTGGCCCTCTCTGACTGCATCGCTGCAGCCCTCTCTGACTGCATCACTGCAGCCCTCTCTGACTGCCTCACTGCAGCCCTCTCTGACTGCATCACTGCGGCCCTCTCTGACTGCATCGCTGCAGCCCTCTCTGACTGCATCACTGCAGCCCTCTCTGACTGCATCGCTCGCTGCGGCCCCTCTCTGACTGCATCGCTGCAGCCCTCTCTGACTGCATCACTGCAGCCTCTCTGACTGCCTCACTGCAGCCCTCTCTGACTGCATCGCTGCGGCGGCCCTCTCTGACTGCATCACTGCAGCCCTCTCTGACTGCATCACTGCAGCCCTCTCTGACTGCATCGCTGCGGCCCTCTCTGACTGCATCGCTGCAGCCCTCTCTGACTGCCTCACTGCAGCCCTCTCTGACTGCATCGCTGCGGCCTCTCTGACTGCATCGCTGCAGCCCTCTCTGACTGCATCACTGCAGCCCTCTCTGACTGCACTGCAGCACCCTCTCTGACTGCTGCAGCCCTCTCTGACTGCATCGCTGCAGCCTCTCTGACTGCATCACTGCAGCCCTCTCTGACTGCCTCACTGCAGCCCTCTCTGACTGCATCACTGCAGCCCTCTCTGACTGCATCGCTGCGGCCCTCTCTGACTGCATCGCTGCAGCCCTCTCTGACTGCATCACTGCATCGCTGCGGCCCTCTCTGACTGCCTCACTGCAGCCCTCTCTGACTGCATCGCTGCAGTCCTCTCAGACTGCATCACTGCAGCCCTCTCTGACTGCCTCACTGCAGCCCTCTCTGACTGCATCGCTGCGGCCCTCTCTGACTGCATCACTGCAGCCCTCTCTGACTGCATCACTGTGGCCCTCTCTGCCTGCATCGCTGCGGCCTCTCTGACTGCATCGCTGCGGCCCTCTCTGACTGCATCACTGCAGCCCTCTCTGACTGCATCACTGCATCGCTGCGGCCCTCTCTGACTGCATCCCTGCGGCCCTCTCTGACTGCATCGCTGCGGCCCTCTCTGACTGCATCGCTGCGCCCTCTCTGACTGCATCACTGTGGCCCTCTCTGCCTGCATCGCTGCGGCCTCTCTGATTGCATCGCTGCGGCCCTCTCTGACTGCATCGCTGCGGCCCTCTCTGACTGCATCCCTGCGGCCCTCTCTGACTGCATCGCTGCGGCCCTCTCTGACTGCATCGCTGCGGCCCTCTCTGACTGCATCGCTGCGCCCTCTCTGACTGCATCGCTGCGCCCTCTCTGACTGCATCACTGCATCGCTGCGGCCCTCTCTGACTGCATCGCTGCGCCCTCTCTGACTGCATCGCTGCGGCCCTCTCTGACTGCATCGCTGCGGCCCTCTCTGACTGCATCACTGCAGCCCTCTCTGACTGCATCGCTGCGGCCCTCTCTGACTGCGGCCCTCTCTGACTGCATCGCTGCGGCCTCTCTGACTGCATCGCTGCGGCCTCTCTGACTGCATCGCTGCGGCCCTCTCTGACTGCATCACTGCGCCCTCTCTGACTGCATCACTGCGCCCTCTCTGACTGCATCACTGCATCGCTGCACCCTCTCTGACTACATCCCTGCGGCCCTCTCAGAGGTCAGTCGCCTTCGCTCAAACCGAGACTGACATGCCCGACATCACGCCATCCTGAGCAGTCAGACTGCGTTACGTTGCGCGGGCTGACGCAACCCCTTACCTCAGAGGCGTAAAAACGGTTCCACGGCGGTTTTTCCTGGGCCCGTGCATCAGAAACCGTTGGATCTCGTTCAGGCCTTCCCGTTTGATTCGAAGGTGGGGGAAGTCCAGGATCCTGAACATGGCTTCCAGAGCATAGCCGGGTGGACCAGCTGCAGACTAGGCGGAGCAGCAGAACGACTCTTTGGTCTCTCTGTTCGGGTCCAAAACGTTTGCAGGACTGGACGTGTACCATGTCTGGGCTGGGCTGGGCTCTCCAAGCTTCAGTAACATTGGGACTACGTAATGAACAGGTCATTAACTTCCCGTCATCCAAAATGGAAGCTTGCTGCAAAAATACAACTTTATTTCATGCAATGCAGAGCCGGGGCATTTACACAACTAGGCTCGGTAGCTGTCCCAACCCAACCACACCCAGGTAAACCCTCTTTCACCTGAGTCCCACACGGGATTCAAACCCTGAAGATTTGTGTCCCTCAGGTACCCGCCTTTGCCTGTTGAATGTACAAGACATTGTCAGTTGACATTGTCCAAAATAAAATAAAAAAAGCTGGACCTTCAGGCTGAGGGGTCTGGTTGACAGACTTGCAACGTTGCGTCAGCCGACTCAGTCGTGTTTCAAGTGAAATAAATGCATCGTTTTAATTCCTGCGTCCGTTATGAGCTGGGGATCCAGCATCGGGGGGAAATCACAAACAGGGATCAGCAGAGCCAGCCTGACTCACGCAGAGAGCATTCCCCACAATGGAGCTCACGCTAACCAATCGCGGCCCATAAAACACTGCGCTGTGGCTGTCAGATCAGGCCCTTTGTAGATCACAGAGCACGAGCAGAACAAACACGCAGACACAATGTCACTGGGCCGGGGCAGGGGTTGCCGGGGCAGGGGTTGCCGGGGCAGGGTTGCCGGGGCTCATTCCTGCGGCCGTTTGTCTGTCTGGCGCGCTCGCTGCGATGCTCGTCGCCTGACTCGGCTGCGCCCTGGCACCAGCGCGCTCTCCCCACGGAGACAGCGGTCTGCCTGTCCTCCACTCCCATCCACTGCAGAGCGGGTTCAGTGGAAACTCGCAAACAGCCAGCCAACGCAATTATCATTCTCTCTCTCTCTCTCTCTCTCTCTCTCTCTTTCTCGCTCTGTGTTTGTGTGTGTGTGTGTGTGTGTGTGCGTGTGTGTATGTGTGCCTGAGTGTGTCTGTGTGTGTGTTGTGTGCATGTGTGTCTGTGTGTGTGTGGATGTGTGTGCATGTGCGTGTGTGTGTGTGCGCATGCATGCATATGTGTGTGTGTGCGTGCGTGCGTGTGTGTGCATGCCTGTATGTGTGTGTGTGTGTGTGTGTGTGTGTGTGCGTGTGCATACTTTGATTTGATACAGTTCAGCATTCCAGTGGGGACATCGTGGATGGATTTGAGGGTGCCGTTATGTGTGGAATTCTGGGAGTGATGCACAGTGGTAGCTGTAGCTATAGCTGCGTTGGCTTTCCTTATAACCATCTTACTTATGGACTATTAATTTTAGCCAGAAATCGAATGCGTAGGACAATTACTTTCTTATTAGTCTGAGGAATATGCAATTGATTACAACATGAAAAGGTCTATTTTATATTTTGCTCTGACTGGGAAATGTGTCCCAGCTTCATACATTTGAAGGGATTTTCCTGGCTGGCAGTTTGCTATTTGTGACTGTGTTTACCATAGGCTCAAGTGCTGGTTTATCAGCAGGCATGGGGCCTTCTATAAATCAACAACAACGAAAAAAAATAAACACCACCAATTACATCTTAAATGCACAGTGATTACCTCCCATGATGAGACTACGAGCACGGAACAATATATTAAACAATAACCACTCTGATGAAAAAAGCATTCCATTCGAGTAATAAACTACTTACAGCTTTTGCATGCTGTAATTTTCTGTATGAAAATTGCTTTCTGCTGGGTGTGTCATTTTCGACAGTTGTTTTCTTGCCTTCTAATTAAAAGAATTTTTTTTTAACATTATGTTTTATGACCTACTAACCCCAGGTAACTTATTTTGTGTTTTACAGATATGCTTGTTGTCCATGCTTGCTTAGTATAAGAATAGCACTGCAGATTTTTTTTTGGGGGGGGGTGGCGGGGTGATCGAAGTGCCTTGAAAAGGGATTGTGTTTGTTCCCCTTCTTTAGTACAGTGTGTGGGTCAGTTGCTATGGGAGGGGGTTAGTGCAGTGTGTGGGTCAGTTGCTATGGGAGAGGGATAGTGTAGTGTGTGGGTCAGTTGCTGTGGGAGGGATTAATACAGTGGCTGGTTCAGTTGTTATGTGAGGGGATTAGTTCAGTGTGTGGGGCAGTTGCTATGAGAGGGGATTAGTACAATGTCAGTTGCTATACGAGGGGATTAGTACAGAATGGGTCAGTTGCTATGGGAGGAGGTTAGTACAGTTTTTCAGTCAGTTGCTATGAGAGGAGAGTTAGTACAGTGTCAGTTGCTATGAGAGGGGGTTAGTACAGTGTGTGGGTCAGTTGCTATGAGAGGGGGTTAGTAGCTATGGGAGGGGGTTAGTGCAGTGTGTGGGTCAGTTGCTATAGGAAGGGGTTAGTGCAGTGTGTAAGTCAGTTGCTATGGGAGGGGGTTAGTGCAGTGTGTGGGTCAGTTGCTATGAGAGGGGGTTAGTAGCTATGGGAGGGGGTTAGTGCAGTGTGTACGTCAGTTGCTATAGGAAGGGGTTAGTGCAGTGTGTAAGTCAGTTGCTATGGGAGGGGGTTAGTGCAGCGTGTAAGTCAGTTGCTATGGGAGGGGGTTAGTACAGTGTGTGGGTCAGTTGCTATGAGAGGGGGTTAGTAGCTATGGGAGGGGGTTAGTGCAGTGTGTGGGTCAGTTGCTATGGGAGGGGGTTAGTGCAGTGCAGTTGCTAGCCTCCAGCAGCAGTTTAAACATTCCTTCCCCAGTTTGATTAGGCTGTTAATTGTTTTTTACCATGCTGGTGTGCACAGGGTGGCACTGGAGGTCCAGCCCCTGGCTTCCTCACAGAGTGATGGAATGGGCGCTGCTAGCCTAGCGCTTAGGTCCTCCCGCTCCCTCAGTCCCCGCCCGCCACACACAGCGCGCCTCTGTCCCAGTTCCCAGCGTTACCCAGGTGACGTTCTGCTCCCCTGTCTTTTCACCGTGGAGCACAGCGCTGGGCTGTTATCGTCACGAGGGCAAGGCTGTCTGCAGAAGCGCCCGCCTGCCCACACCTGTCCGCGCGGCGGCCTCGTCTGCGTCAGCTCCAAACCCCCTCATCATCGGCCTTGCTCTGTCTGGAGCGGACCTCACACGCCGGCGGCCCGCATCAGCGCCGATCGGCAGGCCTATCCCCGTGCCAGCCTCGCCCCTCCATTACACCAATTACGTCACGTCGCTCATTCTCCCAGCAGACGCCCATCTGCGCAGCGCGTGTTTATGTCTCCCAGTCAAGTGACCGGCTGGAATTTTACTAGCGTGACTGAGGGAAAAGAGGCCTCTGGTTTTCGAGGCTGGAATCAGAACCCTGCAGCGTGATGTCACATAATCAAATAAACATTAAAAAAAAAAGTAGTGTGAAAATGTTATGGAAGTGAATTTGACCTCTTGGATTAAAACTGACATTGTTCCAGCTGGGCTGAAGGAAAAAAAATGTATTTCTTCCTTGTATGGAAAGTGTAACTTTCTGACCAGTTCCAATTGAGAAGGCTGGTGGGAGCATGTTTCTCCTGGGAGCTGGTTCTGAACAGAATGTAATGTGCTGACAAACTGGCCTCTGAGGGGGGTTTCTGAGGCAGGCAGTGATGCTGTCAGGTCTGCTGGAGGTGAGAGAGTAAACAGGAAGCTGACCCAGGCTGGGGCCCTGAGGGCTTTCGTTTGTCCCTCACAGTTAATGTGAGAGGGGCCGTGGGAGCTGGATCAGATGTGAGGCAGTGACCAGTGACTGCTCTTTCAGCCATCGGCCTCTCCTCTGCCAGCGTCGCTCTCCCACGGCCACCCCCCTCTCCCTCTCTCCTCTCTGTGCTGAACCGTTTACCCAGGAAATGGAGGTACAGTAGTGGGCCTGTCAAAGCCGAATCAGTGGATCTGCCACCTGCAGGCACATGTGCGACCCATTTTATTGATTTATTTATTTATCGATTTATTTATCAAATATGATGGTGCCAATAATGGAATTCTGAACAAGCGGCGATGGGATGGAAGTAGGTCAAGAGCATAACCAAGATGTATACAGTCCTGACAAGGTATAATTTTTCTAACTTTGGCTTACTAGCCAGAGAACCTAGCTAACGTCAAGTAGCTCGCACATAAAGAAAATGTGAATCACAACAGTGAAAATCTTGCCACATTTTAGTTTGCACATACATATATTCATGGAAAATGTAGACATTTTTGTTTAATTATATGACCTAGGTGTGTGATGGTGACTGCATATACTGTGTAGATAGTCAGTAAGTTAGTGCTATCATTTAATATAGCTGGATGGATGTCTTGGAAAAATTGTTTTAAAATTTTACACACTTCATTGTGCTTTTCTCCCCAAATGCTTTAATTCCAACTGTATAAATCCTTAACATTCGAAAAAGAGGAATTTAAAATCATAACTTTTATGAGCTACTTGAGCTGTTTAAAAAATCATAGATAACAGTAAAGCACATTTTTTTAGGAGCACCATCTGACTGAAAGAAAAAAAGCATGCTTAGCACGAAAAGGAGAGAGTCGAATCTGCCTGGTCGACCACAGAGAGTCCTTGGCACACATCGCAGAAAGGGATGCAATTTTACTTCCAAATACATCTTTCAAAAGACCTTTCTTCCCGAAATCTCCCCTCTGCGCCTCTGCACTTGAATTATTTATAACTCCTGAAGATGGTCATTTTCCTGCCGGCTGCCTGTGTGGCCATGCCAAAAAATGCTCCTTATTTTTAATGGTCCCATGTCTATCACATTCTGGAAGTACCTCTGGATAGATTTATCGTCCAAGAAATGTAATATTTGGGCAGACGCTGTAGAAAGCGGGGAGGAAGCTGCAGTGCTCCTCACAGTTTGATAGCCGTAGCCTCTCAGCGTGGGCTCTGTCTCCTCTGCTTAATGCCTGGTGAGATTTATGCACTTCACTGGTCATGTGATTGAAAGACCAGAGAAATATACTCCTGCAAGATTATCTCCTTTTATTCTGCGCTTGGACAGATCATTTGAAGGCTGGGTGTGGACATTCCAGAAGCTGAGTTCCTCTTCCTGAGGGCTAGGCTGGGGCAAAATTTATTGCTGAATCCTCACAGATCACAGTGCCGATGTTTTAATTAGAATCCTGCGACAACACTACCTTGAAGTGCAACAATCTATTCCTTTAACTTGTGTGCAAGCCAGATAGATGTTTTCAAACTACTGTTTCTCAGAAAAAGTGATATCATATGATCTAAAACATACATTTTTTCAAATGACTGTTTCTCAGAAAAAGTGATATCATATGATCTAAAGCATAGGTGTTTTCAAATGACTGTTTCTCAGAAAAAGTCTATATCATATGATCAAAGCAAGGCCCATGCATTTTCTCAGCACCAAATGAATTAATTGCCCACACATAATGATTAATTTTATGCTGAGTGGTGTGGCGGACATTTTGTGCACATATGAACTTGCTCTATTAGCCATAATGCACATGTGTACCACTTATGCTTTTCTCTTATTTCCCAAACTGTAAGCATAGGTCATAGATAATTTTCATAAATTGAGTAATTTTTTTTAATTTTTAATGGTGACAATGTTCATTTACATTAACCACATTAAAAGTGAAAACATAGCTGGTGATTTCCCTTTGTTCAACGGCTGTCAGTGGAGGTTTTTCCCAAGTACACTGATTGCTCTGCACTTCCGAAAAGACACATGCGTTCAAGCTTCCTGTCTTTAGCTACGCCCAAGATAATCCTTTGATGAACCGGTGTCTGGTTGAGGGTTAGCTTAGCATGATGCCTCTAAGGTACTATTGTACACAATAGCAACATTGCTCTGTTGACTAGCAGCTTTTTTGAGGGTTTTTTGAGACGGGAATGCATGCAACCTGATCAGATAGTCTTTCACGTGAGTGAGCTTCCACAGTATTAAATATCTTTTTCTCTTTTTCGCTCTCCTCCTCTTAACAGGGATACTTTCCCTTCAGCGAAACTCCTGAGGACTGACACTGTTACAGAAGAGAGTGATGCATGGGGTATATGATGTCTGTCAGCCGACTCGCGCACTCTCTGTGGAGTGACCCATTTCACGTCTACGGAGGGTTCAACCAGAGGGAAAAGGTTTTATCTGACATCCACGAAACAGGGAGGTTCACCGGCACTTTGAGTTGTGAGGTCTGGCTCTCTATAATCTGCATATCCCCAACCCCACCACCGCCCCCCCCCCCCCCAACTATGCCGATGGAGTGAATCGTGAATCTGCATGCAGTCTTTACAGAATTAGCAATACATACATGCATACATGCACGCACACACACGCACGCACACACACACACACACACACACAAATAAATGAATAAATAAATAAATAAAACACTCTAGCATTGAATAAATAAAAGTATGATGAGTCGCTAATATGATACACAGCATGCTTGTCTTCACTGATGGAATCTCTATTTCAAAGCAGTTCAAAATTCTGTACACAGAATTATGTTAAATGATTTGAAGCATTAAATAATAACAAAAAGTAACCTCTCATGTGTACAGTAGTTTTGAATACTGTGCTGAATATTGTTTCTGAGTCTGTTAAATACAAGTATATGAAAAGAATGTTACGTAAGGTTCATAGCGTTACTGAAACACCATTTTGTGGGTTTGGCCAGATTCTGTCTGGGTAACGGTATCCAAAAGAAAATCTGATAAATGTGTTGTTATTACAGTCAGGGCACATAACCCAATCATGGTAAAACTAGGTATGGTATATTTCTGAAAAATTCCACATTTTCTAAACTTTCAGTAGATGGAAAGCATATTGTTTTAGGGGTATAAACAATAGGTCTTCTGTTCCTGGAGTTTAAAATGGGTTTTTAATGTTTAAGATGTGGGCTGTATCACATTTGCACTTTTGTGTTCTTGAATCAATGTCGTAATCGATTTGAAACCACCTTTCACCAGGTTGTCATGTGAATTTGGAGCAAACAGCATAAAGTCCTTGTTTCAAGTCTTAATTGTCATCATACATACCGTCGTTTCAAAAACTGAAGCTTCGTGGCTGTTCATCTTTAACATTAGTGGTATCTTGTCTCTTTGGTCATGGATCACCTTTGAGATTCTGCACTAGAAAGTAATCTCATCCTCCTGTAAAGGAATCTGGCAGTTCCCACAGAAAACTGCATTGCCCGGGGCAGTGAGTCAGCATATAGTGCCTTTAGTCCTGGAAACAATTTACGGCCCAAAAGTACCTATCTCTGTGCTGACCCACCGTTCTATAAAACTAGCAACATATATACATGTAGTGAGTCAACATAGGATTTGTCCAACTAAATCAGACACACAGCAACATGACTGCTGATGTGGAGCACTTTGACCCCAATTTCTTTATGCTTTTGTTTGAATTGTTGTTGTGATTGTGATGTCAGAGATGAAACTATCTACAGGATGAACAGCCAATGAGCAGTCCCCATATTAAACCCTCATGATACTGCATTGTCAGGCTAACTGAGCAGCCAATGGCATGGTTTCGGCTGTGTGCGGGCCTGACCACAGTGTACTTAAAACCTATTCAAGATCTGTAAAACTACGGAAAAATCAAACCTACTGAGACCTACTGAGACCCGATCCCCCAACCACCTGCCATTGAATAAAGTGGTAATATTGAATAAAAGACTGAAAACATCAGTTCCCAGGTGTATCGTTTCTATTCCATTTTCCAGGCAAAATGTCTGCTTTATAAACAATCTTGGATAAAGGTGTTCTGCAGGCAAATTACTACTACTATGCCTACTACTACTACTAACAAGACTACTATGACGACAACTACTCCTCCTACTATTACTACGACTATCTACTACTACTACTACTGTAGTGCAGTCCATAAGTATTTGGACAGCATTTTGTGGTTTGTGCGTGTGTATGAGTACACACAAAACTGGAGGCACAACATTACAATGCTAGGTGCTTTGGAGTAACTTTTCCTTACAACCATCATATTCCCCTATACCAGCCTCTGCAATGCAGGTATACTTTACTAAATATCTAACACATCTTCATGGTATAGAAAAACTGTCTGGGTCAATCAAAAAGCCAGACAGTTTTTGTATACCAGAAACTAACCCTAACCCTAGCTGAACCCTAATTTGAGCCCTAAACCCTAATTGAAGCCGAAGGTATTTTTGAAAACAGAAGAAAACCATTTAAAATTGATGAAAAACAAGGTAAATACGAATGCATGAATACAATAATTCAAATGCAAAATAATATGTTTGAGCTCATTAAAAAAAAATGTTTTCCCTGACTAAATATGCATTTATTGTACTTTTTATGCTCATAGGTATCCATGCTACTAGAGAACATTTTTGGCTCATCCAAAATCAAAAACGAACCCATGTCCTAACCTTTCTTCAAGCTGCTGAACACAACCGTAAACTTGCCTCAACCCCCAGACTTACTGTTTTCCTAAACCTAACCCTAGCTGGACCCTAATTCTCTAACCCTAACACTAGCTGAAACTGAAGTACTATGAAAAACATTATAGGTGAACTGCCCCTTTAATGACAGCATAAACATTGCACATGTTGGTCTGAATTTAACTTTTTGAGCTTTTACTTTAATTTCACTCATAGAAAACACATTTTAAGGTTCTTATCTGAGACGCCGGATCGAAAAACTGTTACTGTGCAAAAACATACATATTCGTTGCCTGGTCATAGGCTACCTCTTCTTGGCAGTCCTCTTTAACACAATGGTTTAAATGGTGGTTACAAATGGGCCAGGAATAAATGCTAAGAAAGATGCTAATAATGGCACATTATCATTACAAATGCAACAGAATTAAAATGCACATAATTTTACATAAGCTATCTACAGTCTAGCATCAGGTAATGCCCAAACCATTTTCAGTCTATTGTGTTGTATTTTGATTCCGTCGTGTTTGTGCACTGTTTTTATGAAGGTCTGGTCACAGGCTCAGAGTTTAGACTCCTCGTAAGTGCTGTTTTTTCTGAATCATCAGCATTTAAAATGCTTTCCCAGTGTCCAGTCCCCCGAAGAGGAACAGAAAAATATAAAAGAGAAAACACTTGATAACGTGCAGAAGGCTTCCTGTCATCAGCCATTAATATTTTCCCTTTGATTCGCCTGCCAGAGCCATGAATTCAGCTTGGCATGACCTCATCAGCTTCATCTCAGAAGAGAAACACCATGACAGACGCTAAATCACCCAAACATCTCCAAGAGAAAATGTCTTTAAAACGTGGTGCCAACCGAAAATCATTTATTTTTTTTTTTAATTCATTAGTGGGATATTCCATACAGGAAAATATGCAGTTGTGATAAGCGTGTTATGGGATCTTTTGCCTCACAACCATCCGCATGGAGCAATTCGAGAAGCAGATGAGAAAGACAGGAAGATGAGAAAGAGGATAATTGCACAGTGACTTCCCTGCCAAGCGGCCCCATGATTCATGTGATAGGAGAAAAATAACTGTTAAGGCTGCTGTGTAAACACACACACACACTCACACATACATACTCTCTCTCTCACACACACACACACACACACACACACACACACGCACACTTGAGCATACTGTATTTCTGGAAAAGATGGTCTGCAACATAAATAGTTACAGTATTTTTTCTCAACAGTGTATTAAACAGATAAATAAGTGAGAGACAACAGCACAGTTTGCAAATAACTAGAATTAGGAATTTCTTGTTTCCATGGTGAAACATTTTTCTCTGATTAATAAACAACGAATGGGCTGTGGCAAGAAACGACAACCCGCTTCTCTTTTTCTTGGACAGAATTCTGAGCGTTTATCTCAAAAACCCGCAGGACTTATCCGTGTGGAGACTGATTAATTACTGCTGTTAGTCAGACATGAATGAAGTTATAATGAGAGTTGTTTCTTTTCAAATGCTGGACCCACATTCTGTCTAGTGATACAACAACAGAATGAATATTTCAAAATATGATCTAATTTTGCCTGTATTCTGTTTAATGCCTTTCAGTAATTCAGCACAAATACCATTTACATTAACATGACCAAATTAGCCTTTAAAGGTAATAGTGTACAGTCAGTTCAGAATGCATAGAGTGACCATGCAGCACTGGGCTTATGCACGGAAGTTTCTAATATTATCAATCAAAGCACTTAGCTTGCAAAAATGATAACACAAGTAATCTATTTGATTTAGTTCTAAAGAACAAGTATTGTGCCAATAATTGTGAAACAGACATTTTTTAGAAGATGTTTCCTGATTAAGAATTTGTTATTCATTTTAATTAGGCTATACTTCAAATAAAGGTTAGACTTCTCTCATATTTAAAATGCAAGATCAAGCTGACAAACAAAATGTTTTCATAGTGTGTTTGCTTTACCAAGGGTGCCAAACAACTCTAGAGTCCACTGTAGTTCAATCATTAAAAAAAAACTTATTCATGCAATGCAGATTGAGAAATGAAACAATCTGAATACAAAAATAGAAGAATACTAGTTATTTTAGCAGTGCTAAGGAAGCAAGATTGTCTCTCATACTGTAGCTCACCAGCCACAACCTCTGGTAGATCAGGTGTGCAGTGTATCTGTGCCAGCCTTGCATGGTTTATACTCTGGCCAAACTCCAGCCCTGGAGGACCACAGTGTCTGCAGGCATTGGTGGTTTCCGTTCAACCAGCAGCCAATTAAGGCCATGAAAACAAGGCTTGTGGACTCTTCAGCCAATCAATGACTTACATTAAGCACTCGTGCTGAAACACACCAAAAACCAGCGGTCACTACGGCCCCCCAGGGCTGGAGTTCTGCCAGCCCTGCGCTAGTCTAATGGCGATTTCTCGGCTGCGCTCTTCCAAACTGACGGAGGATGAGGCACGTCCCGAAAAAAAGGGGAAAAAATGGTGTTAAATAGAGAATAAAAACAGGGCACTTGCTTTTTTGAAAACCCTGAACGGCTAAAGCTAATTGACTGACTTCAGACATCATGGTGTACCGTAGAGTTTATTTTTAGCGCGCCAAGTGATTAATGGGCTAATAGGTTCACAGCAGCATCTTGATTAGATTTGGGAGTGTGGTTTCGCAGAGACAGTGGGCTCCCAAGCATGGAGACGGCACAGAACATTAATGGAAAGTTAAAGTTAGGCGCGATGCTTTGCACTGCATTCCATCCCAATAAAGTTCACTAGCACAGACAAAGAAAGATGCTCTAACAATGAAGCAAGGCTGGGACTGGTGCCGACGGGATTCTGGCAGTGTTCCCCAGAAAGCCACACATGAGCATGTTTAATTGCCAGACAGACCAGAATAATGCTTTCATACTATGATTTTATACAGTCACTTCAGCAAGGCCATAACATACTGGCAGTGTATGTTGGAAATCAAATTTTGCCTTTTGGGAGGGGGGGGTGGGGGGGGGGTGTGTGAGTATAATACAGACATTGTATGCTGAGGGTCTCATCACAGCAAACTATCAATAATTCATACGAACAAGTGGCCGTTTTTTTTATTTTTTATTTATTTTAAACGTCCTGACTGTGTGTCGCTCCAGCACGGAGACACGCCTCGGTCTTGGACAGGGCTGGCTTTTGTCCGGCCAGCTTTTAAATCTCGTTATCTTGTTAAAGGCCGACGTTCATGCGCTCCCTAAATACACTGACTCAGCCCCGAGCCCCTGGCATGTGCAGGAGTCTCTGTGTCTCCCTCTTACATTCGTCTTTTTTTTCCGCAGAGGCGGTGGAAGCCTGTGGGGGGGGGCGGTTTAGTGCTCTCCCCCCTGAATAATTTGGCAGGTTTTTTTACAGCTCAGTTTCTTTCCTGGGGAAACGGGGTTGTTGTCCCTGCTTCCCTGTACTGTTGATAAGAGGCTGTGAAAGGAAAAAAGTGTATACTGATACCTGGTATAATATGAAATCAAAATGACATAAGAATCAAAAAAATAATTGTATAATAATTCAGCTGAAATATACACATATATCAAACATTAAACTCTGGATAAAGGTTAGATGGTCTATTAGAATGCATGCTGCTTATATTGGCCTCTCTCTCTTTTTCTGTATCCACACACACACACACCACACACGCATGCACACGCACACACGCACACAAACACACACACACACACACACACGCACACACACACACACTTCTTGTGAATATTTAATCTACATACATTATTCACTATAAATGCCGACGCCACTCTGTCTTACATTACAGCAGAAATGGAAACCGCAACTGCTTCCAGATTGATGGAAGAAGGCAACTTATGAAGGAAAAATATTACAAATATTACTAATTTAATTTGTATAATAAAATATATAAACTTTCCTACTCTTAGAGCTTGGGTCTATAAAGCAGCCGAGTCCCCGTATTGCTTTCCTTTTGAGTTTGTCTGGTAAAAACGATACCAGAATTTGTCTGGTATTTAAATGAAATATATGCTGTAAATAACAGTTTCAGGTGGCTGTGACCCATTTTTGAGCGTGGCGTTTGCATAAACCCTCCAGCGTCAACAGCGCATTAAATGTGTCTCTTTAGCATACATGTTAAATCATCACATTGGCCCCATCATATCATCCATAATTTTAGTATTATATACTTAGGTTTATTATAAGCTTATGCTTCTAGAATGCCATGCCAATGAAAGCACAGGCAGTGATTCATACCATACTGTTGCCTGCGCTTTAATACACTGTGTATTCAACCTTCATCTACGCTCGGGAGGAGACACACTGAAGGACAAGAGCCCTGTTTTTCAAGTGTTGAAAAGTTTACAAATACAACAGAAACATCAGATTTTTAAGGTTTGCTAAAACTGCAGGGAAAGATAAGTAAACGGGCAAGTTGCAGTGATGTCATGATTGAGACAAAAATAGAAGAATACTAGGGTCCTGCACTTTGGTGCAGATAAAATGATTAGTAAACCGATTAGTTGAACAGTACGTGAAAGGTTCGCCGTTGTTTTTGCGCGATAAAATCCACGCTCACGTGGCACTGAGTTGACAGTGAATATGTCGACTGTAACTCAGTGGCGTAGTCAGAAATCAATATTTGGGTGGGTCATAAAAATTGGGAGGGCCAAGACCCAAACGGCCTAGCCTGCTATCGGCCTAGCCTGCTATCGGCCTAGCCTGCTATCGGCTTACTATTGAAACGGCCACAACAAGCCGATTTAGCCCAACAAAGGTATCCAGTTAGCGAGCAATGTCCTCACTTGTGTGCAATAACAGCGGCCTTACTCAAAGCAGCATCTGTTTATACAGAAATAATTGACTGCAAAGCCTGTGAAGCCATTTGTCACAAACATTATAGTGCCCTGAAATGGGGGGCTATGCATAAAAACTGCTACCATTTCTACATGAGATTCACATATGAATTTGTTCCTGAAAAATAATATGAAAAATGGAACCTAAAATACCCCTTCACACATTTCCGCATGCACAGATGCACACACACACACGCACACTCACACACACACACTCATTAACACACACCATGGATATAATTTCTGGATTACCCTAGAAATGATGTAAATGTCATAATACAGTAAACTTGTGGTGGTTGTGAAGGCCATATGCTCCCCCTTTTGGATGTTCTCATTCCTGAGAGATGGCGGCGATAATAATTTGGGTGGGACTGGAAGGCCTCCCCAGCTGTTACACCTTTGCCTCCCCAAACCATGCGAGAGTCCCAGAGGCGGCCCATTCTCTCACCGGTACGGACACATTTCATTCCTCCTGGTCGCTGGTTGTTGTTACAGGACGGGCAGGGAGACAAAGAGCTCATAAACCCCGCAGGGTCAGGGAAAGAAGGTCTGTGGAACTTTAAAAGCTCTGCTTCTTGTTCAGGAAATTGGTTTAATTTTACGCACTGGCGTCTCATTTTGGTTCACCGAAGGGCTTTGCTGGGACCATATCTGCACTTTACACTAAAATATGGGGAGCTGAATGCAAATTAAGGCATACCCATCTCCCCCACCCACAAAATCCCAAATGAACTGTTGTTTAAAAAAAATATATGAAGTATTTCCTCATGTGTTCATTTATGTAGACTTGGGTTTTAATGACCTCAGATGCGTGTCTTCCAGATCAGTGTGTGAATGCTTGCACGTGTGTGTGTGTGTGCGTGTGTGCGTGTGTGTGTGTGTGTGCGTGCATGTGTGTGTGTGTGTGCATGTGTGTGTGTGTGTGTGCGTGTGTGCGTGCGTGTGTGTGTGTGTGTGTGTGTGTCTATGCATGAATTGCATGCGAGTGGGTGGTGATACCTATAATCTCTAACTCTCTCCGTTTGACACTCCTAGCCTCGAGTAAAAAACAAGAAAGGACCCCGTTATTAGAGTCCACTCCTTCTCCCCCCATTAGGACCGTTGTGGTTTGGAACGAGCCCCATTAGAGGGGCAGGCAACTGCGTTTTACGGCCTCAGTGTGATGCCCTCTGAAGAGGCGACAGTGGAACGCAGCGCAGGACGCCCTTCAAAGACACGCCGCCGCCGCGCTCGCTGCGTAATTACAAAGCGCTCCCGCTTTCACGCCGCGCCGCCTCGTCACCGAGGAGACGCCTCGCGGCGAAACGGGGGGGACCCGCGCGGACTTAGCGACTGTGCTGCTGCGTCAGCTGCGGTCCGTCGAGGGGCTCGCTAACGGTCCGACGTTCCCAGATGCGGTGGGTCCCCCCCGGCCCGCCTCCCTTTTCCTGTTTGGGGGGTTTTACGACGGTGGCCGGGGGATTTTACAGGACTGCTGTCTCACGATGAAGCAGATATGATTACCCTGCGCGCTACACAATCCTGCACAGGGAGGTAACGGGGCCAGACGGTAATGATCTCAACTGCCGCTGCACGAAGTCATCATGTGTATGTCAAAGCCTCGTTCGTGGGGTTAGGGTTTCAGAAAAGTCCTGTCTTGTTTGTGATGACCCTTCTAGTTTTCATAACTTGAGAAATGGGCTTGTTCATATCGTATTAAAGAAAAAAGGCACATATACATAGAGAGGTTTGTGGAATGCTTTAATTACAATCATTTGTGTGTATGTGTATGTAATTATGAGCTTATTGCTTTCTGTATGGCATTAGAGCAAGCCTAGACAGCCCTCGCTGTATGACTCTACCCTCTTCAGTAATCTACTTTTTCCAGCTAATTAATATTCATTACAGACAAGGCAAACTGAAAAAGTGCTGCAAAAATGTCTCACAATTCTCTCAAGCAGGAACATCATGGGGTAAAAGGGGTTACAATATAGATATATTTTTTTGTAAGTTCTATGTTTACAATATACTTATATATCTTGACCCTTTGCGTGTGTGTATGTGTGTCTTTTTGTGTTAATGTGTCCATGTATGTGTGTGTAACATTTGTTGTTCTTAGAGCTGAATTTTTCTCTCCTCTCTGAAAGCCGTCCCCACCGGCTAGCTGATGTATTTGCGCGTGTGTATCCACCGTATGGCAGCTAGGGCCCTTTCTAACGAAACGTGCGACTGCATAAATGAGAACTTCAGAGGAAAAGAAAGAGATTGAGGGAAGAAAGGGGGGGTGGGGGAGGGCAGACAGGCTAGAACAAGAAAGAAAAAGTCTTCTTGGATTCGAGCGTTGTGAGAGACAGGGCAGGCGACTGAATGCCGCTGAAGAGCGGTGTTTTTCCATGTGAAAAAAAAGAGGGAAAAGAACTGAAGAGGGGGGGGGGGGGGGGGAAGCATTCAGAAAGCATTAGAAAACGGCCCAAATGTGAGAGCAGCTTTTCCTTTCTTGGGTGGTTTCTTGGAGAGGGGGGAGAGGGGAGAGGGGAGAGGACGGAGCTTGAGGGGCGTGTGGAGCCGTACGGCGGCCCGGAGCCGCGCTGGAGCCGCGAATCCCGCCAGAAATGCGAGCCATGCGAGAGGAACGCGGGGAGGCCGGGCCGCAAGCTGGCCGGGCCGCAAGCTCGCCGTGCCCTCCGGCTCCTGGAGCCTTCCACCGCTTTCCTTTTTTTTCTTTTCTTTCTTCTTTTTTTCAAACATCTGGCCCAGGCGCTGATTGGTTTAGAGCTCCCCTGAGCTGCGTCGCTTAATTCCTAATTAAATATCCTGTTTGAAACTAATCCTAATTGGCCGTGAGCGCGGAGGCTGAGGTTTCACGCCGGTCGCGCGAAACGGGCTTTTTCATTCGCGGCCAGGAAGAGCAGCATCGGCGGGCAGTGGGGAAAGGTCAAAGGTCGCCTCCGCCCTGTCATGTATACTCTCCCGTGGGCTTTCGGTCATTAAAAGGCCACTTTCATTGTGGTGTCCTGTTACCGGACCCATAAATGGATGGAACCATGTGTTAATTTGTGTGGAGCCACCTTACGAGGGGGGAAGAAAGAGGGAGGTCAATTTGTTAGCTAATGGATTTTAAATTGCAGAGGAAGTGCGGAGGATATTGCATTTCTTCCAGGGTGTGAATTAGCACAACGTGAATGTGGTAAATTCAGTAAGGGTTAGAAGCAAGGCTCTACTTTAGGATGGGGAAAAGCTGAGATAGGGATAAAGAAGCTGTAATATTTTTCTCTTTGTGAATTTCCACCGCTCTACTCGTACGCACACCTCAGCTTGTTGCTCTGTACGCCGTTCACAGAAGCCGCCGATGCCCACGTCCTCTTATTTCTTTTCTTTGAAACGTAAAAGCGCGAGTGCAAACTCAGAGCGCCAGGAAAGGGGAGGGGAAATAAGGGGTGGTCTGGCTGCAGGTCACCCACTCTTCACACCCCGACAGGAAGCGGCGGTCCTGAGAGAGTGGAGGAATGCAGAGAGAGTGGCCAAGATGGAGTCGAGAAAGGTGAAGCAGCTGCTGCGTCAGGAGGAGGAGGAGGGGGAGGAGGCGGAGGACGAAGAACAGCGGGAGGAACGCGCTCACGAGCTCTTTTCCATTTTTCGCGCCGCTGATAGCACACGCCATGCGACCTCGGGGGGGGGGGGGGGGGGGGGGGGGGGGGGGGGGGGGGGGGGGGGGGGGGGGGGGGGGGGGGGGGGGGAGACAGCTCTCTGACCCCTTCAGGGCTTTTCTCCCTGTGGCAGAGCGTTGCTTCTGGCAGGGTTTGAAATGGGGAGAGTGAAACCAAATCTGGCCGGTGTGTGAGCGGGGGTGAGGGGTGAGGGTGGAGGTGGAGGTGGGGGGGGGGGGGGGTGACGCTGCAGCAGCCGTGGACACGCCGGTTTGGCGGGAGCCAGTAAGCGGGACGTGAGGTGGAGCTGAGGTCCTGCTGAGCGTGGGCTAGCGGCCGGGTCCTGCGGGACCGGCCAGGGAGAGCCGCCTGCACGGGGTCAAGAGCAGCAGGGCTGCGAGCGCGAAAGCGTCCAGCGCGCGCTGGGGCAAACCCGTCGAACCCGCGCGCCCCCGGCCTCCCTCCGCCGAGACGAAACCGCGGCGACCGGCGCCGTGCTCACGCGCGGAACGCGTTTTTACTTACGCTCCGACTTCCTCCGTGCGCAAAAAACCGCGCCCCGCCCGTGACCTCGGCGCCGCGGCGTTCTCCTGTATCCCGCGTACCACCACCGCCGTGGTTCACACCCCCCGCCGGGAGCGTCGAAATGTCGCTGCGGTAGAGCGCGCCCCCCCCCCCCCCCCGGCGGTCACAAACACATCCGCGCTGTGGACGTTGGCGGAGGAAGAGGAACACCGCTGCATGCATATATGGCAGATTAGATTTTGCGGAGCACAAGTCAAAACGATAGTTGGTTAGCCCCAGTGTCACCGTTCCCACTAGCCGGGGGAAAGGGCTGATCTCGCGTTACCCAGAGTCAGGCCCTGCTTTGCTTTCGTGTTTACAGTATTACTGGATATCTCTGTTCGGGGGGGGGCGGCGTGTTGAGAGGGATTATTATTGTGGTTTCAAGCTTCTGGCCATTAAGGGCTTAAAGCAACCATCCGAATCCAGCCCCACTGTGTCCATTAGGGAACACGGTGTGACCCGGTTCATTCGTCAGCCAGACCAGGCCGCTGTTCGGGAAAAGGAGCGCGCTGTCCTGTAGACATTTTGAACTCCTTCAAAAATGTAGGCAGGAATGCTCTACTTGACTGGGGTTGATGGTGGTGTCATTATCAATTGAAGCATGAGGTCAGTTGTACTGATGGCCAAATTGATTCCCTCTAACAAACATATGTAGGGGGTTTGAGGGGTAGATGTTGATTTGTGTTACTGGATGCCCACGACCCCCATCCCCTTTCTGTAGGCAAAAAATTCTAAATGATCAACAGCTCAATATTAAACATATGGTGTCTGTTACATGAATGTCAAATAATTCAGAATTCATATAGCAGTCCAGACTGTGTACTGTTGATGCTACAGTGATGGACACTAAAGTAAGCAAATCCCAAATTTTTGGGGAGGAGCCTTTTACTGACAGCATTTCAGTACGGTGATGAAATGCTATGCACGCAAGAAGTAAGAAACTGAACTTTGTTACTCTTCCTATCATCATGTCAACAAACAAATTATTTGATGGATGGGAGTACAAATTCTCCAATGTAAGTCTGTCAATCTTACGTCACACATTACACATATAATTTAACATTGTTCCCACAAAACTGCGCCGTCTCAATTAGCTCCAAGGCTAATGAAGAACACGTGTGGTGACATATAATGAGGTACCCACAGTATTCATACAGTTGCCTACAGTATCCAAACAAGAAAAAAGAAGGAAATGGTATTCAGGTTTGGTTCTGTTGTGGTTTCAGTGGGCTGTGTAAAATGTCTCTGATACACACAGGTAAAATTACGAGATGCATAAGTAGACCGCAGCACCCCATGACTTGGCCTCTACAGGAAGGGAATTGCATATAGTATGTTTAACTACAACCATGGTGCCATCTAATATAATATCAGACCCTGAACGATGCCAAAAATAAGAGTTCCGCTCGGCAGACAGGAATCTGCAGGACGCCACAAAATTTTTCTTACAATTCATGTGTCTGCAATTCTTGCTAGGCATTGAATTAAGCTCCCTGGTAAGACAAAATATAAATAAAAAATAATATAAAATTCCTAATGGCTTGAGCTGACAAAGTATTTTGTCAGCTAAATGTGCTTTTTGGGCCGAGAGACCCAATAAGCTCAGCATAACTCTAAAAGCACCAACTCCAAATAAGTCGGCCCTAAGACAATGTCAAAAAAAAAACCCTCGCTTCACACTCAAATTCGGTGAAGTCCTGTGGCCTTGGGGCAGGGCGAGAAAGTTTGACACAATCCTTACTTTCACGCTCTTTTGCGCTGACGCTCTCCGACGTTCCACAGGAACATTACAGCGCGCTTCCATCTACAAGTCATGTTGTACATGCTTTCTTTAGCGCTTTTGTGCTAATTTCCACATCGGTGCACGTGATACATTTCCCTGGGGACCTGAGAGTCAGGCTTGGCAGTCAGAGAGAAGGGTGGAGATGCTTTCAGATAATTGGCCGGGTCCACAGCTTGTGGATACGATTCCAAAGGAATGACAGAGCACATAGAACAGCCCTGCTTTAATAAAGGGAGACACTTATGACTCAAAACTATTCCATAAATGTCAAAGGGAGTCATTTAAATGGTATTTGCATCTTACGATTCCCAGGACATAAGACAAGTTTAGTATTTAGGCCAAAATATACCAAAAAAAATGCAGTGACTGAATTAGCATTTTCTTATGATTTTTTCAAAAAATCTAAATTTTACATTACTTGTTTTCTTCAGCCACATTCAAACTTGGCTTAGATAAGATCTTCAAGCGTTTAGAAGAAGCTCAAGCAATTTTAAAGAGTCTTCTCACATTTGGCATATTTTGGCTTTCTGAAAATATACTTTTTATGAAATTGCCTTTATATTATCTCTTCTTGTATATAGTCTATTCTTGCATGCATGTGGTGTTGAAAGGACCCTTTTGAAATCACAAATGGTGCTAGTCGACACAAAAGGTTGGGTAACTGCAATTCAATGAAAATGATAAGAATGTTGGATTGGACTGTAAAGTTCAGTATTCAGACAGAAAAGTATTCCGTCTTTAAGAAATTGGCTAGGACTCAAATTTTCAATCTCTGGGAATTTTTATACCTCTCTAGGGATATCCTGAATGTCCTAAACAGAAGTAGTTCTTAAAAATGATTAATACACATCCAGATATTCTGGAAACAATCAAGTGCTGCTGCAGGTGGATTTTATTGGTAGTAATTGATGTCCATTAATTAACATGTTATTTTTCATGTTTTATTGACAGTGTTTCTTATAATTTCCAAAACATGCTACAGGTATTACAAGTCCTTTCATTACTAAACTGGAAACATTTACTTTTCTATTAAACTCCACCAGCCCATTGCAATGCATACCTACCAAGTGTGTTAAAGAATTTAAATTACAGGTACTGAATACTGCACTTTTTTTCTGCAAACAGACTGTGAATCATGTACTTAACAAGTGTTGCTCTGTGACAAGCATTAAACATGATTTAAGCCTGATTTTGAATGATGAACTCACTGTCTGTTAAGGAGTGAATGTGCATTATTGTATGCTTCAAAGTCCAAAGCCTGAAGGAGATTTTTCTCTCTCTCTCTTTTTCTCCTCAGTGAGCGAGTCATAATATATTGTGTCAAATCCTTCCTGGCATGTTGCTTCCTGAGAGAAGAGGCAACTACTGTTCTAGTGATTGTGGGACCTGCCCAAGACCCACCCAGTCTCTCCTGATTCGCTGACGTCGTTGAGCGCATTTAAACCCAAGGTGGACATTTTATAAACTCGACTAAACTCTGAAAAGGGAACCTCTGAGTTATGGGTACCCAGACTCTCTGTTCATAAGAAAGAACACTCATGAATCTGTACTTACGTCGCTGAGCCAGAGGATCGAGTCATTCTGAACCCTTCGCGATTTATAGACTTGCTTTCCACTGACTTACGGGCCTCGGTGTTGTATGCACACAGCTAATTTAATCAGCATGTTAGCAACACCTACCAGCTGTGTTAGCTTCATATTTTATCATCGTCTGGCTCTTCCGTAAGCCTCGGTGCGTTTGCTGTAATGAGATTTGTTTACTCTGTACAGTAAATGGCCGCAGGAAGATGGTGTCGGGGGATCTGCTCCCAGTTTACTCACTTCTCTGGGGTTTACTGTACGGTACTCAGCCATGTTTCACATGCCTTCTCTGAATCAAGGCAAAGTACTGAATGTCAAAATGCAAGACCCATAAAGCCACAAGACCCATAAGGATCCCTTTGTTATGTGTCAGTGAAGGCGGCCCAAAGTACAGTAAATGGGGGCTTTTGTGGGCCCGGTCGTGGGGCTCCGTGAGCTCGGGGCGGGTGTGCGGGTCCGGGGACGAGGGGGCGTGGCGGGGATCAGAAGCTGCGGAAGGATCAGCCGGAATCGGTCACGGCAGGTCGGCGGAAATAAATCAGCGGGGGCCCCACGGCCGGGCCCTGCCCGGGGGGGGGGGGAAGGGGGGGGCGCGCGGAGCGAGCGCTAACTGAGCGTATAATTAGTGTCACGCCTTTTCCCCGAACGCTCGGTGCTCGCGGCCCCGAGAGAGCCTCCGCAGGGGCGGCGGGGATCGCCCCCCCCCCCCCCCCCCCCCCCCCCCCCCAAACCGCTACCTCGTTCGAGTCGGGGGGCCGGCTCCGGGGAGATGGGGGTCCCTGCAGCCCAACGCTGCTCCCTCTGCCCTTTCCCAGACACTGGAAATAAGATCTCTTTCCATTCTGGACCCCCCCTGCCTCCCTCACTCCCGCCCCAGGGAGAGTTCTGCAGTTTGGTTAATGACTGATGATACTGTAGCTGCTTTGTATCTACTGCATCTCCGGTTATTTTTCTTAGTCAATCACATTCTCTGTCTTACCAAAATGACCCGGGTGGATTTTGCTCTTAAAGTCTTATCTTTATTGCCAATTAAAGTACTTTGCGTTTTCATACTTCATAATTCTTCATAATTCTTAACACAATCCAGCAGGATTGTTTTTGTCCTCTAAGAAGTATTATATGTGACAACATCATTGTGACTGTTAGTTATTTTATTGGATTATTCATTCACAAATAAAAAAATATACTTCATCATTTGGCAGCACATATTTCATTGTTGCTGCTTGTCACTCCAGTGTAGGTCGTCCTTTGCTGAGGAATGCTATTTTTCTGCTCAGCTCATATATGTGTGTTACTGTATGTGTTATAACTTGCATTGTTGCCATGTAATGCACTTCATCTGTTGTCTTTGCTGGCTGGTAACAATCTTCTTTCTTAGTCAAATGTGTGTGTCTCTAATTACAGACGCTGAGAGAGAAGGACAAAAAAAAATCACACACCTAACCCAGCATCACTTAGGGAACATCTGGTTGGTGTGCCAAAAAAAAGTTCAAAATGTTTAATGAGCTGGACAAACAGCACGGGGACGTGTTTTTGGTGGGAAAGCTTCATTGTTTTTGTGGCAGTCATGGAAACAAGGGGGGTGATTGTTTTTTGAAAAAGCAAGCAGAAACATGTTTCTTTTGCTTTCCACACAGGTGGTGCTACCTGATGACCACCACTTAGCTCAGTAGCCCGGTTTAAGTCCCTCTGATCAAAGTTAAAGGATGAATCAGACGAGTTAGATTAATTAATTAATCATATCCTGTAATAAGGATGAATGAAAGCAGGTCATCCAGCCAACTTGGGTTGCCATTTTGTCTATCCCAAAAACAGTGTACCAATACATTTAATTGATGATGCTTATCAAGCATTCAAATTATTATTAATAGTAACAGTATCACTACAAAATACAATACCAATAAAGAGATAATAAATAAGGAATTTAATAAATAAAAACTTAAACAGCCTTTCAAACACAGAACTGAATAAAATTAGCAATGATAAAATAAATAAAGATAACAGCATGCATAGTGAAACTATTCCTCTGTCTGGTTTGGAATGATCCTAGAGCCTGTGGGTATTCAGTACATTAATAACAGCAATAACACACATTAATAACAGGACGAGGGCAAAGCTGAATTCTTTCGAGGCTTCGGGGAGGGAGATATTTCTCAGCTGTCGTGTCGAGGAATCTGACGGCCATGTTTTTTTTTTTCATGCCTTCCCTTATCCTCTCCCTACGACATCAGAGCCCTGGGCCCTCCACCTACACTGATCCGCGCTTGTACTGGGAGCGCCTCAGAATGCGTCTCTGTTCTCCTAAAAGCTTTACACTTTATTTAAGGGTCCGCAATAAATCGCCGGCGCTGTGATGTAGCTAAGTTGATAATGTACGGTAACAGATGTGGCTAAGACTAGCCCCGACCGGACCAGAGTTTCCCATGAGCTGCACTTGTCCAGAGGCCGAGTCTGGCGCTGGAAGAAGACTGGTTCGCCACATTCCGAGAGTTCCACCAGACGGTTTGCCTCCAAAAATATACACTTGTCAGCACCGTGTCCGGGAAAAATTACCGACATAAACTGTACAAAGGAATGAATTCCCAAAACCTTTTGCTCCAACGGGGAAAGTTTTTTTTGTTTACTTTCCCAGGAGACTAGATTATTTTTGGCAAAAAAAAATCCACGTTTAAGTATTGCTGACTGAATTGCATATTTGTGTGCTGGTTTGTGATAGACTTGCGAACGGAGAAATGATAAATAAGTTAATTTTGTGACGGACAGCTCATATGAAGTGCGGCCCAGTCTACTAGAGTGCAGCATGGGCTGTCTCCGCTAACATTTTAACTTTAACCTTATCCATAGTGAGATATTTAAAAAAGTGAAAGACCTAATACAAAATAATTAAGAGATTAATTTGGCAAGCAAGGAAAGCAATTGAAAATCAATGCTTATTTAAATTATTCCAAACCACTTTGCTGTCATTTATTTAGATTAATTAATTATCCATCATTCCCATTAATTATCCATCATTATTTAAAAAATTATTATTATTTTTTGACTGCGACTGAAAGTTTTGGTGTAGTGTTTGGCAGAACATAAAAAACAATCACCCTGTCCTGCCTGCTCTACACTGAACACGACTCAACACTGATTCAATAATGTGCGGCTGATTCTTTTCACTGTGGACGTATTAATTGGCTTTGAGTCAAGTGCTCTTAATTTTTAGTGTTCAGCACTTTTTCCCCCTCTCTGTTCTGCAGATGAGCTACCTTTAGGTCACCATACTGTACCATACAGCTATTAATAGCTCATTAAGTATTGATAACTGCACCTCGTTCTTACCTACATGTTACTTTTCTGCTTTTAAAAACAAACCGTGACTGTTTGTTTTATTTGACTCTAAACTACGCGACACAGCGGAGTCTTCAGCTGAGCGGGAATCGGCTTTGAGAGCCGCGACTCTCTCTCTCGAGGCCGAGAAAAAAAAACGTCGAACCGCGAAGCGTAGCCGCCACAGGAATGCCGCCGGTCATGCCACCTAACCCCTGTTGTCAATGGCGGTTAGGGCCGCCAACCCACACGGGAGGGTTTCTCGGCAGCGCGACCCGACCGCGAGCTCATGTTTATCGTGTGTGGCTAGAGCAGCGCGGAGGGAACCTCACATCACAGGATGTTCCACAGAAAAGAACGTTTTCCCTTCTTCGTGTACTTACTGTACATCACATTACCAAAACATATGCTCAAACTGAAATGGGCTGGAAATGCCTACCAGACAGGAAATAGGGCTTGGTTTAAAAAAAAAAAAAAAAAAAAAAACATTTTTTTTTTTTTTTTGCAGCGTACAATTAAAGTGCACAAAGGAGTGAGCTTGCACAAATGATACACTGGAGGTGTTAATGATGGAGTGCCTCAGGAGGGATCCGCTGCCCTCTGACGCCTGTTCCCAACAGAGAGTGCGCTATCGCATGCTAGCATGTGACAGCGGTTAGCTCCTCGCTTTCGCTCCATCGCAGCGATGAAAGCGGGGATGGCAGGAGACCGCTGTGCCAGGGAAATTTATCTCAGGCCCTTAAGTACCGCCAGGAGCCGGCCTTCCCTTTCATAATAACTGCCTCTTTCAGTCCCAATCCGAATTACCAGACTCCCAGACTTTAAAGGCTGATTCTAATTCCGCTTAATTACTAGCGCACAAAGTTCCTTTTTCCTTTACTGCGTCTAGTGCGCATATTATTAAATTTATAAGGGGGGGGGGGGGGGGGGGGGGGGGGGGGGGGATACTTCAGATCGGCTGTCTGACCCCGAGATCCCATTAGCAGGCAGTAATAAATGTGGGGAGTCTTTCCTTTTGGGGGCTTTTGATTGCTAAGTGCCTGCTTGTTTTAGCAGTGCTTAGCCGTTATCATCCCGAGAGGTAACATGCAAAGCCCCTCTTTTTATTTCCCTGCTGAACTTTGCACAGCTGGATGTGTTTAGGGGAGTTTATAATGTAACGGGGGTTCAAAAGATTCCCCTGCCTTTCCATATAACCTGCCAGCCGTCAGTGTTGGGTTTGTTTAATACGCTTCCTCGCGGGCCTGGCTCTCATCAGTGCCATATGCAGAGAGAGCGCTAGCGCGGCTAAAGTGAAAGGGGAGATTTTTCAGGTGGATGGGACGACAGCGTCCGTATCTCTGGCATTCCTGCGCGGGCCTACGTACAGGCTGGGAGGCCACTGGAGAGGGAATATGGAGGTAATGCTGGTGAGTGAATCGGAGGCAACCTGGACATTGCTGGAGAGGGAATCTGGATGTTGCTGGAAAGGGAATCTGGATTTTGTTGGGGAGGGAATCTGGACATTGCTGGAGAGAGACAGAGAGAGATGAACAAATGAGGCATCTGTGAAGGCATTTACAGACTTTTCACAGTCTCTCAGTTAAAAACACGGTGCCCAGTTTCTTATGGTCTCTCCTGCAAATAAATACAACAGGGCCTGCAAAGTGATATCAGGAGGAAGGAAGCAGGCAGCTTTTTACACACATGCATCTGTGTGGGATCCTAACCCTAGCCTTTTACACACATGCATCTGTGTGGGATCCTAACCCTAGCCTTTTACACACATGCATCTGTGTGGGATCCTAACCCTAGCCTTTTACACACATGCCTCTGTGGGACCCTAACCCTAGCCTTTTACACACATGCATCTGTGTGGGATCCTAACCCTAGCCTTTTACACACATGCATCTGTGTGGGATCCTAACCCTAGCCTTTTACACACATGCATCTGTGTGGGATCCTAACCCTAGCCTTTTACACACATGCATCTGTGTGGGACCCTGACCCTAGCCTTTTACACACATGCATCTGTGTGGGATCCTAACCCTAGCCTTTTACACACATGCCTCTGTGGGACCCTGACCCTAGCCTTTTACACACATGCCTCTGTGGGACCCTAACCCTAACTGTAACCCTGACCCTTTTACATACCACATCGCTATTCACTGTGGGGAATTATGCATTTCAGAGTTCTCAGCACACGGCACATTTAAAAAGATATTACACAGCACATGAGCTACAACATAACAAAAATAACAAAAAACAACAACAATAGTAATAAATAAACCCCCATTTAGGGCTGATTAACTAGTACATTAGACCAGTCAGGGTGGGCCGGAGGAGAGTGAGTAAAGATGCAACTTCAGCCTTGTTTTAAAAACATTAAGGGAGCTTGCAGGGCTGATTGACGCGGTAGGAGCATTCCAGAATTAGGGAGCGCGGCGTTGGAATGATCTGATCCCAGGTGAAATGTTATTGAATCTGGGAAGTGATAAGTAGCCTGCCTCTTGGAAGCGCAGGGTGTGTGCTGGTGTCTATGGAGCAATGAGATCAGAGAGGTAGGACGCTGCCAATCCATGCAAGGCTTTATAGGTCAACTGCAGTATTTCTGAAATCAGCTCTAGCTTGCACTGGCAGCCGATGGAGGGAAGAGGGAATAGGAGTCACATTTTGACATTTTCTGGTTTTTGTCAGGATTCTGGCCAGGACATTCTGAACAAGACTTATAATGGTCGTGTTATGTGGACCACCAGCAGAAAGGACATTGCAGTAATCTAATCAGGAAGATACAAATGTGTGTAACAAACTTTTGGCATCAGCAGTTCTTAAAATTGGCCAGATTTTAGCAATGTTGCAAAGATAAAAAAATCTTAGTTACAGCCTTAAAGTAAGTATGAAATGAGATGGATGGATTAAAGATTACACCAATGGTGATGGTGACAAAATTTTTTTACAGATGCCTGTGATTGGTTGGTCTAATAATTAACAGCTCAAGTTTATCAGCATTTAAAAGCAGAAAATTCACGGACAGCCACGTTTTAATTTTAGCTAGGCACGTTTCTAGGTATAATAGTTGGGAGGGGTAGTCAGCATTTATGGAAATATACAACAGAGTATCATCAGCATAAAAATGAAAGTTGATGCCATACTCCTGGGGCACCAGAACTGGGAAATAATAAGGGACCTAGTAGTGATCCCTGTGCTACACCAAATTTTACTTACAGCAGAATAAGAAATTATATTATTAAAGATCACATTTTGGATTCACCCATAATGAGCAAGGAATGATTTTCAGCTTTTATTCTGGTGCAAGGTGACCATGATCATCCATGTTACAGTAATCAGTGGGCAGGTTCACTGCCACTTAGAAATGCTCTTATCAATAGCGACTTAGGCAATGCTAAAACTTTTATATAGTGCCCATTTATACATATATCTGAATACTTCCTGAAGCAATGAAGGTTATGAACCTTGCTCAAAGGCACAACAGCAGGGTCCCACCTGGACACTGAAACTGCAGCTTTTGAGTTACAAGGCCAGTTCTATACCCATTGCTCTATACTGTCACTCCACATTCTTGAGACATTCCCGACATCTCCCATCAAAAAGGTCTAACCAACGTTGGTCATGGTGGTCGATAGGACATCCATGAGGCAGAAATGAAAGTTTTTGTGACATCGGTAATTTGATGATCACAAAACACTGATCTATTATAGTTAGAAAAGTGGTCACATCATGACTCATTGTCGATCAGACATGACATTACATTTATTTGGCAGACACTTTTATCCAAAGCGATGTACAATAAGTGCATACCGAAGGCCATTGGAACAACTACAAAACACAGGTCCGATAAGCTACAGTACTCATTATGTAACAGGTATCCATAGCCATGAACACATTAAGTCCAGTTCACACAGTAAGCATAGGCTAGGACAGACAGTGAAGTCAAACTACGAGGTATGACAACAAGCTACAACAGCAAGATAACAATACAAGTGCAGTATAAGTGCTGGATTGAGGTACAGTATGTGTTTAACATGGAAGTGCTACAGGAACAAAGAAGGATACAAGTCATAAGAGTGATAAGCCTTGTAGCCGAGATGCAGGTCAACATTGTTTGGGGGGGGGGGGGGGCTCTGTCAAAGGAGGAATGGCAGTGAGGAGATGAGTTTAGCTATCAGAAGGTCTCTGTTACCAGCACCGTGCCTGACCCAACGGCACCTCCGACAGCCAATGCACGCTAATCCCAGATAATCCACACAGAGAGACTGAGAACTCAACAGCAGTGTGAGTCTGCTGCTGGTCCAGTGAGCAACGAGTGCCTCTCCCACCACTGACTGACTGATCAAAAGTGAGGGGCAATCCAGCAGCAGGAAGCACAGCCTCTCCTTTAGGGGCGATCGGCGGACACGTCTCAGTCACGCACACGGTTATCACCAGCCCACAGTGAAGCACCTCTAACTCAGGGCATGGAAAAGCACTAGAGTCACACAACAATGCAGAACCTCCATCGGTGTAGCGGTGTTTGCCTTAACAGACTATTGCCGTGATGCGATTTCAGGCTCAACCGATGCCTTCCTAGCCAGTGTAGCTGGACAGTATTACTGGAGCAAGATGGATTCAGAGGCTGGAGCCAAAGCCCATAGTCCTAACAAGGAGGAGAGCAGAGACACAAAGCACTCCCAGGCAGCCGGTTCTCTGGCTTCAGGGGCTGGGGGTGCTGGGGTGTAATGGTGGAGGGCAGCAGTGTAATGTATTTACTCAGGTGTGTTTGTAGTTTGGCAGCCTGCACAGACTGCTATTGAAAGCAGACTTCTCCCAGTCAGAACAAACCTGCCTGATAGGAGCAGCTCTTGATCCAGACTGATCCAAAGGGAGCTGCTGCTTCCACCAGTACAGTTTATTTTCTCTGATTTTTAAGTCGGCTACCCTGCCGCAACGAAAGAACTGTCTCACAACACAGGTTTTTATTCCCCTAAGGAATATAATGTTTATACATCCTTCCTAGGTTGAGATCAATTTTTTGAAAAGCTGTCTGGGGTTTCAGCCGCCTTGGGACATTAGGGCCTATTTTCTGTTCTTTACAACACTAAGGAACATGAAAAATGTGTGTATGTGTGTGTGTGTGTGTGTGTGTGTGTGTGTGTGTGTACACACTCTCTCTCTCTCTCTCTCGCTATATATATATATATATATATATATATATATATAGTGCAGACCATAAGTATTTGGACAGTGACACAATTTTCTTGTCAACAATCAACAATCTTGTTTTGGCTCTGTACTCCAGCACCTTTGATTTGAAATTAAACATTGAATAAGAGGTTAAAGAGCAGACTGTCCGCTCTAACTGGAGGGCATTTAAATCATATTGGGTAAATTATACCCTTTTTCATAGTTGAGAAATTTTGACCAAAACCTTAATGATTATGAGGAAAATTCAATAACAAAACTATTAATTCAATTAAATAATTATTCTGTATGTAGTTTACTATCTTAAATGCAGTTCATGTACTATGGTGTGATAGATATGCCATACAGTTTGACATGCAACACTCTGTCACAGTACATAATAAAGTGTCATGACATATGATGCATCACACAGCATTCTGGGGCATAGTGGTGATCAGCTAGCATCTTAGTGGCACGCCCACTGCAACATGGAGTTTTAAATGCATTAATGATAATCATGTATTGCATTTCTGTGTACAATGTCACTCAAAATGACACACAAAAAGGGCACAGAACTTGGGGTACCTTAAAAAGTGTTATTTATAGAAATATATACAAGGCAAAACTCACCCTTTGATGTCTTCATATACTCCAGAAATGTTGTCTGTTCTTCATGGTTAGGTCAGGACCCTTCCTTCACAAGGGTGCCAAAAGAATTGCCTGTTTAAAAGTTAGAGTACTGTGTCAGATCATATGACTTTCATTTCCTGGATAAAATCTTTTCAATCAGAACTATCTCTTTTAATGTGCATGGACTTCAGGAAACATGTGCGACTACACATTTAACTTAAAAAATTTCATTCAATTTTGAACAAAGTGAAATATTCCGGGCACTCTCACCATATAAACTTTTTCATGTTTGGCTCAAAATTTTGGAAAGAAATATTGAGACGTTGCTTGAATCTCCATTATGCCCTAATAATGTATTATCTTATCAACAATATAAGAGGTGTTTATTTTTATTAGACACTCAAGAACATAATAGTTCCATGTCATGTCCACCATTTCCTATGTCTGCTGTAGGGGACATGAGTCTCTGGCCTTAATCGCAAAAAACCTATATTGTACAATGCTGAAACCTATACTCAAAAAATTAAAATACTTAAACTTTTTCTCTTCCAGGTCTCAGGGGGATACACAGCACAAATGGATCCATGCAAATCCAGGTCCTTTGCTTTTAGCCCATTAAGATATAATGTGAACCACATAAACTGCATGGAAACGCAAAAACAAAAATGTATATTGTGATTTAAGGGCAGTTTATCGAATATTTTTAAGTTCATAAGATGTTTTTAATAAAGAAGGTTTCCTTGGTTTAGCCAAATGAGCATTGTGACTTTCCAATGGTTTTGGAAAGAGTTTCGTGACTCCAGACTGCCAGGGAAAATAAAATTTTGGGCTGGTCCTCATGCAGGCCATCCACACCTCTGCTGGAGCCCAGCTCTCGCGTCCTTGTGGTTTCGATCACAGACACCCATAAAATGCTGGAAGCAGAGCTCCAACCAATTCTCTGCTAGGGAATATTCTAAAGTTTTGGGGATTTTTTTGAAGGCAAAAAGGTCAAAGAGGCTGGCCTGGATTCAATCAACATTTGTTCTAGCGTTGATCGACAAATAAACACGTCATATACATTTTAGTTTTTTTGGACAGTTTGGAAGGTTAGAAAGCATAAATACATAATGCAAGCTGCATCTATAATGGGACAAAACAGCATTTATTAATGAGTCAAAGTTTAGGAGGAATCTTGATTGAATCCAAGCTGCTGTATACTTAAACTAGCCGAGGTCTGTAAATTCAGTATTTTGTTGATAAGAGAACATATGATCTTAGTTTTCATATTAATAATTTTTTTTACCTTGTCTCTTTTTTGTCCTCAGCATAACAATGGCCAGCAACCAGAACAAAAGTACCAAAAACTCATCGTGCTATGAAATTTCAAAATAAATCCATCTTCCCTCTTCTTACATTTCATACAGGCAGATATATCGATAAGACACCAAGTAGGTTCTGCTTCTAATCTTTGCTGCTAGTTGCACAAGTTTCGTCCTGTAGGACCTCGAACCTACACTGAGCAATGTCACTGACCACAACATGGACCGCTGGACCCACAGTGGACTGGCCAGGAGCTCCTTCCAGGAGGCCTCCTCCCTGGGCATTCAGCTGGGCAGTACCCCATGCTACCCTCCTTATCATGTAAACTCCCCTTGCATGGAGATGTGGACAACTGGGTGCCCTGTGGCTTCTCCCACCCTCTTTAAGAGCCAAGGGCCAGATTCTCTTCCAGCAAGGGCAGAAATATGGTTGGGCTCTATTCTCCAGAGATGTTGCCACTGTATGATGTGTGTGCCCTGAACTAAGCCTACATCCTACTGTTACCCATCTCTCTCTCTACCTACTCTGCAGACACCCACCCCTCTACCCTGTCCCCATTTTTCACCTCTAGAATACCTCTCCAAAGGGTGTGTCAGCCATTTCCTGGAACTAACAATTCCACACTGCAGCAGAGGCCATAAAGTTTGTCCTTGAAATCCAGGAACAACGAGGCAATGATGGTTGAAAACAAACACCTCCTGGAAGTCTCCCTCTAGAAATACAGTCAGTCTACAACACTCAATGCCCTAGCCACATTCTAACCCCTTACAATATCTGTTACTCCCCTGTTTAAAATACTGCCAAACAGAGACACCAACGTTATTGTACAATCTGCACCAAGAAGGCTCTGAACAGGCAGGGAAGGAAACCAGGAAAGATGAGAAGTCACTCAGTATAATTACATCAGCTACGCAGTTACTTACAGCTAGGGGGAAAAGTCCAGCAGTAACCAGAATCAAATTATATTAAACTTAGTGTTTGCTTAAGAACATGTAAGCTTGTTAACGAACACTTCCCAAATCAAAGATTTGTCCTTGAGTGGGTGAAAAACCACAAAACCTCTCATCAGTTGGATAATGTGCTGAAAATGCAAACCGACAACCGAGCTCAATAACGAGCTGTTCATTCTCTGCCCCATAACAACAACAAAAGTTTACACTTTGGAGTGGAAACCAGGCATGTGTTCTTATAGACCTGAATTAAAATATCAAAACTATTTAGTATAATATACAAATGACACAAACTAACTTCAACTTCAATGGCAGTGTAGGAAACAGCAACCCAACAGATATTATTTTTCAGTGTATTACTCTGCTTTGTTAGCCATTTCTTCATGTTGTCTGTTTATAATTATTATGTGGCCTACTTAACCTGAAAGTCTCCTTTGAGTCCTCTAGAAAATTCCACTATGGAAGCCTTTTTGCCTTTTCCATTGGCCATGTTTCCTTCTTCTATGAAAGCACATATTTTTAAAGCTTTGGATACATAAAATTAACATTTATCTGGCTTATTGAATCATGAATAAATTGACATCTGAGCCCTTTTCAAAGAGAACAAAAGAGAATTCAGATGCTGATGAATTTTTGGTCTTTGATTAATCATAGTTCAGTTTTCGTGAGAACCACATACAAAAACCTCAGCCGCATTTCTTAAAGTGATCTTTCCCCTTGCAATGTCTTTGTACTATTTTTCAGGTATGCAGTCAGTAAAAATGAGTCCAAATAAAGCCTGACCCCTGAAACAAAAGGACTGTGGACTTAAACAGCTGCACTCCCATGTTCAAAAATCATGCGTTTCTGGTGAGAAATGCAGCATATCCCAAGATGTTTGGAACTGCTGACCAATGTTTTTCATCTACCAAATTCAATCAACAACTATAGGATCAAAAAAACAGGAACTTTTTCATTGTTATTGTCAGATATTTGTTTGGAACACAAAGAGATGGATGGCAGGATGGTTTCATCACTGGAGTGCTAGTATAGACAGGATAATTCAAACCCATTATTCAGCCTTGAAGGGATTAAGGTTGGCTTCGATACAAACTATAAACAAAGGTAATTTTGTGATTCACAGGCTGTTACTGGGGGATTTTACCCATTGTTATTGTTATCTTATTGGGTGCAGTAAGGCTAATGGTGATTGTTGTTGTTGCCACAGAGACAAAGCTGGTATTTTCTTTGTGGTAGGCATGCGAGACACAGATTGGCAGGAAATGGGTGTTGTTTGTGCAAACCTGACCTGTGTAGACACCTGTGGCGGCATGGTCACACCCAGTGAACTCTTGGGAAGGAAGATGAAGGCTGTATTGTTTAAAAAATGACATCAGGTCAGCTTCCCCCTGCATAGAGTTCCCATGGAGGCAGAGTGAAAGACTGGGGCCTCCAACCCTGTTCTTGGAGAGCCACCTGGTCTCCAGGCAATTTAGACCCAAGACACCAGGTAAGGAGTAGCAACGATAAGCAGTATGTCCTGTGGCTCTCCTGGACCAGGGTTGGGTTCCCCTGGTAGTCATGCCCAGTCAAGGCAACAACTCAATGGGGCTCATTCATGAAACATGTGTACGATCACATTTGATCATAAACTGTGCATAAGAATGTTTCCAAGAACATTTTGACATTCATCATTTTAAAAAAATCTGTATTTGTTCATGGCTGTTTCCTAATGCTAATCACAGGATTGTGCATAAATTTACCAAACAGTCAGCATTCATCATCTCATACACCTGGGATATGCACAAAAACAAAGGTCTGCACATGTGTCATGAATTCCACATTGGTTTTTTGTAGGGTCATTTTCAAGAACAAAAGTAAGAATAACTTAATAAAAGTTTAGTAAAATGAGGCCCATTTAGTATATTCAGCCATATCCATGAGATGGCAAGAGACACGTTTCAAAAACCGCAAAAAAAATCCAGTTTACACATCTCCTTGAAAGTACATGATGCCGTGTGAGACAGTGTTTCTGATTTGCAATTATATCATAATTATGGAGGGGGGTTACGGAGCTCTTGCCATGGGTGGGCTCAGTAGCCTTCTGTCCCACGCCTGGAAGCTTGGTGGAAGCAGCGATTAGCGCTAAATGAACTTTCATTCCCGCTGTTAAGTCCTTAAAGCCTTTAAATGGGTTTGTCATCTCAGGGGCACTTTGAGGTGCAGGTAACGCCTGCTTTGAAAGCAGACTGTGCTGGTAATGAGTGTCATCACCAGGCCGGGCTACATCATCCTGTGCCACTCTGCTCAACCTTCACAAAACCAAACTGCAAGGTGTCATGTGGGAAGCAACATGTGCTCCCCACACAGCACCCACCCACCCCACACACACACACATTCATTTCTTAAATCTTGAAAACAAAGCCTAACCACTTCTTACTTCTTTACTATTCTACTTTGCTATTTTCCCATTAATCTTCATTTTAGGGTTTTTCTTTGTCTGATGAATCCTATTAAATTCCCAACTTGAGAAAAAAAATATATGATGAGAAATTGTCATTTTTTGAGCTGGTGATGTACTGCACAAATTCCAGGCCAGAAATGCATGACTGACGACGACTACGGCGATGAGTGCTTTGGGAATTATTTTGTTGTGTCAGTGCAATCAGATCTGTCTGGATAGGGAGCTTGGAGGGATCTCCTCTACAAGCCCTGCCAAGTGCAGATATTAATAATGACATTTGCAGGATACCAGTGAAAACAGCCCACTGTTATGGTCCGCACAGACGAGGATTCAACCACATTAGTGCAGAAAGAGCCATCTGTACTCTTCAATCTCCTGGTTGGCAGAGGTTACCTCAGTACACTACCCAATTCCACACTCCCCAGCCCCACCCACATATGCAGGTATGACTCCGCCAACCAAGGAGTAAACTGCAGTATTTTCTCAAAACCTCTACTTAAAAAGGAGAGAATGCATTCCCGTCTCTTGCCAGATTGAGCTGAGGGATTACAGCCAAACGTGATAAAGATCAGTCAAGAAAGGCACGCCCTTGCCCCTTATCCAGAAATATCAACTAAGTTAAAAACACCTTTCATGTGTTTCAGCAACAGGAGATGAGTTTAAACATCCCAAAGAGCTCTGCAATCTCTAATGACATCCTAATGCATTCCTAATGGTTTGGTGGGATTTCCTGACATCTAATAAGCAGCAAAGGGATATATTTTTAGCATGCGAGTTGAATCGTGCATAGCTTCCACTGTTGTGTGTTTTATTGTGGTTTCTTTGTGTGAGGTTCAGAATTCTGCAGCAGCGTGTACCGTCTTCTGTTATGAACTTGTTTATAATGGGAAATGACAAACTGATAAAGAGGCCAATTTTTTTATGAAACGTCTGTGGCAACATCTTTAATGCGACGTTCCTTCTAAAGTTCTCTTCTTTTTTTAAAAAAAATTATAATTTTGCTTCAAACTAAATGTGCTTCCAATGTACCAGTGCTGGTCCAATTCATTTTAAGGATCTAATGAGTAGGGAATTGTTCATCCCTACAAACAACAGAAAAAAAAATGCTCTGTAACATATCAAACATATCGTGTTAACCGCTCCTTTTCAGCATTTTCCACGAGAATATTTTTTTTACATTTCTAAATAAGTACACTTCTATTTGAACTTCAACTTAAAAAAAAAAAAAAAAAGTAACTTCACAGTATAGAATAAACACAATTTTTGAAGAGGCATTTGAACAATTGTAGTTTACCCATGGGCACTCTTTCATTTCTCAGCCGTTTTATTTTGGTGCAGTTGGTATAAATACTCTCTCTCCCTGGCTAATGGCATTTCTGCGAGACAGCATCGTTGACACACATCTGCGGAGGTGCAATAGGAGTCAGACTCTGGCTTTGAAGACTGAGCTGGTGAGGTAACTCAAAAACGTAGCACAGAATGCAGTTTCTCTCATCTTCTGCTGTATTAACGATGGCGGCAATTTGGATTAAAGCATTGGAGAATGAAGAAAACACACTGATAATGCCGAAGCATCCGTGTGTTCAACACACGGAGATTAAAGGCCATCTCAGATACTCACTGGCACCTTGTTCTTAACAGGACATAGATCAGGTTCTCGCTATTTTCCCACACGTCCCTCAAAGCATTTTCGATAGCATGCAAAATTTTTGCATTCCAGAGTGAGTGAAAGCTTTCCAGGGATCCAGTATTCCATGAAATCTTTTCCACACACCTCATCCTACTGACCTCCTGTAACAGTTTGTCACCGACCAACACACTAAAAGATGTTTACCATTAAGCTGATGAGGATTTGAGTTAGCTTTTGCAAAGTTTAAGCAGTAACTGTAAGTCCTCAGTGCTACTTATCTCGGATAAACAGATATATTGACTCCGTTCCAGGCTTAAGCATGATCTAATTCACTTCAGTTTAACTGCTTCACTTATCTTCAGGGCCACAGTTTTGGTCTGCCACGGCTGATTCCCTATTACATTTTTCTCGACATCAATTTGCTGCAGTGATTAACTTGACGTTTTTCGGTTTTGTGTATTTCAGAACAATCTGCCGATTCTGGGAAAGTGGACGATGCCTTCGCGTCCTGCTTGAACCGCACCTTTCCCTGAGCTGAGCGCTCTGTTTATTTATTGTAAGGTATTAAATTAACCAAACACATTTAGCCGCTAAGCCTGAAGCATTCGGGCTATTGACCTGTGGAGATTATGGCGGTAACGTGATATCAGGCTGATAGGAAGCAGGTCATTTGACTTGCAGCTCTCTGTGTTTTCTGTCAAATAACTTTGTGGAGCGGTTCACATTCCAACCGCAGGCCATCCGGACCATAGGCTGGATTTCTCATCCTCAATCTCCCTGTGTACTCTCATCGACTTCAAGGCTCTTTGTCTTGTACAATAAATCAGTTCACACAGTCGCTCCCACCAATGTCTTTGGCCTCATTCTCCACATCCAACTGTTCATGTAGGCTGTGGTACTCTATGGCCTGTAGGCTGTGAAGCAGCCATGGGCTCTCATAATGGACTTTGTGTGGCCAGGTATCGTCTCTTCCTGTACTGCTGCATGGCCAGTAGGGTACATTTACACATCCCTACATGGCCTGTAGGGATGTGTAAAACAGCCACACGTTCTTTCTCAGCTGGACAACCCTCCCAGTCAGTAATTTAAAAGCAGGATTTAAAAAACTTTTATATCGCTATTGAATTGTGTCTCGTCCTTATCGCCCTGAGAACTGCGTTTATCTGTATCTGAGTGTCAGTGATTGCTCCTCCCTGAATGGCAGGATCTTCCCCTTTACACAATGGTGTGATCTATATTTACTGTCACTCTGAAAAGCATGTATTTGGTGAACAGCACTAAATGCATTATTATTATTATTATTATTATAATACACAGTACATAGTCTTATAACCTGGGGATCGTTTATATATGGAAACTGAAATATAAAGAAACCAGTATATTTTAATTTAACGTAAAGCCCTTTTGAGGAGTTGCAGATGTTCTGTAAGTCATTTAATGTCAGACATCTTATTCCCCTAACTGCATGTCCTAAGCAGAGGGCTCCATGAATGTCTTTTCTCAGAGTTTCCTGGGCCCCCGCGGCATGCGGAATGTGCTAAAAGCTCACAGTGACGGGTGAGCACCCGTGAGCAATGCTCTGGCTCAGTCTCCCACAACCATGCCGCTGTTTTTGGAGCAGTTCCACGGTCTCGGCCCCGGAGGAGTGGACAGTGGACACTGAACAGGCCAAAGCCCCACATACCCCAGAGGCCAGGGGGAGGGGAGGGTTAGGGGTGGGGGTCTGCGCTGGGCTGTTGGGGGATAATGGTGACCTGGCTATTCCTGCTTATTTACTGGGCACATTTTTCTACAGGGTTGACTCAGCCCTTGACTCAGCCCTCTGGTGCAATGTGGCTGGAACAGACCACGTGCACAGTGTGGTAGTGCACTGGTGTGCAGTGTTGCTGGAACAGAGCAGTGCACGTGTAGTCTGGTGCAGTGTGGCTGGAACAGAGCAGTGCACGTGTAGTCTGGTGCAGTGTGGCTGGAACAGAGCAGTGCACGTGTAGTCTGGTGCAGTGTGGCTGGAACAGAGCAGTGCACGTGTAGTCTGGTGCAGTGTGGCTGTAGTCTGGTGCAGTGTGGCTGGAACAGAGCAGTGCACGTGTAGTCTGGTGCAGTGTGTCTGGCTGGTACAGAGCAGTGCACGTGTAGTCTGGTAGTGGCTGCAGGTGGCTAGCCAACAGAGGTGCAGTGTAGTCTGGTGCAGTGTGGCTGGTACAGAGCAGTGCACGTGTAGTCTGGTGCAGTGTAGCTGGTACACAGCAGTGCACGTGTAGTCTGGTGCAGTGTGGCTGGTACAGAGCAGTGCACGTGTAGTCTGGTGCAGTGTGGCTGGTACAGAGCAGTGCACGTGTAGTCTGGTGCAGTGTGGCTGGTACAGAGCAGTGCACGTGTAGTCTGGTCAGTGTGGGTGTACAGAGCAGTGTGGCTGCAGTGTGGCTGGTACAGAGCAGTGCACGTGTAGTCTGGTGCAGTGTGGCTGGTACACAGCAGTGCACGTGTTGTCTGGTGCAGCGTGGTTAAAGTGCAAATACACGTGGTTACAAATTCTCAGCTTTTATTTAAGACACAGAACCTCAGGCTAACCAAAATCAACAGTTTGGACATTATTAAAAAGGAAAGATAGCATTGTAGAGCTTAGAAATCACAAAGAACCTGATAAGCCTCTACAGCTGACGACCGAAGAATTCTCACCATAATGTAGAAAAATCCCCAGAGGTTTTTACAGAATACCGAGGCTACACTGCAAGATGCAAACCACTAGTCCACTGCAAGCCGTTTTACTGCATAGATGGTAATGGAACTGAAAATACCTGGGTAGGCCGGCACCTGAGATGGGAATCAGTTGTGGCTGGTCTCATTTGCATAATTTAATGAACAGTTTTTCACCATTTGTCTCCATAACCATTATGTCTACATTTTATTTTTTTAGCAATTTGAATATATTTTCATATGGTATTTGATGTAAAAAATTGCAGTACACTTGAATTTTGTATGTTAGGTTTTGAACTTAAATGCAACAGTTTATATGCAAATATTTGGAAAATGGGCAGTAGATGCTTATAGTGCAGTTTTGCTGGTGGTTGGGTTTGCGTGAGAAAAGAATGAAAGAACTTTGAAAGCTGTGGTCATTGGATACATTTAGCGTCAGAGAAATGAACAGTCATTCACAGTTTGGTCCACACAGACTGCTGTCGTGCTAGCTGTGTGAAGGGTTTTCGAAAAAAGTGAACTCAGTGTTGAGAAATGTTTGTAACCGATTGTAAAGAGCTGAGACGTTGCTGGCGTGGTGTCGGGGCGATGATGATGTCATCGGTCAGAGAGGCCTGTGGGGAAGTGGAGTTAGGCGTCGCTGCGGCCTGGCTGCTGGCTCGGGGTCCTGGCTGCGACCGCTCCCTCCTTTTGTGACGGAGGGGACGCGAGTGAAACAAGGGCCCTGGAGACGGACTGTTACACAAAGCACGTTACGTTAGGATTGTGTGCGTGGGTTTATATGTGTGTGTGTGTGTGTGTGTGTGTGTATGTGTGTGTGTGTGTGTTTGTAGGTCTCTATGTTTATACAGTATGTGTGTGGTGGGAGTTTGTATGTGTTTGTGGATGGGTGTGTGTGTGTGTGTGTGTGTTTGTATGTCTGTGTTTTTACAGAAAGTGTGTGGTGGGAGTTTGTATGTGTTTGTGGATGGGTGTGTGTGTGTGTGTGTTTGTATGTCTGTGTTTTTACAGAAAGTGTGTGGTGGGAGTTTGTATGTGTTCGTGGATGGGTGTGTGTGTGTGCGTGTGTGTTAGTGAGAGAGGAGCTGGAACAGTATCTTTCCCTTAACCGGCCTGAGGGATCTTGTCCCCCTTCCCCTGTGGTGCATTATAAAGGGGACAGGCCTTCACTTAAAAAAGAAAAACTGCACCTGCATGTCATTTGCTTAATAGACTGTGCTCATTCAGCAGCAATTAACTTGCTCTCTTTCTCTCTCCCCCCCCCTCCTCTCCTCTCTCCCTCCTCCCTCCCTCCCTCTCTCTCTCCTTCCTCTCCCTCCTCTCCCTCCCTCTCTCCTTTCTTCTCTCTCCCTCCCTCCCACCCTCCCTCTCTCCATCCATCCTCTCTCTCCCTCTCTCCATCCATCCCTCTCTCTCTCAGACTGTGGTTGTGGGACGCACAGGGCTTCTCCTCTTCAGGAAGCAGTCTGCGGGACGGCGCATGACTCACACCCCCGCCCAAATCCGCTCTGGTGCTAGGGCGATCTGGGCAGGGCGGACACGCAGACTGGAGCGCGTGAACGCTGTAAAAAAAGGGAGAGATGCCTTCTTTTCATTGTGTTCTCGTGGCGGGTCGAGAATGCCGGCTTTGGACTTCCTTCCTGCAGCCTCATTCCTGTTTCATAAATCTATTTGTAGTGTAATGCTGATTGTGTGTTCATAAAGTAATTTAAATTGCAGTCGGATAATGATTCATAAAGAAATATGACATTGCCAGGTATCTTTCCAATGATGCATGTTTTTTTTTACATTTTTTAAATTGTGTATAAATGTGTGGATAATTCAGCCAGTGGGTTGGTATTTCCATTTACGTTTACTGTGCTGAACAGCTTTAACCAAAGTGCCAACAAGATAACCACACAATGTGCCAAGCTCTACAGATTCCAGCATATGCTCCACAAAGAATAAATTCTACTGGACAGACCTGCACATTGATTGATGGAAGCACCAACATCATTTTTTCACCTCTCTCTCTCTCTCTCCCTCCCTTCTTTACAAACTTTCTGGACGTGAAAAATCAAATCAGCACGGCGTTACAATTTATCATTTTTCCATTTCTTAATTTTTACCACAGTCTCGTATGTTTTTACTGGTGCAACCCAATATTGCCTGAACTCCAAGACCCACCACAAAGATCTCTGTGTAAGTCTGTGGGGAAGGAGGTGGACAGACAGGAGGATGGGTGTGTGTGGAAAAAGAGCGCATTTTGGCTGTGTCATGCCCTTAAGTAACAACACATGGTGATTCTGCGTTCAGGAGCGGCTCGCTTCAGTGAAGAAAGCTGTCCCACCGCGGCTCTGTCCGTCTAGCCGCTCCGGGCCTGTGCTGATAAGGGCAAGTGGACCTGGCTCCTCCCCGTGTTCTCGTTCACGGCGTCTCATTGGCTGGGATTCAGAGACCTGTACTGCCAGCTGCTGACGGTTCCCACCCACAGAGAGAGGATTGTGACATCACAATCCCTGCCTCCTCCTGTTCCCGCCTCTTTCTCAAACGTACCTCTGCTGGTGGAACCGGAGGGGATGAGGAAGAGGAGGGAGATGGCTGATACTGCCACCCCCGCGATGCGTGCCAGAAATGGCCATCGGTGCCCGGGATGCCGCCTTGGCACAGCCGCTGACTGCTGCATCTGGCCCATCATGCTGTTTGTCTCATGAATGCATCACTGCAGACCCTGACAAGCATGGGGGGGGTGGGAGGTATTAGGTGGGGTTGGCCATGGGGGGTATTTATATCTCCATCTCTACATATTAGTGTTCACTGCAGTTTGCATGTTACATTAGCTGCAGTCAGTTGAAGCACCACAAAGCTCTGAAGTTGGCCAGGCTCAAAGTAGGTCGAGCTCCATCTGGACATGCCTGTAAATCAGAATACTATAACACAGCCCTCACCCTGTCCAGTAATCCCTTCCCTATCACAATTATCATTGGATTCACCCATCATTATGGTATCGTTTGATCTTTCTGATTACTGAGCACGTGCGTGCTCATGCTTTGCAATTTGACTATCTACAGAAATCACAATTTTGGCATTGTGTTATACAGTGGTTCCCAGCCCTGTTCCTGGAGATACTGTCCTGCAGGTTTTCATTTCTACAGGACATTTTTGTCACGCCTGACTCGACTAATTAGCAGCTGAATGAGATCGTTAGCTGTTGAATGAGGCGTGCGTTGTTAGGGTAACCACTGGTGTAATATATCATATGACAGGTATATCATGGCATTCGTCAAATGTGTTCATCTTAATCATCATTTGATGTCTGGATGACAACATGAAAAAGTATACACATGACGATGCAATACCAATACTCTGTGACACATGTCATTTCAGAATACTTTTACATTGAACTTTCATAACACATTCTGTGACAGCAGGACCTTCTTTCAGTAGTTTAATGAATACCTCAGTGAAAGGTGGGTAAACTGATACTTTTATTTTAACCTGGATCTGTGTGTGTTTGTGTGACAGCCATGTTTATTCCTTTCTGAGAAAAAAAGAGCAAACCATGAAAATTCAATTTGCAAGATATTTTGACTCCTGTTCGCTCTCTCAGATTTTCAGAAAATTCTCATGAGAGAAACTCAGCTGATACAGAAATAACCCAGTATGTATTTTTTCTTATGTTAAAGGAAAAACATTTTTCTACACCAGCTTGAAGTATGTGGGGAAATATTCCCCAAAGCTGAATTAAATCATATTAAGGAACGCGTTCAACCCAGGCCCTACAGGGTTTTTTTTAGGCGAAGACAAGACCATGAAATGAATGTTGCCTTTTCTAAACCGGTAAACCAGTGAAACAAACAGACAGACAGATGTCAGATTTACAGACGGTCGTGTGACCTCACCGTAAAATCGCGAGAGCGGCTCTAGCAGTGCCAGATTCTGACCAATAAAAGCCCCTCTTTGGACAGCTCTCCACAGACACTCACAGGAGGAGGATAAACTGTGATGTCACAGAGCTGGCCCCGTCTCTGACATTGCTCACACAGCCCACTCCAGTGAATGGGAGGCAGACATTACTCACAACAAGAGCGGAGACCGTCTGCTCTCCAGGGTTAAAGCTCTGTGTATTAGCGCTCACTCTGCCAGCAATGTTTCTGCGTTTGCATCTCTCCCCTCTCTCTCTCTCTCTCTCTCTCTCTCTCTCCTCTCTCTGGCTCTCTCTCTCTCTCTCTCTCTCTCTCTCTCTCTCTCTCTCTCTCTCTCTCTCTCTCCCTCTCTCGTCAGCCCAGATGTCGACAGCGGGGAGAGCCGATAGCGCCCGGCCCCCGCGGGCGCTGGGGGAGGGCCGAGGTGTCAATCACCTCGCGCTGCCGCGGCGACGGCGGCGAGCGGGTCCGCGCGGCATATCGGTCGCCGCGCCGCGCCAAAACCGCATGCGCCGCGCATCACAGTCGACCCCTGAGTCAGAATCGATCAGGGGCGTAATGTTTCGGCCAAGCCCCATCGTCTCCCTCGCCGCGGCGCAGGCTTGGCGCTCCTCTGTGAAGCCCAGTGATTTATGGGTAAGCAGCACAAAGACCGGGTTCACCGTTTCACTGAATCTGTCTTTAGTCTTTTTTTTTTTTTGTTTTGTTGTTTGGCAATAATTTTATGCGAGTCTGGGATTGTGTTACTCTGTGTTATTCAGGGGAAGGGCTGTGGAAGCGGCTCAAAGCTAAACGATCTTTTAAAAGAGATATCTGACTGGACTAAATTGCATACTCATTCAAGCTTTGTTATTTTTTTCCTACACTTCAGTGAAAAACAAAACTCTCAGACGCTTTGGGCAGACAATATGCTGGCAGTAGATAAGAGGGAGTGCTAAAATATGAGATCCTGGGCACTCTATCAAACACACAACACACACACACACACGCACACACCCCACATAAACACACGCACGCACACACACACACACACACACACACACCCCACATAAACACACGCACGCACGCACACACACACACACACACACACATGCACACACACACACTCACAAGCATGTGCACACATACGCGCACAAACACACAGGCAGACAACTCTTTCTAAAATATACATGTCAGAACAAGATTAATTAGGAAAGCAATATACTGGTTTCTTGCCTAAAATTCAAAAGATATATTTTTGTATACCAGCCCATAAACCCCCAATATAGACCCTTAATACAAAATTATACAATATTTAACTTGAAAGAATTTCAGTTCTTTGAAAATGTGAACACATTCATACATCGCGTACACAATGTCATGTGAAAAGCAGTGGCAGGACATTGCATGTCCAGATGTGTTGCTTGTAAGGAGCCTCCGTGTCTGTTCTGAGTAGCAGGGGCTGTTCTGCGTTGTTCTGTCCTTCCTGTCTCAAAGCTGGGGTTCATGGGAAATGTAGGGCCTGGACAGGTTGTGCGCTATACAGTTTCACCAAAACCTGCTGCCCATTTGAAAAAGAGTGCACTGCCCATAAATATGATTAATTAATAACTCATAATTTAAATAATAATAATAATGTGTTTCATTACAGTAAATCATAATTATTTTTTAAATCTTTGTGTACTTTTGTACTATTATTATTATTGTCCTATTTGGCAAAAGCGTCTAAACAGGGGAAGCCCATTTGCTTGAAATGGAAAGCTGCAATTTTGCAGGGCTCAGCTCAACTTGAATTGCCCAGAACCCCTCATTTTAGAGAGGGCCCCCTATTGAGTGGGGCAGAGGGCAGCAGTGGATCGCCATGCCGACCGGCAGCCTAGCTCCCCATTGGCCGCCTGTGACCCAGGAAGTGCTGAAATCAAAAGGAGCATTTTGTCACCCAGTGTTTCTGATTGGGCCATTTCATGAAACTCTGAGGAACAGATTAACCTAGCTCATAAAGGGTCTGTATGACTATCTTTTACAGAACACGTCTCGTCCCCGTAATTGTTCTAGCCATAATGAGGCATTAAGCTGCAAATGGGAAGATTTAAAAGAGCACTGTCAACCTTCTTCTCCGTGAACTGGAACTACACTGCTTTAAAGCATTTGCTTAACCAAACTCACCACAACTTACTTCATGGCTGGAAAAAAACAGCATTAAAGCATTAAAGAAGGGAATGCGTTGTGCATTCAGTGCCTTAGACAAGCAATACACACTGAGCGCTACGTAAAACAATGCACCCTTTGTTTTCAAGACATAAGCAAGTGTGTTACATAAATCACCGGAGACTGATGTTGACATTTTCATTTCCTAGCAACTAAAAACATATAGTAAGTGGTCTCCGTGGTATCGTCAAGCGGTGGTGGTGATCGCGAAAAAAGGCAGTCTGGGGTTTGGGGGGCTTTTGGAGATGTTGCTTAATCCCTGTGCTTCCTACTCTAGAGTTGGAGATGTGCTCGTACTGCGGTCACTCTGGAGGTGACAGAGAGTCTGCTGCATCGCTTAGCGTTTCCACTCCCCCCCCCCGTTTCCCCCCGCTGCTGTTGAGCGAGCCTCAGATCCCAGCATCCTCCTGGGCCTTATACACTCTGTCCCCGCCCGCCCGCCCAGAACATCCCACCCAATAAGGAAGACCCGAGAAGCCGAGGAGCTTCCTGCCTGTCAGCAGAGGCTCCAAATGAAAAATATACTCGTGAAAACACAAGGTGTTAAACAGGATGCTTAAAATAGGGCTCTAGAGAGTACAGAAAAAAACACTGTAAATCTGCTGTCATCGCAACATCTTGAGATCAGGAGCAGAGGCAGCCTGTCATACATAAGACACAGTCCATTGTAAAGATACGATACATTTCAACATCAACTGTGATTGGAAAAAAAAAATATTTTGTGCTATTGAGAACCAGCAAGGAATCCTTGTCCCATCTGATCAACATCATTCCCAAGTACATAGAAAGAAAATGCTATAACATTCTACATGTTTATCATTAGCCTTAGGGTTATGGTTAGTGCTTAGACAGGGAATGCTGTAACATGCTACATATTTAGCGTTAGCCGTAGGGTTATGTTAGTGCGTTGACAGGGAATGCTATGACATGCTACATGTTTAGCGTTAGCCTTAGGGTTATGTTAGTGCGTTGACAGGGAATGCTGTGACATGCTAAGTGTTTAGCGCCCGCCCAAGCAGGATGCGCACACGCCCGCCCGCCCAACTGTGCAGAGGAAGCCCCACACCCATCTGGCCCACTTTATAATCAGCTTTGTCGGAAATCTGCGAATGTGCTGCTGGCCAAGTCCAACCCAGCCCATCCGTGTGCCACGTGCCAGATGCCACTATGGTCTCACACATGACCCAGTAGTGACTAAGTGTGTGATTGGGTTTATACGGCCACACTGCACTATGCCCCGAGTGAGTGAGAGAGTGAGAGAGAGAGAGAGAGAGAGAGAGAGAGAGAGAGAGAGAGAGAGAGAGAGAGAGTGTGAGTGAGTGGGAGAGAGTATGTGTGTATGAGAGAGTGTGTGAGGGAGTGAGTGGCTGAGAGAGAGAGTGTGTGTGTGGAAGAGAGAGTGATAATATAAGGTTCAAAAAATATATTTTTTAACTCATGTAGTTAAAATGTCATCTTTCAGCATCTATTTATGTAATATTCGGGGTTTGCGCTCTTCTGTATTCAGTTTAAAGAGCAAAAACCATAAATTAATAAAAGAGATGGGAGATGTTGGTGCCCTCAATTTATAGGGGACATGGTGTTGAAGAGACACACCCACTGATTGTCCCTCAGACAACAGGTCATTGGTGGTTCATTCCCCAAAATTAAAAGGAGTTACAGAGAGTCTGGATTTTAATTTGGTTTAAATCAGAACTTGATGGTCAAAATCTCTGTACAATCTCACCTTCCCCCCCCCCCCCCAATAGAATCCCCTTATTTTAATGAAAATATCTTCCCAGGCATCGAAACAGACATCAGCTATTTCCAGGCCCAGGGAAATTTTCTGATCTGTGGGGACCTAAAAAATGCCAGGACTGGTGAAGAGCCAGACCTCACCAGCACACAAGGAGACAAATTTATAACTGGCAGCCACAAACCACAACCAGAACTAAAACCACAATGACAAAAACAAACAACATTCATACACAGCCCAGTAAGCTATATTATAGCAATGAACTCTACTGATGGTCTCAAAACAGCATAGAGGAATACCAGAATGTAATTGCCAAATCATAAATCCAATATCTCTTGGATTCCTAAAGTTCAACACATCTTCACAATAAAAGAGTAAACTTTTCTGGACACCATATAAACAACATATTTGACAATTTGGCATCTATATCTCATCTGACAAAGAATTAATTGCAAAATAATTAAAATAAGGATAAAAATGAAAAAATGGTTTGAATCAGATTGCAAACATGAGAAAAACTCCAAAAAATTATCCAACCAAAAACATCCACAAAGGCATCCACAAAGTCAGGAGCCATGCCTTGTGAAACACTAAAACAATATAAAAACACACTCAAAACCAAAAAAGAACAGCATGTCCAAAACCAACTACATGGAGATTCATTGAAGAATAAATTAACTCAAATAACTTCTGGGACAATTGGAACTCTTTAAGCAAACCACACCATGATGAACTGGCCTTCCAAAATGGATAACTATGGAAGAATCATTTCAAACAATTATATAGTCAGATGATGCTGAACCCAGAACATAACAGTCTTTCACATAACATGTCAAAAATTAAACAACCTAATGAAAAAAATAATTAAAGACAATCAGAACCCTCCTCTGAATTGAATTAAATGAGTGGGAGAGTGAGTGAGTGAGTGAGTGGGAGAATGGAGATTGAGTGAGTGAGTGAGTGGGGGAGTGAGTGAGTGAGTGAATGAGTGGGAGAGTGAGTTAGTGAGTGAGGGAGTGAGTGAGAGAGTGAATGAGCGGGAGAGTGAGGAGTGTGAGTGGGGGAGTGAGTGAGTGAATGAGCAGGACAGGAGAGTGAGTGAGTGAGTGAGTGAGTGAGTGAGTGAATGAGCGGGAGAGTGAGTTAGTGAGTGAGTGGAGGAGTGAGTGAGAGATTGGGTGAGTGGGAGAATGAGTGAGTGAGTGAGGGAGTGAGTGAGTGAGTGAGTGAGTGAGTGAGTGAGTGAGTGAGTGAGTGAGTGAGTGAGCGGGAGAGTGAGTTAGTGAGTGAGTGGAGGAGTGAGTGAGAGATTGGGTGAGTGGGAGAATGAGTGAGTGAGTGAGTGAGGGAGTGAGTGAGTGAATGAGGGGAGTGAGTGAGTTAGTGAGTGAGTGGGGGAGTGAGTGAGAGATTGGGTGAGTGGGAGAATGAGTGAGTGAGTGAGTGAATGAGCGGGAGAGTGAGTTAGTGAGTGAGTGGAGGAGTGAGTGAGAGATTGGGTGAGTGGGAGAATGAGTGAGTGAGTGAGTGGGGGAGTGAGTGAGAGATTGGGTGAGTGGGAGAATGAGTGAGTGAGTGAGGGAGTGAGTGGTCATAAGCTCTTGAAACATAAAGCTGTTAATGTGTCCCCTGGCTCTCCTGCCCCATGCCTGAGCATGCCCCATTGAGTTCAGCATATAACAGGCCTCTGGATGACCCATCTGTACATGCTCCTACATCTGTATGTTCTTAATACTATAATCCCTCCCCCACCTCTGTGCCCACCCCCCACTCACACACTACTCACACACACACACTCACACTCTGCTCTGTTATCCTGCAGAGTGAGGACCACTTTCGCTGCTGTGGATTTTCGTGGCTGGAGACCCTGTGGATGCACTGGAGAGGCAGCCAGGTACCCGCGTGCAGGATGGGCACAGGAAGTGACAAGGTAGGTCAGGAACTGAGCATTGTGGGTTTTGCAGGCGTTCCTCATTCCAGTACATTCCGCCCTGCGCACTGCGTACTTTACGTGAGGAGAGACCCTTGTGTTCTAATTCACAAGATACAGACCGCAAAGGGAAAACTACCTTTACTTTATATTCGTGTTACTGTTATTGTACTGTTAGATCTACGACTGGAAGTGGCAATAATAGACAACACCAGGAGCTGGATGAATGCTAGGACATTCAATGATGGTCAGAAGGGTGGTTGGGTGATTGGTAATGACTGGAGAGGAGAAGACATGTATGTGGTTTTTCCTTCCAAACTTAAGATGAGTGCTTTGTGAAGCTTTCTTTGCATGTGCCAAATTATTGAATGATTGGAGGCGTGAGTTTCTCAAACCTGCCCATGTGACATCATCCAGACGAGGGCTATTTGCTAGTGTTGTGTAGTCGTGCTCTTCATTACCAGGTATGGCTGAGAAAGTGCTGAAGGCTTGCATGCAGAATCAACTGTGCTGTGTGATTCAGTCTTGAATGAATTTTATAGACCACCTTTCAAAATGAAATCTTTCTTTTACTAATCCTTTTGTTAATAAAAATTGAGCTATTCCATAATCAATGCTAAATGTGCTCAGAATCTTTGAAAACGTTTAGTTATTTTTTAAAGGAAGACTCATAATTGTCTGACACATATACAAGCAAGATGTAGTGTAGGTGTAAAATGTAGATTTTTTAGCAATTTCAGAAAAAATGTATGGAATTCCCCACTTGAAATGAGCTAAATATTGAATAGCAATGGCTTGCAATTTCAACTAAATTCCCTAAAATAATTGTACTAATTTAGAAATAATTTTTAATCCTGAAATTATCATATTTAAATGTATAACCATCATAGCATAGTGTTTCAGATTATCTGTTGGGTTTTTTGTACGAAAGCTGGGGGGTGTCCCACTGAGGGAGAGTCCATTTCAAAACAGATAATACTGCAGACAATGGCGAGCACCTATGTGGGGAACGAGGAAGAAATGAGCTTTGAAACCTAACTGAAAGAAGATTACCATCTTTTGAGGATTATATCTTAATATTGGAAAGAGGGAAATATAGAGACGCACAGCGACAAAGTAGACTGAAATAGTATTGTAAGTAAATGTAGCTGAATGCGTTTTTTGTGGAGCCACTCACAGAAAACAATTCCATTGTGAGCTTACTGATGAAACAGTAGAAGAAGAAAATTCTCAACATTGCTACTTTCAGGTAGCCCTTGTTCAGCTTTGTTCAGGCCTTTTGTATTCAAAAATGACATTAGTTAGAATAGCAATCCATTTCTTTTCAGTAAATGTACATGTATTGTCATTGCGTGGGTGCGTATAAGTGTATGAATGTGCCCATAAATGTGTGTGTGTGTGTGTGTAGCTCTATTAGATTTCAGAAATCTCTCACAGACCATGCTCGTGTTTAGTGTGAGTCACGAACCTCGATGCAATGCCTGACAGGCTACTTTTGGTCAACCGCACCACTCCGCGATCCCTCCACATGCCTTCCAGTGCCGAGCTGGTGTCATGTGACTCTGTGTTTATTCGCAGGGCAGTCAGCCTGGGCAGGAGACAGCTTCTCTCCTGGCCTCGCCACAGAGTAAAGTGCTGTCAGACTCAACAGTCTCTCACAGGGTAGCATGAAATATGAAAGCACTTCCTGAGTTTTGTCCCATATGAGTGTTGATTTTTCCATTACAAGAAGAGCCAGTCCTGTGTAACAGCCATTGCTGTCTGCCTAGCTTCTGACGATATGATATATTGACTGATTTGCAATAGGCTATGAGTTATTTTTGATGATCAATCTATCCAAGCTTATGTTGATAGGTTGCAGCAATGCTGCTTTGACATACAAAAGAACAAGTGCAAACTTTTGTACTTCCTAACAGAATTCAGACCCACAAATAAAAGACTGTAGGAGTTATGTGCATATGGTTAAGTGTATCTCCCCCGTTGTGGGGAGAGCATCAAATGCAAATGCAAAAGTATTTCTAAAGTTACCTTCTGTATTTCTATAAATACCAAACCAATGCCACCATTCAATAAACAATTTGATGATGTATTTCTAAGCACGTAATGCTGTGATTGAAATCACTGATGTGGCCACCCTTTTGTTCAGGAGTTGCAAATACATGCACTGGCATGATATTTTAACACTCTATTGCAAATCTGTATGCATTTGAGGGTATTTTCATCGATTGTTTCATAAGTAGCCAATAAGAAGCTACTGTACAGTCAGCCGAATCAGCTGTAACATTGGTGATTGTCTGAAAGGCTAAAATAAATATTTAGAAATGCATCCTTAGAAGTGCCAGGAGGTTCTGGGACGTGGGAAGGACTCCAGACAAAGTGGTCCGCTCACTCCGCGGTCCGACGGAACGAGCTGAGGCGCACACGGACACAGACGGCGGGGCGAAAGGGAGATTTGCGTGAGGAGATCTCTGCGGCTTCCAGCCCGGCAGGGCTCGCGGAGGTCAGGGAAAATGGGTGCCAGACCAAAGCGAAGAGTCTGAGGAGCGGTGGGCCTGTGGAGCGTAAACAAACAGCAGCTGCCATGCGCAGCTCAGGGAGACGGTGCACTTCGAAGAGAGATGCCATTTCAGAACAGAACAGCCTGAACAGTTTAGAGTCCAGCTGTTGGGTAATGTGAAGAACAGCCTGGCCAGTTTAGAGTCCAGCTGTTGGGTAAAGGTGAAGAACAGCCTGGCCAGTTTAGGGTCCAGCTGTTGGGTAGAGTGAAGAGCAGCCTGATCAGTTTAGGGTCCAGCTGTTGGGTAGAGTGAAGAGAGCCTGAGGTAGGAGTTGCTGGCCGTTTAGATGGGCAAGGCGCCCAACCGATGCTAGGACCCCAGAGACTCAGCCAGAGGACTGCAGAGAGAAAAGAGACGACAACACACTACACAGGAGGTATCACTGATGGGCTCGGCCTAAAATGCATCTCTGCATTCCACACTGAGAGAAAGATGAAAAAAGAAAGCAACAATGAGACTAGTTTTTAATCCCTGCCATCAGTCTGACAAAAAGCAACCACAGTTCTCTGATTTAAAAAAGGAGCCAGTGGTAGGCCAAGCAGTAGAGCTACAAGTGGCAACAATATCATTCCCTCTATTGTACTTGGACTTCAGTCCAACTGGCCGCAAAGAATCGTCTCCCCCAGCCTGTGCCCAGCTGAAGCGGTTTGGTCCTCATCTGGAGCAGTTTGCATCTCTCTGACTCAGACCAACTCGATTCAGGGGAAGCGGATGGAGGGTTGGTTCCAGTCAGGGAAATTGCTTTTGTGTTGTCTCGGTGTCTCCATACAAATGTTCACATTCCAGAGAGGGAAGCAGAAGATTAATCCTCTGCGATTTCTCCCAAATCTCAGTGTGCAGCCACATCTCTCTTTAGAGAACTTCCTGTGGTTCCTGTGGCTTTTTCTATAGTACAAAGTCAATGGGACTGTGACTGTAACACATTCTCTCGCTCTCTCTCTCTCTCTCTCACTCCCTCCCTCCCTCTGGCCTGACTCATTCACTTCCATTTCATTTGCTGAGGTCATGTCCCTTTTTTCCTGAAGGTGTCGATTCATTCTTAATATTTGTTTTTCAGTAATTTCAGTCAAACTGGGAAATTCATGTTTAGCAAAAACTTCAACCGCCACTAAAATTCACAGTTCAAAGTGAAGTATACAGAGCATTTTTGTTTTCATCTTCATTTACATTTTCAGTAGCACATATGTAGCAATGCACTACACCTCACGCCACAATAATAGGATGACAGAAGGGATCATAAACTCAAGTCCCATAAAATAATAGAGAAAACATACACTGTACAGCCAAAAGTATGCGGACACCTGACATCCAATGTCTCATCTAAATTATGGATATTAGTATAGAGTTGGTCCACCATTTCCTGCTACAACAACCTCCACTCTTCCGGGAAGGTTTTATACTAGATGTTGGATGTCTACTAGATGTCTATACTAGATGCTGCAGGGATTTGCTTCAATTCATCCAGAAGAACGTTAGTGAGATGGGACACTCACACACACCATTCTCGACAAAACAATTTCTATATGGAACTTTCTGTGTGTCTGGGGGCATGCTGAAACAGGCAAGGGCCTTCCCCAAACTTGTGGTCATTTAGTGTACCTGACAATCATGATAGTAAAATTAAGAGTTTGACTATGTTAATAATTCCCCAGGCCACAACAGTAGCAAACCTCACGCATTCACCGTTGATTGGCACTGGCCACCTCCGCCTGAGAACATGGCCGAAGCCGTAAATTTATGCAGGAGCCTTCTCCATAATGCACCCTCCACAAAACTCTGACAACTGACTCAACAAAATGGGTGCTGTTAACTGTTTCAGAGCACATCAAAAGGCCTCTCTACCCAAAACACAGCTGTATTTTTATATGCTGCTACATATAGCCTGTTAGCCCATCCGCTAGGAATGGCAATGCTACTCTGCAGGTTACTACAGAGTGGCAGACACAGGCAGCTATTAATTGTAAATTTGTCATGTGTTATTAAATAACCAGTCAGCTGTTCTAGTTGGAGTACAGAGTGTGCAGATTGGGCATTTCCCTGCTGGTTCTCACCCAAGCCTGTACAGTAAGTGCTTTTTCATGGCTCAGACCTCTGCAGGTTGGTCACGGTGGGATGCTATACGCACATAATAATGGTGTAACACAATGCTCCGGTACAGAAGATCTTTTTCGTAAACCTTTGTGCGTTCCATTAAATGTTGGCATGGAATGGTGTCCTGAAATCCTGGGAATGTGGTAGGGAGCCACCATTCTGATCCAGCCAGGAGATAACACCACCTCTTTAAAAAAATTCAAACAAATTTTAATTAAATAAAAAAATGTATGAATAAATATGATGGATTGTTGCTGTCTGGTGTACAAGAGAACTAAAGCTATATCATGGCAAACTTTTATCTCGGATACCACAATACACATTCTGCAGTCTGCCACATTGACTCATCTATTTTTTTTTTACCAGTCACACCATCATTGTCTTATCAAATGAATTGTGCCATATTACCACTAAACCTGGTCTAATCTTCTTTAGAATGGTGGATTAACAACACTACGAGTCTGTTCCAGGATATGCATCAGTAAACTTACGCATGTGCACAAACACACATGCACACACGCACACACAACACACAAAGACATGCACGCACACACACACACACACACACATGCACACACACACCACACAAATACATACATGCACGCACACACGCACACAGACACAAACAAGCATACGGATGTACACATACACATACATACTGTATGTACACACAGAAACACGAACACACACATTTTAATGCACACACAAACAGATATACTCAGGAAGACAGTTTACAGTAATGCTGCCATTGTTAATAGTTCTCAGAGTGAGAGGTTATGTTTAAGAGTTAAAACTTAGTTTCCTGTCAGGTGGCAGAGGTTGGACAGATATGATTACAGAGTGAACACTGCATGTACAATCCACTGTGATTACAGCTCCTGAAGCAGAGTCACACTTGATCCCAGTACTATATTGTGTTCTCTGCTATACGAAACCTCTTAATACAATGAACTACCTGCTGATTAAATGATCCTGTTTCAAATAATTTTATTCCCAGTTATTCTATACCTCATAATACGCTGACTTTACCAGCAGATTAAGTGCTCCTGTTTCCACCGAGCACTCTATATCAGCTTTGTAAGCCAGAATTTTTTCCCCTCTTATAATCTGAACTGTGATAACTGTAACTTACCAGAACAGACAAAAAAAACAAAAAAAAAAAAACAGCTGGAATGCAACCTATAGTAGCACTTGTCCCTCCACTTTCTCACAAACAGATTTTTGTGGAGGCGTGGCATGTAAGGTTACAGTGTGTAAATGTCCAGTGAGGTGGAAGTGGGGTTTTGGTGCTAGATACAGTAGATGGC